>CAOKZL010001500.1:0-610940 GCA_948472985.1 Iguana delicatissima | reverse complement strand
CAAGCTGGCTTCAAGGGCAGCTCCACATGAAGTACAATGCAGTAGTTTTTTCAGGAAGTTACCAGTAGGGATGTAATCTTTGCTACATTAGTTCTCAAAGGAAGCAACACCTAATTTTAGCAACTTTTTTTCTTGCTGTGAGCAAAGAATGTGCAATTCAGGACTTTTTAAATACAAAATTTGCATGTGGTATTTTTGTATGGAAAACAGCATTTTATGTGCAGGAAACCTAAGTGGGGAACTTATTTTGTACAATTAAATGTTGAAGCTGGAGACTTAGGCTGTAGACTGTTATAGTGCTATTATTCCACTTCAACATCCTATAGAATCTTGGGGTTTGCAGTTTAGGGAGGTGCCTTAAACCTCAGGATTCCATAGGATGTTGAAAGTGGAATAATCACACTATAACAGTCTAGTGCAGAAATGGCCTTATTCTGCACAACATTTGCACATGCAGGGTTTCACAGGAAATGGCATTTTCTCTGCAAAAAAAAAGTATGAATTTTGCACAAAGTAACTCCACAGGATTCGTCTCCTCAGGGTTTTCCAACACAAAAAACACATTTTCAACCTTTTCTCAAGGGTTTTCAAATATTCTTTCTAACCCTTTTTATCAGTACATGACCTATGCTCTTTTCACACCTTACCTTTTAACACTGCTGGGTTGGGGTCCTCACGCAAGAAGCCTGGGCAGAAAAGCTCTCGCAAACCTCCTGCTTCAGCTCCGCAGCTCCTTCCTGCTTGCGCTAGAGCCCTGCCCGCGCCCCTTCCTTCCTTCCGCAATGCAGCCTGGGAGTTGGAGGCTACACTGAGGAGAGGACGCCTGACCGGCCCGGCTCCAGAGGCTCCGCACGGCAGGTGAGTGCGGCCCAGGCCCCTGAGCATTGCGCAAGCGTGGGTCATTTTCGGCTAAAAGCCGAAAATAAAAAATGCGTGTTCGCTGTGCATGAGGGCCTTGAGCATCGTGTAAATGGGAGTGCGTCATGAAGACCGCTCCTCACATTTACACGACGGTCAAGGGGCCCTTTCGCTTGCAAACTGCCGTGCGAAATAGTGCCTAGTGTGGCTAGAGTTATGATGGCCACTAAATCATTATTTTTACTTTAAACCACACATCAAGAACCTTGAACAACAACTAGACTTTGGAGGACCTGAGCACATTTTTTTTTGTTTTGTTCCTCCTGCTTCTGAAGAAGTGAGAACTTCCAGGAGCACAACCAACTTATTGAAATTCTGCAGTGTTCTCAGTAATTTATAAAGATACAGGCTAAGCATAGGTTGACGCTTACAGCCTCAACACACCAACAATGCCCACAGCTCTGACATCAGATCACTAGGGAGACAGCCAACATCCCTAAATGCTGTTTGTAATGATCCAAGTTTGAGAGACAGATGCTCAAGCCCATCTTGTAATGGAATGCGATCTCAACTGAAGCCACTTGGACCTTGCTCCCATTTTTGGCTTCCCATCAGACTGATAAAAAGAGGCTGAAAGAGACCACTGGCAGGCTGATCAAAAGCTCCTAAGTGTTCTTTAGACTGTCCTTTGACAGTGCTGTTTTGTTTTGTTTTTTTGCTATTCTGTGCCCTCTCAGAATTCTGCTTTGGTCTGTTTTGTGCTTGTTTTCTCCCACTATATTCATTATGCTGCCCAAGTTCTTGATGCAAGGCTCTTGAGACGAGATGTTACATCACCAGTGTCTGAGATGCCAGCCAATGAAGTTTTCAGTAGGGCTTTAAATGGAAATACTGATATGGCTATGTAAATGATTTCTCATCTCTTCACCCCACAACTGGGGGAAAACCTTTTATTTACTCATAAATCATTTTTGTGAAACCGGTAAGTATTCATTTTATTGCCCTTAAAAAGAAATAATACTATTGAAAGTCATCAGAGTTGTTACATTTGAGAAGAGGTCACCCTCATGTATTTTCTCAGCAATGAGATCAAAATCATTAATTTTCAAGCGTTGGTCCATCTGGTCTATTAATGTGAACTCTGACTAGTAATGGGTCTCCAATGTTTCAGCCAGTTTCCTTCCTATTATTCCTACCTATTATTCCCTAGTTGTCTCTCATCCATGTATTAAATCAGACCTGACCACTCTTAGCTCCCCAAATGAGATATAATTGGTATATTCTGGTTGATATGGTGGAAACCGATAGAAAAGGAAAGGATAGTAAGAATGTCTTTAATTCATGACTGAATATTTGCTTTGGTTGCTCTGGTATCATGAAAAGTGATAAACATATAATTGAAAGGAAGGAAGGAAGGAAGGAAGGAAGGAAGGAAGGAAGGAAGGAAGGAAGACAGACATGAAAACAGTTCATGCATGCTGCTTTATTTATCAAGCCACCCCTGTACGGTATTGATCTGACATAACATATGTGATGATGCAGTTCTGTCACAGTATCTTGCCATACAGATTGGTATTACATTTTATTCATTTTGATACACATGATTTGAATTTGTAGCTCACACACAACAATGTGTATAGGATATGGTGCAATGTCCCACGTCCCACAGAATGAGTTATTTTCCACTCTTTCCACAGCTGATTTACTTCAGTGCACGTCTGGGCATAACCAACTCGTGCATGTCAATTCCACCAGCCTGCATGGTCTCAGTGATAACTCACAGGCATGTTTATGCTAAAATAGTGATTTTTAAAATTATAAGTACCACAATACAACTCCTGGGAAGTATTGTCAGGACCACATGTCAATGGATGGTAGGTCTTGGCAGGACGGGGTCTGGACTGGTGGAAAGTGTTGGCAGGATTGGTTCTTGAGTCATGGTGAGTCTTACTAGGATGTGATCTCTACTGCAGTATCAGCAAGACTAGAGTACCATAGACAGCAAGCCTTAACAAGATAACACCTACCTTCCTCTGGCTCATCTTGTTGGAGGTCTTTGTCTGGGTTTGCAGAGAGTGGAGACCTGGAAACCTGTTGGATAGAATCTCTGCAGCTCTCCAGTACTTGAGGTGTGTTTGCTCTGTACAGGCTTGTTACTTAGGAATGGTTGCTCCTTTGTCTTCTGGGTGGCTCTTCTGTTTCTTCTCCAATCAAGGTATGTTCTCCTCCCTTTTGCCTCTTGCCAGATGCTCTGTCCTTATGTGAGCCAGCTGTGCCTCTACCCCCTGGATTTCTACCCCCCTAAACTGATTGGATAGCAACCTCAGTCACACCCTCAAGTGTTTCTTGCAGCCAGCAGTGCCATAACTGGTGAGCCAGGCAGCTCCTACACATCAAAGTTTTTGGTGAAGGTTGTTGGTGAAGATATTGGGGAAGGGTCCTTGTAAAAAGTCCTTCAGAAATTAACAGTGATGTAGATTCGAATTGATAGACTCAGACTCAAGTTGGACTTGTGTCACTTCAGTGACTCAACTCAGACTCAACTCGGCAATAAATGAGGCACTGACTCGACTCTACTCGAGACTTGTATTTTTTTTAGTGACTGACTTGCCGTCCTTGGTTCAGTTACATAACACATTCATCTAGAAACCTTAAAACTTTGAATGACGCCTCCATCTTTTTTTGCTTGCTGGTCACATGGCAATCTATCTCATGCCCAAAGTGTGGGTGCATTTCTCAGAGGGGAACAGCAAATGGGTTAGGCAATGGGCTTGAGGTAAGGTTGAGGTCTGCTCAGCAGCCTGTCCCTGCTGCATATCAGAGGAGCCTTCTAAAATGTTTCCTACGAGCAAAAGACAAGACTCACCTTCAGAGTGCAGGGTACATTTCTCAGAGAGGAATAGCAAATATGTCTGGCATCAGGCTTGAGGAGGAAGCATCCTTCCTTCTAAAGCAGTGGTTCTCAACCTTCCTAATGCCGTGACTCCTTAATACAGTTCCTCATATTGTGGTGACCCCCAACCATAAAATCATTTTCATTATTTAGTTATTCATTTATTTAATTAGTTATTTCTGACATCGAATAGATTGGAAACACTGCCCTAAATCACTGCTCTGGATAGACTTCTAATGCCTAAAAACTGGTAACCCTCCCCCCCTTTTTTAAGCACAGAAAGCGTCCATCAATGCCAGAATTAAGACAGTAGTTCTAGTTCTGAATGTTGGGTTTCCACAGTTCAAAAAGCCAGTCACTCCCAAAGGCAACACCGAAACAGCCCCCATTTTACACGAGGAGCAGAGAGGAAAGGACAGGGAGAGAGGAAAGAAGACGGTGGCATAAGCAGACACGTTTTGTTTCACTCCCACCCTCCCTCCCTCCCTTAAAGGAAGCGTGGACACTGAACTTACAAAAAGCGAGGAATGCAAGACAGTCAGGGCGAAGAACACAACACGTGCATCTGGCAAGTGCCAAGGGTCCACGCACAACAAAAACGAGAGGAGAAAGTCATCCTGAATATTTCCGCACTAGACTGTTATAGCGCTATTATTCCACTTTCACCATCCTATGGAATCCTGGGGTTTGCAGTTTAGGGAGGGGCATTTAGAATTCTTTGCCAGAGAGTTCTTTGGTTTCAGGAAACTACAAACCCCAGAATTCCACAGGATGTTGAAAGTGGAATAATAGCACTATAACAGTCTAGTGCAGAAATGGCTCTAGTCTTCTTAGACTGGGAATTATTCAGTACAGAAACCATACATGGGGTTTTTGCACAGTAAGCAGCACACAGAAAAGAGTAGTTTTCTGTCCAGCAAATGACACTTTCTGTACAAAAAAAATGAACATGTTTTTTTTTTGCAAAGAGTAAGTGCTGAACTATGGAGATTATTGGCCTTTTGGTATTTTTCTCATCAGGATTTCTTGACACTCAGGAGACCCATTTTTGTTCAAATATTGTCAAATATTCTTTCTGTTCCTGCTGTCTGTTTTCAAAGGCAGGTATCAGCAGGTTCAGGGAAAACCCAAGGTTTGCAGAAGTACAAAGAGAATCCTAGTGGAGAGTGCTTTTAAAACAGCCTGATGAAGACTGAGCTTCAGGGATAACTAGCAGATCAATTGTGGAAATGGCCAAAGTCGACAGGACAGATCAGAGCAGCGCTTTCGGGTCAAAAAACCAAAAAGAAAGAAAGAAAGAAAGAAAGAAAGAAAGAAAGAAAGAAAGAAAGAAAGAAGACAACCAAGGAGCCTTGGGGGCTCTTGCGACACAAACCAAAGCTGACACCTCCTGCTCCTTTCCCGACTGAGTTCTTGGTCTCGGAGGGGCCGATCTCCCCTGTCAGATGGCAGATCCGCCACAGGAAAGTTTCGCCCTTTGCCTGCCAGACCAAAGGCGACGCCACGCTGACAACTCCCACAGAGCGGCATGACCAGAATGAATGGGCGACCGGGCGATTGCCGCTGCCGCAGCCCCGCCCCTTTTGGAAGCAAGCGGAGCCCAGCTGCTCGCTCGCCCTGGCAAGCAACTCTGCTCGCCAGCATGAATGAGCAGGAGGTGAAGAGGGTGAGGGGACAGGGTCTCACCTCCCAGACGTCCCGCTGCAGCGCCATAAACCCGCGGGCTGAAGATCGCCACCAAGCAACCGCCAGGTGGGCGATGCAGGCGAGCTCCAGCCCTGAATGGCAAACCCTCTGTGTGTGTGGGTGTGGGTGTGTGTGTGCAAGCATCCAAGCAGCGCCCGGCTGCAAGCGCCCAGTGGCAGCTCCTCCTTTTTCCTCCAATTCATGCAACCGCTGCCACTCTGAAAGAGATCCTCCTCCCCACCAAGCCTGGCAGAGAAAGACAGGGAACATCCCCACATGTACCTCCACGCCCCCACCCGGTGGAGAAAGACCTGGAATGTCCCCACACGCACCTCCATCCCCTCACCCGGTGGAGAAAGACGGGGAATATCCCGACATGCACCTCCACCCCCCACCCAGTGGAGAAAGACGGGGAAACGTCACCACACGCGCCCACCATGCCTCCTCTCCCCTCCTATCAGCGCGAGGTCTCCTCTCCTCAACTCCGCCTTCATTCTTGGGCTCCACGCTCTCTCCTCTTGGTCTCCTCACCTCCGCCTTAACGCTCATACTCCACGTTCTCTCTTCTCGCTCTCCCCACCTCTGTCTCCACCTCCGGCTCCTCCAATGCTTCCCCACCCAGCAGGGGAAGATGGGGAAATGCCCAGCACGCCTCCTCTCCCCTCCTCCCAGTGTGAGGTCTCAGAAGTGTCACTCCCATTTGCTGTGAGGCTGCCTTCTTTTCAAAGGGGGCGGGGTGGGATAGAGGAGCGGTGACCCCTGTGAAATGGTCATTCGACCCCCAAAGGGGTCGCGACCCACAGGTTGAGAACCGTTGTTCTAAAGCTTTTGAAGCTTCAGTAATGGAGAGTAAGAAGGATCCTATTTCCCATGTCCGAAGTTGCAGATGGCAAAATTACAAATGTGGACGGCCGACTCTGCTTAAGTTGTTAAAACTGACTTTATTTTACTCTGTCCAATAATTCTGGAATTTTGGTTGGGGTGTAAAGTTGGCTTCAAGACCTGAAACTTGACTTGAGACTTGACTTGAAAGTATCTTCAAGTACTTGAGCCTCGACTTGAGACTTGAAGGTAGAGACTTGAGACTTGACTTGAGACTTGGAGTAAAAGGCTTAAATATATCACTGCAAATTAATTACTACAGAAAGAAGTGCTGGGGTTCAGACCTGTCTCATTAAACTCTTATGTTTATGATGTCTTATTATCCATATTCTCTGAGGTGTGGGGATTCTTACATAGTTAACTAGGAGCAAAGGGCCTTCTGCACTGGTTGAATGACATTTTCCTCCATTCTTTTGTACATGTCTGAATTCCTGATACTGAGAATACTTTTTGGGGCCAAGCTTTGTTTTAGGACACAATTGAATGGAATGTGACACATAAACATATATGACTCATACTTCTCACTGACACACCAAAAAATCTGTATAAATGTATGTTCTTTGGGATGAATAAGTACCAGATTTCTCTGGGGTGGTACCCCTAATCTCTGAGGCTCAAAGGAAATGTGGGTAGCTCCAAGAGATCGCATGACTCATGTTTCCATCATACTGCATGGAAGCAACAAGCAACAAAGTAGTAAAGGCTTGGAACCACTTGCCCAGAAAGCTTCCCCTACCTTCTCTCTCAAGTTTTATTGCAAGTCACTGGATGACTCTGTCAGCCACACACTTGCCCCACTTAGAACAGGTTGATTCAGTAATTGGCCCCACAGTGACTCCTTGTCAGGCAGAGTCATTCTGTTTTTACTTGTCTAATATTATAGATCATAAGCATTGGAAATGAAAGCTCGTTTGCTAAAAGAGGACCTTACTTTCTTGGTGGTATCTATAGCACTTTCATGTCTTGAAATGGGACAGGAAAATCCTTCTTCCTCTTTTTGTACATCCAGCTAAATGATAAAGTCAGTCAATGTTTAATACTTAGCAACCACTCCCTAATGTCAGTTGTCATGCTGTAATGTAATGAAGCTTAATTAATTATGCCACAAACAGGTGCCATCAAATCAAAATGCATAGCACATTTACTGAGGAGTGTAAAAACAACACTATAATCATCAGTGGTTTCATTAACATAATGTATCTGATTTATTCATCTCAAAAATCAGTGTTTGAAGAATATACAATGAAAGGAAACAGGACAGTGTCATGTGATTCCCACACGCTAGAGGCAGAACAATAATTTATTTCATTTTGCATTAAATTGTGATGCCTCTTTTAAGGATTTTAACCATTTGTTGTGGAAACATTCCTGCTGTTCTTCTCTTCTTCCTTCTCTGACAGCAGTTGCATTTGCTCCACTGCTGTCCTAGTAGCTATGCGTGACCTGTGTAATTTTTAAAATGATGTAGCACTGCTGTGTCAAACATGATGGTGTCAGACACGCCTATGAACAAAATCGTAAGAGTCACCACAGTTAAAAGAATTAAACAGCAGAGTCAAGCTAATGAGATGAAGGACAATGAGGATAAAAAAGAAGGAAGAAAATGGCACTGAGATGAACCAGCAGGAAGGCAAGTGTGTTTCTGGTAATTTGCCTGGCTGTGTTGAATGTGCTACTTCTGAAAAGAACACTGATGTTAATGAATATTTTAAGCAGCCCTCCCTTAATCCATCACAAGAAGGTCCAGTGCAAGGCAGGGGGAACCTTTCAGTATTCATGTGGCAAGTACAGAAATAATCCTAGATTCCCTAAATGCTTTAGCCAAATGATCTTCCCTTTCACTGAGAATTTGGGATAAAATTAATCCTTATGGATGAGGAAAAATCCCCCTTAAAGATTAGATTAAGAATCCATTTAGGCAGTAATTAATAGGGCTGGTATTAGAGAAGCAGAATCTCTTTTGGAACAGCACCCTAAGGCTTCCTACTGGAGTATGTTAATCCACAGTTCATGCAGATTCTTTATTAATTTATTAGCATTAGCGATCTCTTCTCAAATATGTAAATAGAAATATTCTTTATCCTGCATCTTAATGGCCAGTCAGGCACCATCCACTGTACTTGGATGGAGTTCTCACTGAGAGCATGCCCCACTCTTTGTACCTCCCAGCAGCCGCTGCTGAGGCCACAAGGAGGAAAGCAAGCAGCAGCCCCTCCGTTGTCCTTGATTCCAGCTCAGCAACCTACTACATAGCCTGCTGAATTTTGTAACCAAGAATGGAGTGCCTGTCTCCCACTCCCTTTATTATATGTGAAGGGAAATATGAGTACTTGTAGTGCATCTCTTAAGCAGAACGTGTAAACACACTAGGCAGAAGTTGAACAGTTCACCAGCCCACTCCTCCCCACACATGTAATCTAGCATGGAAAGAAATCAGACTTAGGTCATTTCCACACCATACCGTGATTCTACAACCTCCTGGTGTCATACCGGCAGTGCCACTGCTAGGATAGGAGCAGGACCCAAACACTCCCCTCTGCACCCAGCTGGCTGCTGGTGGATAGTAGTGTTTAGGACACATTCCTTCCTTCTGCAGTGCAGCCAGCCTCTTCCTGTGCGGCATTGGAGAAGGAAGCACTTAATAGGGCTTCCACTCTTCCTGCATGGCTGCCAGAGATAAGATCATTGAGCAAAGGGAGGCCATTACTGGATTTTTTCCAATAATGGTATGCTGCACAATCACAATGGCTGGGAACACAAGAGAAGCAGGACCGTGACCACGTCATGCAGTGGCATGCATTGTAGATTGGCTTCAGTGTATCCCTGTGCCAGGATGGCGCCGCTGTGTGGAAATGGCCTTAGTCTTCTTCATAAGGTATATAAAGATAGTTTTGCTCACAAATGCTTGTGCAGAATCAACACAGGTTCATCTTCTAGAAGAAAGTAAGGAAAAAGGAAAGGTCTTACATGATAGCAGGAGAGCTGGAGCATCATTTAACCCTTAGAGCTCTTAGAATAACATGCTTCTTGGATGGCAGGTGGGGTGGGGAGAAGAGAGAGAGGTGAGCAGATGAGATCACAGAGAACAATAGCAATAGCATGTGCATTTCTATACTGCTTATCAACTAAGTGCTCTCTAAGCAGTTTAGAATGTGTTAGCTAATTGCCCCCAACAAGCTGGGTACTCATTTTACCAACCTGTGGAAGGATGGAAGGCTGAGTCAACCTGGAGCCTGGCAGGATCAAACTCACAACCTTGTGGCTGCAGTACTGTCATTTAATCACTGCATCACCAGAACAAAGGGAATGCCTACGTCATGTGGGAAGAGAGTGGGTGTGAACAAACACACAAACAGGAAGTAATCATAAATATGCTGCACCTAAACTCCTAGAGAGTGACATACAATTTAACTGCCTGTGAGCATAAGCACACAAAGGTTGCAACCTCCAACAGCTATCACTTTTCTATTTGTATTCTGTCTTTTGGGCTATTAGCCTGTGGGCTGGGACTGCTTCATTTCTGTTCTTTGTAGGTCATTCTGGGAGTATTTCTGCATGAGGAGCAGGATAAAAATGTGGAAGTAAGCAACAAATAAAGAGGGTGTCATGCAAAAATTGGGGCTAAACTCCGCATTCTCTTTATATGCCACTAGTTTAGGACACTACTGAATTCAGCATTGAGTTCACTAGTTTAGGACACTAACAGAGAATTGATTGTTACTTTCAGTATGGATTGCTCTGTCAATAACTGTGGGCTATGTGAAGCCCAAAACAGAGAAAAGTCTACTTTGGTAGAATTTCTGGGTGATACTCTCAAGCTTTTACACACACAGGTTACATAAATACCTTGAACAACAGTTGGCTATGGCAGCTGGTAGTGAACTTTAAAGAAGGGTCCTAGGAAACGGGGAGCAAGTTTTTTAGACGGGGAGGGCAGCGAAATGTTTTTGGAGGACAGATAAACCAGATCACCTGGCTTAAAATTGGGATTTGGCATCCGCTTGCAGTTGGCGAAACACTTGTAATCGACTTTAGCGGACGCGAGAGCGTGGGAGACAGACTGCCAAGTGGTGGAAAATTTGGAGACCCAAGTTTCAGCAGAAGGGGGGCAGAGGGAGGGAGGGTGAGGGGAGGAAAGGGGGAAGGGAGAAACCCATAAACAATTTCAAAGGGAGGCAGTCCAGTTGAGGAATGAACTGCAGAGTTGAAAGCAAATTCGGCGAACAGGAGCAGAGAAACCCAATCAGTCTGGTTCTCACTGACAAAACACCTAGAAATTGTTCAAGGGATCTATTGACCCGCTCCGACTGCCCATCCGTCTGGGGGTGATAAGCACTACTGAGTTTCTGCGTGACCCTCAGGGTCTTTAACAAACAAGTCCAAAACTTGGAAGTGAAAACTGGGTCCCTGTCAGAAATAATCGCAGTAGGCAATCCGTGATATTTCCAGATGTTAGCGACGAATAAATCAGCAAGCTTCTCCTCAGTGGGCACCCGTTTCAGAGGCACAAAGTGACATTGCTTGGAAAAATGGTCAGTGATGACCCAGACAGCATGAAACCCTTGCGAAGAGGGGAGACCCATGATGAAATCCCAAGCAATTACGGACCAAGGGGTAGAAGGAACAGGCGAAGGTTGCAGCAGCCCCTGGGGTTTTGTGGATGGCAATTTAGCAACATTGCAGGTGGCACACTGTTTAACATAAGTCTGCACAGAGGAGTTCAAACCCGGCCACCAGTATAGGCGACGAATCGCATGTAAGGTTTTTAGATACCCAAAATGTCCAGCGGGTTTGGTATCATGATGCCTGTGCAGGACGTTCTTGCAGGCAGCCGGGAGAACATAAATCTTGGTGCCATAAAAGGGCAGATTGTCAACCCAGACTATCTTGTCCTTGTTAGCCTGGAGCCAAGGATCAGCATGTGCTGAGTGAACTATCACATCTCGAAGCATGGAATCACACAGAGATGAACCAGAAAGTCTTGATTTAGCAAACGCTCGAGTGGTCACTTGTGAAGCAAAGGAGGAGGCAGGAAACAGAGTCTGCGGAGAGGATTCCGTGGCGCTTGTTTCAAAGCATGGCAGACGAAAGGATCAGCCAACAGGTTAGAACGGCCAGGCCTGAAAACAATCTTAAATCGAAAACGCTGGAAAAACTCAGCCCACCACGCCTGTTTAGGTGAGAGTTTCTTAGCAGACTGCAATGCTTGTAAATTCTTGTGATCAGTCCAAACTTCAAAGGGATGCCGGGCCCCTGCAAGTAAATGACGCCAGGAAGACAGCGCTAAATGAATCGCTTTGGCTTCCTTCTCCCAAACAGGCCAATTATGTTGTTGGGGAGAAAATTTTCTCAAAATGAAGGCACAAGGCTTAAGTGCCCCCTCCGAGTCATGCTGCAAAATCACAGCCGCCATCGCGAAATCCAAAGCATCTGTCTGCACTATAAATGGTTTCTCCGCGTCCGGGAAAAGTAGTAAAGGCTCAGAAGTGAACCTAGCTTTCAGCATGTCGAAAGGGACTTGACATTCCAGGGACCAGGCAAGTTTATGTGGCTTGCCAGCGGGAGAGCCTTTAGGTTTGCGCAAGAGGTTTGTGAGCGGAAGGGCTATGGACGTAAAATCGTCAATAAAATTCCGATAAAAGTTCGCAAAGCCCAGAAACTGCTGGAGCTACTTCACCGTTCTGGGGGTGGGCCATTGTAATATGGAGTTAACCTTAGAAGGGTCCATTTTTAGGGAATTATCCTGAATCTGATAGCCCAAATAATTGAAAGTCTGAGTGTCAAATTGACATTTCGATAGATTGACAATGAGGTGGTTCTCAATCAAACGTTTAAGCACCACACGCACCAAAGCTACATGAGCCTCCATGGAGTCTGCATAAATCAATATATCATCCAGATAAATCAGAACCCCCGGTACAATAAGTCATGAAAGAGAGAGTTCAAAAACATCTGGAAAACAGACGGACCTGATTGTAATCCGAAAGGAAGGACAGTCCATTTAAAATTGCCAAAAGAAGTAGCAAAAGTGGTCAACCACTCAGAGTCCGGGTCCATCTGTATTCTGTGAAAAGCCTCTTTTAGATCAAGTTTGGTAAAAAATTTCCCTTGGACCAGATGGTCCAACACAGTCCGTATCAGTGGAATTGGGTAACAATTAGAAGAGATGGCTTGATTAATTGCAGCATAGTTTACCACCAGTCTTGGATCGGCGTTGGGATCCTTTCTCTTCCTGAAAAAGACAGGACTTGCTGTGGGAGCCGTAGAAGGCTTGATAAACCCACGCTCCAAATTCTTGTTCAAAAACTTTTTGAGAGCAAGGAGCTCCTGACGACTCATAGGGTAAATCTTGGGCTTAGGCAATTTGGCCCCCTCTATCAAGGTCAGCTTGCAGTCGTATTCCATGTGCGGAGGCAATTTGTCAGCCTCCTTTTCATGGAAAGCCTTTTGTAAATCCCGGTAGTGAGAAGGAATCCGTTGCAATTCCTCCTGGGACAGAGAAAGGGATGACTCCGCAGCAGTTATAGTGTCATCACTCCAGTCTATTTGGGGGTTATATCTGCAAAGCCAGTCAATCCCCAAAACCAACTTAAACTGTACTTCTTTAGGAACCAGGAAATGCAGCCTGTACCTGTTGTTACCCATGCGGAATGCTACAGGCTCGGATATCTTGTCGATGACCCCTCCAACCATTGGCGTCCCATCCATTTGTGTTAGTTTTACGGGGCGCTTCAGAGGCTCATAAAGAAGATTTAGCTTCCTGGCCAATTTGGGGTGCAACAAACTCCTGGAGTACCTAGAGTCAATTAAAGCCCTATGTTCATGCAACGTCCCATCTCCACCCGTAAACTTAACAGTTGCGAATAAATGGGGAACTTTACTAGTACTTACAGTGGTTTCCGCTGCGCTCCAAGCTTTGCAGCCAGCGTCAAGGTCCCCGTCCGTGTCATCAGATACAGACAACGCTGAAGATTCTCCTACGAGGTCAGGGCCCCCAGTCGCTGCTGCTGGGTTTCTGTCATTGTGTTTAGGAGACGATCTACCAGCTGCGGTCTGACATGTTTTGCCTCTGGTTTTAGGGTCCTGGCATTCCCCCATGGTGCCGGTCGGAGCTTGTTTCTCAGGACAGCTGTTGGCGAGGTGACCCGTCTTGCCACATTTGAAACATGCACCTAGGCGAAGTCGTTGGTCCTGTTCTTCGGCGTTGCTGAAGAACGGCTGGGACGTCATTTTTGAGTGTCCTGCCGCTGTCGGGACAGCTGTATCGCCTGAGTAATCCCTTCCACCTCAGTAGCCAGCTGGATCCAGCCCAACAAGGTTTGCGAGTTAGCCTGCATTAAGCATCCGTGTAGAATCTCCAGATTCAGACCATCTTTGTACAATTCAATGAGAATTTCATCGTTCCACTGGGCTCTGGTGGCCAATTTCCTGAATTCATGGGAATACATTCCCACATCATTACCGCCTTGCCTCATGCGTTTCAGTTGAAATCTAGTTTTCTCCAGCAGATGAGGGTCTTCAAAGCGTTCGCGCAGGTAATTCATGAACAGCTGCAAGTTTTCAGTTTCTGGGGTGCGGGTGTCATACAAGTTCACTACCCAGTCCGCAGCCAAACCTTTCAATCTCTGACTGAGGAATCGGATTCGGGCCGCATCATCCTGAAACAGGTGGCCATAATCCATCATGAAATTATTGGCCATAGTCATAAAAAAGGAGAGCTTCTCTCCTTTCCTGTTGAAGGACGCTTTAAGTTCTCCAATATTCCTGCATGGCGGGGGTGCCGGTCCTGGCTCGCCCGGTTGCTGAGGTGGTCCAGCAGTGCCTGCCGCTGGAGCAGCAGCTCGTGGTTTCCGTCCTCACGGTGGATGGATGTTCATCTCGCGTAGCAGCGCTTTGAGTTCCAGCATCTCCTCACTTTGCTGCGCAAGTCTTGTTTCCAAATGAGTTATCTCCTCCAGAAGGGCTAGCTCGGTCGCTGAGGAATCCCACCTTCTGGTGCACCTGCGTTGCCTCTGGGACATATGTGGCTTCTCTCCCCAGGCCCAAGTTTGGCCGCTTGCAGGATCTCGAAAGGCACGGTCGGTCATGCTTCAACCTCGGTGCTCCTAGGCACTTTGATCCCCACAGCTCCGTCAGACCCTGCGGTTACACACTCTTCCTCAGTGCTCCCCTGGTCCATTTCTTGATGCATATTTGGAAGAAAAATTTGAGGATTCGCGATCTTTCTGTCAGGAACAGATTCACTCACAAACGTATTCAATAAACTAGAAGTAGTTTTATTGAAAGCAGAGCGGTGATGCTGTCTTCAAACTTTAAAGATCGCGAATGGGATTTGTTTCCCGCACTTTACATTTAAACGTTTAACTTCACAGACCCAACCATCAAAGCCTTGGCGGCCATAAATAACCATGAGTCTTATCTGATCTACTTATTCCTGGGAAACCCTAGCCGGAAGGAATGTTCTTCATGTGTAAATTCTAGTAGATAGCTAACACCCTTCTGATGATCCCTTGCTATGCTAATCTAAACAATAAACACATATGTCTCCTGACAGTTATAGGGCTATTGTTCCACTTGCAACATCCTATGGAATCCTGGGGTTTGCCGTTTCAGCAGGGGTCAGCTGGCCCCTCGCTAAACTGTGAACCCAGGATTCCATAGGATGTTGAAAGTGGAATAATAGCGCTATAACAGTCTAGTGCGGAAATGGCCATAATCCCAAAGGTAACTTTTCTAAATTCTTGTATTTTTTTTCCACAGATGATGGAAGGAGAAGTGAGCATTCTTGGTATCTTCTGCTGGCCCTGAATCCACATGCCAGTGTGCTCCTTGTTGTTGTTGTTGTTTTTGTTGTTGTTGTTGTTGCTGTTGTGTGCCTACAAGTCATTTCCAACATATGGCAACCTTAAGGTAACTCTATTACAGGGTTTTCTGGGGCTGAGAGTGTGTGATGCACCAAAGGTCAAGCCACTATATCACAATGGCTTTGTAATTGCTGGTTGTTGTTGCTGTTGTTATGGTGCTGGTGGTAGTGGTGGTGTACTTTCAAGTTGATTCTGACTTATGGTGATCCTAAGGTGAACCTGTTAGGGTGGATAAACAAACTATACCTTACTGTACCCCAAATGGACATGGAGCTGATATGAACCCCAAAACTAAAGTAGAGAGGTGGTAAAGAAAGAGATGGAGCAAAATGACAAAATGACAAGAAAGATACAAGCACACACAAGTAGCTTTGGCCAAAGGATCCCTCTAGTAATCACCAAAGAGTGATAACCCCAGAAGGATGATTTATTCTTTCAGGCTTTCCTATTTATACTATTTTTATGCTTATATTAAAGAATGCTTACAGCAGTGGTTCTCAACCTGTGGGTCCCCAGATGTTTGTGAACTTCAGCTCCCAGAAGCCCTGAGCATTGACCGTAGTGGCTAGGGCTTCTGGGAGCTGAAGTCCACGAACATCTGGGGACCCACAGGTTGAGAACCACTGGCTTACAGGAAAGAAAAGATTCAAGCATCAGCATTAGCAGAGTCACAGCTTGTACACATGTTACAATCTATCTGCCCCTTAATTTCCCAAGTCTACATGACCTTGTTATATCCCAGGTCATTCTCAAAGATATAACTGAGGTTTCTAGAGTCCTTCGCTTGTACACACTGACCATAAACAGGAGAAGAACAGAATAAACAATTCTACAATTGTCCAAACTATCAATCAAAATTGAATGAATAACAACTATGAATTCTCCAGTAAATTTCCAAGCACCAAATTTCCAGCCCAGCAAACCTATTACAGGGTTTAATGGAGACAGGAAGTGTGTGATGTGCCCAAGTTTACCCAGTGGGTTTCCATGGCTGAGCAGGGATTCCCAAGCAGGGAATCAAACCCTAGGCTCCAGGGTCTTAGCCCAATGCTCAAACCACTACACCACACTGGCTCTCCAGTGTGCCAGTACTGGTGGCTAACTCACCTAGCTGACCTTGCTTTTAATTTTCACCAGTGGCCAGATTCCAAGCATCCATATGTTCACTGCATTTGTTCTTATACATCATGTAAATCAGGCTAGCAAAATGTATGTCAAAACAGCTAATTATAAAATATGTAATATAGTTTGCCAAGTGCTTGGTAAGAACTTGCCAACCCCCCACCCAATCAGCAGTAGCTGGAATCCCTTGTGAATGTCTAGTACTCTATGAAGCAGGCTCTGTAATTGGCATATAATGGCTTCTCCAAGCTCGCAGAACACTGTACAAGTAGAGGAATCCATGAGGTATAACTTCCAGGCCCAAGGTGATCCATTAAGTTCTGACTCACCTAGCTGACTCCTCTAAAACAGTTCTAAAACAGTACTACAGGTGTGGCAGAACTTTCAAGAACATTAGGAGTACTTATCTCTAATCATACATAGGCCCTTTCCGCACGGGGTAAGTAGTACGGTGTGGTGCTACCTCTGACGGAGGTCGTCCGCACCGTGGGAGCAGACTGGGTCAGACTACTTGTCGCAGTTCCGCACCTCAGTCCACTCTGGAGCGACCCGAAGTGGCCACGCAGCGTGCTTTTTAAAAGCCTGTTTTTACAGGTTTTTCCAAAGCACGGATAACGCCACTCTGTGCCACTCCGTTCCCACGCTCCAGTGCAGATTTGCAGGCGCACACCAGTGAGTGCTTGCAGATCTGCTGGAGGCGGGCTTTAGGCTAGCGAGCTTCTCCGGTTGGTGGATAGCCTCCACCAACTGGAAGCCGCCATTTTGGATGCCAGAGCTGCCATTTTGGATGCCGGGGACTGCAGAACAGCGAGCTCGTGCTGCTCCGCATGGGGACGGACTTACCCAGCTGCCGGTAAGCTCCATTTCAGCACATTTCCCCCCGCTTCCCCCTCCACGTGCAGAAAGGGCCATAGTTTCAGCCATGTGTTTATTATACAAAATAGAGACACGTAGCTCATGAAAAAAAAGCTAACAGAATCTGAGGTAAGCATTCAAGGAAAAATTACATGGAAGGTAATCAAATGTCTGTATGCATGTTATGTGTGTGGGGGGGTCCCATTCTGAGAATATGATTGAAATAAATATGCAAGATTTATTTCTTGTCTATAACACCTTTCATGCATGAGGTCTTGTGGTATAAATAAATATATAAATGGAAAAGACTAAGAAAAAAAGAGAGGACAAAACATCCACAAAGCTGATATAGGGCCAAAGCTAGACCAAAATTAAATGCTCTCTAAGAAGCTGTGTTTTACAGAACAATGGCCATTTCCACACTACACTGTTACAGTGCTATTATTCTACTTTTAACATCCAGTGGAATTCTAGGGTTTGTATTTTAGGGAGGGGAATTTAGAATTCTCATCCAGAGAGCTCTTTGTTCTCAGTAAACTACAAACCCCAGAATTCCACAGGATGTAAAAAGTAGAATAATAACACTGTAACAGTGTAGTGCAGAAATGGCCAATGAAAATCAGATCAGCTGAGGAAGGGCTGATAATAAATGGAATCAGAGCCAGTACCAGCGATATATTTAAGTATTTTGCTCAACGTCTCAAGTCAAGTCTCAAGTCTCCACCGTCACGTCTCAAGTTGAGTCTCAAGTGCTTGCAAGATACTTTCAAGTCAAGCCTAAGTCTGGGAGCCAACTTTATACCCCAATCTGTATTCCTGAATTTCTGGACAGAATCAAATAAAGTGAGTTTTAACAATTTAAGTACAGTGAGACCTCTATTTTTGCGATTTTGCCATCTGCAGCTTCAGAAGTGGGGAACAGGATCCTTCTTATTCCCCATTACTGAAGTTTCAGGAGCTTTTGAAGGAAGGATCCTTCATCCTCAAGCCCATTGCCTAATATATTTTCGGTTCCCCTCTGAGATACGTGCCCTGCACTTTGGGCACAAGTCTTGCCTTCTGCTTTTAGGAAAAGTTTTAGAAAGTTCCTTCTATATGTAGCGGGAACAAGTTGCTGAGCAAACCTCAACCCCACCTCAAGCCCATTGCCTAACTCATTTGCTGTTCCCTCTGAGAACTGTGTCACTTTGTAAGTTGTGACAGTAAGTTGTAAGGTTTCTGGATGAATGTGTTATGTTTCTGAACTAAGTGCAGCAACTAAAGCGCAGTCACTAAAAATATGCAAGTTTCAAGTCGAGTCGAGTCAGAGTGTAATTTTGGCCGAATCAAGTCCGAGTCAAGTCATTGAAGTGACTTAAGTCTATATTGAGTCCAAGTCAATTGGCTTGAGTCTACATCACTGGCCAGTACGGAGTGGGACCTTAACTGTTCCTTTCCTATTGAAACCTTGAGGAAAATCCCTTTACTGAAGAACCCCCCGCCTCCATTTATACCTGTGGAGAATTTCCTAACAAAGCAAAGTCCAGCTTCAGACAGAGGAATTTTCCTCACAAAAAGAAAGAAGGAATTTAGTGCCTTCTCTTTGATACCATTGTCAGCAGTCCCCTGCTTCCAGATGCAAATAACGCCCTGCACTTTACATGTAAAGTTGCATTCATGGCTAGTTTTGCCCCTGAAAAAAAAGCCTTCAGGGCAGATTGTGGAACACTGCCTTAGTCTTGGGGGACAAAAGTTGCCATTTCCTTCTCACATCTGTGATATTATTCTTCCCCTCTTTAAATGGATTTCTCTGACACATTTTTAAAAGAATGCCTGGCCACTTAACTAGGGAACTGTGCAGCCTGCATACAGGCATTTAGTAAAAGACAACTGTGCTTGTGAGCTTCCATATTCCTGCCACTGAATGCCAGTATTCTGGAATGATGGATTTGGGTACCAGACCTAATTTTTTTTTTTTGTCGTTTAATCGCTGTTCCAAACTGTTAATAACCCCCACCTTCACTCCACCCCTGTAGCCTTACAGGTGGGACATACACGTATAGAATGATGAACAGAAAGATAAAATATCACACATTTTCTGGCAAAGAAACACGTATTATCTGTCATTCATAGTTTTGAAGATGAGTCAATTCATATTCTTGACTGGAAACTCTTCAAGGATTCCTGCCTCTTCCACATATAATTGTTGCATGTTTTTAATGCCATACCAGTTGCCATTTTCACTAACAATTGGATGGATATATGTTCAGTAATAATTGTGGAATGAAAGGAGAGATTCAGGACGAACAGAGCAACTGGAATGGTTTGCAGTCAGTAGTCAATAGCTAATAATTTTAACACAATAATTAAGAGAACTGTTAATATTTAATATTTTTAGCAGTACATTGTTGTGAGATTGCATCAACTGCATCTCCGGATCAGTTCATCCTTGCAAGTTTGTGACAGACATGAAAATGGGAGAAGAAATATGATTTAGAAATTAAGAAGAGCAGAGCTTGGCAGCTGGGTTTCTTATCAGAATTATCCCTTCTGATCTGTGGCCAGGCCATGTCCTTTTACCCAGATGGTTTCCCAGCCCACAAAGAGAAAGCATTGCCTACTGATTAAAAAACACTTCAACGCTTTTAAAGAAAACCAGGAGGAATCGTCTTCCCAAATTACAATCACATTAAAAAAACCCACACACAATATAAATGAAATACCTGTTAGATGGCTGTCTGTTCTCATAAATGATTCTAAAGGCATAGATGATTTAGTGACGGTTAAATGCCTCTTAATCCACATAATCCAGGTTCAAAGGCAGGCTCAGGAGCAGCTGGAGCAGTTGGTATAAATTCCATTGAATGCCAATTCTTCTGTCACTATTGTCAGGTAAAATGAATCTGCTCCTGTTTTCCACTTCATCAATTAATAGTGGGAGATCAAAGGTTATCTAAGTCTTCAGCTTGTGAAACTACTCAAATTCCACCTTTAGGTTACAAAGTAGATTGGAGTTTAGCAATGCAGGTGTTACTTTATCGCACAAAACAAGTTTGACAATCTCTCCTTGGAGTACCAGTCTACAGCTTTTTCTAGTCCACAAGATTTTTAGCTGTTTCTCTGCTTAGACTGCTTTGAAGTTTTATATTTAGCACATGGTCCTTTGAACTCAGGAGTTCCAGGATAACTAGACAAAGATTCTTTCTTTTTAAAAAAATTTCAAATTTCAGCATACAATGCCCCTACCCTTTGATGTTTGTGAGGGTTTTTTTTCCTTCTAAGAAGATATGAGAATATTTTATTTTTTAATCTGTTTCTTTTCCATTCGTCATGAGGAGCAATGGATGCTAATCCCATACTTTCATTCTCATCTGTGTTTTCAGAATGCCAGGATGCAATTTTTATATATCTTAAAGAACTACAGTCAATATGTACAATTGTTTGATGAATTGTTGCAATTGTTTGATGATGCTTTCATTTATTTTTGAATAGTTGTTGCATTGTCTTAATTAAATGGAAACTGGTCAACAAAGGTACTCCCCTCCAGAATATTTTTATCTTAAATGTGATAATTCAATGGATAATATTAAAAATGGGTTTTCTTGAGATTTCCACCAGTCCCCAGGGGCTTAAAAAACAGTTGAGTGAGCATCTTAGATAGTCTGAGGTATTGTCTGTCTATGGGTGTTTAATTAAAGAGATTCAAATCCTGAACACAACAACAAAAGAAGTATATTAAAAAAATTTCTGTTTCATACCACGAGTATTCCAGGTAAAGAGATTAAGTTAATGGAGGGAGTATCACTTGCTGCATTTCTATGTGTAAGGAAGTTGTTGAAGACATAAAACTAGGATCAATTTGTTTGTTTCTCCAGCCAAAAATTTTGCATAAGTGAAATTCAAAGTGAATGTGGGGTTTCTCTTTGGGCAAAATACCTACGGGGAAAATACCTATAGTTAATAAATGTCACTAATTTTAATTTTAAAAATCCTCTTTGGTGTCCTTCAAATTCTTCAGCTTTTTTATTTTTTTATTTTTTTATTTGCCTAAATAAGGAATTAACTATAGAATCAGTTTCTCTTTGATCTTGTCATGCTTTCAGGAAGTTCATCAGATTAAAGTTCATAAATCTGGGAGTGTGTGTACTTTTGAGTCAGACAAAGCAAGCAGCACTATCAATTTAATGAAAGAACAAAGAAGTTTCCTCTTCCACACCATCTAAATGGCTATCATTTTTTTAAAAAAAATGTACCATACCGTTTAACTGGTAGGATAAGTTGTGGACAACAGACTTGGACTAATCTGTCAGCTGTACTTTCTCACACATTCAGATTTGTAGGTTTGCGTATACTTTAATAGAAAACAAAGTGAAATGAAATTCTCATCCATCCCTAGTAACAAGAGGGAACGGCTATCTCTCTTTAGAGTGTCAGCACTAAATTTGTACTCTCCTGTGCTTGGAAGGATCGATCTCTTCCTCCTCTCTCTCTCTCTCTCTCTCTCTCTCTCTCACACACACACACACACACACACACACACACACACACACATCAAACATGCAGGCTTGGAAAAAGAAGGAAGAGATAAGATGTTGGTGGAAGCTCTCCTCCACTTAAGTTCTCAGGTTGGCATATAGGTGTGTAGCAGTAGGGGGTGTTAATCTTCCAGAGCACAGAATACTGTTGGCTTAGCAGAAACATTTTAAAAAGTGAAAATGTTAGAAGGTATAAAATTGGGAAATGAAAGAGGAGAATAAAATCCTCACATTTTTTTTTCTGTTTAACTTTTCAGGTTGACTAGTGTGTGCATTAAGGTTGCCAGAGTGAAAACTGGAGAAGGCTCCTGTACTTTTATGGTTGTTGTTACAGAGGCAGTTAGCCTTCTCTCGGGGTCTACAATTTATTAATATCAAAAATTCAATATATCTCCATGTGCTTGAGAGGGTGCCCCGGATGAGCATGCAAGCAGGCATGGCCGAATGGCCGCAATCAGGAAAAACCCGGTCTGGCCAGTAAACAATCTGTCACGTAGCCCCAGGAGCCCTCCAGGCATGCACACATTATCTTAAACAAAAAGTTCTCTGCCCCGAGAAGCCAACTTGACAGGATTAGCGATCGTGACAAACAGCCTGTCAAGCGAGAGCAATTTACGTACTGCCACGGCTTTTGACAAACTCCGGCAAATCTAATCAAACTAATAACTCTGACATTGCAGAGGTTTGTGCTTCAAATCATGCACATTTTGGAGCTTTGTTTTAGCTCCTCAACTCATTGTTCTCCCCAGGAAAAGATTAGCCCTCCAGGTACATTTTCCCCTATAAAAAGACAATTTTCAAGCGGTTCCTCGGATCACTCCGATTTCCTCTTGGTTCTACATCTCTCCATCCGGCAATCCCCTCAGCCCTCCACATGCTGAGTCTCTTCTCTCGCTCCACTGCTGTCTCCCTCTTCTGTCTTCAGGATCAGGTGCAGTATACCCCGAAAATACCTCTCCAAAATCCTCTATCAATTTTCCTCTCTTTTATTTCTATTTAGCTCTTGAGTGAGTGAGTGAGTGCATAAGTGCGAATGTGCGCAAGGACTTCTTTTTAAATAAAATTAATTAAATTAGCAATTTCGTGTGGTTTTTGGCTGAACCTGACCCCGTAAACATTGGGTTAAAGATCTCACTAGGTTGCTCTGCCTCTCGTGGTGCTATTGCGTGTGCTCTGGCTAATTCCCATTCCCTATTATTTGGAGCACATTGAGGTGTCCCCCACGGAACCCCCAGAAATCAGGGTAACATTGTGTAGAATGGGGGATTATAGTAGGTGTTGCTTGTTATTCCTTGTGTGAGACGCAACACCTGCTCAAGTTTCCTCTTGTATACAACTGTTAAACTATTACAGGAGCCTGCCCCAGTTTTCATTCTGGCAGTTATACTTGCATGTGTACACATGAGCTTTATTACTAACTCTAGAGAGAGAGTTTTCTTTAAAAACTGAACTGAAATGAAATGAAATGGTGAGGGAAGAAAAGGGGTGGATAGAACAGGGATGGGAGAACAAGCCCATCGAAGTCCCCCTTTCTGCTGCCTTTTTCCCCTTTAGTCTTGTCAGACTCCCCCCCCCCCCCAAAAAAGAGTGTTTGAATGGGGAGGCAATAAGAAGCCATATGGAAGGGTATGAGATAAAGCATTAGTCCACATGAGCCCACAGTTTGGATGCTATGGTGATATTATCTTAACCTCTTTTAAACCTAAATTTAGGGAAAAGCAGGACCTGAGAAAAATGCTGCCATCTGGAAAACTGATAAAGGGTGTTTGTAGTTCATGTAGCCACAATTTTAAAGTACATTTTCTTGAGAACTATTAAGAGTTAAAACAGTGATTCTCCTTCCTCTGCCTGTTGAGTATGTGGCTGAATGCAGTTATAGGACTGATGCTGCTAACATGAGAGTAGAGATAAATCCTCCTTGTGGCTCAGTAGTAGCCTTGCTGGAAATGGCTGCAGGAGGGAACATTCTCATTTTCAACTGCAGCCTTTGCCTACTTCTAACTTTGTTTCTTCTCTGATTTTTCAGTATGAAGCATGGTCTGTTGCTCATTTATCTTCTTCACTGAAAGAGGAGCTGCTGAAGATCAAGGCCACGACTGAGTCACCAAAGGGCTAATAAGATCACAAGAATATGTTGGGATGGCTGGTGCTAGGAATGCCTTTCATATTCCATCTCAAACAATCTGGAATCCATTTGTGGAAAGGGATACTGATACAGTATGCGAGCTACTGGATCAAGGGTAATTGCAGAAAAGAACAGCATGCCTTGCTCTGGTCAATAAAATGATGCTCTTTAAGTAATATTTCTTCCATGAGAAAAAAAGGAAATGGCTATTAAACCTGCCACAGATGTACTCCCTCAAATTCTCTTAATTTTGATGTTGAAATATTTTGAATTTCTGATGTTCAAATATTCTCCAAAGAACAGAATTCAGATAATTCTGAAATATTTTTCAATTTTTACTCTCAGTTGTTTGCTAAATAAAAAAAAATGCAGCTACATTTGGCATACTGTGCTATTTGATATTAATTAATTAATTAAACTTATACCACACCTTTCTCCCAACATGGAGCTCAAAGCAGCTTAAAATAATCTGAAACAAAGTTCAGCTGAAATCTCACTTTACAAAAGTTTAAACAACAATTAAACAATTATATTAAAAACACTTGTTTTAAAAACATTTAAAACACTATAAAAGCATAATTAAAAAGATAAAACACTGTTATGGCACATAATTTAAGAACCAAACGGCTGCCTCCATAAAAAAGGTATTAGCCCGCCAGCAAAAAGACACCAAAAAGGGGGCCAACTGGACCCTTTCATGGGTGGGAACTCCACAGCCTGTGAGCAACCATTAAGAAGCCTCTCAACTGTTTCCTCAACAAATGCAACTGTGATGGAGGTAGAACTGAGAGAAAGTACTTGATATTTAGCAGTACAGAAAAGTTGGCATGGAATGGTAATTGATATTTGATAGCATACAATATTTAATAGCTGGCATGAAATGTTATGCACTGTTTGAATTATTAGATCCAATTAATGACAGACTTGCATTCAAAGTTGCCTAACTTTGCAACACATTTCTGCTTGTACTGGTTGCTGGATGCAATTTTCCACTGACTCCTCACCATGTTATATCCCACTCTGTTCTTAAGAACATTCTGATCCTCCTGATTATTTTTCTGTGGATGCAACAAGGAATGTGAGGGAGATTCTTTCAGTAATATTTCTGACTGAACATGATATGAACATCAGTCATATTTTTAAAGACTCCAAACTTGAATTGAAAATAAATTTGTTTAATATACAATGGCACTCAACAGGATGCATGCCATGGAATTTAGTATATAGTGGAATTTCAGCTTATGATATTCATGTTTTTTGTCAGGAGTTGCTCTATGTAATTCTTGGGTAGAAAATAAAGAAATAATGAGTGGTTTCTTCTTCCTACAAGAAAAGTCTTTGAAAATTGTGCAGTTTCAAACCAGAAATGGTGACACTATTTATGTCCATACTTAGAAATCACTGAGCCCTTGCACAATACACAACTATAGTGCTATGATTCCACTTTACTTGCCATAGCAACCTCCTATGTAACTGGTATTTATATTTAGAGGGATTTACTTAGAATTCTCAGTCAGAGGGCTCCAGTGCCTTGCCAAACTACAAACCCAAGGATTCCATAAGATGCAGCCATGGCAGGTAAAGTGTACTATAATTGTGTAGCATAAAAGGGCCCACAATCTCTGTGTCTCTCAGATGTCGTCTTGTTTCTTCTTCCTCCTCACCTCAGAAGAGAAGGTATCAAGGCACTAGCACCAAGAGCCAGCCCAGCATAGCCAGCATTGCTCAGATCTCATGTTGCTATTGTCCTGTCTTGGCTATGACTAAATCCACCTGCACATGTGTGCACATACACACACAGAAACACTTTATGTGTGAAAGCACTCTGACCCCTCATGTCTCACAAGCACTTGAGTTCAGTGTATGCTCATTACTGCTCTTTACCATCTACATTCTTTTCATCTTGCCCAGAAATTCTTTCTTTCATCTATCAGCCCTGCAGAAACTTGAGTCTAGGCCTGGTGTCTGTGACTCTAACCCAGAATGAGATCCATAGCATCCTATGGATTCATTTGCTTCCTCACTGTTCATACCTTGCCCCCTGCTTCTCTATAGCTGAATGAGGAGACCTCTCATGTTTATGTGATGTCCATTTAAGATGGATCAGGTGGAATAAATTTTTTAAAAGTCTTTCATTCTATCAGACTCTCCACTAAATCACTGGCTGAAAAATAATTAGGTCAGATCAAAACAGGAGTTTCAATCTCCCTCCTCATCCCTTTTTCCTTCAGTTCTTCATTGAATTCTTCATTGTGTCCAGTTTTCCTTACCTGGATTATTTAGCATTAGCCTTCCTCTATCTCTTAGGATCAAACAAGATGTAGTGCTGGAAATCTATAATCAAGAGCCCCGATTCAAATAATCCCCACTGCTGCTTTTAACCAAGGAAAAAGACAGATTTTTTTTTTTTTTTTTTGAGCTTCTGCGAGCTGTGGTCCCAAAAGGTAATTTTTCCAGGCTGGATTGAGTGGTCCTCTCCATAGATCTATTACCATATATATATATATATATATATATATATATATAGGTTCTTATTCCTGCAATGCCTCCTCTGCTAGACATCCTTTGCTACCCTCTTTGCTACCATCTGTTTCCTACCCTTTCAGACTCAGCTTCCTCCTTTCCTACTCCTTGCTTCTTTCGCCTCTCTTCTGCTTGGCCTGCCTGGCTACAATAGCAGTATCTGAGCCCCAGGAACACTTAGGCTCAGAATAAGCAATCAGCAAGCTGGGAATATTAGGTCTGCCCAGCCACACAGTAAGACTGAAGAAAGTCAGCCAACTACCCCCAGAAGCTTTACCACCACCATCCCAAAATATTCTATCTAGAAATACTAGAAAGTATGTCTGGTATGTTGAAATCTCTTAATGAACAGTATTTATCTTTGGTGAGAAACTCTTCTGTCTTTCAAGAAATGGATTTGTATTGACTTTTTTTTCCTAAAAAAAGACACACTAACATTCTTTTGTAAACTCTTGAAACTGACTGTGCTGCTGTTTATATTACAGGAGGATGTTTACAATCCTCTCAGTTTCCCTGTAAGTTTTTAATGAAAATGACAATGGGGTAATTCTTTTCCTCGTGGGTCAGGGAGAGTTCAGCACCATGGAGTGGAATGCTCTCAATGTTTATGCATAGCACAAGAAATCATGCATCTCTGACAATATATTTAATTTCAAAGGAGAATAGCTCAAAATCTCCTTTTCTGCTCTTGAAAGAAAACAGTGAGTGCTTCAGTTTGTTACACCTAGACCAGGGACTTCAAAAGGCAAAGTAATTTCTGGATCATGCCTTGATATATATTCTCAATTAAGGATCCTTGCTGTCAATTGTTGGTGCTGGAATGTGGAACAGCATGCCTACGATTTAAAGGGAAAAGACAAGATCCTGTACATCAGTTCAACTTTGCTTCCTACTAGTTAAGGTAGTTTGCACTACAGCCACTGCTATCTCCTTGTAAAAGAAAGGCACTATAACCCCAAAGTAAGACATATGGAGTAGGATGATGAGTATAATACCAGAAAGGGGAAAGGAGAACAAAATTAGAGGCCCATTCACACAAGTCTCACTCATTTTTCAGAGAATCTGAAAGCTATGGAATACAATAGGCTGCTGAGGCATTTGTGATAGAACCATTAACCTTTGCAAAACATTTGGAGCCCTTTCATACTATGGAGCTATAGCACTGTGATTCCGCTTTAACTGCCATGGTTCTTTGCTGTGGAATCTTAGAACTGGAAGTTTATGGAGGGGTATTTAGAATTCTTAGCCAGGATTTCATAGGATGGAACACACCTTGCTTATTCATGGGACATTCTTGGGTGGAACTGTACTCTCATTGGCCCAATGTCCCATAGTTATTTGAAGAAAAGTAACTTGTTTTCCTCATTGGAGGTTTTCAGAGAGGTAATACGCTATTCCTCTCCTAATAATAATGTTGGTTATTGGACTAATGTTCGTTCCTCCCAGGAGTCTGGAGAAATTGTATTGACATGGTTGTTTTTGGATTGGAAAATCTTACCCAGAACTTAGAGGCAGGGCTGAAGGTGACAAAATTTGAAAACTCTGTCAATTGTTAAGTTTCACACATTTTTTTTTCTAACAAAGAGCTAGATATGAGGGAGAGTAATAGGCAAAATGGGATTAACTCAAGGCTAAATGTACAACAGTAAAATCTATGTGCAAATCATAGAGGAGTAAATCCTCAATGATTTCCTCATTACATGTGTGGATGAATAATTAAATTAGGTTTCTTCTCCACAGTGGTTAAAGTGAATGGCTAGAATCTTTTATGCACTGTGTTGCTACGTTACCAAAGCAGTTACATGTCAATGTAGTGAATCCTGCCCACCCCTGACCAATTCCCACTTACTAGTCAGCTGCTGCTGCAATCAATGGGAGGTCTTTGCCCTTGTTACTTGGGAAGGGTTGATTAATGTGCTCACCCCCTTACATGAGTGATCTCTTTTGTCACAGGCAGAAACAGGATCACTGTCACAGTCTTCCCTCACTGCAGAGATCATTCACACAAGGGATGGATGAAACTGTCAGCCAGCTGTTTCCCAATTGACAGAAGAACAGTCTCCCATTGATTGCAATGGCTGCTGACTGGTGAGTGGGGACTGAGGGACTTTTGCAATCTCTGTGTGTTCCCTAAACAAGGGGACACATTGGAATTGTGAATATGAAGCATCATGAATTCACAACTCTCTGTTTTGCATTCACAGCTACCCAGTAGGATTTAGGCAAATATTCCTCCCCAGTACCTTCATATGTCCTGATGTATTGTGCAGAACACCATAAGTTTTCTTGCACACACACACACACACACACACACTCACAAATTCTGCGCCGGAAGCATTTTTTTTGGGGGGGACCCATTTTCTATACAGAAAACACAGGGTTTGTTCACAAAAATTGTGTTTTTCATGAAAACATAAGATTTGGATGGCATGTTTATTTATGGTTCAGCAAGAATGTGGCTAATAGAGATTTTAATAATCATTATATTCAAAATTTGCTTTTGAAGATTTGGAAGAAATATAAAGGAAGATGGTGCCCAAAAACAACTTTATCGGTTTCACTGCACAAAGCTTTCTATAAAAGAGAAAAATTGACGAAAGATGAATGGATTAGACATGAAGATCTGTCATTTCAAGGAAAGGATTACAATATAAGAACATAACAAGAAATTAATGATGATGGAATAATATGCCATTGGCTTTTATACAGAATAAGAGAGAAATTAAAAATAGAAATAAAATTAAACAGAATTCAGAAAAAGCCTTCTGAATTAGAAACAATAATACCTACAGAAGATACTAAAATAATATCTAAAACATCAAAATATACTGTTAAAATGGGATACTGAAGAAGAAATTGTAAAAGAAACAATGGTCAAGTGGGCCCAAAACATAGGACACCAAATTGAAATGATACCATGGGAAAAAACATGGACTAAAAGGATGAAATATACATTATCAAAAGATGTAAATGAAAATCTATATAAAATGAAATATAGATCGTATTTGTCACTGGATAAATTATCTAAAATGCATACAAATATGACCCTAGTTGTTAGAAGTGCAAATTAGAGAGAGGTATGTTTTACCATTTTTGGTGGGTATATGTAAAAGTTGAGAAATTTTGGAAATCTATACATACGGAAATTGGGGGGAAAAATAAAAAATTAGAATTCAGATGGCACCAAGAATGTATCTTCTAGGAACAGTCAAAGATAATTTAGAAAAGAGACATGGAAAAAATTATATTTTATACGACTGCAGCTGCATGGATTATATTAGCCCAGAAATGGAAACAAAATACGCTCCCAACAATAAGTGATTGGATGATGAAGTTGATTGAAATGATGTCAGTGGATAAATGATTATGCCTTATTAAAGAGAAGACTTTAGATAAATTTGAGAAAGACTAGGATATGGTCGTCTCTTATTTGAAGAATGAATGGGGTGAATTGGTGACAGCAAATTTAAATAAATGAAGATAAATATGAAATATAAAAATTATGGAAGAAAAAGAATTATAATGCTATAAAACTAGATTATCCATAAATATAAAATAAACATAAGTAATATTGAAATGGAATTTTTATATAAGATAAGGAACTCTTCCACATATATGGGATAAGGTCAGTGTTTTAAATATTGAAAAATAGATATGAAATTCATGGACTGTTTTTATAACAAGACCAGTTAGGAGAAAGTCAATGTATGTGGAATGTAGTGAATTGTGAATGAATGTTGTGTATCAACTTTTTGTGTTTTTAACAATTTAAAAACATGTGTTTTTCTCCCCAGAATAATTCCTGCATGACTGGTCTTTTATCTTTCTTGTGGGGGTTCACAATTCTTAGGACATTCATTTTTCAGTCCAGGAATAAATAATTGCAAATAGTCTTTGCATTCCTAGTGTAAGACATAGCCAGCCCAATCATTAGGCAGTGGCAGGTGGGCAATTCAGGGTGAGGAGTTCAGGTGTATTGAAGGGCAGAGAAATTGTTATTTATTTCATTCTTAGTATATTTTCATTGCCAGAAAGGAGGTGAATGACCTATGAGATTTTCTACTTTATGTGCACTGTTTGACTTTAGGTACTATGGGTACCTGTTGCTGCTATACTGTTGCCGTTTACCTCATCATATGCAACTGAGTTTCGTGAAAGGAGTCTAGTATATTTAAAATGTTTTAACATATTTTTAAATTTGTATTTTATAAAAATATCACAAGTATCCAAATATTTGCCATCTTTTTGCATTCATTTTATAATCAGTTACCTGCATGGTTTACTGTCTCTTCCAAAGCTTAGCAATGCATATGTTTGCGCACACATCTGTGCACGCACACACAGAGACCCTTTAATGAAAGCTGAACCCTTCAGGGATGGGACCCAATGAATCTCCAGGTTACAATCTCCAAATTTTCCTTTTGAAGTTACAGCTTTAATCAGTGATGGAACTGTAGAAATTACTTCATACTAAGTCCATAAAGTTGGCCATTTCTGTCAATATTATCTACACAGACTGGCAGTAGCTCTCCAGAATTTCAGGCAGGTTTCTTTCTCAGATCTGCCTGGAGATGCTAGGATTGAAACCTGGATGGTTTTCATAAGCGCGCTGTCTGTCATTGAGCTGAGTCCCTAGATTTGGGCACTTGAGCATACCAGCATCAGCACAGCCCACTTAATAATGACTAATTCTCCAGCCAGGAATTCTCTCAACGCCCTGCCCTTCTTTGGGTGCTTCAGGAAGAATAGCAAGAATAATTGCCAGCGAGCCCACCCTGACCCTGATCATGTAACAGAATTAAAATGCATTGTTATGAAACACTGTAATCTGTTGTCATACAATATCATCAAAGCACAATAGAAAAGAACCTAATAGATTGACACATATTACACAGTGCTCTGTGGAAAAGAAATGGTATAAAATGCCTCCAGTAATCTGATCAGCCTCGGATTTTTCTTAGTGTATATCAACATACGCTCACAGGAAACTGAATCTCTGGTGTGCTGGTCTACCGAATACAGTGTTGGCAGCTGGTGCTCAAAGTACTAAAGAAAAAAGCCAATTAGCAGCTGAAACTGAACACCACCTTGCATGGTTGCTCTTTATTGCCACAAGTGGAATCTCCTCTATCCCCATTTATCATGAATTTCAGTAGTCTTTAAGCCTGGATGGACAAGTTTCCTAGGGTCAGTGTCTACAAATCAAGGAAATTCAGCATATCCTTTGCTTGCTGGAGCCAAAGTATATCCTTTGTGATCATGACGATGCCACACAATTGTTGAATAAAGTTCACTGTAGCTTTGTTTGGGATTCTGGAGAATTTAAGATTTTTACTGACCTTACCCACACAGTAGTGCCCTCTCTACTCCCTCTGTGCTTGCTCCCAATTTGTGCTTCCCTGCTGTCCAATTAACACTATGTTCCAAGTTCTGATCTGGAGTAGCTCTTTCCCGGGGTCATTGCTCCATACCTATTAGCCTCCTGCATTACAGCATCTGAAAGCTGGTCCTTCATGGTAGCAAAGAAACTATTTCTTCCATTGTCAGGCATCTTCAGCAACTCAGGACCTTCTGCATCTTCCAAAAAGTAATTAGATTCCCAAGATTTTCATGAAATTGCTCGTTGTCCATTATGTGTTGCTTCTCACTAGGAAAAGGCTGTTCAGAGAATTGCTGTCATCCATAGTGGTGTATTTGCAAAATCTCAGCAGTCCTACATTTTTAATTGCATCTTAGAAACAGACTTAATATGCAGCCCCTACAATATTGGAGGAAACCTATGTTATAGCATATTTATCTTTTTTTATCTTTCAAAAATGTCTTTCAACAACGTGGGGTTTGTGGTCTTGTATATTGAATGGATATAATGCTTTGCCAACAAGAACATTTTCAAGTATTCATTATTCCATTTCTTGAATATCTGTCTTGCTTCTCTTACAATGGGAAGCCTTCTAGGAAGTAGCTTATGATCAGTTCAAAAACAGAACATAAAACCAGTTCAGAAAACAGCCTGTCACACTAAATGATCAATTTTATGTAATTCACATACATAGCTGTAGCCAAGACTTAGAAATCTCACTTTGGCACTGTATTTCCTAAAACACCTCCTTCTATGCTGGCTATGGGATTCTGAAATAGAATACCTTCCAGCATTTCACAGATGAAAACTGGGACACATGTGGCTATGGAATATCGGTGAGGTCAAGATGGCAAAAGTCATTAACGAGGCAGACCACTCAAGCTAGAAGAGTCTGCAGCAGTTTGCTTTTGCCTGACCCTGCTGGGAAGGGTAGGATGTCATCCCCTCCTCTCTTCTCCCCCTGCTGAATTGACAGAGTGCAAACTATTTTGCACATTGCATTCAGTTTGCAGCTGAAAAGGTGGGATAACATAGGATTAGTCAGGACTGTCCCTGCCAATTCAGGACAGCTGGACAGTGTCAAAAAAGGTAATTTTTCCAACCTCTGGCCATATTAGACAGTATGAGGGAAATTTTCCTGACACATTTCACTTCTTGTAATACTAATAGGTGAGCTGGACAGAAACATTTAGCCTTGAGAATCAACTGGTGAAAGAAAATTACTTAATCTTTCAGCAAAATACAAAGTCAATCCTGAAATATTCTCCTTCCCCATCTCTTTTTAATGTTTTACCCAGAAAAGCAGCTGCTTCTTTATTTTTACAGTTTAGTTTCACTATACAAGATTACCTCTTCACATAAAACTCTACAAAATAACTCCTATAAAACTTTTGCTTTGTTTTACAAACATATCTCCATCTCAGATGGTCAGAGGATGGAGTGAAGTGAAGGAAGCCTTCCTTGGCCTACCGATTGTGCTGGAATAGATGTACGGTCAGCTTTCCACATGCATGGGGGTTAGGTGTGCGGGACCATTGTGAAAGTGAAAAAAACATGAACCCCAAACCTATGCTGGTGGAGGAAGAGGAGGACCAGAAGTGGATTTTTAAAGCACTGTTGTTCCCTAAAGGAAAGAAGGGATAGGAAGAGGGAAGGTGTAGTGTTGTGTCTTTGGTCTCCAAGTCTAGCTGTATAATTCCTCTTGTACATACTCACAGGACAGAGAGAAAGAGAACATGTTCTCTGACTCAGGGATGCAATGATGACCTTTCACTCACTCTCACACACTTGACAGCAGAAGTCGCTGAAGGCTAGCAACAGTTGCACTTCCAGCATGTATACGCATTTGTGTATATGTTGGTGACGACCATCCTAGTGGTAGTGCTACCATAGCATGTGATTGAAGGACAGTTATCAGACACTGTCATGGCAAAGTCATGAACAATGAAATCTGTGAAAATTAAACCTGCAAACGTGGAGGGCCAGCTAACATTTAAATGGCAGGTCTGATGCTCTACAGAAGCTCTCCCCTTCAGATATTCAGTCCCTTGAGGGGATTTTTTTTAAGGAAACAGAATAAATCTTAATAAAATAATTCTTTTGATTCCACAGGTTGACAGAGATTACTGAGAAATCAATTATTGATGTTGACTGTGGAGAATCTTGAAGTTGAAATTCTTGCAACAGGAAAAACTTGCAAATACGTATGCAAATATACTGGTAAGATGGCTTGCATATAGATTAAGAAAAAAACAGAATATAATGATTCTGAAACTAAGAGAAGGTGATAAAGAATTTAGTAAGGATAAAGTCTCACCTAAAGCTTTGAGGAGAGGCAGGTAATAAATAAATTTTATCATCATCATCATCATCATCATCATCATCATTACAGACTTACAATGGATTTTTCTCAATGAATATTTCTCAAAGTTATATTCAAGTAAGAAGATATTAGATATAAAGATAGAAGATTACTAGCTGAGACAACACTTACCTAAATTGACAGAAGAAGAGAAAAAACAGATTAATCAGAAGATTACAATATCTGAGATAGGCCATTTTTGCACAGGCTAATAGAAACAGTGCACAGCGTCCTCCAGGGAGGACATCTGCACCTGGGAGCGGACTGGGTCGGACCTACTTAACGCAGATCCACACCTCAGCCCGCTCTGGAATGACCCCAAGTGGTCATCGAGTGTGTTTTTGAAAGACCGCTTAAAACAGGTCTTTCAAAAGCACAGAGTGTGCCATTCCGTCCCTGCTCTCCGGTGCAGATTTGCAGGCTCGCACCAGTGCGAGCCTGCGATCTGCCGGGGACAGGCTTTAGACTGGCGAGCTTCAGCGTTAGTCGAGACCCTCGACCAACTGGAAGCCACCATTTTCGTCTCTGGAGCAGTGCGGAGCGATGAGCACCCACTGCTCCGGAGCAGCGCAGACCGGACCGGGGAGCCAAGAAGTCTGGTTATTAGCGGCATGGAGCGATTCTCTTGCCCCTTGCAGAAATGGCCATAGTGGAATCAATTAAAAAATTAAAGGCTGGAAAGACTCCAGGTCCAGATGGATTTGGAGTCCCTTATAAAATTTGCAGGAGGAATTGCTCTCTCCCTTACAAACTGCAATGAATGATGTGTTAGAAACAGGTCTAATTCCAAATTCATGGAAGGAAGCTAATATCGCTCTGATTCCAAAGGAAGGACAAGACTCAATTTTACCAAAGAATTTTAAACCAATTTCTTTGTTGAACAATGATTATAAAGTCTTTGTGTTGGTATTAGCTGAAACAATGAAGAATTTCTTAAAGAAGCATATAGACAAAGATCAAAGTGGGTTTTTAACTGGAAGACAAATGAAAAATAATATTAGAATTGTGTTAGGTGTGATAGAATATCTTCAATGTCATAATGAGAAACAAGATACACTATTTTTTCTGGATGCAGAAAACGCATTTGACAATTTGAATTGGCAATTTGTTTTTAAAGTTATTGAGCTGATGAACTTTGGTTAATTTTTTTTTTACTTGGATTAAATTGATAGATTTGAATCAGTCTGTAAAAACAACCGTGAATGGAGATATGACAAAAATGTTTGAAATTTTTAAAGAGACCAGACAAGAATGCCCCTTACCCACTCTGTTGCTTATTTTAGCAATGGAAGTATTGAATTGTACAATTAGGAAAGATTCTGATATAACAGGAATTAAGATTAGAAAAGCTGAATTTAAATTGAGAGCTTTTGCTGATGATCTGGTGATTACATTTCAAGACCCATTGAATCGATACAGAAATTGCTAAAAAAAATTAAAGGCATTTGGAATGCTAGCTGGTCTTAAAATAAATAAAGACAAGACTAAGATTTTGACTAAGAATATGAAATTTCAAGAAGCTAATGAACTGCAATTAAAAACTGGCTTTAAAGTTGAAAAGGTGAAAAATGTAAGTATCCACTTAATGGGAAATTCTAGTTAACTATATGAAAATGTAAAGACATCAAAAGCATTTTTAAAAGATTTGGATAAATGGCAAAAACTGATTTTGTCTCTTTTAGGGAGAATATCAACAATAAAGATTCCAAGAATGCTTGTTCTTTTTCAGATGATTCTAATTTTGACTAAAGAAATCCCATTTAAACAATGGCAAAGATTTAAAGATTTGTTTGAGGAGATAAAAAACCTAGAGTAAGATTTAAAGGTTTGCAAGATTCAAAAGAATGAGGAGGTTTAGCACTGCCAAACATGAATATGTATTTTGCTGCTACTTGTGTGACATGGATTTGAAAAATGGATTATGTTGAAAGATAATAAGTTTCTGAACTTAAAAGATCACAGTTTGAGATTTGGATGGAATACATATTTATGGTATGAAAAAGGTGAAGTTAATGTAGCTTTTAATAATCATTATATTAAGCATGTCTTCTTGAAAATCTAGAATAAGTACACATTGAGATTATGTCTAAAAACTCTTTTGTGGATTTGTTCACAGAAGGCTTTTTATAGTATGGAAATAAGAGCCTATCGACAATAGTTGATATACTGTGATTTATTAGAGAAAAAAGTCCAAGATTATAAGATGAAGACATTACAACAATTACAGGAGGAATGTGTTAACATACAATGGCTCTAATATAGACAAATTCATTTAAGATTCCAAGAAGATAAGAAGGCCAAACAGACTAAATCTGAGTCTGAATTATTGTTGTGTTCAGTTGATGATCATTTGATTGCTAAGATGTATAATTTTTTGTTGAAATTTGAGATGGAAGATGAACAAGTAAAGGAATATATGATTAGTTGGGCAAGGAATTTTGGACATAATATAAATATGAATCAATGAGAAAAGTTATGGATAAAGGATTTTAAAAACGTATTATGTTATGTCCTTAAATAAAATTATTATAAAATGATGTTCCATTGGTATTTACACCAGAGACACTAGCAAAGATGTATAAAGAAACATAAGATAAGTGCTGGAAATGTCAAGATCATGTTCGGTCTTTGTATCACACGTGGTGAACATGTGATGAAGACAAATAGTTTTGGATGAAGATACAAAATATGATGCAAAAGATTCTGAAGTCTCAAATACTTAAAGAACCTGAATTACATTTGCTAGGAATCTGGGAAGAGGATATAATTGTGGATAAGAAACAACATAAATTGGTGCAACCCATCTTGTTAGTAGCAAGAGTAGTATGTGCAAACTACTGGGGGACTTACCAAGAGTAGATGAGTAGTTAAATTGGCTAATAGGAATAGCTGAATTGGATAATCTTATGTATAAGTTAAAAGGAAGAACAAAAAGTGAATTCATGCCTGAATGAAGGTGTCTAATTGATTACTTAAAAAAGAACAAAAGTGAACTAATGACAATAGGTTTTTAAACTTTAAATTTTAATTCTGAATTTTTTTTGCTACATGAGGAATGTAAAATTTGAACAAAAATGTAATTTCTTTGTTGCAGTTAAAGATTATTTTCTATATAGAGGATTATTATTAATTTCTGAAGGTTATTACTCTGTGTTGATTGTAACCACTTTTTTTCAAGATTAACAATTAGTTTAAATAATTAGTTTAAGCTGCTATTGAATATAGAATAGGGGACAAGTGACTATAATTGATTATAACTAAATTTATCAGTTAAGAATGATTTATATATTTGTGACTTAGGGCCTTTTTGCACTACAGTGCTATTATTCCACTTTCAACATCCTGTGGAATTCTGGGGTTTGTAATTTACTGAGGCCACAGAGCATTGTGGCTGAGAATTCTAATTGCCCCTCCCTAAATTGCAAATCCCAGGATCCCAAAGGATGCTCAAAGTGGAATAATAGCACTATAATAGTGTAGTGTGGAAAGACCTTCATTTAAAAAGCAAAGAACTTTATTAATTTTTTAGAGTTATAAGTACTTTTTCGGTGACTGACAATTAAACTAATATAGAATATAGAATTAATTGATAAGTGATTCTAATTTTTTTTTAAGTTTGGTGATTATTAATTCATTTTGGAGGTACATATCCATGATGATAAGAGTGAACAGCAACAAATATTAATTTTTGGTATATATTTAAGGACTAATAGATGTAATTATTTGATTAAAATAAGCGGTTTGCAACAAGAACGGGAACCAACTTTTAGTTATTTATATTTTTTCTGTTTGTTATGGTTTTGTTAGATGCTTGTAGTTTTGTTATATAGTTTTGTTTTTTCACTGGCATTGTATTATTATGTATTTGTAGTTTCATGTATTGTTACGCAATGTTGTTTGTTTTCTGCTTTTTCTGTGTAATAAAAATCTTTTTTTAAAATAAAAGTCTTTGATAAAGACTTGTATAGAGCCAATTCTATGGTATTATTCTGCCTGAGGCAAAAATCATGCCTCTTTGCCCCCCGTGCAGTTCCTTATATAGAAGCCAATCATGCAGAAAGTTGAATCTTCCTTCAGCAATGGCTGCAACACACCTGAGAACATGAGATCCACTTTTTTTGGACAAAACTCATTTTTGGCACCGGTAAAGTGCAATCCAAAAGCACTGACAGAAACATCATAAAGTAGAAATGGATGAGCCAGAGCAGCCCATTTCCCTTCACTTCTGCAGCTCTACCACAAAAATGTGATACTTTTTTTGTGACAGCTTTTGAACAAAGAGCAAGAATAGTTTTCAAGTGGGATTTGCTGAGTATATGAAGTGATTACATGTTTTTCAAGGGTCCCTGGAGATAACAAAAGTATCGTGCTCAAAAAATTGTGTTTATGAGGTTAGTTGCATTACGGCATCTGTGATAATCCTTGCATTGTTTCCCCAAATCAAGGATCACACATCTGAAGCAAAAACAGTTCAAAAGATTCCTTCTGTAGCGTAGTCTTGTTCATCAAAATAAAAAGACATGTCATGCCATTATATGCCATGTTCATCACATTTCCCCTTCAAAATACAACCAGGCAGTGATCAAAAGAGACTCACTTTTATTTGAAAATGGAATGCTGTGAAAGTTATGTAAATGTATTCTGTGTTATCTTTATAAAGATGGGAACTACTTACAAACAAGTAACCCTGAAGTAACTACTGAAATGGAGAATTAGAGATGAAGAAAAATTATGGTGTTTCCTTTCTTTTCCTTCCTTCCTTCCTTCCTTCCTTCCTTCCTTCCTTCCTTCCTTCCTTTCTTTCTTTCTTTCTTTTTTTTTTGGTGACACATTCCAGAACTGCACAGCTATAGTCCAAAAAAGTAGCCCTCTGTAACTCTTAAAATAATGGCATTTGGTCTTGCCTATGGATCTTACTCTTCTCTTCGGACCTGTTCTGTTCTGTAAGTTTGGGGCTGCTGGAAGCCTCAAAAGGAAAAGAAATGATCCCATACTGACTTGAGGGACAAACTCTATGGCATAAACCTTTTGCACTTTATGAGCTTGATTTCTTTTCTGGTTTGAATACAACATACCAGAGTACACAAATTCAGGGCAAGAAGACAAGTGGAAAGATGGAGATTCCATCCTGTAAAGCTTCCCTTATATTTTCAAGATTTTATTCCACATTGTTTGGATAGTGTGGGTGGCTGCTCCTTGAATGCCAGAGTTTAACATTCTTTTCTTGTTTTTGCTCACAGTACTTCAACTTTGTTGGTAAATGTCAGACATTGTAGTGGATTTCTCAAGGAAGGCAGAAATAACAACCACCATCCCAAGCTCTCCTGTGCCATACACACAGAGGGTCTAGCAAAGAAAAAAACAAGCTTTAGTCTTCCTTGTAAAACATATAAAAGTTCGCAAAAGACTGTCCACAATCAAATACATCCTCCAGTGGAAGAGAGAAATGGAAGAGAGAGAAAAAATTCTGCCAGTTAGAATGGTGCAAAAAGGGAGTGATCTGGTGGTATTGTAAACCTTATGAATTTTGGTTTGGCCCCAGGGCTGGGGAAGCCTTAGAGAAGAGGCTGTTGTTACTTAGCTCAGCTCAGAAAAAGAGAGAGCTGGAGAGGAGAGGAGCTGCAGTTGCCAGGGGTAAGGATTAATCCTTTTTACCTTGAATAAGCTAGCAGGGTTTTTCTTGATGAATATGGGAGGGGACAAAAGGATGAATTCCTTATAATGAAATTTCTGTAATGCATCCCCACCGGTTTTCTATCTTTTATTTAAGGCTTTAAGGTCTGTCCTCAAGGTTGCTATACTACTGAGCAGCACATACAGAACAGTTCTACACTCCACTCCTGCACTGGCACCACATTGGATACATGGGACTTTCAGGAAATTGGACATATGTTTAGTTTAATATATCATACATTGTATTGTTGTCCTTTTACAAAGAACTTAAATTATGATTTTATTTGCAGTATTCATTTAGATTCTCCTGACAGAACTCCGAAAGTGGTAGGCCGTTTCCACACAGGAGTAATAAAATGTTTTAGCGCATTGTAGCACGACATCTGACGGAGGTCTTCCATACCTTAGAATGCGCTCATAGTATTTAATTTTTCAGTTCCACACCTCAATCCGCTCAGAAACGCCTCAAACTGTGCTCGCGCATGCTTTTTAAAAACCGGAAAAAATGTGTTTTTTTCCCCTGAGCCGTGCAATCATGTGCTTGCTCACTTGTGTGGAAGCACAGGATTCGCGCTGATTCACCCCTGAGATGAACGGGGGGCGGGCCGTGGGCATGGACAGCTTCGGCAGTTGGCCCGCCCCACAAAGAGCTGGACGGCGCCATTTTTTAATCCTCGCTAAGCGAGAGCCCACAGCAGGAAAAATCAAAAGCATTGCAGGTACGCTAAATTGGACTTATTTCTTTACTGTCCAGTCGGTGGAGAAGCTGATGTTTCCGTGGGGATGTTGAGCTCAGGGGACTGTGGATTTGCTTTCATCTGGTGTGGGCTATTGGGGGTGGGGGTGGGGGGAATTTCTTGGAAAGTCACCTCTCTAATAACACCGCCATTCCGCCAACCCACCACAAACCGCTGGATGTTTGAGCCGGGGGCAAGGGGGCCGCGGCGGCGGTGGGTGGGTGCCCTTCGGCGCCCTGCCCAGAGGGTGCTGGATGGAAAAGAGCAGCATGGTGGCCACCAAGGAACACGCAGGAAGCCTGGATTAATGGGCCTTTCAATTTAAAAAGCGCTGCGGGGATATCATTTAAACAGAATTACAGGTTGGTAAATTGGGTCTATTTCTTTCCAAACCCCCCCCCCAATATGCCACTGTGGATGAAAGCGAAAAATCCACAGCCCCCTGAAGCTTCCAGACCCCCACGGAAACTTGAGGATTTGGGGCTGTGGATTTTTTCACTTTCATCCGCAGTGGCATATTGGGGGGGGGTGGATTTTTGGAAAGTCTCCTCTTCTATCAATACCGCCATTTCACAATCCACCTCAAACCGCTGGATGTGTGAGCCAGGGGGCAAGGGGGGCCGTGGGAAGCCTCGGCATCAAAAGAATTACTTAAATGAATTTCGCCTTCACTTCGAAAAAGCGCCGTGGGGCTATCATGACTCTCCCCTGGAAATGCCCAGAACATGAGGGAAAACGGGGCAGGGGTCCATTTCCTGCATTAGGCAGAATGGACCAAAATGTGTGTGGTGGAGTGGCTAAAGCTGGGACTGTGAACTACTCTGCGCACCGCGCAGGAAAAAATTGGTACTGCACACTGGAGAAGACGTACAGTTGAATGCTCCAGGCATTCAGTCCGACCACTTGCAGATCTCCCCGAACGGCGTGATTGATTTGCAGTGGGTATTACTTTGGCCCTTTACTTGAGGCCGAGAGAGTGTGACCCGACCAACATCCCTTGCTCCCACAGAATGCTGAGCCTGACTGGTGGGCGGTTGGTGGCCACGACAGGGACTGGCTACTGACAAACACCCCTTCTCAGAAAGGACACATGTATTGCTGTACCTCGCAGTCTGACAGGATAGGGAGGAGGGGGCTAAGTGGGGTGCTCCAGACAGAAAGATGACAATCTGCTTTGTGTACACAAACCTCCCCAAAACCCAAGATTTGCTCGCAGGTGAATCCCTGTGGCCCGTCCTTCGAGGCTGAGAGAGGGATACACAGCGAACACTCCATGGCGAAAAACCTCCGGTTTCCAGTTCTCCAAAAAGCCCTAGCCCAAACTGGTCGCCTCACTTCCTTTCAAAAGAAGCAGTCGCTTCAAGTACTAGCAGGTATAAGCTATATGTGCGTGCCTTCAAACCATGGATTTCCAACTGCTTTCCTAAGAAAGCAAAAACCCCAAGGCAGTTTTGCCGGCACATTCCTCTGAAATACAGCCCCCGGCACAAGACAGTCAGTGGTAGCTGCTGCAACTCCAAAAATTAAATCACTAGCACCCCCCTGCTCACACCTGCTGTTTAGCATGGGAACTGGGGCCTGTTTACACGATCTTTAAGTACTTTCCACACCTGTGTGGTATGGTGATGTCTTGCTACGGCGGGCAGATCCAGGTCAAACTGTAGACTGCTTCCAAGGGTGAACTGGTTATATGCAACCATTGAAAGCACGCATTAAGAAGACAAGTTACAGGAATGCTTGGAGAAATCTGTTACTTAAAAAATAAGATAAAATGCTCAGCCAACAGAACAGAACCAGCAAAACATAAACCGAAAGGTTGCAAAGGATTAGGAGGTTGCTCCTCCTCATCTGTGACTTCAGGTCACGTAATTCTTTTCTTTATTTCCACGTAGGAATTATCGAGGGCGGATGACACCTCAGCAGGCTTCTCTGTGCAGACTCATCTGTGGGAGAGCAGATATTAGGATGCCGTGCTGGCAAGCTCACTGTGCAAACACCGTAGCCAACCTTCCATCATGGCCACCTGTGTTGATAACTTTACACAGCTTTGCTGTTTTCTTTTCCAGCTTCGTCATCCCTGCCATTAAAGAATCCGCAAGGGTCCTCAGCTCCTGGGGATATGGACCTGGGAAGAAAAGATGACATTGGCGACCATCCACTCCTTGGAGGGGGCCTCCATTTGTGCAACCTTCCGCGGAATAATTTATTGATACTTGCCAGCTGTATATGATGATGGGCCCAAAATTGTTGGAGAACTCCTGTCCAAGTTCCTCCACTGCGGCCACTGCGCCAACTATGAAAGGAAGAAAACCGCTCAACGTTCCTGTCAACAATTGGGCATCTAATCTCTGCATTTTTCCCCGAACTAGGTGATTACTGTACCTCAGCTGCTTGTTCTTTTTTCCCTGGCACATCAATCACCAGATCGCCGTGACCGGGGGAGGAACAGAGCAGGGCTCTCTGCTTGTGCATCCCGTGGCTGAAATAGAAATAAGCAGGAACCAATGTTACCCCGAAAACAGATTGACATCCTAGTTGTTAATAAAGTTTTCAAGCCAAAGCTGTTGCGCATATTTTACCTTTATCTTCCGCAGCACCTTCCACCATCAGTTTCCTCCCCGGGGCCCGAGGTGTCACCTAGCAGGATTGTTTTGGGCTCTGGAGAAACAGGAAACAGCAAAGCACTTAACCTTTGAAAAACAGCGGACAAGACCTTGGTAAAGCACACCTGTTCCCCACGTGTTTGCATACATAGGGACAGGGCTGGAAATTTCATTAAAACTGGAGGTATTGCACTTGCCTTCCCTCTCTGTGGTCCCGGCGACATCAAAATCTTGCCGGGTCGCACGGCATCTGGCACCTGGGGAAATGGCACATGCTGTTTTCAGTGTGTGCTTACATAATGGGGGGACTCCGGAACCCCCACCATTTTGATTATTGATCATCACTTGTTCATTGGGAGGGGGATGGTTGTCCAAGGCTACTCACGTCCTCTTCTGCGGCCACGCCAGAAGGGGCGCCCAGCCAAGCTCCACAGAGCCGCAGCATGGTGCCAAAGTAGGGAGGCTTCGCTGCATGGGGTGGGTGGCCATTGAAGCATTCCATGCAGTCACAGAACGCCACCTTAATGGCTTTGATTGGAGTTCACCTGCATGGGCGTTCTGTCAAACCCCCGCCGTGACAACCCCCTTGCTATGGCCTCATAGTATTCTCTGTTGGGGGCATTTGTCTGGAGGAGTACCTTTACCCCTCCACACCACTTGACCATGGGCAGCATCTCCCCTGGTCTCGAAATCACCCAAGGCCTCCCTTACGCTCCATCTCTCTCTCTCTTACTCTCTCTCTCTCTCTCTATATATAGCAATCTACCCTTACACTCCTATCTATCTATCTATCTATCTATCTATCTATGCTCTATCCAACTATCTATCAATCAATCTACCTATGTTCCTATCTGTACAGCTGTTTCCTATCTATCTATTCTGCTACCTATAAATCCACAAACCAAAAATAAAATGAATATACCTTCCAAATCGTCCTCCTAGCTATCTCCCCCCTCCCTTCCCAGTCTAAAGTCAAACCAAAGGGGAAAGAAGGGAGAGATGGAGAGAAACCTCTATCTTCACCTGTCACCAAAACCAACCAATTAACAAAAGGGTGTCAGCCAGGGAGGGTTGGAGAAAAAGTTGTTGGGTAGGACAGAAAGGAATAGTGATAGGATGACAATTGGGATAAAGGGACAGCAGGGTAAAAAAAGGAAAAAAAGTATGAAACCTAACAACTCTCACGCACTATCTCCCTCCTATCTTCCGCCCCGACACGCCCACAGAAAGGCTCAGTTCCACCGCCTTCCTGTGGGGGTCCCGCGGCACCAAGTCCTGGTGGCCGCTGCGCATGTGCGAAGCGTCACCGGAAGAGAACTGTGCTGGACGACCAGGAGGAAGCCATTATTTGGAACTAGCAACCTCGTGGTCAGCCAAACTTTGAGGAAGAGTTTCGTTAAAGGTGGCTATGGAGACCCAAGATGCAAGCCAGGGAAATGTGTCTAGCCCTGGAGAGGGAGATTTCAACCCGAGGAGAAGCAGGGCAAAAGGCAGGGGGGTCGTGTGGCGACACTCTGAGGTAAAGGATCTCCTTGAAGTGTGGGGCAAACAGAGATTGCCCAGGCAGAATCTTCAAGAAAGCTACCGGAATATCGAAATATTTGAAGAAATAGCCAGGGAAATGGCAAGAAGAGGGCACAAGAGGACAGCGAAAAATTGACAGCGAATCGGCTGCGGCTTCAGACTACCGTCATGCGGTCGCTGCAAATAAAAGGACAGGCTCATCCCAGGTTACCTGTCCTTACTTTGAGGAGCTATCTTGAATTTTGGGTGGTGACGCGGGTGCACATCCACCAAGGGTCATCGGCGAGCTTGCCAGATTGCAGAGGACGGGGATTACGGAGTGGAGGAGGCTGCAGCATCAGAAGGTATTAATTTTAAAAGGGGTACCCTCATTTTAGTTTTGTATCACTAACTCATCTATGCATGTAAATTCCATCCATTCGTTTCCCTTTTTGTGCTCCAGAGCGTGCCCATAGCCAGGAGCTCGAGATCCCAGGATACCTCTGATGCGGAGACATCAGGTAAGGCAGGTTGTTAGTGTGGCAACAAACGTATAAGCTTCGCTATATCTCCCTGGGTCACAACATAGTGTTTGGGCATGGCTGCTTTGAAGCTGGGCAACAACTTGTTGCCCCCTGAAAGAATGCTTTGGCAATGTGCATGCTACCTCAAAATTCCTGTTTCACTAACCATAGCAATAGCAAATCGTTTTGCTCCACAAATCGAACAAGTCGTCTGAACTATTTGATTCCTGTGGGTCTCTGGGTATGCTAACGGTATGGGAGTATTCAAATGGCGCAGTAGTATGTGCCTGGTCCCTCCAGCTTGATATCAATGTGTATAGCTCACATATGTTTCCCAAGGAAGGCATGCCCTTCCATTGCATTGCTGATTTGCACTCGAACCCTGCGCACATCTTCGTGTACATTGATTCACGGGCATTCCAAAATGAGGGGGGGTTAATGGCGGGAAGGGGGGCTGCCAGGAGCCATGCAGATACCAGTTCTCAGCAGAACTGTTCTTTCACACCTCATAACCTATCCCCCAATGCAGGCATAGACAACACCAGCAACATGCCAGTTCATCCTGGAACATCTAGAGCAGAAAATGACAGCACCACTGGTACAGGTGAGTTTTTTTCCACCGACCCTTACTCCACGCCTTGTCACCTTAGCACTAGAGGTGCTACATGAACCTTCCTGCTGAACCTTTTGCACAACAGTCAAGCCTGGTGTCTTACGTATGAGCAGGAATCATAACATAGACATATAATTGTTTACATGCACAGTTTCTGTTGCATCCCTTCTCCCTTCCACATTTTTCCTTTAATTAGGTATTCGCTGTAGCTGTCACTCCTCAGTGAGATGTAAGATATAAGATGAGAGATGTAATTGATCTTGTTGCTGCCCGGCATGCAGTTTTATGAGGCCCTCGCAGGAATGTCGCTGTCAAATACTATGTTACATTTCTGTCACTTCAAAAATCTCATCCCATTAACCACTATAATGTTACTTCTGTTTTGTTTTCAATCTCCCTAGATGAGGCAAGCAACAGTACACCAGAGGTGACACGCAACAGTACCGCCGCAGGCTTGTTCCCCCGGTCCAGACTACACATGTCGCGCCATAGGACCACTGTAGCGGGCTGTAGTGAGAACCTTCCCACTGCTACTATAGCTATTATGGATCTCATACGAGAGCAGCAGGAGCTCAACAGGGAAACGCGTTCCAGGGAGTTCCAGCATGAGAGTTCCACAGCGACAGAAGAATGCAGGGAGTTGCTCTCCCTGCTTAGGGAATGTATCAGGGTTATGTCTGCAATTGTGAATGCAGTGAATGCAAGAAATGCTGCAATCCTCCCCAGGAATGATGGCAGTGTGGTTTCCGAACAAAGTGAGCCGGAACCAGGCCAAAGCCTTGCTATGGGAGGAAGCCCCTTGACCTCCTCCCAGCAGCAGGCAGGACAAGAAATTTCTCAAGGGTTAAGAGACCTGCCACAGGTACAGCCCTTGAGAAATAATCTGCACCTACCTGCCCGTTTGGGTAGGTACAGAATGTGCCTCGTTAAGTCTTATATAACTTGTTGGCAATATCCAAGATCTAAGTGTTTAAAATTTGCTGTTCCTATTTCTCCTATTAAAGGGGAGTTGCCATATATCTCGTTTTCCTTTGAAGGCAGTAATATTTTTTGCCATTAATATTGTTTTTGTGTTTTTGAAATATAAAAGCAGTCCCTGTTATTTGAGCAAGAAAACCAGTGTAAAGTTTATTTGTAAAGGGGAGAGTATTTACAAAGGGGGGGGGCAAAAAACCTTCAAATTGCAATTAAACAAGGAAGAAAACTACAAATCTAGGACTGAACATTGTCCTCAGCAATAAGGCTCGCGATGGCATTTCTAACTGTTTTCCCTTCATGGAGCCTCCTGGCAGAGGAGTGGGTCGGAAGTCATCACATGTTTGTGGAAGACTCAGAGGTGGGGGGGAGCTAGGTCAGGGTGCACGATGTGGCCCTTGGACTCGCAAATGTTGTGGAGGACCACGCAAGCAGATATCACTGGAAGGTAGTTCTTCTCAGACACAGTTAGGGGAGCTGAGAGGCAGCCCCACCGTGCCTTGAGCCTTCCAAAGGCCCGCTCCACCACGTTCCGGCAGCGGTTGAACACCCTGTTATAAGCCAACTTCCTTGGGTCCATGGCCCCTCCATATGGCTTCATCAACCACCTTGACAGGGGGTACGCGCATCTCCGAGGATGACTGGACCAATGGCAACGCCATTTATGGTGATGGTTGGGTTCCCCGGAACATACCGTCCAGCCTCCATGGCGTGCCACAAGGAGGAGTGACGGAAAACAAAATGCATCATGTGTTCTTCCTGTAAAGCCAAGGACAATATCCAAAAACCTTCCTTCATGGTCCACCATTCCCTGCAGGAATGGAGAAGGAGTTCTTCCGGTTTATGAACTCTTCCCCTCTTCCCTTTGGTGGCCGCACAGGAATGTGTGTACCGTTAACCACACCAATGCATTGGGGAAATCCCATGCGATGGAATCCATCCATGACCTGAAATGGGTGGTAACACAAAAAAAAAAAATAGTTACTCCTTTCAAAGTACTCTGCAGGCTGAGATGTCACTGGGAGACGTTGGTGTGGGGAGGGAGGGAGGGAGGGAGGGAGGGAAGGGTGGATAGAGGTGGAGAAGGGGGAAGGAGGACGTGGAATTGGCCGCGCGCGTGGCATGGCCAGTGCAGGGATGGTGACCAGACTGATTTGGGCTGAGATAGTGTCACTGGAGGACATTGTGTGAGGAGGAGGGAGGGAAGGGTGGATGGAGGTGGAGAAGGGGAGGGAGGGGAGGTGGATGGCGGGCAGAGTGGCATGGCCAGTGCAGGGATGGTGACCAGACTGATTTGGGCTGAGATAGTGTCACTGGGGGACATTGGTATGAGGAGGAGGGAGGGAAGGAGGGAGAGAGGCAGGGAGGGAAGGGTTGATGGAGGTGGAGAAGGGGGAAGGGGGGCGCGGATGGCCACGTGTGTGGCATGGCCATGGCAGGGAAGGCTGTTAATATGTAGAGTACTCACTCTGCTATAGTCTCCAAGGGAAACGGTGGATGACAGGAGGACCTGCTCTATCGTAAGACAAACCTCGATGAAAATCACAGCGACTGTGGAGATCCCCAGCCGAAGGTGTTCGCTGTTTTGTGACATATTAGTGGCGTTGTCAACCACACACAGTAGTCTGCACTCCCTCCTCCACAGATATGGGTTGACGCATTTCTTTGGCTTTTCTCTCAAGTGTGGGACGCAGATGGTCAGCAATCTCGAAGAAGGAGGCTTTCGTCATACGAAAGTGGTAGAGCCAGCTGGTCATCGTCCCATTTTAGCAAGCACCTCCTCGGCCCACCATGTCCCTCCGCGTCCTCTCCCTGACCCACCACCTTCTGGGGCGTGGGAGATGGCCGCGATCTCCTCTCAGAAGGGGTGCATAGAAAACGTCCTCCTCCTCATGGTCGCGATAGGGCCCGGACCTCCTCGCTCGATCTCTGGCCCACTGTTCTTGCATGGTGGCCACCACTACACCCAGAACCATGACAAAGGGCCCCAGGAACCTGACCAGGTCATTGAGAACCTCGTCCTCCATCGCAAAGCCACAAACAAGCCAGAAAATCGGTGAAGTAGGAAGCACAATGGCCGGCACTGACCAACGCACTAGCCCGTAGTGGGGGGTGGTGGCAGGAGGCAGGAGGTGTTGGGGGAGGACCTTGGTGGCTTTGCGTATGTGCGCGCGTGCGCATGTACGTACTGGTGCATGTACGTAATGACGCAACGCACCTTTTTTTTAAATAGAAAGCAGCCTATCACAGCCATAGTGGGCGAGTTTATGCTAATAGCAGGAGTGGTCATGACGGCAACGTGTGGATCTCTGAACCGGATCAAGCATAAGACGTATGGATTCAAAGCGCGCATTAACGCGGATACAAAAAACCCCGGAAAAAAACAGCCGGAACCGTCAATGAGCGAATTCCTCTCCTCGTGTGGAAAGGGCCTAAGATAAGTACATGGAAAGTTGCCATAATGTAAGCTAGCAGTTAGTGAGCATTCAATCTTGGCACACAAAGGTTGCTAAATAATAAATTTTGCTGGTTCCACCCATGTGTAGCTCCCCATACCCCTTCCTGATTCAATAAAGTATTGTATTTATTGTGCAAGGGGGTTGGGGAGGTTGGTTGTTCTTCAGGTGGTGCAGGAGTCTCTTTTGAGGCCATGGTGAGCTTGGACTGACATTTCTTATTGGGTTCATCTTCAGAAGATCTCATGAAAGAGTGGAAGTATATCCATCATTTTCAAACTGAACCACCAAAACTTCTTGTGGCGATTTCTTAAACTTGTTACACAGCACAAATTCAGTTATTTGGAAAGGTTAAACTCATCTCTCATGATCTGCATTCATATTCAATAATGACAGTAACAGAGATTTGCAAAAATTCATTACATTACCATTTACACTAAAAAGCAAAAACAAAAACATTACATTTACATTTACATTGAAAAGGGGCATGTTTATTACTGTAAACATGAATTAATCCTAAATATGGTTCTAAATTTATGTTACATTTCTTTGTTGTGTACCTTAGAAGTCATTTCGAACTTACAGTGACCCCAAGATGCACCTATCATGGGGTTTTCTTGGCAAGATTTTTGGAATGATGGATTGGGATTTTACCAATCTTCTCTATCAATTTTGATCTCCTGCTCCCTCTTTGTTGCTATCATGCCACCCAAAAAACTTTCCTTTTATTTGGTAAATGGATGAGAAATTGAGTTTTTCAAAACTGATACAGCTCCTTTCTTTCCTCTCAAGCTCAGGACTGCGAGAGGGTAAAGGTAGGGATGGGATTTCTCAACTTCAGAATGTCATTTCTTTCTTCAGTAGGAAGGCAATGGCAAATCTCCTCTGAACAAATCTTGCCAAGAAAACCCCATGATAGGTTCACCTTGAGGTCATTGTAAGTTGGAAATGGCTTCTAAGGCACATAACAAAGAAATGTAACATAAATTTAGAACTATATTTAGGATTAACTCATGTCCACAGTAATAAACATGCCCCCTTTCAAAGTAAATGTAATGTATGATTTGTTTTGTTTTTTGTTTTTTGTTTTGCTTCTTAGTATAAATGGTAATGTAATGAATTTATGTAAATCTCTGTTACTGTCATTATTGAATATGAATACAGATCCTGAGAGAATAATTTAACCCTTCCAAATAACGGAATGTGTGCTAGGTAAGATGTTTGAGAAATCACAAAAAGTTTTGGTGATTCAGTTTGAAAATGATGGATATACTTCCACTCTTTCCCGAGATCTTCTTAATTACACTTCAAATAAAGTCAGTCTAGATACCATCTGGAGGAACAGCTCTGTTCTGAAGAACTAATTCTTTATCGTTTAGGAAAACAGTGGTAGCCTTGTCAAATTAACCTAGAATAGAATTAAAGCATGTCTCTTATTATTCCACTTCATTTATGGAAATTGATACTATTTTTAAGGATATTGAAATGTCATTGAAATGTCATTGGAAAGTCACTTTAGTCACATGTGACTATATAACATCAAAGTATATTATTTGTTGTTCATAATCATACCATAAGAACATTGTCTTTCAGCAGTACATACAGGTTAGTAACCACAAGGAAAAGGCTGCACTCTGTTCTCAGGTCTGAGCTGTAGTCATTAAGGATTCAGTGTCTAAATCCAAGTTGCATGTTTTTTTCCTAAACAGTATTGGCTAGCATTGGATTATTTCACACACTGTCCATTTCTGCACTAGACTGTTATAGTGCTATGATCCCACTTTCAACATCCAATGGAATCCTTGGGTTTGCAGTTTTGGGAAGGCCTCTGGCCCCTCTTGTAACTGCGAACCCCAGAATTCCATAGGATGTTGAAAGTGGGATAATAGCGCTATAAGAGTCTAGTGCGGAAATGGCCACCTTCTGTGTTCACTTGCCTCTGGCATTTTTTTAAAACATTGAGTATAGTTATATTGAAATGTTGACATGCGGTTTACATCAAAATAAGGGGAAAGTTATGAAAGGTTATTCTTTAGAGTTTTTAGCCCTCTCCCTTTCAATGGTAATTAATGGAACACTGTTAAAAGGCTAATGTCTTTTTCACACTACATAGTTATAGCACTTTGATACCATTTTAAGCTCCTTTGCTGAGTCCTGCAGAATCCTGGGCTTTGGAGCTTGGTGAGGCACTAGAGCCCTCTGGTAGACAATTCTAAACACCTCATGAAATTACGCACCCCAGGATTCCACAGGATGGCAGTTAAAGGTGCATCAAAATGCTGTGATTGTGTAGTGTGAAACCAAAGGTACATAAGAAACAGTGTGTTCTTATCGAGACCCCGGATAGGCTAGGGGTGCCTCTGTGGCTACTGCAGGAAGCACTGCTCTCACTCAAATGGGATTCATTTCCCTTTGGTGGCAAAACTTTATAGAAAAGCTTGTTAGTGATCCCATGCCATCATATCCATTGATTGGTCCTTGATTGGCTGGGTGTCACTTGAGGTGAAAATTATGAAGGAGAAAAAGTTAATCAAACATTTCTGTGTGTATAATAATCTTGCTGCCAAGATTATTGGTACTATTTTTTCTGTATTTCTTCTCCAGCTAGTCATCCAACAATCCTAGCAAATATAATTTGGATTCCAACTGCACATTTACTTTCAGAATTTTTTGCACCACACAATGTATTTGATTCCCATTTTTTGGCTTTTTCACAAGTTGACCATATGTGGTAAAATGATCCCACTTGTTGCTCACATTTCCAGCAAATACCCTTGTCTTGTTCCTTTTTGAATATCATATGGTTTGCTCAATTCACTGTTAATCAAAATCTATGCTTTCCAGATATCATAAATTGCCTTAATCCATGTAGTGAAGTTAACTTCAAAAGCTCATCTTATTTAAAACTGGGCAAAAAGTCCCAATTCAGATTATCAAAAGCTTTTTCTGCCTTGAAAAATATAGCACTATTTGCTTCTCATCACGCTTCCCTAAATATTCCAAAATGTTCAAGATGCATCTCGTGTTGTCATGTAATTATCTTTTCAGCAAGAATCCAGGCTGGTCTTATGGATAAAATCCTTTAAATTTCTCTTCAGTCTTTCTGCCAAAATCATAGTAAAAATCTTGTAATCATTGTTTAGTAATGAAATAGGTCTCTAATTCTTAGTCATTCTCAGATACTGACTTTCTTTTGGAATTAAAACTACTGTGGCTTCTTTCCAGGTCACTTTCTTATCCATATAATTGAGTTCAATAGCTTCTATAAAGGTTAAAAAAGAACAGCTGTTCTTCAAAACACTTATAATAACAAACCAATAAACCATCTGAAACAGGTGCTTTCCCAGTCTTGATCTTCTTAATCACATCAAAAATCTCACTTGCTGTTAGAAATTCATCTGTTTTTGCAGATCTGAAATCTCAGGCATGTTTAATTCATCCAAATATTCATCTATCTTTGATAGTGAAACTTGTTGTTTTTTATATAATGATGTGTAATAATGATAAATTAATGATATATTTTGATCATTTTCTGAGGGGTATTTATTCTCCTTAAGTTCCATGTAATACACCTTAGTTTAGAATAGTCTACCTTCTGCACCTCTAGTCTCTTCTTTCTTCATCTGATGTCTCACCCTTGTCTTTGGCTCAATCTTGATCTGTTGCATTCTTCCTCTCCTCACTCTCCAGGTTAATCCAATACTTCCATGTACTTCTGTATAAACAATTTAGCCTATTATGTAGTATTCACTTTAAATCATGTTTGAAAGTGAAGGAGATTCTCTCCTGTTTTCCCCATCTGAACGGAATGTTTTGTTTCAACTTGTTTATCAGGAAAGCATATTTCTTTCTCTTGTGTAGAATTCTGGTGGGTATTTCCTTAAAATCCACAACCTCCATATTGTCCATCTTCATTTTTCCCCAAAGTGATGCTGCAGTACTCAATCCCTAGTCTGCTTTAGAATGAAACACATAATCACATCTCTTTATAACTTTCTCTGAGTTGCCACATGAGAAGAAATTCTGTACATGCAGTCAAATTCTCACTTCACCTTTGTTTCCCCAGAAGGTTTCTATGGCTTCAATCATTCCTTCTTGGGTGTTCTCATTTGATTGTTCTAGAATAGCTCTAAAATGCAAACAATTCTCTCATTCCCCTAGTTCCATTAAGGTCATGGTATTTAAGTCATGTTCATGTTCTCTGTCCAGTCTTTCCATCTTTTACTCCAAATTGCTTCTGCTTTTCATCCAGCTCAGCAGAAATGACCTTGCTGTTATGATACATTAAAGATAAACAATGCTATATTTTCATGTACATTCTGTTGTTTAAAGTCCTTTCTGTTCACATTAAATTATTAAAGTCTGTATTCCTTCAGTTAGTAATTATTTAAATTACTTTGCTCCCTGTTATGGCTACTTTAATAAAAAAGAAGCCCCCCAAAAGTCTTAAGTAATTTTACTCATGAACCCTTGATCATGCAGGGAAGTGCAGGTCTCATACACATAGTCAGAATGTCTCTTTTAAGTTGAATTTTTATAATTTTACTTTCTTTCCTTTAAGAAAGAAGCTTTGTGGCCCATGTTGCCCTTTACAGGCAGGTTCTTCAAGTGACAGGGAAAGCTGGCAGCTCTAGTCCTTTCCCCCTCCACCCACAATTTTACACCATTGTCACAGTGTTTTGATCACCAGGAGGGGATTCTCGGACTCTCTTAGATGATCCTCTGAGTTGCCTTTGTCTGGGGGCAATTTTCGCTGGTGTCTAGCTCCTGTGACTGGCAATCATTATGTGATGGGATGTGCCCTTCTGCAGAGCCCATTCAGGAGGTAGCCATCATGCTCCCCTGCCTCCAGGAAAACTTCTGCTTTACTTTTTCAGATAATCTCAAAAACAAATGAAAAGGGAGAACTTCTATTATCCAATTTTATGAGGATGCAATTCTTTTTTTTAATGATGAATACATTATGCACATTGGAATGCACATTCCAATCTCACCTTTTTGTTTTTCCTAATCCTCCCTCTCCTGTTATTTTGATATAGGGCAACCAAACGTTTCCCTTTTCCCAGGTATGCCCTCTGGGTTTTTTTTAGAAATGTCCATGGATTTTAAAAATGCCTGTTGCTGCTTTGCCTGCTGTTCACTGACTCTTCTTCCTCCTCACTCTCTCACCAAATCCATTAAGAACTCTGTTAGGAGAAGGGATGGAAGTTGGCCTGGTGAAGTGCTCAGAGAGAAAGAGAAAGAATAAGAGAAAGAGAGAGAGAGGGTGACTCAAGGACAGCAGTGAGACAGACCAAGAGGGGAAAGGCAAGCTAGCCAGGTGAGGTGGCTGAGGCAGCGCAGGGGTGATGGGACAAGGTGGCTTGGTGGAGCTAGAGAGGCAGCAGTCAGAAAAGGTAAAAAGGGGAAAGGAAAGGCAAAATTGTTATTACTTAAAACAGTTGCAGTTAGGAATATTTCTAGTTGCAAATATCACAGCTTATATAGTAGGGGTATTTAAAGTGAGATCTTCATAGTGATCGGTGTCTTAAAGTAGTAGTAGGTAAATGTATCTTCTAGTTTGCTTTTCAAAATATGATACCCCTGACTTCAAACACAGGACACCAGCCTAAATTTAATTTAATTTAAGGCCCCATTGATTTCAATGATTTAACCAATGACACTTTAATATGTTTCATTTAGAAGGAATATGTTCTACTAATTTTCTATAGTGCCTGCTCACAGCTTTTTATTTCTCTCCTGGTAAATTTATATCTGTGGTTTAACATGAAAATATTTATTTAAAAATATTGGAAGGGAGGGAGACTAGGAAAATATAATAGCATTATCAGCTTCCTCAGGATACTACAAATTTCTAGTATTGTTTGTGGGAAGCTATGACAGTTCAATTAGCAGCAAAAATGCTATGAATCTGTACTGTAAGATATGTTTGGAATGCCTTTATTATTTAACAGCTATATTTAATTACGACTAGGACCCTACTCTTGCCTTCCAGTCCAAATAGACAAGACAAACAAAATAACAATAACATGAGGTAAATGAGACATTTAGTAAATAATATATGACAAACAATTGAAAAAGAGTTCAAGAATTAAGCTGAACATTATGTGCCAGAATGGAAAGCCAAATGGCCTTTATCCCTGTCTTTTTTTGATCTCCTATCAAAGAAATGTTATAATTCATTTAACCAAGAACTGGGATCAGTTTTAATTTCATTCAGCATAGTCAGAGAATAGCTTGCAGGACATGAGTTATGCTTAATGACCCATCTGCTTCTTCAGCAGTGAGCTAAAATCCAATATTTATATATCAATGAATGCACAGGAGAATTGGTTGTGGTGAATCAAATTAGCTGAAAAAGAGTTAGCAATGTAAATAGATTATGCTCTTGGGAAATTACACCAAGATCTGCATCTATTTCTGGGAAAATGCCAGTTAAAGTCACCTTATATTTAGCTAGCAGGAAAATGATCATTTTCTCCTAATGTAATATGACAAAGACAGTGCTATCAAAGTCTCTTGTGTTTCTATCAAGGATAGTGTTATTTCATGCTAAAACCAATGAGATAAATATAAACATAAGAATCTACCTTATCCTGAGTCAGAATATGGGTCCATCTAGCGCACTACTACCAGCTTTGCCTTGGTTCCCCAGGGTCTGAGGCAAGTTTCTTTCTCTCCTCTAACTGGTACTTTCTGTAATTGTAACTTCACTGTTTATAGCAAGGACCATGGGGATTTAGTACAGAGAAACAAAACATGTATAAAAATGCAACATACAAAATTAGCTTAATATGTCTTTTATATTTATCAACAACAACCATACCTGAAAGAACTAAAATTGCTGAAAATAAGATTTATAACAAATTAGATACAAAAGCTATAATGCCCCTCCTCTCCCAATTAAAATATAAATTACAAAGCTTAAAAAGGTGAGATACCATTCTATTTACACACTGTAAATTCTTACAGAGCTGGCTCTTAGTTTTCTAACAGCAAATTTTGCAACCTGTGCAGCAATAAAAATATCACCAGCTCCTAGCAAAGTACATGTCTGTTCCAAGGGAGTAGATGGGGTCTGTTTGACAAAAATGGTAAATGTAGAAAAGAAATTTGTGCCTTGAGGAAATTTACACAGTGAGCAAGTTAAAGAAAATAATAGCGGAGGACAGCATCAGCTTCATCAGACTCACTGATGCAAAATTTTTGTTGAACTGGAGGATTAGTAAACCTCCAAAAAAGCAGTGGGCACAGCCATAGATCTGAAAACAATTTTCTAAAGGAGCTACACTGGGGAATGTAAATACTGCTCTTGGCCCAATAACATTCTATTTAATGGATGACTTATAGAATACATTTGTGTGATTGCATATAAATCCCACCATTTGGAATAAAGATGGTTTCTTTCTGTTTTACCTTAGTGGATGATCTTTCCTTTGTAAGGTAGCTCTGACAAACTTTATTCAGGAGGTTTATGAAGAAGTTTGTAATGGTTCCCTGGTATTTCCAGTATTAACCATGCTTGATCCTGATGCAAAGTAAGATAAGGTCTAATCTGGTATGTTTAGGGGTTGCATACTGGTAATATGGTGATGGTATGAATCTGTTTGCCATACTGAGTAGTGGCCTTTTAGCTGGCTTCCCATTCATGACAACAAGAGGAAGTCCAAGGGGTTTATGCCATAAGAACAACAACATCCTATTTTTGGCTTCCATCTTGGACTTCCACCCCATTCTCCTCAGTATCCACACTGAGTGGATGGATTTCTGGGCTGACCTCCTTACAGTGATGAGTGAGACATTACTATGCTACTCAGAAGCTGGAAACTTTTTTTTGGAGGGGTGGTCTGTGTGTATTATACTCGCAGAAACCCCAAGCCAGCATGGTCAGAGTTGCAGTCTGTGCTTTGGCTTCTCTGTGCTTTTCTAGCTAGCTGCTTCTTCACTGAGTCAGTGTAGGAGATGTACAGAAGAAAGAGGAATGTTTTACCTTTGAGTATCCTTCACTGAGAAGGAGGCTGGACTAGATGACCTTGAATGTGCTTTCTAACGATATTATTCTACGTGAATGGTATTGATTCCCAAGTGGCTACTTGGGGGGGAGCACTGTTACCCTGATTTCTGGGGGTCCCATGAGGGACACCTAAATGCTCTCCAAATTATACAAGTTGGGGAAATTAGTCAAAGACCACAAGTTGGCACTGCGAGAGGCAGGGCAACAGAGCGAGATCTTTTACTCAGCGTCTACGGGGTCAGGCCGAGTCAAGGAGCAAACAGATGTGAAATAATAATTGTTATTTTTTATTAAAATACAATCAAACAAGTGTATGCAACACACTCACACAGATAACTAGAGAAATAAAAGTTGGAGTTGGATAGAGGGATTTTGAGAGGTTTTTGGTATGGGAAATACTGCACCTGTCCTAAAGCCGGGTAGTCTGAAGATAGAGTTCGTGGATATGAAGGTTCTCAGTGCATGGGACTGAGGGGAAGGCTTGTCAAGCAAAGCAGCAGCAAGGCAGTATGGAAGTCGGGAGAGATCTGAGGAAGCTCTCAAAGTCAGGGGTTCTTATAGGGGAAACTGTGACCATAGGCTAGTCCGTACTTGGGGAAAACAATGAGTTTCGGGCTGGAGACAAAGCCTCCAAAAGGTCAGAATTTAGCATGATTGAGTTAAGTCCGAATTGTCAATAGGGTAGCTAGTATGCAAACGTGGAGCACTTGATGATTGAGTATTCAGCTTGTCAAGCTGCCTGCTTGGGGCAGGGAGTTCTTTGTAAGTAGCGTGCATCCATAATGTGGTACTTGCCTTGAGGTCTCCTGAAGTGGCAGTCTGGCTATTTCTGGCCTACCTGTATTTGTTTGGAATATTAGCCATTAACAATCGAACCTGTTTGTGTGCTTGTCCGGGGACCCGCAAGCATGAGGGAAGGAATAGGTGAGGAAGGCCAAATTATTGATATCAAAATAATATCTGGTATCCCACAAGTCTGGGCTAGGAAACTGCAGTAACAGCACCTTTGCTAGGCTCACATGAAGAGAGGCCAGTCTGTTATGTCATGAAGCAAGGAGTCTTCTTCAGGCAGAGCTGCCACCACCTCTCCCTCACTCTTAGGACAAACACGAAAAGTGTGAGAAGCCTCAGGTTTCAGCAAGAAGCATCCTGTTCTGTATAGAATTCATCTACCTCTGCCTTCCTTCCCAGAACAGAGAAACCTTACTTTCCTTACTTACTTTGTTCCTTTATCTGACTGGTTGAGTGCTCTCTGTGACAGGCCCTTACTTTTCCCAGATTGGTATGGTGATTTTCAATGTTTATTTAGAACCATTTAATGATTTTATGGCAGCATGTTTTCTTTGTTACTTTATATATTCTATATCTAAAGTATATATATATAGAGAGAGTATACTCTGTATAATGTAACTCCAACCAAGTCAGAGTTTACAAAGATAAACTGTAACATTTATTACGATAACAATAAGAATAAAATAGTGTATTAGAGTTCATATGTAGTTCAATGTGGATACATTTGTTCAATGAACTCTTCAGATGGCATTAACAATTACCTCACTGCTCAGAAATAGTTCAATAATATCTTTAGACTTTCACAAAAGGCACAATTACCATACAACAGCTCTTTGGCTAAACTCCCACTAAAAGCTTAACTTCCCAATCTAGGTTACACTCTGTGACCAGATTGTCCTAGGGTTCAATTACTTTTCTGTCTCTTGCTAGACTTCCACTGAGAACTAAATCTCTCAAAACATCCATGGTCTCTGGCTGACTAAGGGACTCTGCTCCCTAGCTCTTTGCTAGGCTTTACTGAAGGAATAAAAATGCCCGTGGGTACTTAACTTTATGTGACTTTTTATCTCAGCCACAAGCCCTTCCCACACACTACTGGGCTGGGTTTCTCTCCCAGGTTTCTATTTTGGTTGTCTAACAATGTGCTTCCAGTCTGCATTGCCATCTCAGATAGCCATTTCCCCAGAAATCGCTCACATTCTCATACTATGGGGGGAAGGGGGCTTGTTGCTCAAAGCTGCAGCAACTTTCTGCCTCTGCAGGAAGTGGGAGCAGGGTTGTCTCTTATCTTGGAGGGCAGAGTGGTACCCTCAGTGCCTGATTCGCAGCAGGGTGGCCCAGTGAGTTGCACATCAGACTGCCTTTTGCCTCTTAGCTGGTTGGGTGCTGAAGGACCGCTGTGTACACAGTCTGCATGGGGCGGGGGTGGCCTGGAGAACAGCATGCAAGACAAATATTTGAAGTGACAGCTTTGTTTGGCTGCTTCGGCAGCCTCCTTCCCTGAGTTTCATCAACAACACCCCTCCTTCCACTTTTTACAGCTCCAGCTTCCCTGCTTTGCCAGGTGGCCAGGCAGTTGTTTGCCCAATCATGTTACCATGTGGACATTGCTTCATCCAAATGCCACGTGGTTGCTCAGGTCTCCCAGTCACTTGGGTGCTCGGCAGCATCACCATATGGCCATTGGCCTCCCAAATGCTACACTGGCTTCAAGCTTGCAGTGGCTCAGGTCCCCATGTGGCCTGTAAGTTCACACTTGCTTTTTGCCCTGGTGGCAGGCAACCAAATTACTTCTATAATTTGAACACTAATCATTAGATCTAATTGATTTGAGTTAATTTAAGTAATTTAGTTGGCCTAACACCAATTCATTGCTGTTCTTTTTAAGTTAATTCATTAACTTGTCTTGGCATTTATTTATGCTGAAGTAATTAATTCGAAGTTCATTTTAAGTTTGGTTGATTTAATTTGATCAGAACACTAATTAAACATAAGATTTATTAAGTCAGAGCAATTAAGTTAAAGTTCTTCGATTTAATTTAATATTTTGCATTAATTGTTGTTGATTTAATTGGTGCAACTTAATTGTTGGTTTATTTGACATAGCTTAATTTGACATTACAAAAAAACCCTAATATAAAATAATAACAAGTTAAAATAAAAATAAAAATAAATATTTCTGAAAACTCCTTCTAATAGTTCAGAATATTGTGTGTCCTAAATATTGGCACAAGAACTTTTGTTATCCCCAGTCAACTATTAAAGTGTATTAGAGGCTTTAGTGTTTGCATTTTGGTTACTAGCATTTGAGAGTGTGACTAGGATCACATCTGAATGTAGGCCTAGGAGCAGTCTGCCTGGATGGCACCTAAGCAGGGAACAGCTGCAACAAAGGGCAAAGGTCCAGCCAAAAAAGCCCCCTGCCTAAGCACCCTCATCCAGTGGCATCTTCCTCTTTAGATGAAGAAAATACTGTTGACACCATGGATATCATTCTAACTAAACTGCAGACATTAGAAAGAGATAAGCACTCCATAATGCATAAGAAGTGGGAAACAGGCTCTGGAAAAGTTCTTATGCAGGATACTATGGTTAACAAGATCCTTGGTCATCTTGAGGCTCTCAAAGAGGGGAAGACGAATGAGATCCAAAGATAAGGTTAATTGTGTTTTATTAGGGAATTAATCAGGCACACAAGATCCAAAAGTCACTCACTCACGCAAGGCTAACTGAAGGAAAAGGGAGGAAAGTTTTAGATAGTGAGATTTCAGGGCACAGTGGTAATATTTATTGATTTAGAAGAGCAGTGAAGAAGTGGCGATGTGGCTTAGACTCATGTCTAAGGACAGTACACAATCAAGATTTATAGCAGAGTGGCAATCAGCAATCAGTGTACTACTGTGAATTGACTGGACCAAACTGGGAGTTTATATACCCAATTTCTGCTTAGCGGGCAAAGGAGTAAACAATGGAGGTATTGTTCAAAAGGTAGAGTCGTTAAGGCTAGCTGCAAGCCTATTAGATCTGGAGTTTCCTGGTGATTTCCTGACTATGACCTGGCTACGCCTAAAGGTGTTGTCTGATCTAATTTGTAATGCATGTGTTCGGTCAGTCTTTTCCTCTTGTCTAGCCTGGCCATATGGCCACAGTGAGGCATGTTTTATATTTAAGCCAATTAATATGTTTTGCCAATTAAATAATATTTCACTAATTAAACCATATCAAAGGTTGGGGGTGTATGGTCTGGTAACATGCCTATTTGTCTCCTCTGACCAGGTACCAGTTTGGGGCAGTGACCTCCTGAGCCCTAGTTGCTTTAGGATTGCAGGGTGTAAAATTTAGAAAGTATTCATTACACATTACAGCTGCCTCCATGGTGGACATGATTGGTATGGACACCAAAATGATCTAGTGGATAGGGCAATGGAAATCTTCAGTCTACTAGCATTATGTCAGGCGCTTTCAATTCTAATAATTTTTCTTGCAGATTTTAGGTTAAGGCAGAGGAGACAGTATGTCTTGATTTGCAGCCATAACTTCACCTACTGGGCAGAGTACCAGGGCCAGAATGGCTATTGGAGCCTTCATTTCGGATTGGGCAGCCTCGCCACTGTGGAATGGTTGTGCAAGGAGGGGGCTTCTCTGGCATGGCCTTCTGGCACTCTTGTTCAGGGAGCATTGTGGTTGTCTGCCTGACATTCTGGTGATTCACTTCGGGGGCAGTCATCTAGAGTTGCTAAAGGGTAATGCTCTAATTCTGCAGGCCATTCATAATATGTACCACATCCAAGCCATGTGGACAGGGGTGCACATTTGTCTGGTCTGCCATGGTTTTCTAGGTGAGTATGGCAGGGACAGAGTGACTCCCATCATATTGATGTGGCTCGTTGCCAAGCCAAGAGGGAAATATATAACACATTAGGCAAGGCTGGGGCATTACATTCCATGCCAAGAAATAATATTTCAAAGACCCAAGCTCTAGAGGCAGATGGAGTCCATTTATCAGTAGAAGGGAACCGCTTTTCCTTAGGGATTTGCAACAGAGGGTGAGGGCAGTCTTGGCCAGATGGTGCTTGCCTTTATCTGTAGCAGATAATGTGAGGATAAAGTAGAACTTCAGTGAACACCTATGGCACCAATTTGGTGAAGAGTAAGCCTTTGGAAATCCCTCTACATGTCCTGAAATACAGGGGGTGGGGGTGGGGGTGAGGAAGAAGACTTTCCTTGAAGTTGTCTTGGGGGTTTGCCCTCACTTCTGGTCCTGTGACAAGGAGGGATGAGGTCAGAACCCAATCTCATGGATTCATCTCAGGACCTTGGGGTTTCACCCAGGAGAAGTTGGGGGAGACCACTCACATCAGCTGCTTGTACACTAGGTCTCCTTGGTTGCATTTCTCAGATGATAATCCTAGATAGGTAATAGGTTAAATAAAGTTGCCCATGTTTAACCCAAGACTTGTTGTGTGGTCTCATTATTTCATAGGTTGGTCAGCAATGGGAAATTGTCACCTTTGTTGCATTATAGTCTCAGCTAAATTTTATAAATTCTATAAAATATAGAATTCTATAAATTCCATGCATCTGTTTCAATGAATAGGTTTTTTTCAAAGGAGTTTTTTTTAAAAAATTCTTTTGCCTAAATTTTGTCTCAGATGGGTCAAATTTTTCTTTAGAAGATTCTGGTGACTACAATGTCATGGATTGGTATTTGAAAATGTTGTTCAGTTTATTGATTATATATTAGAGTATAAGGTAAGGAGCTGTTGGGAGGAGGGTAAATGGAATGTGGGAGGGGTGAATGGAATGTAGAAGTGAATGTTGATTGGTGGAATGTTTAAGGAGATTTGCAAAATGCTAGTAATGACAGTTGGGAGTTCAGTTAGAAAAGAGCTTCAGTTAGACTAAGGCTGGAGAAGAGAAGAGAGTTTTGATTGGTGTTTTCATGTGGTTAGTCTTTGTTAGTTTAGAAAGCCAGAGTGGCGTAGTGGTTTGAGTGTTGGACCACAAACCTGGAGACCAGGGTTTGATTCCCCACTCAGCCATGGAAACCCTCTGGGTGACCTTGGGCACATCACACACTCTCACCCCGGAAAAACCCTTGATAGGTTCATCTTAGAGTTGCCGTCAGCCAGAAATGACTTGAAGGCAAATAACAACAGCAACAACAACAATGACAACAAAAACAACAGTGACAACAACAACAACAACAACAACGAGAGTTGGAGAGAAGCATCAGAGAAAATGAGTGGCATTTCAAGTGTAATAAATATTTTATCTGCTTTGGTATGTTTATTGTCTTCTTCTTGTTCTATATCGTTATGCAAAAAAGAAAGAGAAGTCCCACTGGATGGCAGATGAAACTCTTCAATCTGTTAAGGGCAGATGAAAACAAAATTAAAAGGACATGGAAATAGAGTCAGAACCCTAAAATCCAACTGTTTAATGACTTGTGCAGACAGATCAAGGGGACAACTACAGTTCTCCCCCCACATTCATGGGTTTGACTTCTATGGGTTTGATTATTTGCAGTACTCGCTGACCTCCTCCGTTCCTGCCTGCTGTGGTCAGTGCCATTGCTCTGGCAGCAGGCAAGATAGTGAAGGGGAGAGAAGATCTCCCCTCATGCTCTCCTGCCTCCGCTGCCCACCTGATCACATGAGTGGGGGTGGCAAAAAAGACAAGCAGGGAAAATTTTCCCACCTGCTCTCTCCCTTGCTGCCCCAACCCATACGATCATAATTGCATGGGTGGGGGTGGCGAGAAAGCTAAGCAGGGAAGATCTTTCCTGCCCACTCTCTCCTGCGCCCCTCCGTACAATCACGTGAGTGGGGGCCCACGGTTATTTGTCTTTTTTTCACTTTCATGGGGATTCTGTTTTCCTATCCCCCACAAATGTGGAGGGCCTACTGTATAACAACCAATGCAGAGAAATGAAAAATGGCAACAAAAAAGATAGAACAAGAGACCTTGTCCACAAGATGCAAGAATTCAAAGAGTAATTTAAACCAAGAATGAGAGTCTCTGTGACCAACAGAGGAACACACTGCATGATCAAGAAAAAACGAAAAGATGATGGAAACAATACATTGAAGAACTATATAAAACAGATGAAGGGATGACAGATTTATTCAAAGAAGAACCATTTGAAGATGACCCCACAATTTTAGAAAGTGAGGTAGAGGCTTCAGTCAAAGCAAATGGAAGCACCAATAGCGCTGCTTAAGAGACAGAATCCACAGAGACAGGATTCAAATTCTAACTGAAATATGGAAAACAAAAGAATGATCCACAGACTGGAAACACTCACTATGCCTGCCAGTCTTCAAGAAAGAGGACACCAGGAATTGAAGTAACCAGGGATTTGAAATAACCACAGCACCATTGCATTAATCTCCCACATAAGCAAAGTGATGCTCATATTTTTACAACAAATACTATAACAAAGACTTTTACCATATAAGGGATGAGAAATGCCACATGTCCAAGCTGGATTCAGAAGAAGAAGAGGCACGAGGGATCATACTGTAAACATACATTGGATAATGAAGTATACGCCCCCCCAAAAAAAATCAAAAGAAAATCAGCCTGTACTTTATATGTTATAGCCAAATCTTTGATTTTGTAGATCATGAAAAATTATGGACTGCTCTTAAAGAAATGGATGTACCACAACATTAGATTGTTTTGATGCCTAAGCTGTGCTCTGGACAAGAGGGCACTGTTAGGTCAGAATATGGAGAAACAGAATGGTTTCCTATTGGCAAGGAAGTGAGGCAAGTCTATATTTTATCTGCCTCTCTGTTTAAATTGTATCCTGACTGTATCATATGCAAAGCTGGATTACATTCTGAGGAAGGAGATATAAAAATTGAAGGAAGGAACATCAACAATTTAAGATATGCAGATGGCACCATACTACTAGCAGAAAATAGCAAAAACTTGGAACAACTGCTGAAAGAAATCAAGGCAGAAAGTGCAAATGCAGATTTACAACTGAACATTAAGAAAACAAAAGTAATGACAGCAGATGATCTACATAATTTTAAAATACATATTGAAGACATTGTGATAGTGAAAGATTTCGTATACTTTGCCTCAGTCATTAATCAAAATGGGGACTGCAGTCAAGAAGACTAGGACTGAGAAGGGAAGCTATGAAGGAATTAGACAAGGTCCTCAAGTGTGGAGATATATTATTTAATATCAAAGTCAGGATTGTCCATTCCATTGTCTTTTCAATTTCTATGTATGGTTGTGAAAGCTGGATGGTGAATAAAACTGATAGGAAGAGAATAACTTCATCTGAGATGTACTGCTGGAGGGGAGTTCTGTGGATACTCTGGACTGCCAAAAAGACAAATAAATGGGTCCTAGAGCAAGTCAAGCCTGAATTCTCCCTAGAACCCAAGATGACTAAACTGAGACTATCGTACTTTGGATATATCATGAGAACACAGGACTTACAGTACCAAACACTGCAATTCTTGACAAGGAAGTAGGAAAAGTGGAAGACCTTAAAAACTTCTAAAGAAGGAGATTCCACCACACTCTGAGGAAGCGTATTCCATTACCGAACAGCTCTGACTGTCAGGAAGTTCTTCATAGGGATGTTATAAGTGAGTTGACTTGATAACAGTGAATAAACAGCAAACAATTTTGGCTTCTGGAAACACTATCTATCTGAAAGCTTGGATTTGGACAAGGTATCTGTGGTGGCAGCATTGGATACAGAAGAGTGGTATTCTTTCAGGACAGAAGTTGTACAAATCCTCATATGTACCTTCAGCGCATTTAATTGGTCCCCAAAGTTGATGTCACCGAGGTGGGGATCAGGGAAAGGCCCCCCTGATAATTCCAGTGAGTACTGTGGAAGTCTTCACAATTGGTGGGCTAAAGGGTAGAAACCCCACATTTGGCCACAGGAGTGTGATTGCCTGAAAGGCATCCTCACAGCTGATGGCATTGATGGGATTGTCCAATTGTAACCCCTCAGTGAGTGGGATAAGGGTTGGAAATCCCCACATTTGAGGGGAAATGCCACAGTGACAACCAAAAGATGTGCAAGATACATCATGATGTAGTACAAGCATGGTGGCTAGGGATTTGACAGTGATATGGGAAACAATTTTAGTCCTTTCTGTGGCATGGAACTCAATGGCTGATGTTGTTCAACCTGACCTATTTTACAGAGTTGTTGTGGGGATAAGAAGTGTCTGTGGAGGAGAAGCATGTGTGCCATCTTGAGCTCACTGGAAGAAAGGTGGGATATAGTAAAACTCACACAGAGAATTTCATTAGTCTTATGCTATTATCCAACTCTTTTAGCTTTCAGTGATATTCTTTCAATGTTCTGACTAAGGCAAACTCCCAAAGTTCACCTCAAATGTCACTTCATGCAATATTTTGGTGGCAATTTTAATTTTTTTTAAAAAGCCAATGGTTAGACAGTTGATACTCACAAAAAATCCTGAGTCTATAGGCAAGGAAGGGTGCAATGCAATGAACTGGAGAGAATTAAATAGTATTGCGTTTTCCACTTCAGTTCTGAGACAGTGAGAGAAATCTGGGTAACTCAATTTTTTATAGGCACTTTTCTGCTTCAGTGATGACTTGGAGACACTTGCTTACTTAACTGTGATTGCATAATCAACTGATTAAAAGAAACAGGCTATATATCATTTGTCTGTTGATTATCCACATCTTGATTTGTCTAAAGTTAAAAGTGCTCCTAATGATTTTTCTTTCCTGATCTGGTTAGCTCCATTGGTCTCACAAGATCTGTTAGGCTTAGATCTTGTGGAAATCACCTAAAGCAGACTAATACCATGTATGAGTACTTTGCAGCATCTACCACCCAATGTTTAGCAACAGCGGCTGGTGGCTAGTCAAGCAGTTGGGAATGTAACTGCTGTTAATTTCCCACATAAAATATTTTACATATAACTTGTTCCTCATTCAGGATAAGTGAAGTGATGTGTTTTGTGAGAGTTTGGCAAGCTGCCTAATAGCTTTGGCTCCCATGTAATTTCCTCATATGAAAGAGAACTCTTGTTTCGTTTAATTTTAAATCTTTTTATATTTGACTACTAAAGCCAGACTATTATTTGCTAGAGACTGGGAAAAAGAGAAAGTGCCAAAAATAGATGAATGGTTGTATGAGATATATGATTTGATGCTAATAGATAAACTTACTATTTTGATGAAAGATAAATCTTTGAATAGATATCGAGGAGAATGGGGAGAAGTTTGTAACTATTTGGAAAAGAGATGGAGGGCTTTGTCAGTAATCACTTTGAGAGATTGAGGATAGTTATTATGTTGGAGTCTGGAGCACAGAGACTATTTCATCTCACTTTATTCTATTTATGTTATATTGGTATTGCGGATATTTATCAATGAGAAATTGATAATTGTATGTAATTGTATTGTATTGTATTGTATTGACTTTTTCTTTTTTTTCTTTTCTTTTCTCTTGTCTGTTTGGTGCTGTTTGTAATCTAAGAACAAAATAAAAACACAACTCTGAATAAAAAAAGAAAAAAATTGAATTGTTAAGTGAAGTAATAATTTATGAATTAACATTAATGTTATCCAATTAATTTTCATGGTAAGAGTTCCAAGCTCTGTTTGGAGCTCAGGGATCCCAAAAAGGGAGTAGGTGAGCAACTTTAAGAAGGACAAGTCCCACCTGTCTTTTCATAGGCAGGTGATGCTCAGGAGTGTTCCTTTGGTTCCCACAGTTCTTGCATTGCAGTTGAGCATTTAGACATCCAGTTTAGGCTTCCAAAGAAAAGTATATGGTAGATAATCTTTCAAAACCCCAACACTGACACTTCATCAACTTACTGAAATATTGTACATATCTAAGGAAGTTTTTCCGTGCATCCTTACTTTGTACGCTGCAGGAGTCCCCATTGCTATATCTACAGCTGTGCTTGAAAATTCATTCTCACTTTAACACATATTGTGACACCATATGGGCCTTCAATGCTTTATCAGAGAAAAGCAAATTTAGTAATATTAACTTTTGAAAGCAATGAATTTGAAGGAATTTCAAGTGTAATTGTCTCTATGGCCATTTCCACACTGGGCGAATGAATTGCCCCGCGCCACTACTTACTGGACTTTTCGGCTCCCTGGTCCGGTCCACGCTGCTCCGGAGCAGTGCGTGCTCGTTGATATACACTGCTCCAGTGTCCCAAATGGTGGCTTCTGGTTGATCGAGGGTCTTAGACCAACCGCTGAAGCTCGCCAGCCCAAAGCCCGCCCCCATCAGATTGCAGGCTCGCATTGGGGTGAGCCTGCAAATCTGCATAAGGGAGCAGGCTTGCAGTGGTGCGCTCCGTGCTTTTGAAAGACCTGTTTTTAGTGGTTTTTCAAAAGCACGCTGGACGACCACTTGGGGTTGTTCCGGAGCGGGCTGAGGTGCGGATCTACATTAAGTAGGTCTGACCCAGTCCACTCCCAGGTGCAGACCTCCTCCTTGGAGGACGGACTGCACCATTTTAAAAATCCCGTGTGGAAATGGTCTATAAGTCTGCAAAAAAATCAAGGCATGTTAGACTTTATTAACAATTCAAATCAATGGGAGTAGGATGACAATGTACATTTATTTCTCAGTCACTGTTACTCAGTTTACACAACTACTTTGCACACAGCTTTGGAAAATATGTATTTCAAATTGATTTGCTTTGTTGGATGCTTCACAACATACAGTTTCTAATCAAAATGCATTAATACGAGGTATTTTTGTCATTACCTATGAAAACTTTCCCCCCACAGAAATCTCTTTTACAGCAACTGATGCCCAAACATTTCTGCCTCCCTCCTTTTGTCATCCCCCACCCAGATGAAAATTGTCTCATTATACCCTTGGATATTACTTTAAGATTGCTTTTGTTTTCCGGGTGCTTTCCAGTTGACCACTCAGCAAACTGTACAGATGGGATTAACTATATCCCTGAACATTGATAAAAGCACTTTATGCAACATTGTGGTCAGCTTTCAAAACATTAGATATTACATTTCTGTAATCATAACAAGCTATGTTATTATCCCCATACTGCAAGCACAATGTGGGATAAAGCAAGCTAAACCTTGAGTGATTCAGACCTTACAAATTCCCACATGAATTCACCTGTGCTGCATCTCCTAGACTACTGTACAGATCAGGAATTGCTTATTCACTGGCTTTTGTACTTTCCAAACATTCTCTTGCTGTTCATATTCAAAGTATCAAAATACAAAGTATCAGAATACAAAGTATATAATATTACAAAATATTCTGAAGAAAAATGTTTCGGAAATGAAAGAAAATCTATTTCAATCAGGCATTTTATGCTTTTTAAAATTTTGACTAACGTGGAAATGGGATAGGGTGGGCTTAGACTAGAAATAGATTGATTCTTTATCCCTACTCTAATTATTAATCTTTACTGTTGCACGTCACACCCATCTCATCCTTCCTGATTAAAATAAAGCTGGCTAAAAACTTGATCAAAACCTATTTTGCCCTGCTCTCTTCTCCTTCACAGTGTCTAAACTCAACAATTAACCCTAACTAATTGCTCATCTCTTACTTGACTCTCCTTAACTAGACAGACAGACAGATGGATACTGGATTTAACAAGACTTTACCATTTCTGCTAATTCAAAAACATATTTACAGAAGTCCAGAACATCAGAATAGAGTTCTCCATTATTTATTCAGGAAGGATTGTTCTCTTGAGGGCTGTCCTCACATCAGTCTTATGTCTTTCCCTGTGGTAACTGCCACAGAAAATTACACTCCAACGGCACCTTGCCTTGGCAATCTTAGACGATGTTCATTTTCTCTCACTTCCTCCTTGAATTTTCTCCTTGCTAGGCTCTGAGTTCTTTCTATGAAAAAACCAAGCTTGCCTGATCTGCCACAGAATCCACTTCCAAGACTTCCCTGTTCCTCTCTCCTTTCAACAATGTCAGTAACTGAACTAATTATCTCAATTGCTTTCCAGGTATAAAGAAAGATTTTAATGTTCCCATAATGTGTTTTGAGTCCCTTACACTGGGGCTGCAGACCCAGCTAGTAAGCAGGCTCTTTTGTCCAGCATCTCAAGAATACCATTTAAAACCAGTCTTGGTTTGATCATAGGAGCAAAAGTAATTCATTTAGTTTGCTCATTACAAGACTGAATTCACACCAATGCCTTGAACAAATCCTTAAATCTCAAATTAATTTTGATTCTATTTCACCCACAGCTATGGACAATATTTGATCCATCATAAGAGGTCCCATTATGTCGTAATTACATACTGATAATCAGTATCATCTTCCATTTCCTTTTTAAATGATTTTTTTTTAAAAATCAAGACTCCTGGGGTCCAGTGTGGCAGAGTCAGGACAGGGCTAATGGTATGCATAAGAATTGAGGGTTTGTATATTTATGTAGAGAAGAAACCAACCATAAGGTCCCATTGCTTAAAATGTTATTGCCTTTCCATTCCATCTGTGTGAACAAGTTTAAGCAAGAGGAGGATTTTAAAGAATAGAGAAGGAATGCCACCCTATAATACCTTCCAACATGGATTTGATCTTGTACAGGATATTTTACATGACACTACCTCTATTATTTTATGAACCAAACATTCCATTACGGCATGTGATAAGCTTTCCGAAAGAGTTTCAAATACCAAAATGGCTGGAATAAGTGGTCCAGAGATCCTGCTTAAGAGATGTCAATTATGGCAAAGTAACAATGGTGCCAAGCTTCCTGTTTATTTATTTTAATTCATTTATATTCTGCCCTTTTCCACAAGTAATGAGAGCCAAGGCATTAAAAGCCATCAAGTCGACTTCGACTTAGGTGACCCTACAAATGAGAGATCTCCAAGTCACCCTATCATCAACTGCCTTGCTTGTGTCTGGCAGATTTAGAGACATGTCTTCCTTGACTGTGTCTCCCCCTCTGTAATGCAGTCTCCCCCTTTTCCTATTGCCTTCCAGCTTACTTATTGTCTTTTCCCAGTGAATCATGTCTTCTCATCATGTGACCAGAGTACAACAGTCTCAGTTTAGTCATCTTGGTTTCTAGGAAGAGTTCAGCCTTGATTTGCTCTTCTTTTTTCCCAGAAATGAGGATCAAGATGGTTTACAACTTATTAAAAACAGTACAGATTAAGTCATTTCTAAAAGCCTGATGGGATAGGAATGTTTTTACCTGCTGATGTTAGGAGAACTGGGAGGGAGCCATCTCAGCCTCCTTTGGGAAGGAGTTCAAAGTGTGGGAGCAGCCACTGAGAAGTATCTCTCCCTTGTTTCCACCAAAGGAGCCCAAGAAGATTGCGATGGCCTGTAGGGTTTTTGTATGTGACTCACACTAATGGTTATGTGACTACACTCATTGCTACCTTGCCCCTCACCCTTTATGTTATAAAGAGGAAGCGACTGAGTGAAACTCATTTAAATGGTTAAACGATATGAGGTTCCTGCTCTGTTTTTCTCATATTGGTTTACAGTAAATAAAACTCTTAATTTTGTTTATCAGATTTCTAACTCTTTTTCTTCCCCAAAATGAGATTCAAGGTACCAGAGATGGTTGTATATTCCATGGCTTATGGCTCCCATAAGCTGCTCTCATCTAGATTTGATGGACAACAACTGCCATAGTGGCTGAGGATAACTGCTGTTCTAGTCCAACACATCTGGAAGGCATCAACCTGGCCAAGGCCTTCACATGGCCTGAAGCAGCCACCAAGCTCCAGCCATTTTGCATGGGGCTGTCACAGGTTTGTTTCCACTTATCGCTAAGACACAAGCATCAGTAAGACTCAATGGATGAGATACAGCCTGTTAAAATTGTGGTTTTAAATGTATAGATGAAAAGGCATGTGCTGTGTTACTCATTAATATAGAATGAGATTTTGTTACCTTTTTGAATATGAGTCCCATTATTCCCAGTGATAATGGTGATTGGGGGAGGTGTAAGTCAAAAGTATTTATTTCTGAGATCTGTCAATACATTTAATGGTAACATTTAAAAATGTGTATCTAACTGGGCTTGAGGTTTCAGTCAAATCAGTGAGACAGTGAAGCTGCACCTGCTAGCCCAGCAATGGACAAAGTGCAGTTGGCAGGATGCAGGACGCATGGGGCCCCAAAGATCCCCAATGCCTCTTGGAGCAATGGGGCCATTTCTACCACATTTTTGCCCCCTGGCTGTTTCAGGCCTAGGAGAGGCTTTGTATAAAATAGAAAATGAATTTATTACTGAGATGCTAACATTGCTAAGATATAATGGGACAAGATATAGTCTGTTAGAATGGTGATGTTAAAATGATGGTTTTAAAAAAGTGGTCCTTTAAAAAAAAAGTCTTTCAAATGCTGATCATGTGGCAAAAACAGCCCCGATGTCCCTAGAGAGATTTGTGGGGAATCCGTAGCATAACTTTTTTATTTTTTATTTTTTTGGTTGGAGAGCACAGTTGGGGTATGGTCTTCCAAGGTCTAATGGAGGGTCAGTGTAGCCCCCTAACCTCCAACAGTTCACTGCCTCGTACTAGTCCTGCCAATTTCATTCATGATTCTTTTGACTGAGCACTACTGCTCTACACAAAGTGAAAGGAAAACATGTAAAGTGGGGAATCACTCAACATACATAAGCTTTCCATGTGATTTAGACCCACGACTGAGAAGAGCACTGAATCATGTGCAGATCCTAAGGTCTATACAGCAGGAAATGTTGCAGACAGGGATGTAACAATGGAAGTGTAGCAAAGATTGCATCCCAATTCTCTCCCTCACAAGACTGGAATCCTGTAGGTGTTCAGTACTCAAACAGGGTGTGAGGACATGGCATTGGGGACATGACATTGGAAGTAATTTTTGAGGAGAGACTCACTGAGAAGCATGGGGAAGACCATTGTTCTGGGTCTTGGGTATATGTGGAACATTGTGTGCATGTAATCCTGAGTCATCAGCTCCAATTGGCACTTACAGAGACAACTACTACTATGACTATTATTACTACTACTACTACCCCTCTTCTCCTCCTCCTCCTTTTTCTTCTTCTCTTTTCTCCTCCTATTTGAAGATAACATTCCATCATCTTCTGTTCTTCAAAACCACATCTGTTCTTAGTTTGACTGTGGCAGTGAGAAGAAGGCAAAGCAAGGAAACCAAGAAGCAGAAAAAATGCTATGATATCTGCTTTTTGTATTGGGATCTAGGGCTGATTTCTAAATGCAAACTCCTTTCCACCATGTCTTATGTTTGCCAAAGACCTGTTCTATTTTCCCAGAAACCTTTCTAAGGAATATATTTTACTGAAATAATAAACTGTGATACCTACATTTTAAGGTCTGATACAATACGTCTGGCAGCACCTGCTCTTTATATGTGTGTACGCTGTGTGCTGCTGGCCTATAATTTTCCAAGTGTTGACCTATAAGCAGAAAATAATCACTTATAATATGAAACTGCTTTTACTACTCTGTCATTTCATGAGATGGCAATATTCAGACCACTTATGTGCAAGAAGCAATGTAAGTGAGAAGGCTGTGGGGTAACAAGTTTAAAAAGTTCGGACACAAAATATTACCTTTTACAATTTTTCATTCTAGTGTTTATTGCCCAGCCTTTTCTTTGGAAATGTGCCTCAATTCTGAAGCCAGCCCTTTTTTAAAAAAGATAACTTATATTCTAGACAAAATATTTTTGGCTTAATGGGTTAAATAATGTTTTCAGAATGACCATTCCTGAAATCAAATGCTAGACATACCATACTTAATCTTAATGATTTTATACCACATGTGTCAAACACAAAGCCAGCAGGCAAGCCTGATGTCCACATTGCGGGCCCACAGCTGCTGGTATTCTGAAGAGAGCCCAGCAGCCATCATTCACCACCTACTTCCACTTCTGACGGCTCCTCTGTCCAAGTCTCGCCACCAGTGTGTTGCTGCAGGGTACCATGGCAATGCTCCTTGTGGCTCGTGAGAGTTGGACAGAGGAGAAGTCAGAAGTAGAAGGAGATTGTGAGTGCTGGCTGCTGGGCCTCTCTTCAGAATACCGGCAGGCGGTAGCCTGCAATGTGGGGATCAGACTTGCCAGGTACAGAGAGGGCCGGGGGGCAAAAAGAGTCACAGGAGAGGGATCAGCAGAAAGAGGCATAAAGAGGGTCTGGGGGCTGAAAGAGGCACAGAGAGGGGCTGGGGGGCAGAAAGTGACACACTTTCAATATACTGACCAATTCTATGTCACTTTACAGAGGTATAAGGATCATAAACTATTATCAAATAGCCCCAAAATGTCCAAGAAAAGAAAAGTTGATGCAGAGAGAAGGCAATTTAAAAACCAGCAATAATTGAATGCAGAGGCAATTGTTTAATATGATAAAAGAGTAGACATATTTATATAGTCTAACAGATACATCCGGCCCTTTGAGGACTACTATAATGCTAATGCAGCCCAAGATGAAATTGAGTTTGACACCTCTGTTTTAGAACATTTTCTATCTGGATTATACACCTGTGTGGACAATCAGGAAACTGCAGACATTGGAGAGTTGGGATATTATCTCCTAACAACATCAGCCCTGTGAACCTGATCTCAATGCATTACAAGTCCCATCTGCGCAGACGACAGGGTATATTTATTTTGAATTTGTAGTCTATACCCTGCAAAAACAGAGGGTTTGGGCTGCCTCTTTGGGGCCCGGGGAGGGTGAAGCAAACGCTCTTAGTAGACTGGGCAGTTGGAACCACCAAAGAGTGGAGGTGAGTCAAACACAGCAATAAGCCCAAAGCAGCCAACATGAGTCCAGCTTCCCTATGTTGAGTTGTATGTGCTTTGTAACTGTCTGCACCAAGGTCAGATAGTTACAAAGGAACACTGCAGAGCCAAATGATGTCATCTTTCCAGTGGTGAGCTGGCAACCCAGATTTCTGAGTAATATTTGTTCATGGCCCAACTCAGAATAGTGCATTTCCTTTGACATTGAGTAGACTGGCCTTCAGTGTCAGTTGAGTCCTGTGACATCAATACAAAATATCACATGCTAAAATTCAAAGGTAGGACTGTCACATTCTGAGGCACTCAGGGGGCAAATTTGGAAATATTATTCTAACGTCAGCTCTCAGAATCCTGCAGCCAGGATGGCCCTAGCAAAAGATCTGTCAAAATCCAGTGTTCTCCCCTTTGACTTTAATAGCATGCTGATTAAGTGATTCTGGGAAATACATTTAGCTTAATTCTCTCCTGTTTAAATTTTGGCAAGGTAGGGATTTGCTCTCTCCTGTATTACCTATTCTCCTTCTTTGCTTTAGCTTAAGGGGCTCAACAGAAGTAATTTGATCCTATTTAACTTCTGGCTTTGTTCTGTCCCAAGCAGTTTTCAAGCAGTCTTAGAAAGATTGCTTATGGGGCCACCCTTGTACCAATGCAGTGAAAATTATATAGCACAGGGACTTAAGATAAATGTAATTCTCTACCAACTATACAAAACTCAGGCCATTTCCGCACTAGACTGTTATAGCGCTATGATTCCACTTTCAACATCCTATGGGATCCTGGGGTTTGCAGTTTAGGGAGGGGCCTCAGGCCCCACCCTAAAATGCAAATCCCAGGATTCCATAGGATGTTGAAAGTGGAATCAGCGCTATAACAGTCTAGTGCGGAAATGGCCTTAGTTTGTGTTTGTTTGTGGGTTTTTTTGTAGTGATGAGCAAAAGAAACATTGCCTTGCAAAATACTAAGTATGAAAAAGGAGTTTTGTGGAGTTTGAAATTCCACCATCCAACTTTTTCCCCATTTATTCCTTTTGTGACTGTTGACAGCCATAATGATCCCTTCATTTTGCTAGAAAATATGAAGAATCATTCAGTTCCCTAGTTTGTGTCCTGTCTTCTGGTCCAGGGTTCTCTCTTCTTCAGTATGAGAATACAGAGAAGGAACTGTTTCAGTTGATATCTCCCAGTCCCATTATTTCAGGTCTTCCAGAGAGACCAAAAGAGTATTTAAACTGTGTTCTTTCCCACTACACAATTACAGTGCTATCATTCCACTTTTATGGTACTATAATTCCATTCTTTGGGATTCCCTGGGATGTGCAATTTAGGGAGGGAATTTTAGAGTTCCCAGCTATAGAGTTCTAGTACTGTGTCAAATTATAATGGAGACAGCTAGGATGAGCCCAGAAAGAGATAATAACAAATTAAGATCAATCAAGTTGGAAATTTTTTAAGCCTTATGGCATTGTAAATAGCTTTCCATCCAAGCATTCAAACACTGCTTTGCTCCGAAAAGGTCTCAGATTCAGTCCCTTGTATCTCGAGTCAGGACTGGGAAAGACTCCTGCTTGAAATTCTGACAAGCCAGTATCAGACAGTGTGAAAAATACTGGACTGGATGGTCCAGTATTTGGTCTGACTTACGATTTTTTTCCCCAACAACTTTTGCTATTACATATTATGCCATGGCTTTGTTTGTTTCACAGTATTTTGGAAATATCTGTTTGCTTTTTGTCTGCTTACTTGCAGCGTGAGACCATACAGGCCCTTGGTATCCACTACAGTTTGGTTCCAGGACCCCCTTGGATAACAAAATTTGTAGATTTTAAAGTCCCATGTATGTACAATGGTGTAGTAAAATGGGGTCCCTTACATAAAATGGCAAAATCAAAGTATGCTTTGTGAAATTATTTATTTAATTATTTGTTTGGAATATTTTCAAGCCATGGTTGGTTGAATCCATGGATACAGAATTTGCGGATATGGAGGGCCAACTGTACATGGTTTGCTGTCCTCAGAACAACTCTCTGAGGCATATCAGGCTGATAGAAAGTGCAGTGAGCTTTGTGAATCTGGCCTAAACCCTGCACGCTAGCTGTTACACCCCATCCTGTTTCCTCGCTCACATTGTTAGAGATCAGTTGTGATTGGCCATTGTGAATGCAGCCATCACATTATAACCGGTGATCATAGAAATCACACGTCAAGACAATTTGATCCAGGCAGAGGTGGTATAGTATGGTCCATGGGCTGTATGTGTGTTCCCAATCCTATTTTGCAGATCCCCCAGGGTCTCCATGCCCCCTGTCTACTGCTCAAACCTAGATGAGTCTTTGTTTTTTTCCCCAGAAAAGCCAACAGTGCCTGCAAATTCCTGGAGGATGCTAGCGATCATTGCCATGTGGAGATCTGGGCCAGCCAGGGATAGAACAGACCAGGCCTGCTTTTAGTTTTCCCTTCTTGGAGAAGCAGTACTTTTTTATATGATTGCCATCCCGGCTCCCTCTCCACACACAATCACACTTCTGCCTTCTCTGAGCCCACAATCTTTGTGGATATAGGGCAAAGCATCTTCAGGTTTATCCCAAATGATACTTGTGGTAGCATGTATAAATGAGCTGAAGTGGAAGAAACACTGTACGAGGCTGATATTTAAAAGACAGAATAATCTTTATTAAAAGAACTAACAAGGGAAAGATATTGGCCAATTCTATATTTTCAACATTAAAGAACTTCCAATTCTTAACAGGCAAACACTTCTCTAAGTTAACAAGCCCTTAGCTTTTCTCTCACTCTCTCTTTCCCACCTCTCACTGAAGGAACTCCTTCTCTAGACCCTGTTTCTGTTATTTTTCTGTTCTGCTAACTCATCCATCAAGCCCCTTACTCTGGCTAACCTGGGTTTCTTTAGTCAGAGAAGCAAATCAAATCCTTCTCTATTGCTAGGGTTGCTCTGCTCTGCAGGCCATGCTCCCATAGGGTTTGTCACAATCATTTTGCAGCATCTGGGGTCTTGGCCTTTTTTTTTTTTCCTGACAAGATTTATTTTCAAACAGGAACCTAAGGGAGGAACTTGTTACTTAACATAGGTCTCTTGCAAATTGGTTTAAAGATGTATGCGTCCTCTTTTGGTTTTCCCGAATTAGGCAACTTGTTCTTGCTTGCATGTCCACTAGTCACATTATTTGGGGGGCTTTTTGTATCACTTTTAAAAATATGCACTAAGGGCCTTTCCACACTACATAACTATCACATTATGATTCCACTTTAACCACCCAGTCGTGTAGGGACATGGGGGTGGAGGGGGCGATTTCACCCTGGGTGACAATGTTTTTGGGATGTCCTGGCCTGTAGCCATGCCTCTGCATGCCCTGGCCACACCCCTGTGCGCCACAGCCACACCTCTATGCACTGCAGCCATGCCACTGCAAGCTCCACCACTGTAACTACCATGGCTGCCGCCTATGGAATGCTGGGGTTTGTAGTCTCAGGAGGTACTGGAGTTCTTTGGCTGAGATGGCTAAATGTCCTTCCCTAAACTGCAAAACCCATATTCCATAGAACAGAAACATGGCAGTTAAAGTGGAATTGTGCAATAATTACGTAGTACAGAAAGGCCCTTAGTCTTTTCCCAAGGTTTTTTAGATATAGTTTCCTGATGTGTTCATATGGTTTGAAGGTCAATTTTTCTCCTCCCTGATATTTTAAAAAGTTTTTCTTAGAGTTATAGTGCCATCGTGCAAAAGTATCATTTTATTGATGCATAGATGCACCACTACTATAAATTTTTAAAAAAAAAATCAAAAGAGAGAAAAGAGAATAGGAAGATCCATTTTTGCTCTGATCTCAGAATTAAAAAGAAGCCTCTTTAAGAGTGGGTTTAAAAAGCTGCAGCCGGTGCCAGAAATCTCCAAAAATAGTCAGTGAGAGAAATATTGTTTGCATATTCAGCTCTACCCTCAACAACAAACACTTCATTCTTCAGCAAAATTTGCCCTCTCTGAAGGAGCTCTTCCTCTTCCTTTGAGCAACTGCCTGTAAGCCATGCAGAAACAAATTTAGCACATAACCAAGCATACTCATTTTTGCTGAAAGTCTGCAACTGTAACTGTTTCTATTCAAAATGCCTTGTTATCTTTATCATTATTATACTATGAAACCGTGAGCCCTTTTATAGTGCAAATAACAATGAGCCCCAATTAAGGCAATTTCTGAGGGTTTTTTAAATTCTTTTTATTGAATAAAAAACACAAAATTAAAATAATTTATATTTGTGTATCTATACATAGCTATATATATATATATATATATACCCAAAGAACTTTTCATTAGTGTTATATTCTTTCAAATCAATACACTAACAAACCAATATAAATATAACATATATCACAATCTTCATTTACAATATATTTCAATAATCTGAAATAACTTATAGTTATATGTTAAAGTATATTAAAATAAACTAAAGCAAACTAAATTTTACATACCTACCTAATAATCTTCCCTTATTTCTACTTCTTATTTCTTAGTCAGTTATAACTTCTCTATCTCATGACCAACACATTTTTCCATTTACTTAGTACCTCAATATTTAACCTCTACCTCAGATCATACTTTTTAACTTTTAACACAAGATTCTTACCTCTCAGAGTTTTCATCTAAACATTTTTTTCTCTTAAACTACTTTGTTTATGAGTGATTTTCATTTTTAATCTTAATTTCACTCCTTTATATTCAACTCGCTTGTGGTTGTTTTCCCCCATTTGGATTCCTAAAGAGGGATAATTAAATTCCATTCTTCATTAAATTGCTTTTTTGGTTTATCTGCCAGTATCAATGTCAATTTATCTAATTCGAATATTTCATACAATTTCATATAATATAATTAAGGCAATTTCAAGGTGCAGGTATCTTTTTGATGATATGTGGCATACACATCTGTGTCAAGAAATCACATTCATAACACGTCAAAAACTAAATTCTTTGCATATGCAGTCATTAAGTCTTTTGAAAATATTCCCCACAACATTAAACAAATAGTTGTAGCCAGAATCCTGGCTTGCATTTCTGCTCTACAATGATGACTGTGTGTCTGATCTTATACAACGCTGCAAGGTCATTTCATCTTTCATCTCAAGCTTTGAGTGTGCATCAGAAAGCATGTACAAGGTCCTCCTATCTTATGTCAAATCTTAGAGTGAGAACATTCATTTCAAATTAAGGATAATTTACAGGAGAGCAGCCTTTCAAACTCTGGCTCTCAAGCAATCAAACAGGCGTGACTAGCAGCTGACAAAATGGAAAATGCTGTAGTGTGCCTTAAAATGAATAGATGTGGAACAGATGCCGTGACAAGACCGATGGCTTAACCTGAGATAAATGACGAAAGTAGATTGGTAGGGAGTCCAATCAAGGCCAAATCAATGCTTAGATCTTGCAGAGCCTGACAAATCTTTCTTGCTATTTATGGCTGCTTTCCAGTTCAACTTGCTGGGATTGCAGGCACACTGGCAATTATAGGAGAGGTTGTCAAAAAATTTTTCCCCCATCCCACCCACCCCTCTCTCTCTCTCTTTCTCTCTCTCGTCACACTCTAAGCAGTACATTAAGGTACCATACATTTGTAACTGGAGGAGCCAGTAGTGGAAGGATTGAATATAGTTTCATGTGCCTGTGCATGATCCTTTTCAGGTTCTTGTAGATCCTCATTCTCATTATTGATTTCTTCACACAGTAATTTTGTATCCATGAAAACCTGGTGACAAATTTGCTAAAGAGAGCTGGCAAATTTTCAACTCACACTTAATAAGTGAACTATTTGTTCTGATTCTGGTTGCCTCTAGGCCAGTGGTTCTCAACCTGTGGGTCCCCAGATGTTTGTGGACTTCAGCTCCCAGAAGCCCTGAGCATTGACCATAGTGGCTGGGGCTTCTGGGAGTTGAAGTCCACAAACATCTGGGGACCCACAGGTTGAGAACCACTGCTCTAGGCACTTCACAATCAGAAAATGGATCAATTCTCTTGGTAGGAGCAGCAAGTGAGGAGATGATCACAGGGTAAAAATAGCCTACACTGCACACAAATAAAGCAAAACCTGAAATTCAGATATGATCAATCACTTCTCAGTCAGGAGTCACCAAAGGGGAAGGAAATCAATCATGGACGTCAATCCTTTTCTTATCAATGTTAAAAGTAAAAATGTGGGGTGAAAGGAACAGCTGGCCAGAGACAAAGCAGGAGCCAAAACCATACAGAAGCAGGGTACATGGAGAACAACAACGAAAAGTGTTGCTTAAAATACAGGAGACTCCTGGAAGTGAGAAGTAATGTATATAGGGAGTGAAACAATTGATTATGAACAGGTTTTAACCACTCTTAAGGCCACAATCTCCCACCCATTTATCTGGGAATAAGCTCCATTGAATTGAATTGAATTGAATGTGATCTGTTGTCTGAGACCATAATAATTTAAGGGCTTCACTGAAAAACCCTTCCTAAGGTTCTATCCAAAAGGACACAGTAATACTAAATAGGTTCTATTCCTCCAGTATAAAATCATATGACTGAACCAAGGCAATTTCTACCCTAGACTGTTATAGTGCTATTATTCCACTTTCAACATCCTGTGGAATTCCAAGGTTTGTCATTTATTTCCCTAAACTGGAAACCCCAGGATTCCATAGCATATTGAAAGTGGAATAATAGCACTATAACAGTCTAGTGTGAAAATGGCCCAAGTCATCTGATGGTCATTTGCCCAGTCATCTGATTGTGCTAAATCTTCTGTCACCTGCAATAACAAGTAATCATCCGACTGTAGCAGACCTATTTTATGGTAGTAATTATGATGACATTAACTGGCATTGGGAAGTGGATATGGTCCCATTGGGGCCAGTACTACACCTTTTCAAACCAACATACAAAAGAAAGCAGAGTTCTTAGAATCATAATCACAGAACCATAGAGTTGGAAGAGACCCCAGGGGCCATCCAGTCCAACCCCATCATGCAGGAATAGACAATCAAAGCACTCCCAACATATGGCCATCCAGCCTCTGTTTAAAAACCTCCAAGGAAGGAGACTTCACCACAATCCAAGGCAGCAGATTCCACTGTCAAACTTCTGTTACTGTCAAGAAGTTCTTCCTAATGTTTAGGTGGAAGCTCTTTGCCTGTAGCCTGAAGCCATTGCTCAGTGTCCTATTTTCTGGAGCAACAGAAAACAAGTTTGCTCCATCTTCCATATGACATCCCTTCAAATATTTAAAAACAGCTATCATGTCATCTCTTAACCTTATCTTTTCCAGGCTAAATATACACAGGTCCTTAAGTAGCTCCACATAGGGCATGGTTCCTGGTCTTCCTTTCTTTATGAATCAGTGTGGGATATCACAAATGTAATGGGGACTGGTCTGTATCCTGTGGGATGACTTCATTTCTATATCTTCTCTGCATAAAAATTTCATGATTTCCCCCCTTTTTTTGGCCAGGGAAGGAATAATATGGAGTATTGTATCCTAATCTCAGGGATGTGCTATTAGGGCTTGGAAAATTTATTTCAATTGAGGAAGCAGAGCTTGAGAAATTCTTAAAATCATAGAATCATAGAGTTGGAAGAGACCCCAGGGGCCATCCAGTCCAACCCCCTGCCATGCAGGAACACTCTTCAAAGCATTCCTAACAGATAGCCATCCAGCCTCTTCTTAAAAACCTCCAAAGAAGGAGACTCTACCACACTCCGAGGCAGCATATTCCACTGCCTTAGCTCTGACCATCAGGAAGTTCTTCCTTAGGTTCAGGTGGAATCTCCTTTCCTGCAGCTTGAATCCATTGGTCCTTGTCCTAGTCTCTGGAGCAGCAGAAAACAAGCCCGCTCCCTCCTCGACATGACATCCCTTCAAATATTTAAGCATGGCTATCATTTCCCCTCTTAACCTTCTCTTCTGCAAACTAAACATACCCAGCTCCCTAAGCTGTTCCATGGCTTCCAGACCCTTCACCATTTTGTTGTCCCTCCTCTGGACACATTCCAGTTTGTGAGCCCTGGGAGGCGCAGTGGTTAAATGCTAGTACTGCAACCACAAGGTTGTGAGTTCGATCCTGCCAGGCTCCAAGGTTGACTCAGCCTTCCATCCTTTCGTAGGTCAGTAAAATGAGTACCCAGCTTGTTGGGGGCAATTAGCTAAAAATACATTGTAAACCACTTAGATAACACTTAGTTGATAGGCGGTATAGAAATAAATGCTATTGCTATATTGCTATTGTCGATATCCTTCTTGAATTGAGGTGCCCAGAACTGGACACAGTATTCCAGATGAGGCCTAACCAATGCAGAATAGAGTGGTACCATTACCTCCCTCAGTCTAGACACCATTGATGCAACCAAGAATTGCATTGGCTTTCTTGGCTGCTGCTCACATTGCTGACTTCTGTTCAGCTTGTGATCTACCAAGACTCCTAGATCCCTTTCACATGTACTGCTATACAGCCATGCCTCCCCCATCCTATATTTGTATGTTCCATTTTTTCTGCCTAAGTGTGGGACCTTACATTTGTCTCTGTTGAATTTCATTTTGTTAGCTTGGGCCAGCTCTCCAAACTGTCAAGGTCATTTTGAAATTTGATCCTGTACTCTGGAGTATTAGCAACCCCTCCCAGTTTGGTGTCATCTGCAAATTTGATCAGCATGCCCTCCACTCTTTCATCCAAGTCATTAATGAAGATGTTGAATAGCACTGGTCCCAGGACAGAAGGCTGCAGCACCCCACTAGTCACTTCTCTCCAGGATGAAAAGCAGCCATTGGTGAGCACCCTTTGGGTTCAGTTGGTTGACCAATTACAAATCCACTTAACAGTACCCCTACCTAGCCTGCATTTTATAAGCTTCTTTGCAAGAATGTCATGTGGAACTTTGTCAAAGGCCTTACTGAAGTCAAGATATGCTACATCCACAGCATTCCCTTCATCTATCAAGCTTGTAACCCTATCATAAAAAGAGATAAGATTAGTCTGGCATAACTTATTTCTGAGAAATCCATGTTGACTTTTAGTGATTACAGCATTGCTTTCTAAGTAATTACAAACTGACTGTTTAATGATCTGCTTTAGGATCTTTCTTTCTTTCTTTCAGTTACAACTTCCAGAACCCCCATCCAGCAGTGAGGGACACTGGTAAGAGAAAGGCCATGACTCTCTGTCCAGCAATAATATGACTACCATTTTCCCCTTTTATGTGTCCCCAGTAACATCCCTGCCTCACAGAAGGAAAATGCAAAGTTTTAAATGTTCCTGCTTCTGAAATTAAATGATAAAGCAACATGCAGAGTTTGTAGCAGATGGCAATTGAGGAAAATGTGACTTTTAAAGTAATCAAGGTTTCAGCAAACTCTTTAATTTTAGTTTTTATTAAAGCTGAAAGGTGAAGGGGGAAGTACAAGCACTCAGGAGTTGGAATGTGACATTACCTCAGGGTGGCATTTAAGCATCCAGTAGATGAGTAATAGGCAATATATTCATTTCAGGAGTTGGATCAGAATGCAATACAAAGGCTATTTCATACGCTTCTGACCTTTCTTGCCTCAAAGAGATGTCACTCCATTCTCACCTTAATAAGAAGCACTCATTTTTTTAGAAAAAATAATAAGAAAAAATGGGTATGTGTGAATTATTTATTTATATATAAACAGCCATTTCCTAACATCCTGTGTTTCGCATACTGTAGGGGGACATGGAATTTTTTTACCTTTTATGGAGATGAAAGAACTAGGTTTGAATCAAATGTGCACTGCTAACTCCCTGTATGATATCTGATCTTGTATTTATGCGATAGACCTCTTCACACATTACACAAGCTTAAAATATCTTAAAATATCTTTTAGACATTTGCCTAAAAAGAAAAAAAAATAATGTGTGAATTGCCCCAAGTGGGGCTATGCAGATACGTGCAAGTTTCACTGGTACCCACGAATCTTGCCACTGTCAGGCAGTATTGTTAAGGAAGTAACAAATGCTGCTATAATCAGGGGCATATTTAATTCCAATCACATCTGTCCCCAAGGGTCAAAACAGATCCCAAGGATTTTATTATTTTCTCTTTGACAATGGGATTTTCTCAGACATACGTGCCTCAGCAATCTTATTTACAGATCCTAGTTTGCCTTTCAATGATCAGTCACAAAACAAAGCAGCCTAAATGAAATGCAGAGGCAAAGGCAAAGGCAAAAGCAAAGGCAACAGCAACGGCAATGGCAAAGGCAACGGCAAAGGCAAAGACAAGCATGTGCCAGGACAAATAGACATCTTTCACCATTTGAGAGAAGATCTTTTCTAAAAATGTGTTACAAAAAGACAGCAAATAGTTATCATGTATACTTGTTTATAAGTATTTTGGGGCCAAAATTATGGATTTTGATACGACATGTGGATAAGTCAAGAGTCATTCCATAGAGACAGGAAAGTGCCAGTGCTGCCTCAGGGGGTCAGCTGCCCCTGACTGCCATTGCCATTTTTCTGCCCACACATTCAAAAAAGCCTTTTACCACTCTACTCAGACAAGGGGATGGTCCCTTTTTCAATAAGAGGTAAGTACAGTACTTACCTTGAACCATGGATAAGTTCAGCCACATTTTATGGGTCCATTTTTTGACTGAAATTTATACACTTATACATGGGTATATACAGTAGATGTTTTGTTACTATTATATTTTTATTATGAGAGATGGGGATGTGCTTGTGGGATTTCCTGATTCCTTCCAAAATAATATGTCTGACTTTACATACTATGTACTTTAGCTTGAGTAGGAATGGGGAATGATGTTTACTGTTGTACCTAAACTACAAAATGTCTTGGATAAGGCCTACTGAAGATGAAAAGTTGCTCAGAGTCTATGCTTCCCATTATCTTTGCAGTATACAGGAACTTTTGTCCCAGTCATCATAATGACAGGCATTTTTTTTTAGTTATTACAAAGTACCCTTGAATATTGTAAGCAAAAATCAATATTAACTTGGTTATTATTACATTTTTTTAAAAAAAGGCTACCACTTCTTTATACTAAGTTATTCTGCAAGCCAGGTGAATCAATACCTAACCATCTGGAGAACCTCTGATGGCCATAAGTTAATGCTTCTTGTAAAAGTAAACAATAAATCATTGTTTAGCATTTCTCTGCACAAGCAGCTGGAAAGGACACCTCATAAAATAAAACTACAAGCAGTTGGGAATACAGGAATTTCATCAGTAGACTACAAACAAAATCAAGGCATGAAATGTTAAAATATAGCTCTTTAAATCCCAGCCCATCATACAGTTGCAGATATTTGGATGTACTGTGGGGCCAGCATGATGTAGTAGGGTTTGAGTATTATACGAGAACTCTGGAAGACCAAAGTTCGAATCGCTGTTCAGCCATAGAGACCCAGTAGGTGATTTTGGGCAGGTAACACCCTCTCAGCCTCAAAGGAAGGCATTGGACAGTCTTGCTATGAAAACCCCAGGAGAGGGTCACTGTAAATTCAAGGAGATCTGAAAACACACAACTACTGTGCACTAGAGCACTATTATTACAGAAGTAAGATTGTTTTTATTATTCTATTAAGAATGCTACTGTTGTACTTGCAGATTTAGAAATCGTGTTCACCGTCCAGAGTAGTCTTCATGCTTTGTTTCTTTCAGTGTTTATAAGTTGGTTCACATGTCCTTCATTTAAAAACTTGAAGGGATCTGAAAGAATTTTGCTGCAAGAGAAGACTGATTATGAGCATTCCTCTTCTTCAGCCCTTTCAAGAGATCCTGACTCCAACTTGGGACCAAGAGACCAAATGTATTTTTTTCAATCATCTTTTCAATAACCTGTGCAAATTGTAAATGTAGTTTGCACAAAACTCCTGAATGCTGAAAGTAAGAAGAGGCTGCTTAGTAGTTAACCTTGAGATTTTTCTATAGGATGGAATCAACACTCAGTGTACACAAAATACATTAAGTTCTAACATCTGCAGCCAGCAAGGCAAAAATTATTACATTTTTGAGATGGACACCTTTCTAAATGAAAAATAAAATTAACCTACACAATGCACAAATTTTCTTCATAAAACCAATCCAGCCAGTCTCACAGTTTTATGACTAGGAGAAAAAAAAATCATTTCTCACAGACTACATTAGGATTAATCTAATCAATTTTTACATCTCTATGTGAATATGAAGACATGAAAAAGGAAGAGTCAGATTATGCAATATAAAACAGAACCTTGAAATAATGGCAGATTTGGATCTGCAGAAGGCTCCATGTTGAACGGAAAGTGGAGCCCTGCAGCCCTCTCATACACTGATGGTCTTTTGGAAAATGTGCTTTGTTGTTGCTTGGCAATATAGCTGGATATGTAATACTGAGCAGTGATTACATCTGCAACCAGGAATGAAATACTCCAGCTGCTCCTTGGCCTGGAATATAATGTATGAAGGTAGTGTCTACACACATTAAACTGTGTTAACATTTTCATAAGTGGGTAAAAAATTACTTTATAATTAAATGCTGCACAGAATAAGACCTCTTTTTTGGGTAAGCAATTCTACCTAGATGGATTTCATACCCCTCCATCTAGATGGATTGGAGACTAACAGTGTGCAGAGCAATGAAAAACATTTTGGCTTAGGAAATATTGGTGTTGGCACCTGCTGAAGTGGAACAAAACTCTGAACTCACCTCCTGGCAGATAAGACAAGAGCTAACCAGTTGAGGTTTTCTTCATATTTATTCAGGTTTAACCCACACAAATTCTGTTACTGATTAGCAGTTTTATATAGGACTTTGTGCTTATTTATTTAGAAAGGATTATAGTTCTGAGGGAAACCTCTTTTTTAAAAAAAATCTGCCCTTGGTTTTCTGACAGGATAGTATGAGATCAAGAGTGCCGGATGTCACGAACCATCAAAGGCAAATAAGCACAAATCCCCTTGGTTACACAACACAATGGTCCCTAATTAGCAAGCCTTATCTATTTTCCATTTGTTCAGCACAGATATTTCTCCAGCACCTGCTCATGATTAACCATCCCAAATTCAACGCTAAACACCTTTACTGTTTATGAAAGAAAGACAGGCTTTGGAAAATGCATATCAAACTGGAAATTCATTTTCTATCCTGAATTCAGATCTAAAAGAGCATTTGAGATAGATGAATGGTTCACATAAACAAACCAGAACAGAGCCATCCATTTAAATGCATTGAACATTGCTAATTTTCCTATAATTTCATGCAGAGCTTGGAAAGTTACTTTTAAGATGAATGAATATAATAATGGTGTACTGAAGCCACCTATAACTGGGTCATGGTAGGATAATGCTCTGGGAGCCACTGATAAATAATAAGATAACTTCAGCATGCCATTATATTCATTCAGATTACTTACCAACTATCCATCCAGTATGGTGTAGTGGTTTGACTATTGGACTAAAGTTCAAATCCCCACTCAGTCATAGAAACCCACTGGATGTCCTTGGGCAATTCACACTCTTTCAGTCTCAAAGGAAGGCCAAGGCATACCCACTCTGAACAAATCTTGCCAAGAAAATCCTGTGATAGTTTTGCCTTAAGGTCACTGTAAGTTGAAAACGGTCAAAGGTTTACAACCACAACATTCTATCCAAACTTCTTAAAAAATAAATTTCCAGGCTCTGATTTCATGGCACAGTCAGTAATACCAGATTATGGTAGATAATCAGTATTGAGTTATGAAAAGAAATTAAATTGAGACAAATGGTGATGTTTTTCATGTTGTCTGTGAAGCCTGAGTTGACCCAGTGCTGATCCTCTGCCTTCTAGCCAGATTCCACTCTTGGCCAGTCAAGTTCATTTTCAGAACCATCCCAGTCCGATTTCTAGTTCCAATACTGCCAGTCCTGATTTCACCCTGGCTCTGTCCCTCTCAAAGGTCCAGTATTTTAAATGTTGATAGTGATTCTAAATCTAAATGTAAATGGGCTGTCTCTAGTTATTAACATACTGGCCCATATTGGTCTTCTGTAGGATAGTGTGGACAATTTTATCTGTGTCACCACAAATGTAGAGAGTGTATAGACACTTGAATTATTTTCTGTGTTGAATAGCAGCCACCACTGGGATGGGCATTATAATTCTCAGCCAGAGAGCTCTTTGTCCTCAATAAACAGCTCCCAACCAGTCACTGATCCCATTAGAGGACAGTTCCATTGTTTTTCCATCGTTAACCCTAATGACAGCCCCCAGCAAAGGAGATAGCATGTTTAAAAAAAAATATTGGTGACCATTTTGAATTTTCTAAAATTCTGGAGAAAACAAAATGATAGGCAGTAGGACTTCCTCTGCACCCAAATTCACATCACCCTGAAATGTAAACAGAAGTCAGTTTCAAGTTGGATGAAACAGTTGGAATATAGCATTTGTCAGTTTGTCAGTCCTTTTTCCGTACCTGTTTGGATACAGTAACTGGGTGCAGAAACAGGGTACTGTTTTACAGTGTTGCCAAGTGATGCTACTTGATCTGTGCAGAATGCATAGACTGAACAAAGTAATGTTGCACACTACTGGCTTTTATACTGGAACAAATGAATCAAACTAGAAAATGAAAAAAAAGCAAGCTTTGATAGAAATTGTTTTTTCTAGTTTGTACCAAATCAGTCCAAGAACTTAAAGATATTTCTTGTTTTTCAAAGCTCTCCTTCACTGCACTCTCCTTCACTGACTCAGGCCATTTTCACCTTATGCTGTAATAGTGCTATTATTCCACTTTCAACATCCTGTGGAATTCTGGGGTTTGTAGTTTTCCTCCTAGTATGTTGCATTCCATTCCACCCGGAGGAACTTTTGCTGTATTCTTGTGCGTTTATACAGTGTCTACAGTTTTCACACCCGAATGCATATATTATTCTGGATACTATCCTGACCAGCCGCTAACACAGCCAGCACAGCTTCTGTAATAGCTAAAATGGAAAACAAAAGGAACTTCAAGTCAATGGGCAAAAGTCCCTCAAACCAAAAGATCAGCTTAAATCACTTTTATATTTGGCTTTGTAGTTCTTTAGAGAAAATGGTGCTTCAATGTCAAATGTCAAAAGGAACAAATACACAACAAAATCTCATTTCTCAGCACTTTCAGCTGGAGAGTTTAATTCTGCTTCAGCATCCTACCTTCAAATATCTACCAGGAGCTCTTTAAAAATCCATATCTTTAAAATGCTAATCTGTTTTTTTTTCTTTTTTTGCTTGCAGAAAATTTTCAGCTCTGTCTTCTGTTTTCAAATAGATCCTGGTTGTTGTTATTCAGCAGCAGAGGCAGCAGCTTTTGAAGAATTAAGGCCTTAGCAATTATTTGCTGTTGGTTTTCTGGACACAATTGCATAGGGACATGGTGGCAGGGGAGTGATTGGTCCTGGGTGGCAATGTTTTGGGGGTGCCCCGGCCTGTAGCCATGCCCTCGCACACCCTGGCCACACCCCTGCATGCCCTGGCCACGCCTCCACGCACTGCAGCCATACTCCCTGTGCTGTAGCCACGCGCCCCTCCTGCTTGCCCTACCCACACTCCAAGCTCCCATCACTGTCTGGGCATTCTAGTTCCCTAGCTACCTAAGACCAACCTACTGCCGATAGAATAGATGATAAGAGCTAGAAATCCCTGATAATCATTCTGGTCCCAATTTTAAGCTTTAAAATAAAAATAAAAACATAAGTACCTCAGTGTAGAAAGGACAAACCAATGAAATAAACAGGGTTATGCATCTGTGTAAGGATTATCTCCACCAAAATCTTCAGCGATGTCCTGTAAAAATGCTTGAACCCATGTCTGATATGGAGAGGAATGCCATTAACTGTGTCTGGATCAGAGTCTTTCTGTTTAGTATTTTTCCAGGGTGATTGCTGTGTAAGTCTGTCACAGCACGAAAGAAAAAATTCTTATGTCCTCTTGCAGAGGAAGACCTTTACTGTGTCATAAGTATTCATGGTTACAGTCCATCAGAGGCATAGTGACATCATATTCTTGGTTCTTTTCAGTCAATTGCAAGTTCATTGTTTGAAGAGTATGCTTCCTCTGTTTCTTCATCACTCACTGAAATAATATTTTATAATTAAAGGTAACTATGCCACTCCATGGTAGGATGTGATACAAATGTGGAGAAGATGGCCTGAAGGTGTTTTTTGAGTGCCATGAAGAGAATTTGCATTTGGGCAATGAAAGGAATGAAGGCTGCAGATGGAAGGGATATAACAGCCCATCTGACCAGAACGTGCAAATGAAGGGAAAAGTGGAAAACATTCAAGCATTGCTTCTCTCACCTATACATCTAAGTATGCATCTGCTCAGCAACAAGAATGTTTGGGTGGGAGGACAAGAGAATATTGCAATGAAAGAAACAAAATGCCTACAATTATGACACATAGGAGCCAAACATGGAGAGGAGTTGTACATTGCAGAGAGACTAAGAGCAGTCATTCAATTATATGGAAAAAAAAATACCCACAGGGGGACTTAGAAGAACTAGTGTGGTGGGCACTACATGTCATTGATGACTCTAAGTTTTGAAAAGATATGACATCAAGCCCTTACCTTCACCCTGCCAATTACACCTTATCTTATGACATTTTGAAGGAATTATTGAAACTCCATAAGTATTCAGAATCTTACTTTCATGGCATTCATTGGCTTATTTTTTTATAATTATTGATGAGTCTATTTAGCACATTATGTCTTGACTTTCCATGAGGAAAGTCAGCTTACAGTGCCAAGGAGTATAAAATAGTTAAAATACAAATACATTTTAAAAATATTAGCAACTAGATATGTTAAACCAATAGTGAAGTAGTTAGAAGGCAGGACCAGGGAGACACATGTCTGACACCCTGCGGAGCCATGGAACTCACTGGGTGACACTGGACCTTTTCTTCTCTCAACTTGCTCTACTCCGCAGAGTTGTGGTTACATTGGGAGAGATGAGAATTATGTGTGCTGCTTTGAGCTCACTGAAAGGAAAGCAGGTAATTAATAAATAGAATATAAATGAAATCATACAAAAGAGAAAAAAACAATTAGATATCATTTCCACAGGAGCTATCTGCTGGTCTACTGAGGCAACGTAAAGAACATTTTTCCAGACGTTTAGCCACAACCACAGATGCTGTTTTTGGACCCATTCAGTTGGAGTCCCCATCCTGGTTTTCTTCATTTGTATTTGATTGCTCTATCCATCCTTCCCCAACAGCCTGCTCATTCAGCACAGAGCTCACATTTTCTTAAATTTCCAAAACCAGACATTATTTGACACTATTCACTTCTGTCAACATGACGGTGAGTAAACAAACTAAACTAAACTAAATTAAACTAAACAGAACTGAACTAAAATGATAGAGAAGAAATAATGTTATAATATTTTAAATGTGAGAAGAAAAAATCAAGCTGTTTCTTTTTCTGTGGTGGAAGTCTTAAATCCATATAGCAGCCCTCTTAACAATTATCTGAAACACAGGGATGTGCTAGTAAGTCAGAGATATTAAAATGAGCAAACATCAATGCAGTTTGTGTTCCATCATGGAAATTTAAATGGAATTGTGCACTTCTTTTTATTTCATTAGACTGGAGATCTTAAGAGAGGCATCTAGAAAAACTGCTATCACTTTAGAGTGCTTATTGTACTCCTACACAGCACAGAGATAAAACTATCATGCTGCTGGCAGTGCTTCTGAAGGCAAAAGAGCCCTGCTGACAGCAGATGAGGAAACATGTATCATATTGAAAGATGAAGAAGTGGACAAATGGCTGATGTTGTGAATGACAATGATAGATCTTGTAAAGGTGTTGCCAGAGGAAATGCAAGAACAGAATTTGCATTTGGGTTAGTTATAGGGTCTTGCCCCATTGTTTGTATCTTGTTGCTAAAGAGTACAGTTGGCTCTCCACGTTTGCAGGTTTAACTTTCATAGATTTGATTATTTGTGAGTTTCTCCAACCCCCGCCCCCACCACCTCAAGTGTTTCTTTTCCAGGGGAAACTTCTCTCTCAGTGGCTCCAATCAGGCTACCTCTCCTTCTCCATCACCACTACCATGACCTGCTGCCTGGCCAGCTAAGGACAGCTCCCAGCCTGATTTCCCAGCACTACAAACCCTCTCCTGATGCCCCACCCACCCAAGGAAGGACAGGGGCAAGAGAGAGGAAGTATAGGGTCACCATACTACCCACCCCCTTTTCTTCTTCTTTCTTTGTCCTGTTTTGGACCCTTGTGCTGTTCTCCTCACTATGCCTTCACTTCCTTCCTACAGACACAAACACATTTTGATATTTATGGTTTTCCCACCTATGCAGCTGTTACCATGATTTCTGGGGTCCCTTGGGGGACACCTCAATGTGCTCCATTTGATGGGGAATGGAAACTAGCCAGAGCACAAGCAATAGCAATACGAGAAGCAGGGCAACCTAATGAGATCTTTTAACCCAATTTTTACAGGGTCAGGCCAAGCCAAAAACCAAGCAAAATTGCCTAATAAAATGATTTTATTAAAAATAAAGACTTGCACACGTTCACACTTACACACTCACTCACACAAGACTTAGAGAGAAATAAAAGAGAGGAAATTGGATAAGGGGCTTTGGAGGGTTGCAGCTGGGGAATACTGCACCTGGTCTTGAAGTCCAGAGGTCCGAGACAGCAGTGGAGAGAGAGATGAGACTCAGCACGTGGAGGGCTGAGGGGATAACTCGACAGATGGAGTGACAGTCTGCTGGAAGCTGGGAGAGATCCGGGAGTGGTCCAAAAAGCCACTCAAAACTGGGTCTATTTATGGGGGAAAAGGTACCTGGAGGGCTAATCCTTTCCCAGGAAGAACAATAAGTGTAGGAGCTAGAACAAAGCTCCGAAATGTCAGTGTTCTTTGCATGATTGAATTTGCCAGGGTTGTCAAAGCCTCGGCTGTATGCAAATCATCCTCGCTTGGTGGGTAGTTAGTCAGATACATTAATCCCGTCAAGCCGGCTTCTTGAGGCTGAGGACACTTCTTGTATTTTTATGTTTTACCTGGCTGGAGGTCTCCTGGGGCGACGTGACTAAGAGTTTACTGGCCTGACTGGGTTTTTCCTGCTTTCAGCCATTCGACCGTGCCTGCCTACGTGCTCGTTCGGGGACCTCTCAAGCACGTGGAGATATTTTTGATATTAAATTGTAGACCCCAGGATAGGGTTATCTATCGTAGTAACACAGTGGTCCTGTAGCCCAACCCTAGCAAATGAAAAGGGCTGACTGTAGTTGCTTAAGGGGTGCTGGTGCTGATGCTGGGTTGCCTGCTAGCAAGTACCTGTTGTGCTGTACAGCGAAGAAACATCAAAAGGGAAAAGACTTTTGAATTATAATTCATGAAGTTCAGTGTATTGCCAAGATTTGAACTGAGATAAGTAATTTTTCTGACTGTGGATTGAATCCTAGTGGTTTGTTTCAATTAGAGCAGAACTATATTTGTGTCAACTATTGAGTGGTGAGTCAACACAGAGAAAAATGCCATGAATTCAATAGGTCTTTTTCTAGTTGGAACTATTAGGATTCCAGCTTACAAGTGTTAATTGTCTTACCTAGCATGAGATGTGTTGTGAATTTGTGGTATCAATAAGCCCCTTAATACAACCTACCTCTTACTGCACCCGCAGCAGTTGATTAGTGTTATTTTAAATATTTCACTGGTATTATACATATGGAGCACCAGGTGGTGGGGTGATAGGGGAATCGTGCATGAAGAAACCATTTGCGCACCATTCCGTTAGGGGTGTAGGTATAAAAGTCACTAGCTGGAGCATAGCGCATATCAGATACCTTAGCATTTAATTAGTTGTCATACTCTTGTGAGGACCTTTTAATAGTTTTGGAAGGATTACTATCTACTATACGAAGTTAGTCCATGCTAGGTCAATTTCATGCTAATGTGATTTGGCATTTTACCTCCCACATTCCTTTCTAATTGGATTGAATTTAAGGAAGTTTTCTGTTCCTGAGAAAACATTTGTAAAATGCAGGAAAGAATAATTTAAAATTGCCTGCCATATAGTACTGTCTCATAATAATTTCATATTGTTACGTTTTAAATACGGAAAGTAAGCAAAAGCTTATTTATTGCCATAAAATTCAACTTACAAACCAATCCTATCTATACCCATCAGAAGAATGTGCTACTGAATCTGGTGGGAATTATTTCCTAATGTAACAGCCCTTCAAACATAGATTACTGCGCTGAAAGGGCCAACTGCCTGATAACAGAAAAACTTTGTGTCCCTTCTCCCTAGGGAATCACAGAGACTTGAACATGGCTGTCTACGTTCAGGCTCACAACCACTGATAAGGCTATGCTTTAGAATACTGCCAGAGGGTCAGTCAAAGGCCCTTGGGAATGACACTGAAATATGACAACCAAACAGAATAGTGTAACAACATTACAGAGGTTCTCTTACCAGCATTAATCAGCAGCTGGATTTTTCAAGGAACCTTTAGGGCAGTGGTTCTCAACCTGTGGGTCCCCAGATGTTTGTGGACTTCAGCTCCCAGAAGCCCCAGCCACTATGGTCAATGCTCAGGGCTTCTGGGAGCTGAAGGCCCAAAACATCTGGGGACCCACAGGTTGAGAACCATTGCTTTAGGGGAAGACATACACTGACATTTTAAAGAGAGGTAGAATTGGTTTTGTCCTATATTCATCACATACTGAAAACCTATTTTCCAGAGCAAAGAATGTGCATTGAAGTTACTTCCATCATATCTAGAATGGACACATGTTTTCAACTTTTTAGAGTTACCTCATATAATACAACACACCAGAAGTATGATTTTTTAAAATTATGCTAACAACACTTGAATTTCCTGATCGCTGCTTTAATGAATATTTGATTATCTATCCAACAATCTATTTATTTTCTATAATGGAATGCCAAACATGGATAAATCTGTCAGTTTGACTTTCTCTTGTATTCAGACTTTTTGATGTTTCTCATTCTGTTTTGACCCAAGTATGAAGAAATATGCATATTTTGTTAAAGTAAAATGAAATGCTCTCCCATTTGCACCAGTAAAATTCAGTTGGTACAACTATTCCCAGTATGGAGACAATCAAGTTGCTCCTGACTGCCACACCACATTTAAAGATGGGAGGCCTGTAAGAAAGAAATGGCAACCCCCAATTGACCATGAATATGGCAGGTAAGTAGAACACCTTTCCTAGAGACATGTCATCATGTTTAACTTTTCAAATTTATTAATAGTTCTTCATAGATGTCATCTACTCATATGCTCGTCCACTTTGTCATGTTGGTTTTCTTTTAATTAACTAATTAATTAATTGATTATATTTGTAGGCTGCCTTTCTCCTGGAATTGAACAAGTATTGAAGTCTCTCTGTGTGTGTCTGCACGCACATGGGCATGGACAGACCTCTGCAGGTGAAGCAATGGGAAGCAGAGTTTATTTAAAATTAGATTAGAATTATGAACACATACTGAAGAGAAGTGGAATGGTTTCATTTACTGTATTTTCCGGTATATAAGATGCACCAGCATATAGGACGCATCCCATTTTCAAACAGTGTTTTTCAGGAAAAAAAGTGAGTCTTACACGCCAGCAAATAGGCTATTTATTTTTGTATCTTCTCACAGCCCAGAAGTGATGAACAAATAAAAATCAATTAATACAAAGATAAAAACATTTTAAAAACACATTAAAATACTCTTTAAAAATTCCTAAAGGTAGCCTAAAAATAATCATAGAATCCAGTTTTGAAACAGTTAAAACAGCAAGTTCAAACACTAAATGCCCTGTCGAACAGCGCTGCTTTAGCGACCCACCAGAAACTTAAAAAAGATGGGGCCAGCTTAACTTCCTTGAATAGGGAGTTCCTCAGTTGAGGTGCTGCTACAGACAAAGTCCTCTTTCATGTACCCACCAACCTAACTTCATGAGGTGTTGGGACAGGGCCAACAGGACTTTCTCTGAAAAACTCAAATTTATGGCAAGCTCATATGAGAGGAGGCGATCTTTCAGATATTAGCCCCAACTTGTTATAGAATATTGAAAAAAGCAACTGAACACTCTGTGGGCATCACTATCACATGAATAGCTGTTAGTAACATGCAAATGTTTCATTGTTAAATGATTTTGCAGTTGTACCGTACATTTGGCTTCAAGCCCTTTTTTCAAAAGGAGAGGTTTGTAAATATAAAAAGTCAAGCCTGAGAACCTTCTGAAACATCATCTTTAGCCCTTTTTATTTAAGAAAGGCATCCATTCATGGGATGTGAAAGCCTAGGAATCTGCATGTACCCCCACAATCCATAGTTTCAGGGACTAAGGACATTTCCATCCCTAACAGCTTGCAGACTCCCAGCCACATATTGCATTGTCGGGAAAGGTAGATTACTTGTTATAGAGAAGATGTTGGCAGGAAGAAACTTCAGAATACTGCCTGAATTCCGTTTTGTTTAGTTCAGTATAGTTTGATTATTAGTTTAGTTTAAATATGTTATATACTTTTTTCTTTGTACATTTAACGTGATGTTAATGTTAATGTTATATGTATGTTGATTTCATTGTTTGTATTTTTCATACATCTTTTTTCTCTTTCTTTCCTCGATGTGTTAATTTTGGAGTGATTGCTTATCTATTGCAGATAAGAGTTATCACTGAAAACAAAAAAAGCTCGAAAGAATTATCCCAAGTCAGTTACAGATTGGTAGTAAACTCAGGATCATCACTCCATTGATTCTATAATACATCGCTTATGAGTTACCTCCTGAATCTGGTATATGGGAATACACACCAAGATGCCCCATGTTCATCTATGTACAGAGAAAAGCAAGTGGCTCCAAAGGAATCATGTTGCCAAAAAATTATCAGGTTTGTCTGCTTTGAGCAATCTTTAAGAGCACACAACAAGTTTTCTTCCTCTCACTGCATGCCACAGCCTATAAAAACACTGTGAGATGGGTTCTTGCTGAGAGTTAACAGGGAGACACTATCATTCAATAATCTCTTCCCGCCATGTGGGTCTTGCTTTCATATCTGTGCCTTCAATTTTTCTCTGTTGGCTATCTCTGCCAAGCAGAGAATCAAGGGAGCCTGGAGAGTGTTGATAAAGGAGGACTATGCTGTATGAACACATGGAAAACTGCCACTGCAAGCACTGAAACACACACTTCACTGAAGAACAGGTGGAAATGCTTACGTGTACTTTAGGGACTGGGAACAGAATATTTAAAGTTCCACAAAAAATACATTGAAAAAAAGGTTCCCTCCAGCCTCCTGCTCACCACCTATCCACTCTCTCTTCTGTATCACTATCTCCTTCTTCCTCCAGCTCCTTAAACAAAACAAAACAAAACAAAAAGTGCCATCCCAATTTATTTTGCATTTCTAATCACTAATTTATAGCCAGCCTTCCACTTCTTTCTAAAGCCTGTAATGTGTTCCTTGTAATGACTGTAATGTGTTCTTTGCCTCAACTTCATCTTTGCTCCTTGCAATCTGGCTTCTACTTTCTCCACTGCACAAAAATATCATGAACAAGGATCTCTTGAAAACAGCAGGCCGCTATTCTGACCACACCATCTCCTGCCCTCTCTGAAGCAGCTGATCATTCTAACCCATACACAGAGGTGGGAAGGTTAGTAGAAAAGGGTTAATGTGTTTAATTATATCATTACTAAGCTTTTTTTATTATTATTATATATATTACATCACCAAACTCCACCAAAACTAAAATAGCATCAATTTAACATGCATCAGTTTACAGTAGTATGTAATTTACAGTAGCATCTATTTACAATAAAATGCAAGCATAACAAAGTATATGTACCGTAATATTAATCAATGATTATTTCTGTAATGTAAATTCCATCTCGTGTTATCATTTCCTAAATATGGAATCTAAGTATTTAATACCTCATTAATCATCATATATTCCTTCCATACTTCCCCTAGAGTTATTCCTTCTTGATTACCCTAATGTCTCTCTTCAAAACTCACTCCATCTATACCTTGCCTGCCATCTATACTTTCAAATCAACCATAATATTTGTTATTTCTTAACTGTCTGAACCTTAGATTGATCTTTCTTATTTTCCTTTACTTTTTCTTTGTCATGTTGAGAGCAGAAACACTTCCACTTGCCTCCATTCTTCTTCATTGGCTGCTTGGCTTCTTTCTTGTATCATCATTGTTAGTCTATCCATTTCTCGATACTCCATCACCTTAACTTTCCATTCATCAACTGAAGGGGTTTGATTGTTTTTCCACTTCCTGGCAAATACCATTCTAGCTGCAGTAATCATGTACAGAATTATTCTCCAGATATCATTACTAAGCTTTAAAAAATCTAATTCAGCTGCATTTATGTTAGAAGTGGTAAAATGTAATTATTATTTTAATTGCTATTTAAGTTAAAGTTAAATCCATCTCAGAATGAGGCTGAAAAGTAGTCCCCATGATTTCATTCCACTCCTTCCCCCTGCCTTTATCTTGAGCATAGAGGAGAAGAAAACATAATTTCATTTCCATTCCACCAAAACCCTATCACTTTCTCATTCTCCTTCCCTTACACAGTTTCATCTCTTTAAACTCTTTTCTTTAGTTACTTGATTTCCACATGGATCCCAAAGAAAATTGCCAGGGTTAAGAAATTCAAAATGCAGTTTCTTGACACAGATGAAAGTCTATCAGTCCCCTTACAAGCTGCCTACTCTGATCAGGAATAATAATTTATTTCATTAATAATTCAGTTCATAATTTAGTTCTAGAATTAAATTAATGCTGAAAATTCAACTTAAGACAATCAATTATTTTAAAAATAAATTTAATAACATTACTCCTCTGATGAGAAAATGTCTAACTTAACTGATTTTAATTAGTTTTTTCCCCCTATCACTGCCCATAGCGGCTTAACCTTAGGTTTCTATGATTATGTTCTCAGCAGCTTCTTTTCTGACTTGCCAGTCATCTCATTGAAGGTTACCCATGGAAGGAGGAAATGTCACTCCCAGCTTCCTCTCACTGCTGTGGTTTCTGAAGAGGAAACCCCTAGTCAGCTTCCAATCTCTTCTAGATAATTTTCCAGATTTCAGATTATATATTATAAACTCATTTGGCAGATAGATGTTCTAATGCTTATAACCATTCTGATTTTAAAGCAGCATGTGTCTGAAGATTTGTGTGTGTGTGTTTGGAGCTGTTAATGGAGCTGTCAGTGTTTATTGACTAATTGGAACATATGGGTTTTTCTATTTAATAATTTGTAAGCTTTCTTAAGTGCCACGTGGAAAAAAACCAAGATAATTGCGGATGAATAAATAAAATGTCAACAAAATTATTCACAGGCATTGTATTTTCTTAGATTAGTCTGGAATTTTATATCTTATCATTATACCTCATTTTGGGCTCATATACCACTCTGTAACTGGGGATCATATGGAAATGAAATTTTCCTTTGATAGTGCATTTTTCAGGTCCAACTAAATGTGATGTTCATCAGCCATATTAGTTGTTCACAGACTTTGGTATTATAGGCCCTTTCCGCATGTGGGAAAGTAACTGTGTGAAAACGGGACTCACCAGATTTCTTTGGCGTCTGGTTGAGTCCGTTGGGACGAGGAGCAGTGTGAGCTTCTCGCTCCGCACTGCTCCGGCGTCCAAAATGGTGGCTTCCTGTTGGTGGAGGCTTTCCACCAACCGGAGAAGCTCGCAAGCCTAAAGCCCGCCCGCGGTAGATCTGCAGGCATGCACTAGTGCGCGCCTGCAAATCTGCACCATAGTGCAGCGACGGAGTGACACGGAGTCACATGCTCCGTGCTTTTTAAAAACCTCTAAAAAGCATCTAAAAAGAGCGTCTAAAAAGAGGTTTTTAAAAAACACGCCACACGACCAGTTCCGGTCACTCCGGAGCAGACTGAGGTGTGGAACTGCAAAAAGTAGTCCGCCCCAGTTCACTCTACGGTGCAGAAGACCTCCGTTGGAGGTCGCTCTGCACCGTTTAAAAAGCTCGGTGCGGAAAGGGCCATAGTTAAGGTGTGACTATCTATTTTTAATATTGAAAGGGGCTCATTGCAGAGCTTGGAAACACTAGTGTTAATATTAATTTGTTCATGTTAAGATATTTAATAAATCAGTATCTTAACCTTAAAATGATAAGAAAATGTATAGACTTAATTTGTTTAATGATGATCAGGTTAAATCTTCAACTTTTGTAAACTTATTCAAAATGTCCAGAAATGGCTTATAATGAAAGCAATGAGAACCATTATTTGTTGCTCAAAAATAACATTGTTGTTGAAACTTTTAACATATTAGGGGTAACAAAATCATTTTGGAAGAATTATCTTCAAGCTGTGGATCTTGGCAACTGCAGCTGACCTCTCTCCTCCTTTCCTTTAGACTAGAGTTAGCACTACCTCCCCAAAGTGCTCTTCCCACAGTGGAGCTGACATTGAGAAGTAAAGTCTGCCATGGGGAAGGGAGTTGAGTTTGGGCAGCGAGATGTGTAGCATGGGGGAGTAAGGTGTGAATAGTTGGTTCAGCTCCATTCTCCCCAAGGAGCCATTTGATTTTAGAATTAGAATTGGTCCGCCCATCACCCATTTATCACCCAGTCTCTGTGAGGTGGAACAGAAATATGAACTAATAAGGTTTAGACAGTTAGAAGCAGTGAGGAATTTGGATATGGCAAAGGTGAAAACTTCCAGTAATAAATGTTTGAACAAGGGAAACTGGCACAAAAGTATCCTGGTGTGAGTGGTGGCAGTGGTCTAAATGGCTGTTCAGTGACAAGGATAAAATGCCTTCAATTGGTGCAGCAAGGTGGGGAAAATGGCATAATAATTTTTCTGGTAAGAGTGGAAGATGCTCTGATAGCTCTTGAGTTCCCACCAAGGCAGCTTTCTCTAGTGACAGAGATATGTTTTTCCTCTTCTGTCCACTGTACAATACTCCAAAATGCACCATTTGACAGCATAACAGAGCATTATACCAGTGCATGTCACCAAGAGATTTCTGGATTAAATTTCAATGCATCCAAGCTTCTGCTAGGTAGCAAAAGGGACTCTATAGTTACAGCAAACACCTGAGTGAAGGTTTTTCTTTATTGTTGTCACCAATCAAATCACATGAAACCTGAATTTCAAAAGTCAAACAGAGAAGCTTATTAATAGAATCAGAGAATAAAATTACCCTGTTGGATGTCTATGAGCTTCTAGGGCCTACTGTGATGAAAATGGGTTCATCGTGCAGTGAAAAGTAGGTATAATGTCAAGCAGCTTACTTTTTAAAGGGCAGTCTGTCCAAAGGCAAGGAAGAAGTCCACACTGCTTAGATGCATTCTGATTTTACAGTTTATTGCTACAATAGGAGCACAATGCATTAATCAGATGTTGTTCTGACAGTATTTCCTACCAAATTACTTTGGTTAACAAAGTAATTAAGGTGAATTGCAAGTAATTGAAGGTAAATGTACTTCAAAAGTAATTGTGGCTAAGCATAGTTGGGCCACAAGGAACCACTGAGTTCAAAATGCCCCTGCAAACTTATAAAGACACCAAATGGGTTAATTATTTAAAAACCATCACCTGAATAGAGCGTGATCACTTTAACAAAGTCAAAGCACCTACTCTTACCCAAGTAGTTTTATCTCAGACTCCAGTGGTCTCCACACACATCTATGAAAAATAAAAGGGAATAGTTTATCATGCCTGCCTTTCTTTCTTTCTTTCTTTCTTTCTTTCTTTCTTTCTTTCTTTCTTTCTTTCTTTCTTAAGCCAACAATTGACTTCCAGTTAGTTACTTTTAACAGCATCGTGACAGGTACTCACAATGCCTTGTATGTGGAATAATTAGCTAGAACTAAAGAGCAGAAAACCAAAATGGTATACCTGTAGAAGACAGTGATCTGGGTCTTGGACTGCTGTTTTTCAATATGGAAACTACATGTACGGAACAGGATTCAGACAACAGCCAATCAAATCCAATATGGCTCCCATAAATTCTACTGTGCCAGAACCTAGGAGTTGGAAGTAGGGTTATCTGGCATTTTTTCTTCTCTACTCAATGCAGTTGTGTTCTTTTAGTTATTTCCAATAGGTTCCAGATGTTGGAATGAAAAACAATAAGCTCCAGACATTGACAATCTCCATGTAAAAATGCAATCTCACAGAGGCACAAAATTTAATAAACCATCTGCAATATGCATGAATAACTTTGTTACCAGAAATTGTTTGAATGAACTTTAACTGCCAATTTGGATTGGCTTCGAACATAATTTCATAAAAAGCTACAAGGTGATATACATCTGTGTTTATTTGGTTATTGAACCATTTCCCTTAGTAGCTAGCCATCCTAACTCCTGACTGTTATATCTCCTCATCTATACCAATGGACCATTTCTCCACTATGGTCTGCAATTCAGCCCCATTTGAATATGAGCCAAGCAGCCATGGTCCACTAACTGGAAACAACACCTCTGGGGAAAGAATAACTGCTAGAATGAATGTTGACTAGATGATATAAGTAAGTAGTAGGATGCCTGATGCTTCCTCAGTACAATGACTTTATGTTTTCCGAAGGGTGCTATTGACACCCCCAAGGAGCTGGATGAAGCAGCTGCTGTTCCTATAATACCCTTCATAACCCAGCCAGCACAATAAGAATAACCCAGATAGGAAAGCTACCTCCCAAGGCAGACAGAGATGTCAGGCTAATCACCAGGTAACTCTAGAGATAATAGGCTTAAACTAAGGCCATTTCTGCACCGGCAAGGGAATCGCTCCCTGCCGCCACTCACCGGATCTTCTTTGGGTCCAGTCTGGTCCAGGGCGAGGAGGAGCAGTGTGTGATCGCAGATCCGCACTGCTCCAGCATCCAAAATGGTGGCTTCAGGTTGGTCATGGGTCACAACCAACCGCTGAAGCTTGTCAGCCTAAAGCCCGCCCTCCACAGATCATAGGCTCGCATTGGTGCATTGGTGTGAGCCTGTGAATCTGCATTGGAGAGCAGGCACACAATGGCGCGCGCCGGCATTTTGAAAAACCTGAAAAATCTGGTTTTTCAAAAACATGCTGGGGGACCACTTGGGGTCGCTCCGGAGTGGACTGAGGTGGAGATCTACACTAAGTAGTCCGGACGCAGTCCGCCCCAAGGTGCAGACGTCCTCCATGGAGGACGCACTGCACCGTTTTTTTAACCCATGCAGAAATGGCCTAGGTTGTAACATCTCTGCCACCGCATAACAGCAACAGGAAGTTCTCACCAAAACACTGTTTCAGCCTTTCTCCTAGTACCTGGATGTTTCCCTTCATTGTTTCCTGTACCCGTCCACTATTTCAGAGCTATTACTGCAGCCATGAATTCTTTGTCACCTAAGACTAAGACCATTAACTCTGTCTGGACATCATTGTCCACATTGCAACCTCCATTGTTTGCTTGGCCAGACAGCCCTCTAGTTTGGGCAGTCAGATACAGTGTCTTGCCTGCTGAATGCTACACTGTCACTCTGATTCCCAAATGAGTATTATCCTTAGGTGCAAGTCTAAGTCGAATCACTGTTTTCTTTACTGCTCTCTGGATCAGTAACTATCGCTCATTCCCTGAAACTTCACTATCAACAACTTTCCTCCCTTTATCCTTCAGCTAGCTCTTATGCAAATATGTGAGTGTTTGGATATTTTGCAGGTCTGACTGAACTCTTTAATAAAACATGATTTAGCTTATTTTTTGGAATCTCTGGCTGGTTCTTTCCTGGAAGGACCCTGCAAACATTGGTGGAAAACCTCCTTAACTTACCTCCCTCTTGCAGGTATCCTATTGAGCTAATTAATTCTCCTTTGTCATGTGGAGGTACTGGTATTGCAGGTTGAACTCGTCCCTGAATTGATCTCAAACCAGTTATGCTTTTTGTTTACATACTATTGAAATATCCTGCTTCAGAAGCTATATTCAGTTCTTGGCTTTTACACCTACCATTCATGACAGATAGGACTCCGTAGTATTAAGCTCTACAGAACTGTTCTAGACCACATACATCCAAACACATATTTGGTAGACAGGGTGTGCTTTGAGGGTCCAGCCCATCATTTGACCCCATGACACTTCCGAGAAAGATACTCTAAGGCCTTTTTCACACGGGGTTTTTGAAACGGCGCAGTCCATCCTCCAAGGAGGAGGTCTGCACCTCGGACCAGATTGGGTCGGACCTATTTAAGGTAGATCCACACCTCAGTCCGGTCCGGGACGACCCCAAGTGGTCCTCCAGCATGCTTTTGAAAGACCTGATTTTTCCAGTCTTTCAAAAGCACACAGTGTGCCACTGCGAGCCTGCTCCCTTATGCGGATTCACACGCTCGCACTAATGTGAGCCTGTGATCTGCCCGGGGTCGGGCTTTAGGCTGATGAGCTTCAGCAGTTGGTCAACTCTGGAAAAGGCTTACTGAAGGCTTACTGAAGATCCAAGAAATACGACAAAACAAAACAACAAAAAATAATTAAATGAGTGGATAAAGAGGTGGCAGCAACTGGCAAAACACCAAGGAGTTACATGATAGGAACTCATGTTTATTTAAGCCAATCTGGAAGAGTCTTTTGTCTATTACATTTTCTGAGCTTTAGTGCAGTCTTCTTTCTTATGCTCCTTTCACTCATATTTTAGCAGGTTCCACTGTGATTAGCATGGCTGACCAGAACCCCCTGGGTTCTAGCAGGTTTTTAACTGGCTGTGCTCAAAGGGCTAATATTTTTTCAAATTTAATATGCTAATCATGGCTGGAATACATATTATTAATTGTTTTATGGGGATGCCAGTGCAAATGTCACCTGAAATAAATAAGTCCTGATGTTAGGGCTGTTAGCTGTAACTTGGATGAAGAGTAACTGCATGACTCTGATCTAGTGTGTTGTGATTTTATATATTCTTGTTCCATATTTTCACCAGATATTGGTAAAACGTATGAAGAATCACCAAATGTATTCCTGTTTTTAAATAATTATGTAGCTTTCCCTAGATGAGAACACAGCTGGAGCTTCAGCCAAAGCTGATCCATGTGATGTGAATTTGTACATGTTATTGCCAAAGCAGATAATAACATCCCAGTAGCAAGTGAGATGTGTTCAGAGTGTGACGAATGCAACCCAGGACTTAGTCACTCACTGGCCAAGATCCTGCTTCAAGGAAGTAGAGCATAATGCTCTGCCTCACAGTTCCATGTCCTCCCTCAACCATCCTGACAGCTGGTAACTCTGGGAGAGGCTGGTCCTTCTGATTATTTCTAGTGGGGAGGGGAGAGGGGAGTCAATTCAGGTAATGAAGAAGCAGCTGGTTTTGGCTCTGAAGGGAAAAACACATGAGGCTGCCTTTACAGATGGATGAACACATGAGGATGTCTTTCCCCCTTTCCCTTCAGAGCTCAGGCAGCTGCACCTTCTTAATATTAATTACCTATGCCATCATCCCAACCCCTTCTCAGGGCTTCACAGATAGTGGTGGGAGGTTTAGGATAGGAACTAAAGGACTAAAGAATAGTCCCCTGTGCCTCATCCAAAAAGAGAAATATATCCACAGAAGCCACACCTTCTTTGCTGTTGTTTTTGTGTACTTTCAAGATGTTTCCAATTTATAGCAACCCTAAAGAGAACCTATCACAGTGTCTTCTGGGGCTGAGAGTGTGTGACAAACCTAAGGTCACCGTGGGTTTCCTAGGCAAGTGGGGAATTGAACCCTAGACTCCAGGGTCATAGTCCAACATTGAAACCACTACACTATACTGGTCCTTAAGCCACGTCTACAGGCACATATGTCACTAAGGGGATCCTGTCCAATATATCTTGGATGTACTAAAACACCATAAGGCAATTTTAACGATTTCACTTTGAAAATATTTTGCTGAAACATACCGCTACCCACATCCTCAGTTCCTAGTTGAAATTCTGTTATCCTTGCTCTGCAGAATGTCCTCCTTAGCTGGATTGCAAGTCTCAGTCATCGTGCTTAGCAGTTCTGTGTAACATCTTTACAACTTACAAGCACTGTGACATAAACCTTTTAGGATCTGTGTTTTTTTCCAAACAGGTTTATGAGGTGTAAAATAAATGTTGAAAACATTCTCATTTAGGAAATGGTTTTGCACATCATTAGTAAGGCTGTGAAAAGCATCAATTTACACATTTCAGAATGTTGTTAGGAATCTCTCTTCTCATTCAAATGTTGCACTGGAGCAACTGATCTTTTCTCTATGTTGCTATTACAGTGGGAGCAAAAGACAGTTTACATGTAACCTTGAATAGAGTGGTAGCTGCAAAGAAAACATGTTGGCAGAGAGAGTGGAACAATACAGGTGGGAGATATTCAGGCTTCCTGGAACAATGTGAAAGGAATCATGAAAATGGAATTGGTGTACAACAAGAGGTTAAATGTAAATGTGCTGTATAGGTGTGTATAGATATAGATATGGATATGGATATAGTTATAGATATAATCAGACATAAATCTGAATTTGTCCCATATTACAGTGTGTCTGCCAAAGTTATACACAAGGAAAAGCAAGGTGCCAGGAGCATGATTATCACCAACGTCAGGGTATGTGGTATCAGGTCAAAACAGTGTACTGGCCTTGTGCGGATGCCTTGTGGTTAAGACACAGTGACCTCATTTCAAAGACTTTATCTTTGACTTGAAAGACTCAACATGACTCTTAAAGCTAATCTGTGATCAGCTCTTGTTATTTAAGAATTTATTTATTTTATTTAAGTATTTGTTTATCATCTCCCAGACTACCAGATTACCAGGTTACCTGGTATGCATGCATGCGTGTGTGTGTGTGTGTGTGTGTGTGTGTGCACACACACCTTCAAATTATCTGTCAACTTATGGTGACCTCATGAATTTCATAGGGTCTTCTTAGGCAAGGAACACTCAGGTGGCGTTGCACTACCCATGAAAATATTGTTCAAAACAGCAACTAAGGGCAGACCAAAAAAAAAAAGACAGGAACACTATTCGAAAATAGAATGAAACAGTTTCTTTAAAAACTGCTTTTAAATGCTACAAACAATTAAAATAGCTAAAAAAAGCCACCCACTGTTTTAAAGACCAAAGTCCAAGTGAAAAGTCCTAACTGCCTCCCAGAAGCTCAAGGTGGATAGAGCCAGTCTGATTTCCACTGGGAGAGAGATCCACAGCCATGGATCATGAAAAAGCCCTGTCATGCACACTCACCAGCAGGGCCTCTCGGGATGGTGAGACACACAGATAGGTTTTCTCCTAAGAATCTCAAATTCTGGACAGATTCCTATTAGCATGAAAGAGAAGCAGTCATGTAAAAAAGAAGAAATAAAGCAGATACTTGCCTTTCCATTTGTTAATGGATCAAATAATATATCACTACTTGGCTTCTGAATAACACAGACACATCATATACGTGTATTAATATTTTATTATCACCTTCACTGTCACCTGAAACAAGTTGTCTGCTTTCTTTCTAAATATTTGTTGTTGTTGTTTGCCTTCAAATAATTTCTGACTTATGGCAATCTTACAGTGAACTTATCACAGGGTTTTTGGGGCTGAAAATATGTGATTCACCCAAAGTCATCTAATGGGTTTCCATGACCAGGCGGGGAATTGAACTGTGGTCTATAGGTTTGTAGTTCAGTGCTCAAACCATTACACCATGTTGGTTCTCAACATTTCTATCCCTCCCTATATCCAAAGATCTCAGAGGATCTTACAATAAAAGCAATTTAAAACCATAAATAATATTTTTTTTTCAAAAAAAGATGAAAAATATGCTGCATAGTTTATCAATAAAAAACCCAGACAATTTAAAATGATTTAAAACAATTTTAAATAGTACAACCATAAGACATGTACAGTTTGGGTAAAATCAATTAAGTCTGAGGTCTTTAATAAAAAGCCATGTTTTGCCCTGGAGCTAAAATGATCCCAATGTTGGCGCCACTGGGCCTCAAGGGGGTGAATGCCACAAATTGTGTGCTACCACAAAGAAGGTCTTCTCCCATGTCCTCCTACAATTTCCCCTACTGGTGGGACACAGAGGAGGGCTTCTTCAGTAGATCTCAGTTTTCAAACAGGCATATATAAAGAGAGGCTCTCCCTCAAATATCCTTCCGACTCCCCTTCCATCCCTATAATTGTTCCCCCCTCCTCACTTTGCTGTTGCCTGTTTATCCACCTCACCATTCACATTTCTTTCTGTTTTTCTTCTTCTGTGATAAGTACATTGTGTACTTATAAGTTACAGGGGCGTGACTATTTGATATGCCAATGCAGATTGGAAGCAGGTTGCTAGGCAACCAGAATAGCACCTTAGGAGAGAAACCCAGCCCAGTAGTGTGTGGGAGGGGCTTATAGCTGAGAGAAAAGGTTATATAAAGCCAAGTGACTGTAGGTATCTGGATTCTTCAGTGAGAGCCTAGCAAGGAGCTAGGAAACAGAGTCCCTTAGCCAGTCAGAATGTGGCTGTTTGGGAAGATTTAGTTCTCAGTGGAAACCTAGTGAGAGGCAGAATAGTAATTAAACCCTACTAGGATCTGTTCAGAGAGTGTGACCTAGATTGGGGGTTAAGCCTTGGTGGGAGTTTAGCCAAAGGGCTGTTATATATTTGTGCCTTATATGGAAGTCTAAAGACATAACTGAACTGTTTCTGGTTCCGGCAGCTGGCTGCATCAATGGAGGACATGATCTAGTGAGCTCTACTAGATCACAGTCCCCAGAAGTGTTGTGCTTGACAGGGACAGCTCTTCCTGTCAAGCTAGCAGACCCCCTGATTTGCGGAGCATGTGAAGACTCTGTAAAGCCAAGATCAGGACCTGCAAAGTGTCCACTCGGGAACCAAGTGGACACAGCCGGTCTGAAGTCTCTGGGGAATCACATGCTTCAGTGGAGCTGGTGGAGGGAGGGTGAAAGACTCACTCCTCACATAGACATTACATTGTCTGCAATCAGACTTCTTGTCATGTAAGAAAGTTGGAAATTATTGTTTGATAGGTACAATAAATAAGAAGCCCGTTTCTTCCAGCTATGCTGACATTTCCTATACACTTTGAAATCTTCTTGCAAAGTTTTAAAAGGGACAGTACACTTCGTGTTATTTGGAATACTTTTTAGTATTCCTGGTTTTAAGTTGCAAATACCAAATTTCTTTTTTTGCTTTCTTCTACTTATGGGGTTTCTTTTAGGGATCTAAGTATTGTTTCTTTATATATCTGGATTTAGTTTTGGACTTTGAATCTTTTTTTGTTTTTAATTTTTAAAAGATTAAGTGTCTTTGGATACTTGCTTGTTTGATAAATTTGGATGTTTGACAACTCTTTTTTTATCTACTGCATTTTTAGCTGAATGTCTTTAATAGAGGAATAAAATTTTCTGTACATTAAGAGACTGATGATTTGGCTACATACTTTTCTTTCTTTTTCCTCCCTTTACTGAATTGTCTTTTGTTGACTTTTACAGCTATGGGAACCTCTCAGTGGAACTTCCTACTATCAGCTGTTTTGGAAACACAGTGTTTGTTGTTTTAGATAACCTTGACAGGAATCATGGCCTTATTTCTGGAGAACACTCCCCAAATTAAAAATGGTTCCAGACATACTGAGGACATACCTAAATATTTTTTCCTTTTTTTGGATGAATTTAAACAAGCCACAGCATCTATTGAGAAAAAGTATGACAGGTTTTCAGGACTACCGTCAGTGCTGTCACAAAATCTTAATCTGAAATCCAAGAAAACAGAAGATGAATTTTTTAAAAAAAAAAAAAACAACCTACATGAAATAACAGGTTGTCAACAAGAAAGTAAGGATGATGGAACAAAATTTCTGCAAGGACATGCTGTGACTTAGAAATTAAATCTACACAAGAAGGGACAAAGAATATAAGAGATGCTACAATGCAAGTAACATCTGTCAAGTTACAAGATCAAGGCATGGAACTCTGCTTTTCAAAGGAAATCTTTGACAATTAGTCTTTGAATCTACAGGAAGTCTTTCTTGGAAAGAAAGAGAATTACAATTCAATCTTGAGCTTCTTCATGGACAGATTCTTTCATAGAAATGTTCTTTTTTGCTGGGGAGCCCTTGAAGTTTCGATTTATACTTAGAAAGATTTGAGACACCGATGCTCAGCTGTGATGATAAGAGGTTTGTTAGAAATAATTACAGTTGGCCCTCCACATTTGTGGGTTTGACTTTCATGGATTTGATTATTTGTGAGTTTCTCCAACCCGTGCACCCCCACCTTAGGTGCTTCTTTTCTAGGGGAACATTCCCTCTTGGTAGCTCCAATCAGGCTGCACAGCCCTTTAAAAACCTGCCCCTGGTCCTTCTCCTCTTCCGTCAGCCACTGCCTGGCCAGGCTAAATATTGCTTGCAGCCTGATTTCTCAGCACCACAAACCTTCTCCTGATGCTTCCTGACTTCCCAGAAAGTGATGGGAGAGAGAAGGGAAGTACAGGATCACCTTGCTTACCCGCTCCCCTTTCTCTGATCTAGTTTGGACGTTGGATGCCTGTTCTCCCCACCATAACTTGGGCCCTTTCCCATAGACACACACACACGTTTTGATACCTGCGATTTTTCCACTTTTGCAATGGACTTGTGCCCCTAACCCTAGCAAATGTGAAGGACTAACTGTAAATATGATTTAACTTAGGGAAAAAGAAAGCAAAAAGATTAATAAGGAAAAATAAAGGAAGCAGAAAGATGCTTGTTATTATAAAATGGCTTATGATAACGGTATAAGAGAATGGTTTATGAATAAGATGCAATAATGATTTTTGATTATAATGGAAATATTATAATGAAATATGAATGGAAATATGGAAAGGAATGGATATATATTCATAAGGGAAAATGCGTTATAGTTTATGATTTATGAAAATTATTATTATTAATCACCAGAGGAGAAAGCAATAAAACAGCAGCTTACTTGTTTGTTTGTTTGTTTGTTTGTTTTTCTTTGTAAAATGTGCTTTGAACCTTACTGGTTTTTCTGTTGCAAGAAGTGCAATTTGATATTAGTTTATACTTTAGTTGTTCCCTGTAATAGTTATTTGAACAGAAAAAGAAGGTTTGTTAATGAATAATGTAATAGCCTTTATTAAAGGTGTTACCACCGCATACTGGCCTGACCTTTGGTGAACCAAAGATGTCATATTGATATCATAATTCGGCCCCACTCTGCCACCAGCCAAGTTTTTGTGAGGCCTGCCGAACAAGCGCAAAGCTAGGCATGGCTATTGCTTGCTGCTCTCACCAAACTCAGCCAGATATTGCCAGTGCTGCTTTAGGGGACCTCCCAAAACAAACACCTTCATTACGCTGCTACAAAGAGATCCTCTGCCCCGAGAGGACACCCTGGCAAGCTAGGTACTTAACTGCCGAGATTGCTGCATTTACATACCAGCTATACTATTGTCAATTCGGACTTTATCATGCAAATTCTGACCTTTTGGAGGCTTTGTCTCCAACCCAAAACTTATTGTTTTCATCCGAGACCAGACTAGCCTGTGGTTCTTCTTTCCCCTATAAAAATCCCCCACTTTTGAGAGCTCTTTGGAACTCTCGCTGGAACTTCTCCAGAACTCTTGCCGGATCGCCCAAACTTCACTCTGCCTTGCTGCTGCTCGGTTCAGCAGATTCCCCTTGGCTGCCACGCCGGGTTTCCACTTCTTCAATCAGGCTTCTCCAGGACTACAGGACAGGTGGCGTACCACCCATTCCCCTCAAATTCTATTTTCCTTTTCTAGTTAGGAGTGTGTTTGTGTTTTTCTTTAATATCTGTTTAATAAATCTTAATTATTGTTTGAACCATTTGCCTCCTCACTGACCTGATGCTGTATACATTGGGTAAAAGATCCTGCTGCGTTGCCCTGCCTGTCGTTAGCCAAGAGAGTGCTCCAGCTAATTTCCCCATCTTTGCTTAGTTTGTTTTGGTTGTTTGGGTGCCCCTCACGGGACCCCCAATTCACAGGGTAACAAAGGGTATATCCTTTTTTAAATAATAGAACTAGAATTATTATTAATTACTTACTTGAAATTACAAAATACTAATTATTATAGTAGATTTAGAGTTATGACAAAAATAAAACCAGTATGCAGTAAGTTTAATCTTTTTATTACTTCACCTGTTATATTGTCTAAAAAGTGCACTGAGGAAATGTATCAACACTGACCTGCATATGAAGTCTAACATGCTATTTTATTCTTATTGTTATCTTAATACATGTTAAAGTTCATCTTTGTAAACACTGAGTTGGCTTGAGTTGTCTACAGTGCATACAGTAACACAGAAAACACCGTACCATAAAATTATTAAGTGGTTCTTAAGGCAAACAGGAACTCCTGAGAAGACCCGGCATCTCTTTGATCAAATTACAGAAGAAATGCCTTATCTGATTAATGCTTCCTGGGCATGTGCAAAAGGAAAAATCAACTTGAAATGCCCCATAATTTAACTCAGTGGTTCTCAACCTGTGGGTCCCCAGATGTTCGTGGACTTCAGCTCCCAGAAGCCCCAGCCACTATGGTCAATGCTCAGGGCTTCTGGGAGTGAAGTCCACGAACATCTGGGGACCCACAGGTTGAGAACCACTGATTTAACTGGAAATGACTTATATGTAGGGATGGTGGTGTGGTCACCCCACAACAAAATTGCGTATTGGGACAAAATATCACATTGGAAGAGCATCATTTTTAAATGTCTTTTTCAACACCGCTTCTTGCTGAAGTCAGGTGAATGAGTTTGGTGTGTAGAAAATTCTTACCTATGTTGGATGAAAACCAAGGGACAACAATTTGTGTGGACTGGGAGGCATGTTCACAATACTGGCATTCATGTTGAGTACACCAAACATATATTCTTTGCTGGGCTCTTAGAAATTGCAGCAACATTACTAAACAGCTACATATTCTTTAGATGGCTCCTTGAGAGGTCAATATGATGATCTCAGTGTGGAATATTTTTGTTATGTGCCTTCAACATAACTCCAACTTATGGCAACCCTAATATTGTATTTTCTAAGCAAGATATATTTAGAAGAAGTTTGCCACTGAATTCTTTAAATCTTGAATTCTTTTAAGTTCAACCAGTGGGATTCCATGGCTGAGTGTGGATTTCAGTCCTGTTTTCCCGTAGTCCTAGTCCAACACTCAAACCACTACTAGATCATATTCACTCTCACAGTTCAAACCATTATACCTTCCTGCTGTAATATTTGTGGTCCAGAATGATTCTGCATCTCTTCTGAAAACCTGAGACACAAATGTCTCCACTGCAGAATGACAGTCACAGTCTCAACCACAAGCTGGAAAAGAAATGTTATGACAAGGAAGCAAAATATGAGTTACTTGTGCTTTCATGTCATTTCAATTCTGACACCATCTTTGGAGCAGTAGTTTTCTTTTAACATCAGCTGCATTCAGTACTGCTGTATGAATGAATAGTTTATGGGAGAACTGGAATTTTTCACTATGCAAGCATTGAAAAGCCACAATATTATAATGGGGATGAGCAAACATTAAAACAGCATCAAGAAAAACATACTTTTCACATACAGTTGGCCCTTCATATCTGCAGATTCTGTATCCACAGATTCAATTAACCACAGCTTGAAAATATTTTTAAAAATCCAAAATGATATTGTCATTTTATATAAGGGCATCATTTTAACACAGAATCATACATAACGGGACTTGCGCATCCACAAATTTTGGTATCTACAGGGCTCCCAGAACCAAACATCTCCAGATAGTGATTTTGTCTTCTGTTGCAGCTAGACTGTATCCTGAGCAGTAATTATCTGGAAATGGTTACACGTATATAAAATAATCAATTTACACACACACAGTTTTTTTCAAGCAAACTAGTCATCATGGACCATAAAACAGCAGTCAGCTTCATTCAGCAACAAGGGAAACATTGGTTTTTATCTTAATCTGAGGTAGAGAAAAATATCCAGCAGATTTGACCTGTAGCTTTCAATAAACACAATCACACGTATTGATAATCAGAGACTTTGGTGAAATCCAACATTGTGTGAATACACTTCTATTCACATGCTGGATATTCCTCTGTAACAACCATGTCCCCCTCCCCACAAACAGCTGTATAAAGTTTCACAAATTTTCTGGAGCAAAGATTGCACAGGGGCTGTGATGATGAGGAGAGAAACAAACCCTTCCCATTTTGGTAACAAGGCAGTTCCCATTGGTTGGAGGACTTAATTGCATGCAACTCTTTGATAAATATTATTTTCCTGCTTGAAAAAAAGTCCTCAAAGTGCAAAAATTAATCTTTGGGGACATCATTATAATGATTGCTTCCTACCAGCTTCATACTGCTCCTCTGTGAAAAAGTGTACATTTTAAAAGCTATTTATTTCAACAAAACAGTTCTGTTTTCATCTTCATTTACATCTGCAGTACAGGGCGACAATATTTCTTCCCTGAGAAGTAATTATATTTTAGAAATGTTCACTGTTATCAAGATATTCAGCTTTTGTACAATTTTCTACTGCATATTACAAACTCCTATAAGCTAGTATTGGATTGACAAATTAAGTCTTGCAATAAGACTACAATAATTTGCGAAGAATAGCATAGGCAGAATACTTACCCTGGCAATAGTTACTTCTAGGGAGGGTAAAAATTTCATGGTCTCCATGGAAGAGACCAGGGTGTGACTGTGATTGGTGTATGGCTCCAGATCACATCATGAGCCAGGGGTGGGGCTTGTGCTGTTTGGAGCTAGCCCACCCCTGCTCTTGTCTACTTGGCTCTGATGACTGACAAAGCACAGGAGTTCAGGACATTCCTAGCAAAGGATCTGGCAGACTTTGTGTGTGGGTTGATATGCAGAAGCAACTTCAAGTTTTAAAATCCCTGCCACTCATGTTAACCACTTGTTTGGGAGATTGATTGTTTGTTGTTATTTTGCCAGGCCTCTATCAACCACTTGGCCATATGTTGTGTTTGAGAAGTGCTATGGACCTCCATCTGATGTTTTAGTCATTCACCTTGGCTTGCTGAAGAGCCTCTAGGAGCACTATGGGACTCCACCTGATATTCTGGTCATTCACCTTGGCAGCAATTACCCTGGCTTGCTGAAGGGCAGGGCCTTGGTTCGGCAGGGACTGAATGATTCTCATGTTAATAAAAGTCTTTGGCCTGAGGTTTCCCTAGTGTTTTTGTCATGTTACCCTAAATGCAAGAAGGATGACAAACAATGAAATATGCAATGCCATGGGTCAATGGTTGGGCCAATTTTATAACGTCCCAATATTGTCTTCTGACCTCCAGAGCTCTACTGGGTTGATGGTGTGCATCTGTCAGATGAAGGCAATGCATTGTTCCTGGAAAACATGCAACGGGGGTGAGGGCTATCTTTACTGGCCTGTGGGGGGGGGGAAGGGACTAAGCAGACGCTTGTCTCTTGCCCGTGGCAGGTAGCGAGAGAGAACAAGACTTTGGTGTTCACCTTTTGGCACCCCTTTGGTGTAGGGTTGGGCTCTGGAACTCCCTCTTTAGGCCCTTGTGTCCCAGAGGGTCAGAGAAAGAGGCTACCCTTCAGGTTCACCTGGGATTAGGGCTCTCAATTGTAGGGTCCTGCAGCTTGGATGAGAGTCCCCCAGGTTACCTTCCAGTTATGCCAGACTGAGGAGAAAACAAAACAATTTGGATTGCTCTTGAGGCTAAGGAGTTTTGCCCAAGGGAAGGCTGAGGGGATTGTCACTTGGTGACATCTGGCCTCAGCTGGACCCGCATCAGGTTGCTCCTCCTCAGTTGCTCCTTTACAGGCCATTGCAATTTTAAATAGGTCAGATTAAATAAAATGGCTGTTACTACCCAATTTATATGTCTTGTCTCTTTATTTCATGCTTAATCAACAAGTACACTGAACACAGCACTACACACAAGTTTAGCACTAGGTAGTATTTTAACACATGCTTAACAATGGGTCAATAGTTTTGATGGTACCCAAATCCAATACTCTGTTCTTTCTACATAAAACGTAGGCACACATGCTAGGGATGTAAATCTTTGCATTGTTCATCCTTGCATGCAAGGGCTAAAAGTTTCCCTCTTCTCTCCTGATATCTGCACTTGAAGATGCATTTGGGGGATTATTCTGTGCAGAAACACACACAGGTTTTCCACAAGAAACAGTGTTTTCTGAGCAAAATATACTGGGTGAATCCACACTGCACAATTACAGCAGTTTGATATCATTTTACCTGTCATGCTTTCATCCTTTAGAGTCCTGGAATTTCTACTTTGATGAGATACCTAGAGTACTCTAGTCCACTCCCCTGAACTACAGCATTTGAGCCTTCTGGCAAGAGTTCAAAGTGCCCCACCAAACTGTAAAACTATAAATATGCAGTATAAACACACCCACTATCTCCTGTGGGGGAATATTTGTGTGTGTGTGCAAGAAACACATTTTTGGTGCAAAACTGACTATTTTTGGCACAGAAAACCCACACATACTTTGCACAGAAAAGCAGTTGTTATGTTTTCTAAAACTAGAACTGAACCTGTGATCACTTCTAGTTTCATGAAAAGAAAGAATCCTCCCCACCCCCGCAACATATACACCTTTTTAGTGATCTGCATATACAGTACCCCATGGTAGGTTGGGAGGGTTGGTCTGGAGCCACCAAAATTACCTCTTCCAGCATTAATGGTAGGCACAGAGTGGATATACATAGAAATAGCATAGGCGCATCATCAGAAAAGACAGAATACAGGCTTGTATTGAATTCATATGTGCTATTTTATATGAGAAATAATATGAGAAATAAAAAAAAATTACCATAATTTTAATAGACACAGGGTAAAATGTGACCAGTGACCTATATGCCTGGTTGACAGCCCGCTGGTCCAGAAAAGGGCTGCGCAGGTTTAACTGAGACTAGCTCAAAATGTCTATGCTTCAGCAGCATGTCTTAAGTTTTTGAGATGCAGTGAGATGCTTTGCTCTACAATGTCACAGGATTATGGTGGCTCAGGAGGATGTTCTGGCAACCTCCTGCACCACTGGGTCTTTGTAATAATTTACCACAGCAAATTCAGTGCTGGTAACACCCATGATGGTTTCCTGTGGTTCACCCAACCTCAGAAGTTGAGAACTCCTGATTTAGATGGAGCAAGACAGAGCCCATCGGACTGCAAAACTTCGAATAAAAACATGGAAGCTACCATCAGGGATGATGCCCCAAGTTGTAAAGAAGGCACCACAGGGGCCCAGGGCTTCCTACTGAGAATAATGCATACAAATTTCTTCTCTTCTACCTACCCTAAGAAAAAAAATCATCCTTATTTCATGTGTTAGAGTTTCAACCCACACATTGAAAGGGTATTTACATAGGGTAAAAAGTTATGTGTATAGTCACTAGACAGAGCTTTCCTTCAATTCATTTTAATGCTCTGTAGGCGTCTAAAGTATTCTAATAAATTCAACATAAAATGCTAGAGTTTTAAAATAAAGGGGTTTTTAAAATCCTAAATGAAGTTTTATTTAGAAGTAAAGGGGATATGCAATGTGTAGTTATAATCTGAGGGCATGTTATAGAACTCAGCTCTAGATTCTCCGGAAGCGGTCTAGCCAAGCAAACAAGGTTAATGATGAAATTCAGAGAACTGTGGGAATCACCTTAGACACACCCCACATTTCCTGAAAACAAAGTGGCACATGAACAAATGTTTCTGGCCATTTTTGCACTAGACTGTTATAGTGCTATTATTCTACTTTCAAAATCCTATGGAATCGTGAGGTTTCCATAGGATGTTGAAAGTGGAATGATAGCACTATAACAATCTAGTGCAGAAATGGCCTCTATTTTGTTCCTCCTAATTTTCCTCCTCATTTTGGCTGGATTTTACCATCTGCATCTTAAAAACACAAAGGGATCGAAAAGAGCAGCTAACCAAAGAATCAAGTATGTTTTCCAGCTGGCTGACTTCAACTGCTTGTGACTGACTCATAGAATTTTGGTGGCACCAACAGGTTTTTAGAAGGTGTTTCTGGGAGAGGGTAGTGAAAGTAGTAATCACCTAGGGGTCTAAACCAGTGTTACAAAAGAAATATGATTAAATCCTGAGATCCAGGAAAGCCACTATAAAGAAGCCACTTGTCTGTGGCATTTTTAGAAGCAGTGCTTAGATGTTTAGCTGATCAATCCACTCAATCCTTTAAAATTTTTGCTAATTTAAAAAGCATCTCTAGCTAGTTTTTTCTAAAGTTCCTCTTAATTAGATTTAATATAAACATGTATAATAATGTGGGTACCAGGCCCCCCAGGCATTCCCTTTTCTTTCTCAGGGAGTAAATTCATTTCTGTAGATGATGCCTACTGTGTATGGTATCTAAAAACATAAGAGAGAATTTCTTCACTTCACAGCAGTTATATCTGTACGTATCTTTATGCAGATACAATGAACAAACTAATCAATTAAAACTGACTCAGTTATCTAAGTCATAGAATCATAGAGCTGGAAGGGGCCTCATGGGCTATCAAGTCCAACCCCCTACTCAGTGAAGGATTTCTAGATAGAGTATTCCCAGCAGGTAGCTGTCAAAGCCTTTTTGAAGACATCCAGAGAACAAGACCCCCATCAAATCTCTAGGCAATTGATTTCATTGCTGAACACTTACACTGTCAAGGCATTCCTTTTAATGTACAAATGGAATCTATGCACCTGTAACTTAAAACCATTAGACCAAGTCCTATTCCCCTGGGCAACAGAGAATAGGCCTGCCCCCTCCTATCTATGACAGCCCTTAAGGTATTTAAAGAATGCAAACTTGTCACACCTCTTCAGCAAGCTGAATATCCCCAGCTACTTCAGCCTTTCCTCATAAGTTGTATTCACCATACCTCTTAACATCCTTGTTGCCTTTGTATGAACTGGCTCCAGCTTGTCTGTATTCTTTTAAAAATGAGGCACCTAGAACTGAAAGTAGGACTCCAGATGAGGCCTGACCAATGCAGAATGTAGTGGGACTCTTACTTCCCTCAACTTGGAAATTATGCTTCTATTAACACAAACTGAAATAGCATTCACTTTCTTTGCTGCAGCATCACACTCCAGGTTTACTTACTTACTTACTTACTTACTTACTTACTTACTTATTTATTTTATTTATTTAGCAGGATCCTCTAGAATGTGTGGAAACACTGCTTAGGATTTTAAATGATTGTCAGGATTAAAGTTAATTAAGATAAGACAGTTATGTTGACTAAAAAGATGAAAAAAGAAGAAGAACATCTTTTGATGGAGAAAACTGGGATTAAAACTGGGATTAAGAAAATGAAATACTTAGATGTTACTTTTGAGAAACAAATCTCAAAATTGTTCCAGAATAATTATATTAAAATATGGAATGAGATCAAGCAAGATTTGCAAAGATGGTCTAAATTGAAATTTTGTCTTCTAGGCAAAAACTGGGAACTATAAAAATGTATGCTTTGCCAAAGTTCTTTTATTATTATTTCAAGCTGTTGTTGTTATTGTGTGTCTTCAAGTTGTTTCTGTGTTACAGTAACCTAAGGTGAACCTATCATGGGGTTTTCTGGGGCTGAGAATGTGTGATGTACCCAAGGTCACCCAGTGAGTTCTCATGGCTGAGTGGGGAACCAAACCCTGGTTCTAGGGTTGTAGTCCAACATTCAAACCACTACACCACACTGGCTCTTTCTCTCTCTCAATATATATGTCCTGCAAAACAAAGAATCATTGGGAAATGTACAGATGTTTTCATAATCTCATCCTCCATGGAATGACATTCTTCTTTCTTGCTTATATCTCCAGTATGCTTGTGATGAAACAACTTGTCACATGCCCACACTTTACGGTGACATCCACCCTAGTACTAGATGACTTTGCACGAGCCAAAGTAAGTGGAGAACCTTAATTCACAAGATTGGCTATTCTAGTACACTGATTCTTTAATGTCTGTTTATCAAATCGTTATGAACATAAAATACAGTTACATTAATATATAAGCTGCATAATGAACACTTGAAGACTAGCAAGGCCCAAAGCATAGTGTAAGAGAGGAAGTGGAAGAATAATAACCATTTCAACTGCAAACACATTTCTGAATTGGATGGTTATTGCCTAAGACCTTGTATTTAATTAGCAACCTGGGTGTTCCCAAGCCAGCTGGATCCATATGTCTGCAAGTTAGAGGCTGAATTACAGTCCTAATTAACATTGTCTATACATAAGCTGATATCAAGGCTCTGACAAAAGATATACAAGTCTAGACATACTTATCCATCTCCTAAATCCATGGATTTTTCTTCAGAACTCCCCAAGCAGCAGATTATCAACAGGGCACATTTTTCTTTCGATTAACATCTGTGCCAAGTTTCTGTGACATCCAGAACATTGTTAACTCAAATACCTTACTAAGATATTTATGAGTCCGCAAAGAGATTTAAGGACACTGCTGGTCATTCACAGAAGGGAAGGCCATTGCAAGCCAGGGAAATTTTCAAATTTGTTTTGTCATTGTGTAAATAAGTATTTTCCATACATGAATTTGTAGTGGCAAGCCATGTTATCCACAATACTTAACAAGAATCTGACTGGTTAGTTCCATCTAAAGTAAACTCATTGAATCAATTGTTGAATGCGGAGTCAATACTTAGGTAAATCCAACTGATTCAATGGCTCTACTCTTTAGTTGTTGTGTGCCTTCAAGTCATTTCTGACTTATGCCAACCCTAAGGCAAACCTATCATGGGCTTTCTATTTTGCAAGATGGTTCAGAGGGAGTTTGCCTTTGCTTCCTCTGGGGTTGAGAGAGTGTGACTTGCCCAAGGTCACCCAGTGGATTTAAATGGCTGAGTGGGGATACAAACCTTGGTCTCGAGTCACAGTCCAGTGCTAAAGCCACTACAACACACTTGTTCTATTCCAATCAGTCTAAATATAGAGGAAGAGTTCTCTGGAATACCTTGTTCATTTGGCCAAGGGTCAGGAGAATTTACCATCAGATGCAGTTGTGTAACAGAATGCATAGGAAAGTGGTAACTTCTATGGACTTCCTCTACCAGTCTGACAAATTGTAAGGAGGTTTTTGACCACATATGAGATACAGATGTACAGAATACAGATACAGAATAGAGTTGTTTATATCCACCCTGTGAATCATTTTGCCAACTAAATCTGTGTCTTTTCATTCATGAAGTAAGCTTAAAGGGGTTACTTTAAAATGAAATGTAAGGGCAAGTAAAGTTAAACAACACTCTGAATCTGTTCAGAAAAAGAAGGAATCAGATAAATTATTCTTTTCATCACTTGGAGGAATAAGAAACTGGTATGGCTTATGTGGTGGTCAGATGGACAAGGCAGAATAACTCAATAAATGGTTGCTTGCATACACTTGCTGACTTTTTTAAAATAATATGTGACTTTTTTTACAGTTTGTTTACCACATAAATGACCAGAAGCAAACATCTATTTATCTGTCTGTCTGTCTGTCTGTCTGTTTGTCTGTCTGTCTACCTCTCTATCCATTTAACTGCACATGCATATAAAATACACAATGCTTAAATGATTTACCATTGTGAATAGAATGGCAGCAGGCAAGAAAAGATAATTTTATCTTGACTTTTAGTTCAAGAAGCATACATAACATTTGCTGCCTTTTAAGTACCGCTAAACACAGGTATAATAAGGAAAATGGGGTGGGTAGGTAGTAGAAATTAATACCACCTTTGAGGCAAAATAGTTTATTTCAGCATTTTGCGGATATTAATCCACTTCTTAGAAGCACTGGTGAAGTACAATATATCGTTTATATAACAATATAAGTACAGTATATCGTTTATATAACCATGAGAGTGGGATCATAATGTACTTGGATACAGAAGAATGCAAACTGTGACCCTTTCAAAGAGTAGTATAAGATGATACAAGTCATTTAGGTAGCTGGCCTGTAATTCAGAAGTATGAAAGCAAGAAATTTGTTTACCAGAAAACAGTGTCCTTGGAATAAGAATCTCCTCTGAGGAGAATTCTTAATGAAACTGTAGTTGTAGATATAGCCCAATTCAGCTGTTTCTCTTTCCAATCTTCCTTTGATTTTTTTTGTTTGTTTGAGAACTGTTACCTGTAAGTCAGAGACTGTATGTCCAGAAAGGTTGAAATGCTCTGCAATAGGGTTTGAGGCACTGCCATTTGCCCTCTTGGATAGAAACCATCCTATTCATACAGTGTAGAGGAGCATTGCTAACACAGATTGGCACATATCACATTGGGATACACAGATATAAACTAAATCAAAATATACATAGAACACATAATTTTTATTAAAAAGCTTAGACAATGAAGACAAGACTAGTTCTCTCTAAAACCTGTGGCTAAACAGTCAATTGGGATCTGTAGTTATGCATATAGTGCAGTGTAAATAACAAAGCATGGTGGAAAATATAATGGGGGAACACTTCCAATGCCATAGAACACATTCCATGTGTATCTACTTCTGTGAGTCATTGTGAATCCATTTTGGTGTGATTTCTGCAACAAATCATGACTTGGGAGAGCAGAGTGTCCCACTGCAATATAAACAGGTTAATAAATGGTGAAAATACCAATATATTTGCAATGATAAACCTGTTCAGTTGGATTCCCATTGAGAAGCCAACTATATTATTATCCTGGATTCTGAAAAGTCTAAAATGTACATTATGCTATAATTGTGAATTAATAATTTTAAGTGTCACAAAAAAGGGGCAAAATTCTTCAACAAATAGTTGAATTATCTAAGCCTTAACTGTGATAATAAAGTGAAGTCATCAGCACACAACAATGTGACTCGTGTGGCAGATATCTGGGGATCAGAACTTAACTGATTTCAGAAGAGCTATTCATAAATAGATTGAAGAAAGTAGTCATTAATATACAGCTTTCCGTAAAGACTATAGTCATGGTTAACACTCCATTTCAGCCATACCTAACTTGCTAAGATTTACCAGAATCTGATTTTTAAGCAGAAATATTAGCTTAGCAACTGATGGTTGTTTATTTTTATTTCATAACAGGTCTCTAGGAATGAAGTCCAGATGCTGAAGCACAGGAGACGTAAATCACATGAGGAAGGAGATAAGGTCCATAAAAGTTAATTCTATCCCCTCTCTTTGTCCTCACTCCCCTTTTCTGGAAGGGGAATTCTGACAGTGGGGATAAGTGTACAGATTCCTCATGCAAACCATGAGGAAGGAAATGGCAAAATCACCTTTCAGTATTCAGTATTCCTTATCTAAGAAAACACTATGAAATTCATGAGGTTGCCATAAGTTGACAGGTGACGTACACACATGCATAGTGGAAAATGTAATGGAATATGTTGGGAGTATTAAAAAATAGTATGTGTAACAGGATATATGTCAAAAGAGTCTTCAACTTTTGCTTCCCACAAACAGCAAGGAATGAAATAAGAAGCCATAACTATCATAGTCCTGGTGTCTCCAGGTTCTTCTGCTAGGAAGGTAAGCAGTCTAAGAGGGATTTGTCTGGGAGCAGACGCACCAACAGAAGGAAGGAATCTTTCTTTAATCATGTGAAGCAAACATCCTGCCCTTGACAAAACAAATGATAAATCACTGGTGAACCAGCTGGACTTCATGCATAATGCAACAGCTAAGTTGATCTTTAAATAAAAAAAGTCAACCTTTGACAAAAAAACATAGGCAGCCTTATTTCTAATAGGTGAGGAAAGATGAGCCTGTGGCTATAATGTCAATCCCTAGGCTCAAGAAAACCTGTAATTCACTGCCCTTCACATCCACATAAACACTGTGAAAGCTGAAGAAAGTCTACTAACTCTGGAGCCTGAAGAACCAGTAATATCGAGAAAACTGGGTTCTCCTCAGGGTATATCAACCAATGAATGTTCACACAAGGAGGGAGATCCAACCATTTATTTGCTCGAACAAAGAGGTATCTAGGGTGAAGTTCCAGAAAGGAGGCACATCAGACAGAATATAATTTCATCTCCATATCCATGGATTCAGCATCCATGGATTCAACCAACCACTGCTTGGAAACATTGAAAAAAAATCCCCAAAGCAGACCTTTGACTTGTTCACCATTTTATATAAGGGATGCCATTTCACTACACCATTGTATATAATGGAACTTGAACATCCATGGATTTTGGTATTCATGGGAGATCCTGGAAACAAACTCCAGCAGATACTAGGACCCAATATATATTTGCACACTTCTGTATGATGATTAGCAAACATCCTAAAATTACATCACAGCTACTTTACTCAGGGAGGATCACGTATCAAAGGGTATGTGTATTTTGCTGGTCGTGTACCCCCATTCCATAATAAGTATGAGCAATTAACACTAACTTATTAGTTTCTTTCAACCTGAGATCAACCTAGGATTGTTTGTGGGGGGTTTTCCATTTGCTCATTTTCCTTCAAACTGCTATTTGATATTAGCTTTGGCCTTTGCTATCTATGTCTTACACCCCTTTCCGCCAATTAGCCTGGTACTTCTAGGCCCTTTCCGCACGAGGCAAGTGAATCGCTCCATGCCATTACTTACCGGCTCTTCTTGGGTCCGAAGTAATGCACACTGTCCCTTGAGCCCTTCTGCAGGGCTCCTCCATTGGTGCAGGGCGAACCGGAGCAGTGTGAGGCCTGTAGATCCGCACCGCTCCAGCTCAAAATGGCAGCTTCCTGTGGCTTCCGGCTCAAAATGGCGGCTTCTGGTGTCTTCGTGGGAGTGGACCAACCGCTGACGCTGGCCATGCCCACAGCCCACCCTCTGCTGATTTCAGGCTCACATTGGTGGGAGCCTGCGCATCTGCACAGGTAAGTAGGAACGCAATGGCACATTCCAGAAAATGTAAAGACCTGCTTTTCCGGTCTTTACTTAGCTCAGAGGAGGACCACTTGGGGGCGGACTGAGGTGCAGAACTAAGTTAAATAGTCCGCACCTAGTCCGATCCAAGGTGTGGACGACGTCCGTGCCAGGACGCCTTGGCTCGTTTTAACTGCCTGGTGCGGAAAGGGCCCTAGTCTGCTTTCTTTCTCATGTCAGGGTATTATAAATCAAGGCCATTAGTGAAATTTTGCCTAGGCCTTTTTACTGGGGCCTAACACTTTTTACGGACAAAACAGAGCTTTTGTTTTACCAGGATTTTATCTCTGCTTGTTTCATTCAGGTCTCATCAACCCCAGGTTGCTCCATCACCAGGAATAGAGCTTGGAAAAAAGATACTTTTTGGACAGTGCCTATACTGACTGTGGGATTCTGGTAGCTTTTATCCAAAAAGTAACTTCTCCAAGTTCTTCCCAGAAGGACAGTGTCCTGGAGGCTTGGAGTCCCTGAAGGTTGCCTTATACTGCTATAAAAGAAATACAGTAAGTCTCACAGGTGGTATGAGACAGAAGGTGGACAGAGCAACAGATCTCTGGGGAACATACAAGAAGCTGGAAAATACAGTATGTGATAAGTCAAAATCTTGCAATTTTCCAGGCAAAGACTCTGGCCCAAAGTAAAGGAATGTATAGTCAAGGCTAGGGATGATAAGAAACAATGATTACACAAATTTGATCCAGTAATTCAAGGAGAAATGGTTGTGCATAGTTTCTTTCATTGCCAAATCCTCTTGCCAAATCATAAGCATGAGTACCTCAGAGTAAATCCAATTGATCAGATTCAGAGCCTGGAAATGATACTTTTTTTGGCCTACAGTTCCCAGAATATCACCCCCACAGACACACACATAGAAGCCGGCTGGGGGAGAGGGGGTTGGTCTAGGTAATGTAGTCAAAGTAACATCTCCAAAGTCTGGTCAGTTACTTGGAAAGTTTCCAGAGGCAGAGACTCTCCCCTCCTTATGGGCAGGGTAATAGATAGGTAAACAGGCAAGGGGATTAAAACAAACTCTTCTGAGATATTTAGTATATACAGATTGCTAATATTTAAACAATGCTTTCCTTATCTATGGAATGGGTTATCTTAAATAACAATGCTCATCTCGGAAACCTACAAAATGTAGACAGTAATGCACACAGTATGACAGTGGAGACAGACAGCGGGGGGGGGGACTCATTTAGCCAGAATGGAATAAACATTTCTACTTTTGGCATCACATATCATTCCAGTGTTATTGCTTTCACGTTACCGAAATTGAAACTTGTTTCTCTGTCTCCAAGTGCAAACAGAGATTCCATTCATTGTATCTAGCTGCATTTCTTAGTTCTGCCCTTCAAGTGAAATGCAAAAGGTTGGCTATAATGAGGTTCACGTTGCTGTTACCTGAAGACCATAATTGCTACTTCCTTAGAACAGGAACGAAAGCTTTCTGCTGACCAGGCTTTGTTGCTATGGTGACTGGCTTTGGTGTTTACCATTTTACAACATGACACAGAGAAATAGGGTTGAGAAAAAGTGCGTTTCTCCACTTTCATAAGCAATAGCAAGAGTGCACATTTTCTCCTCTCCCACTTGCAGATGGTTTCTAAAATGGGAACAAAATGTGCCCCTTTCAAAATTGCCCTCTTAAGGAAGAAGATACACTTGTCAGCTGAACAAAGACTGATCACTGCTATTGCCATTCAGCCATTCTGTTCAAGTAGTTGTCAACCACCCAGCAGTTTTTTTTTTAAGAACACACACACACACACACACACACCCCTTGGAAATGCAGTTGAAACCATGGGGCCAGGTTATACCGGCAACAAAAGATCTATTAACAGGGTTGCCAGTGCACTGAGAAAAGCAACCATTATCATGGGCCCTTTTCACACATCACTTTGCAAGCGAGAGGGCCCCTTGATCGTCACGTAAATGTGAGGAGCCGTCTGCATGACGCACTCACATTTACATGACGCTCAACAGCTGGATGTGCAGCGCATACACATTTTTTTATTTTCGGCTTTTAGCTGAAAATGCTGCATGCTCGCACACCGGTCAGGAGCCTGGGGCGTACTCACCTGCCGTGCGAAGCCTCCTGAGCTGCGCCGATTGCGCTTCTTGCCCCAGCGCAGCCTACAACTCCCAGGCTGCACTGCGGAAGGAAGGGGCGGGGCACAGGCGGGGCGCTCGCATGACCAGGAAGGAGCTGCGGAGCCCAGGCAGCAGGGAAGCAGCAGGGAAGTGGCAGCGTTCCTTCAGAGGTTTCTTGCACGACAACCCCCTCCCAGCAGCGCAAACGGGGAACATGCGAAAAGGGCCATGGAAACTACTATTTGAAAAACTACTGGCTTCCACTAAGAGCTAAGTCATCAATTTACTCAGGCTTATGAAAATCCATTGCTGTTTTTGCTTGAGTGCAATTAAGGAGGACAATACAATCAATACGTGACAAACGCAACAAATATACAATTGTAATTCAAGGTTTGAATTGCAGCCAAATTCAGAAGATAGCAGAAACATGTACATTCTGCAAATACATATGAGAAACCCCATATCAAGCATATTAATATAGAAGTGAGAACTCTCCTTTCTGGCACGACCACAGCAGTTTTCCTTTTTACTCCAAGGCCATTTCCACACTACACTGTTATAGCGCTATTATTCCACTTTCAAGATCCTGTGGAATTCTGGAGTTTGTAGTTTAGGGAGGGGCATTTAGAATTCTCAGACAAATTGCTCTTTGGCCTCATAAACTGCAAAGTCAGAACGCCACAGGATGTTGAAAGTGGACTAATAGCACTATAACAGAGTAGTGAGGAAATGGTCCAGTTTTCACTTGTAGCCGAGGTTGTAAACTAAAATTTCAGACTTACCAGAAAATGTTCTGGTAGACAGACATGAGGCTGTTCTAGACTGGACTAAGAAAGCAAGAGTTTTAGTGTTACCGCTCCTTAGATTTTGCCAGGTATTGCCACTTGCTATTGTCTGTGGCTTCTCATTCCAGCCTTTTTTTGGGGGGCGGGCGGGGGGGTTTTGTAGTGATTTCTTGGAATTGCATTAGGACTCTTTCAAAGGTTTTTTTAAAAAAAACAATAACAACAACTGAGGGCATGATTTGTTGAGGCAGTTCTATGATTTTCTCCTCAATATCTCTCCCCCACATACACAAAAATCAAAACAAAACAAAAAAACAGGAATTAGAGCCATAGAGTTATCTGCAAAAGTTCTGTTTTGCTGCTGTGCTGTAGCACTGTAACTCTTCTAAAAACATCTTTAAAAGACAGTTGACGGCAACATACTGTTCCAATACATGTCAGAATGAAAAAGAAACCCACTTGAATGTGGGAATAGAATGTTGCATGATTGAAAGTTATCCAGGACAATAGAAAACTGTTAGAATATTTTTAAAAATCCAAGAACTACAGGTTTGCTATAGGGGAATTTGCTCTGAGAGTGGAGCCAAGTCTGAGAAACTTAGTACAATCCTCAATCCCATTTTGAACCCTCTTTGCTTTCCTCTTGGTTCCAACAGCGGCTACTCTTCCTCTTCTCATCACCATCATTTCTTTTGCTTTCCAATGTCCACATATGGGAGTTCTTGGTATGTACAGTGTGGGACCTGATCATAAAGAGTTATGAAGCACCTCAGAAATGTCTGTACCAGAATTATCTTGTATTGCCTATACACACACACACACACACACACACACACACACACACACACAGATAGATAGAATTTAGTGAAAAAGATGTGCAGTCATGCATGGACAGGTCTGCGTACCTATATATCTTAATTGGAGAGATAGAAACAAATATTTTATCTCTCATATTCTTAGAATACAAAGTTGTAATAAGGTAAAGGCACCCGAATATGATAAAGGAGCTAGTTAAGTTTATGGTACAAATAATTATGTTTAAAAATTAGGACCTTAAATTGTATGGAGACCATTCATAAAACCATAGACTGTTTAATTGGAAATCGTTTATTTTCATTTTATCTTGTAATGACCTAATATGTTTCTATTTCTACTGCTAATTTTGAAGTAATATGTAAAATGTTTCCTTTTTCTATTTTATTTTTTAAAAAAAACTGATAAAATTTTTTAAAAAAGAAATGGAACAGGGCAGTGGAAATACCTCCTTCCTTCAGTGCCTCACACAGCTTGGGATCAAAATATAGTGTTTGGTATTATCCACGTTTTTCACCATCTATGTTAAGTCTGGGAACATATCTCCCACCGATATGGGTGACCTACTGTATAGTACCACACCAAACAAGTAGCCTCAGAATTCATGCTGGCCAACATGACATAAAGTTTCCCTTATAATTTTTTTAAAATGTATTTTCTATACTTCACAGTAGATGTCACCATAAAATTCACTATGTGTTCCAAGAATGAAAAGAATGATTATTCAACCCTCCTCCACAGTTTAACATTACTAGGTTGAGCTTTAAATATTTTGTTTTGAAGTTTAGAGTTAATAGACACAAAAATGTAGTGCCATATCCATATACTGCAACCATCTAGTCAGAAAGAGATGGCAATCAACATCTGCAGGTTACAGAAATTGCCTCCTGCTATATACTAGATGCTGTTAAATTCTATGACCAAGAAGCTAGGTGTTCTACTAAATGGCAATAGGTAGAGATGAGGAAAACTTACTATTTGAACTGCTAGTGTCCGAATCCCCAGCCAGTATGGACATATTAGTTGAGGATTCTGTGAATTTAATTTCAAAACAATGCTTCCAAGTTCCAATAGTAGGGCTAAATATGCTTTCTAGAAATATGTACAGTCAAGATATGTAAATCATGAGTGGGTAAACCCATTTCAGGGTGCTAGAAGTACCACAGAGTCATGCCACGTTTGGAGGATGTGGGAGCATTCACAAAGCATCAATATAACAATCAGGCCTCAATATCTACCTACTGGTTCTCTCCAGCAAAATAACTGAATGGGAAACAATCAAATACTGAAAAAGAAATAATAATAGAAGAACCCAGTTCCAAAGTGTTCTGAACTAAAGCACTGTTCATCTGTAGATGTATATTAAGGACAGCTTGAAACAAGAGCCTCGAATGGCAGAGGACAATCTTTAATTGCTATTTTTTAAAAAAATTGCTGCTAATCCCTTTTTGTGGGGACATACCTATGATTCTATCCCATAATTTCTCAGAGGACACTGCTCTGATTTGGCTCACCAACCCAGAAAGTATTGTGCCTACTACTGGACAAATTTCCAGGAGTTTAGATGTAGTTTTATATCAGCTAAGTCTTTCAAAATTGCTGTTCTCTCATGTAGCCCAATTCTCTCTCTCTCTCTTTTTTTTGTATAATTTTTATTGAAAGTTTATCTCAAAAATAACCTCGCCCTCTCCCTTTCATGTTTAAATCTTCCAGTTGAAATTGCTTATTTCCATTCTATTACAAACATAATTTCCATCTTATAAAGAGAAGAACAGTTACATTATTTCTTCTTTGATTTCTCATACATTTATATCCTTACTCAATCCAATACTCTTTTCCATTCTTTCTTAAAGTTCTGGATAGATTTATTCTTCAAAGAAAATGCTAACTTTTCCATCTCTATCATATCCAGAACTTTTAACTTCCATTCTTCTATATCAATATGTTTCTTTTCTTTCCAGTGCTGCGCATATGTCAACCTTGCTTCAGTTATTAGATATAATATCTTCTGATGACTTCTTATTTCCCTTTGTTGCCCTAGCATATTTAACAAATAAAGCTCCAGTTTCATTTCAAAATTCAGCTTGCAAATTCTTTGGATTTCATCATGTACCCCCTTCCAATTTTTTTTTGCTTTCTTACATGTCCACCACACACGGAAAAAAGACCCCGTCTTTTCATCACACTTCCAACAATTTGAATTCCAATTTTTCGTTATTTTTTGTAATCTTTCTAGGGTCACGTACCATCTGTAAAACATTTTATAAAAGTTTTCTCTTAAATTTAAGTTTGGTGTAAATTTTATATCTATTTTGGTCACAAATAAAGCAAAAATTTTATACAAAACTGCCAGTATGGACCTCACCACAAGAAGTGTATAAAATTGCCCCAACAAAACAAGGAAATTTACTAACATATCAAGAGTTATTGAAATGAGAGGGTGACAAACCAAGAATGTGTACAGAAGAAGAATGAAAGGCTGAAGGGCATGAACTAAATTGGTTTCCATGGAGACAACTCAGAGAAAGATTTAGAATGGACCAAAAACTATATGGATTTGAGAGAAAAGAGAATGAATTAGATGTACTGATGAAAGATAATCAAAAGAAAAGAATTTCCAAATTTTATAAATTATTGTTGAAAAGAGAAATAGAATCAGAAGTAGTCAAATATACAATGGTTAGACTGGCACAGAAATTGGGACATTCAATTGAATTAGAAACTTGGGAAAGAGTGTGAAAAATAGCCCAGTTCTCTATTGCTTTCTGTTCTACTGTTTGCTTTGTGATCAGGAAGTGGAAATGGAGTGCAAGTTGCAAACATCCATCCTTTCATGTTGCCTTAATAATTTGACTTCTCTCTAATGAGTTTGCCTCCTGTTCCTTTAAAAAGACTCATCAAGGAAGCCATCATAATTAGACATAAGTGTGTCCTCATCACGTTGAACCCATTAATGATTATATCCATGAAGATACTGAGTCACAGTTCTGTAACTTGCAGGTATTTCTGGGAGCTGAGAGTGTACATCTTGCATACTTTGCAGCACTCGGAGTTTTATTACATGTATCCCATACCGGCAGTACAGGGAGAAATGGAAGAGAAATAACTGTACAGATGGAGGCAAAAGGATCCACAGTTGTCCACTGCAACATACATGCAATGTTTCTCACCAGAAAACCTCACAAACTATACTTACAAAGAGTTGTTACCGTAGTTTCTAGCCCGGGCTTGTGGTATATTAGATATCACTTGATATCAATAATTTGGCCTTCTTTACCCATTCCTCTCCACGTGCTTGCGAGGCCCCCGGACAAACATGCACACAGGCACAGCTGAAAATAGCTGAACTATTCAAAACCACTCCAGGCTGGCCAGTATTTGCCGGACTGCCGCTTTAGGAGACCTCAAGGCAAGTATTTTCTTAAGATCACATTATGTATGTATGCTGTTTACAATAGATCCCCTGCCCCGAGCAGGTAGCTTGATGAGCTGAATACTCAACTGTCAAGCACTCCGCGTTTGCATACTGGCTACTCTATTGACAACTCTGTCATAACTTAATCATGCAAAACGCTGACCTTTCGGAGGCTTTGTCTCCAACCCGAAACTCATTGTTATCCTCGGGAATGGACTAGCCTACGAGCACATTTTACCCTATAAGACCCCCTGATTTTGAGCGCTTCTTCAGATCGCTCGGATCGCTCTTGGCTTCCATCCTGCCTTGCTGTTGCTTCGTTCGATGAGCCTTCCCCTCAGCTCCTCATGCTGAGAATCTCCTCTTCTACGGACCTTTTTCTTCAGACTACCCGGGCTTCAGAACAGGTGTAGTATTTCTTATACAAAACCTCCTCTTACAAACCCTCTATCCAACTCCTACCTTTATTTCAATAGTTCTCTGTGTGAGTGTGGTTGCATACACATGTTTGACTGTATTGTACATCAATAAAGAAAACAATTATTGTTTACTTCTGTTTGTTCCTTGGCTCAGCCTGATCCCGTAGACATTGGGTTCAAGATCTCGCTAGGTTGCCCTGCCTCTTGTATTGCTAAGCTTGTGCTCTGCTAATTCCCATTCCCCATTGTGAGCACATTCAGGTGTCCCTCCTGGGACCCCAGAAATCAGGATAACAGAGTGCAAATTGGGAGCTCTCTTGGAAGAGAAAGTCAGTGCACTATAGCTACATGTTGAATCCTTTCAATGCATCAGAGGACATGAGGACTTCCTGGGTGGACCACAAGAAGAAACTGCCAAGAAAAATGAAGAGGTCTGTAAGTGTGAGGAAGCACCCTAGAGGAGAATCACTGTCAGGAACAGATTGAAGAGAAGGGATTCAGAACCTCTCCAACCAAACAATCACTTCTTTTATCATCATGAGGATAGCAGTAGTATAGATGCTCAAACAGGAAACCAGCAACAAGGGATACCCCATGCCAAGGAAGGAGTCAAGGTAATCACCAGCTGCAACAGGAAGAAAAGAAAGCTGCTGTTTTTCAGAGGCTCATTGCTCGAGGCACCTGTGTGCCAGCCTGACAAGATGAATTGAGAAGTGTACTCTCTTCTGATGCACATATCCAGGATGTCACTGACAACCTGCTAAAACTCATCAAGAATACAGATCAGTATCCTTTTCTCCTTGTTCACGTGGGCACCCAGAATACTGCCAATTTTGAGCAGATAACCTCTGACTATTAAACTTGGGGCAGAAAGCTGAAGTGGTCTGAGGCACACATGCCATTCATTTTGCCAGTGAAAGGAAAAGGACTGACAGGGACAGGAAGATACTAAAAGTGAACTGGCTATGTAGACAGTGTAGATGGCAAAGGCTTGGCTTCTGGGACCAAGAACTTCACTTCTCAAACATAAGACTATTTGCTATAGATGCCCTGCACCTCACAAAGCCTGGAAAGAATGTGTTTAGTAGCAGCACAGCAAATCTGGCCAGGAGGGCTTTAAACTAAATCCTAGGAGGGTTGGAGATAATAGCTCAAACATCAGTCCAAAGGTAAATTCTAAACACAAGGATATAAATTCTAGAGGAGAAGCTGAGAGTGAGAATGCAATCCACAGAAAAACTGACAGTAAATTAATAGGTGAGAACAAGCAAAACTTCAAGTGTCTTCACACCAATTCACTGAGTTTGGGAAACAAACAAGATGAGCTTGAAGTCCTAGTACAGGAAGGTAAGTATGACTTTAGAAGCATAATGGAGACCTGTAGAGATTAGCCCAGTGACAGGAATATTACAGTTGAAGTGTATGACCTATTTAAAAAGAATAGATGTGACAGAAAAGGAAGGAGAATAGCATTATATGTCAAAGACAAGTTCACTTATAAAGAAATCTGTGAGAGTGATCAGATGGACCTGCTGAGATCATTTGGGCAAAAATAAATGGAGAAAAAAAATAGAAATGCAACATTGTGGTACGTGTTTATAGGCCACCAGGCCAAGAAGAAGTGGTGTATGAACCTTTCAGAAACAAAACTCAGAAATCGCAAAGATGCAAGAACTAGTAGTTATTAGAGACTTCAATCACCCTCTGAAATATGCTGGACGATCAACTCTGATAAAAATATGCTCTCCAACAAGTGATCATGTAATGCTAGAATTCACAACTGTAGGAAAAAGCAAGGAAACTATAGTCAAACAAAGACCTTGGATTCCAGGAACACTGATTTTAATAAGTTCAGAGAAATACTGGGTAGAATCCTATGGCTAGACATACCAAAGAAAAAAAGACACCCAGCAAGAGTATAAGTTCTTGAAGAAGAGCTTTTAAAAAAAATCCCATGGAAAAAGAAAAATGGGAAACATCTGAAAAAGCCAATGTTTGCTGTACAGCAAACTCAAGAAGAAGTAAAACGAAGAAAGAGGATGTACCAAGAAGGAAAGATGAATCACTAAGGAAAAATATTGATGTGTAGCCCAAGCTTGCAGGAATAGTTTAAGGAAAGCTAAAACTCAGAATGAACTGAGACTGAATTGGCAAGCAAGAAGCTACAGAAAGTCCCCCCGCCCCGAAATATTTGAGGCAAGAGAATGACAAAGGAGAGAGTGGGGTCCCTGTTCAGTAAGGATGAGAAATGTTAACAGATCACAACAAAAAAGGCAGAAGTACTCAATACCTATTTTGCATCAGTTTTCTGCTCAAAAGAGAACTATGTGCTTTCATGCAGCAGCAGAGACATTGGTAAAGGATCTAGATTACAAATAAAAATTAATAAGGAATTAGGAGTCACCTAGAAAATGTAAGTGCGTTCAGATCTGCAAGGCCAGATGAACTGAATTCCAGAGCACTGAAGGAACTTGCTGATGTTTTCTGTGAATCACGTGCCATCCTTTTTGGAGAACAATTTTGGAGGGAAGGAATTTTGGAGAACAAGTAAAGAGGACTGGAAACAGGCAAACATTGCCCCTCTCCTTTAAAAAAGACAAAAAAGAAGATCCAGGAAACTACAGGTCAGTCTGCCTGTCCTCAGTAGCGGAAATGTCAGCCTGCAAGAGTCTTGATGGCAATGCAATGATGAGTAGAGGCCTGAGTGGGTTTGACAAGAACAAAACCAGTCAAGCTAATCCTTTATCCTTTTTTTAAAAAAAATCAGATCATTAGTTTAGTAGATTGTGGGAATGCTATGGATGCCATTTATCTGGATTTCAGTGAAGCATTTTTTTTAAGGTCTCCCATAGTACTTTGATTAGAAGAAAACTGTCATCAATGGTTAAGCTTCAAACTGGAAGGAGATCTTGAGTGGAGTGTCTCAGGGTTCTGTCCTAGGGCCATTGTTCCTTGACATTTTTATCAGTAACATAGAGTGGCTAACACATTGGAAAATAGGAACAAAATTGAAAAGGATCTAGATAAACTAGAAAATTGGGCAGAATTTAACAAACTGAAATTCAACAGAGATGAATGCAAAATTCTACATGAGAGAAACATGGCTCAGCAGCACCAAATACGTAAAGGACCTTGGGATTATTGTTGATCATAAATTGAATATAAGCCAGAAGTGCGATGCAGTGGCAAAGAAAGTGAATGCTATTTTAGCTTGCATTAATAGAAGCCTACTCTCCAAGTTGAGGGAAGTAGGAGCCCCACAACATTCTGTATTGGTCTGGCCTCCTCTGGAGTCCTGCTTTCAGTTCTGAGTGCCTCATTTTTAAAAGGTTATAGACGAGCTGGAGCAAGTTCAGAAAAGGGCAAGAAGGATGTTCAGAGGCATGGAGAACAAAACATATGAGGAAAAGTTGAAAGAATTGGGCATGCTCAGCTTGGTGAACAGAAGATTGAGAAATGATTACACTCTTTAAATATCTCAAGGACTGTTACAGACAGGAGGGGCTTGTTCTCTCCTGCCCCAAAGGATAGGAGCAGGTATAATGGTTTGAAGTTACATGTGAGTAGATTTTGTTTTAACATTAGAAGGCAGCCATGTAGTTTAGCGTGCAGGTTGGGGGGCAGGGGTGGATGGAGGGGCAAAGCCATGACCACATTGTGCGGGGGGGCATGGCCCCATCGTGCAGGGTGTGTGGCCACAGCATGGGGGGTGCCCCCCAAAATTACCACCTGGGGCGCACCATTGTTCCCCCATCTGTACGCCAGTGTTAGAAGGAATTTCTTGACACTAAGAACCATTAAGCAATGGAAACCAATTGCCTAGAGTGGTGGTGGGGGCGTCCTCTGAACTTCTTCAAAGAGAGGCTGGACAGCTAACTCCTGAGGATGATTTAGCTGAAGATCCTCCATTGAGTAGGAGTTTGAACTTGATGGTCTATGAGGCCCCTTCCAACTATATGATTCTATGTTGTACTTCACAATTCTGGTGAAGAGCATTTCAGCTTATAACATGATTGTAAACATAGTTGGCGTGCCACATTTGAACGTTAAGCATTCATGGACTTAATTATCTGTACATTGAGGAGGAGGGTATGCAGGTTCACTCATGAGCGGGGCAAGGGAGTGGGAGAGGAGAAGGGAGGGCATGTGCATTCACTCACTTGTGCAGCTGGGATAGGGGAAGGGGATTGGACAGGAGAGAGGGTACATGTGTTTGTTCACTTCCACACACAGAAAAGAGGAAGGGGATGAGGCAAGTGTCCCCTTTCTCTCTCCTCTCACTCCCCATGTCATATAAAAGCCCCCCTCCTACCTCTGCAAGTGAGTGAGTGAGTAGGGGAATGCATATGCAGCCAGCCCCAGCCACCCTGCCAGTGTAGGTACTTTTTTGTGTGTATTAAATATGTTTGGGGGGCTTATGATATTTACAGTTTCTCCACTTTCACAGGGTCCTTCACCCCTAACCCCTGTGAAATGAAGGGCCAACTGTACTTGGAACTTCCTTTCAAAAAGAATTTTGCTAACCATTTACTGGTTGGCAGCTTTTTAACTTAGTTTTTAGGTTAAGTTAACTTTTAAGTTAAGTTTTAACTTAAAAAGGTAAACCCATGTTATGAAAGATGAAAGCATCTTTCATAACATGGGTTTACCTTTTTAAGTTAAAAGAGGAATTCAGAGGGTAAAATGTCTCTGAATACATTGCCATGTTACGATGTTTCAACATATAAAGGAGTCCTATAGTACCTTTGAGACTAAGGCTTTTTTCGCACTTGGCGAAGAAATCGCCCTGTTCTGGTACTACCAGACTGGAGTGCTCCCTCGGCAGATCCAGGCTGGTCTGGAGCAGTGCATGGCCACGCTACACACTGCTCCGGGGATGAAAATGGCGGCTTCCGGTTGGTGGAGGCTCTCCACCAACCAGTGAAGCTCGCCAGCCTAAAGCCCGCTCCCGGAAGATCTGCAGGCTCACGCTGGTGCGAGCCTGCAAATCTGCAATGGAGCACGGCCACGGAGTGGAGCGCTCCATGCTGTTGAGAGACCTGTTTTAAGTGGTCTTTCAATAGCACGGAGAACGACCACTTTTGGTCTTTCCAGAGCGGGCTGAAGTCTGGAACTACACAAAGTAGTCCACACCCAGTCCTCTCTCAAGTGCAAACGTCCTCGCTGGAAGACGCTCTGTACGTTCTAAAAACAAAGTGCGGAAAAGGCCAATCTTAAGATATTTTGAGCACAAGCCTTTTTAGACGCCAGTGTACTTCATCAGATTCAGAATCTTATAGATCAAGAAAACAATAATAAAAGCTCATCTGGAACACTTAGTTCAGATCAAGAACATATTGGCATCTCTAAGATGGCAAATCAGAAATTCCAACAAACCATTAGAGAAAAAACTTCCTGAAGAAAATAATATCTTTGTCTAGTCAAGGAGCACAGAAATAAACACAAATTTGCCATGAAACAGGAGCAGCAAAGTTCACTTTGACATAGATAAGTTATAGAAATTGTGGAGGAGGAACTAGATATGCAGCTATTTTATACAGTAGCCTCATTTGTAATATCACATTTCAGTGTGTATCTTTATATTTGTATAAAAGCAGAGCATACTAGAAAATAACATGCAACTGCCCACTGAGATGTTAAATATGGAAATATTAATGATCCAATAGTTTATACAATCTGATTGTCTCTTTAACTAAGAAGAGAAAAGCTTTTTTTTTTCAATTTATATTTGTAGTATCTGTACTTAGAAAAGTTTCATTGCAATAGTCATACAGTTATAACACAGCAAGTATGGAGAGGCAGATACTACTGTCATGCTACAATTAAATTTAAGAAGAGTTTTTGCCAAGTCAGACCTAAATCACATTATTACGTATGTTACACAAGGCTTAATAAGAGAGATTGCTGGCAATTTTACTCAAAACAAAAGCCATGGAATGTACCCTAGAGCGCATGGAAGATGACTAATGATGTAGTGCTCTAAGAGATATTATTAATTTTGAATGCTGTCAACAGAATGTGTAGTTTAACACGGCCTGATATACATAACAAGATAAGCAAATACAAATTAGATTCATTAAGACAGTTTGCAAAAGGAGCTGCAGTGAAAGGTGACCCAGTAGGCCTCATGCATACAGTATGCTGGCATTTGTCAAAGATTAACTGACATGTTTCCCTTTTTTTTTTTTTTTCCTATCTGAAGAGTCTCAAAGAGTATACTATGCATAACGGTGTTTATGACTTGTAGGAAGTCAAGGGTATGGGACCTAAGATGAGTCCAGGATCTGATTCCACACTGCCAGGATCATGTATGAATTGAGTGAGCGAAACATTTCTGCATTAACCACTCTGAAATGGAGATCATGCAAAGAAGGACATTGTAAAAAATGCATACAGTCTTACCAGGATTTTCACCAGCTGAATATTACTGAATATTCCAAGAAAATTGCAAATCTGATGTCACCAAACAAAAAAACAAGCAAATAAAAATTATACATTTCACCAAACACAATTCCCATTTTAACACTGGCATTGACTATTTTGGCCTAGACACAATTTTGGGCTCTCAGTCTGCCACAGCCACCCAGTGACAAGTACTTTCCCATTTTATTTAGAAGTAATGAAATTATGGCCTCAGTCACATAGGTACAGGGGGCAAGGAGAGTGGTGTGCCCTGGTGGCCCTTTTTTGGGAGCAACACTGCTTCTTGTCTGCCTCCCTGATGCACTGTAGCCCATCCTCCATGTGCCATAGCCCCCACCCCACATGCTGTAGCCCCACCCATGTGCACTGTAGCCCCTCCCCATGCACCAAAGCCCCACCTACATGCACATCTGCCTCTACCCCCATGCCTCTGTCCCTGCCCCTACCCCGCTTGAGCCAAGCTACACCACTGTGTGGCCTTCTATTGACCCATGCCTTTTGTGTCGGAACTCTCTCACACATATTGATACAAATGAAAGAGCCAGAGCTCAAAAAAAGATACTTATTAAGACCAAGAGACTCAGAATTTCCAGGCAAGTAATTTTGTTGCAAGGAATTCGCAAGGAATTACTTTCACCAAATTCTAAAAAAAGGAAGATAAGTAATTTCTGCTTAGCCCTTCCTATTTTATGTCTCTCTAATTCTTGGGAATAAGACAGTATTTGACATACTTCACAGATGATGCCTTCTGAAATAGCAAGCCAGAGCCAGTATTCTGAATACCTAATAAAGGTCAGCAATATCATTGCATCCTGAGCTGTAGAAAACTGGTGAAATCATAATTTAAAATGATAAAAATTTGTACAAGTAAACCTTTTAATATCCACCCTGTCCACACAGTCTTCACACTCACTCCCAAAGCATAAAGGATGAACAGCTAAGGCTGAAATCTTGTATCCACTGATTCGAGAGTAAGCCTCGAGGAAGTGTGATGTACAGGATTGCAATACAAATCAGGTCTCTGTGTCTGTGTCCTCAAATGAGCAATAATTCTAAAATATGAAGAAACATACAAAATCAAACCCTATCCCTTTACAACAACATATCTGTATTGATATATCACTTTTTAGGGAAGTGAAAATAATATGGAGGATTTTTGCACAGGAAGTCCCACCCTAGCCTTTTCCAACCTATAGTCCTTTCACACTACATGATTATAGCACTATTACTTCACCTTAACTTCACCTATAGCACTAGTGCTTCACCTTAACTTAACATGGCTGCTCTTATGGAATGCTAGGGTTTGCATATGATCAGAGGCACCAGAGTTCTGTGGCAGAGAATTCTAACTACCTTTCCTAAATTGCAAATCCCAGGATTTCATAGGATGTTACCATGACAGTTAAAGTAGAATTATAGTGCTGTTGAAGTGTAGTGTGAAAAGGGTCTTGAGCCCTTTAGAAATTTTAAATTACAATTCATCTCCTCTCTAGCAAGCATGGTCAGTGTCGTGAGACATAACGGGGATTGTAGCCTATAATATCTTGCAGGTACCAGGCTTCCTGGATGCATTTGCATGTCTGTCTGCTTTATTCTTTCCTGTTGATAATGTACTGATTCACAGATGGCCAGGAGTGAAAAGAGGCATCTGCTGAAGGATCTGCTAACTATCTTATAAGCAAGATGCACTTTTCCACACATTAGGAGATTAGAAGTATTAAAGGAACTGAAACCATTAGGTTTCAGGTTTCTAATATGAACTGAAACCATTAGGTTTCAGGTCATATTAGAAATGGGGTAATATAAATGCAAGTTGTACGAATGAGATTAGGCTTTATGCCACATAAAGACAGTGAAAGGACAAATCAATATACCTTTACACAAGTGATAGAGTCTAGAATTAATCATCATACTTTGGCGAGCAAGCAAGTCATGTTCATAAGCAATAAGAAGTCAGAGTAAGGGCAAACTAATGCATACAGAACAGGTACGTGCAATAGAATAGAGTGAGGGGAGTGGAACATTTTTCATTTCATGATAGGTTGCTTTGCTACCAGATGTACAGCTCTCAAGAAAAAAACTTCATAGGAAACTTTGCTCCAGAGGGAAAATGATTTAAAATAGTACAGGGCAGATGGCAGCAGAAGGATGTCTACACCTAACAGGAAGCTGGTTTTCTGATGGGTATATCTGTATAATACTTTCTCCAGGGCCTGCACCAAAGAGGGATCCTTTTTCTTAACTCCTGTGTATACCATTAGCCCTGCCCCAGCCCTGCCATACTGTCCATCCCTCTGCCCAGAAGTATGGGCCCTTGCCCAGCTTCCACCCCAAGATCTTCTAGGTCTTTCTCTCTAGAGCTTGGAGTGTACACACTTTAAAAACTTGAATTTGTAACTTAGGCTGCAGTTGGACAGGCGACATTCACAACCTGCATAAAGTCAAGCATCTTTCCTATCCACAACCCACCTCCATTCCTTAACTCACTATCTTTGCAGTGACCACTATTGGAAATGTCCTTGAATAATACAGGAAGGAAGGGAGGAGATGAGATGGAGCAATTATGATGCCACCTTCTTCCTAAAATTGGGACTCAAGGCAGATTACTATCTATCTATCTATCTATCTATCTATCTATCTATCTATCTATCTATCTATCTATCTATTGGTCATCTCTATTGAAGTGTACTGCATTGTGTACTGCATTGTCAGAACCTATAGGACATATATCTCCCAATGTACAGCAATGTCATATACACAATAAGAAATAAACAAAGTTACATGAGTATTGTTACATTAGTAAGCAGGTAAGTAAGATAACTTAAAGATTACATAGAGAGATATCATTATCATCATAAAAAGATATCATTATCATTATATCAAATTCATTATGTTGGACTCTGGTCGAAACCAGATACCTCCTAATTCTGTCTCCACTATTGTGTATTGAAGATTTAACCAACATAATATTTGAACATATTATACAGTACCTTGTTATATTCTTAAGCTGTGAATTTTTGCTATCATAAAATAGACTAAACTAAAAATAAACATTAATTGTCTATTTCTGTGTAATATAAAAAATTCTGTTAACAGCTGACAGAACAAACAACAACAGAATAAACTATATCTTGTCAATCTTCCACCTCATCTTTTCTGGGTCTACTAGTCTGTCATATTGACCATATTTATATTAAGAAGCTTCTGTACCAACTCTGTAGCTCTAAGCCTAGTAACTCCCGAGTCTTTTAACTGAAGTATAGTTGGATTAACATTCAACTGTAATTGTAGAAACCCATCCAGGAAATGAAAAAAGGGAAAAAAAAGAAAAAAAAATCAGAATTCAGTCAACTAGTGGGACATGGTATCCAACTTAGTTTCATTTCCTAGTTTCATAAATCATCTACTAAAGAGAACAAATACAGAGTGATGTCGATTTATTGCTCACAGCCCTGTGGCTCTGTAAACTCTATGAGCAGAAAAGTTCTAATGTGGTACTATAGAACTTTACTAAAGTATTTTAATAGTCAGTTAGTCAGAAATTAGTTGTCCCCGTGGTCAAGTACAGATAAGTTTTGAGTTACCAACAACCATTCATTTTTTATTTTTCCTTTGTTTTTCCCTTAATTATATGTGAAAACATATCCATTGTTTTCATTTCAAGAACCTCATAGGACCATTCCTAAGTTTAGGGGTATCACATTTTTTCCAATTTCTTGCAAAGATTATCCTTGCTGCTGTAGTCAGATACAACAAAATCCTCCAGAATTTAGAAAGATTTGGAGGTAGATGTTGAGTCATGTTCAGCAAATAAAATTTTAGTGACATAGGGAATTTTCAGTTGAAGATACCTGAGATTTTATTGTGTGCGGTGATCCCAATTTTTTTGTTTTCTTACATGTCCACCATACATGATAAAAAGTGCTCAGCTCATTCTTACATTTCCAACAGTTTCCAGAGGTGGATTTATATATTTTATTTAATTTGGCTGGTGTTAGGTACCATCTGTGTAACATTTTCATGTAGTTTTCTCTCAAATTTTGGGCGGTGGTGAATTTATATGTCTGTTTCCAGCTCTGTTCCCAATGTTGTAATTGGATTGGTTCCCCTATGTTCCTTGCCCATTTAAGCAAAGAGTCTTTTATGGTTTCTTCTTCTTTGTCCGCAAGAGTAAAATTTTATATAGCTTAGACATAAGCTTAGTCTCATTATTGAAAATTATTTTTTCAAACTCATTATTGTCATCTTCTTTTGCAAAGATTTCTAATTTAGTGTCCATTTTGAAATGTTTTAATAATTGTTGGTAAGGAAACCAATTGCAAATTATGTTTTCTTTTTCCAATTCTTCTTGAGTTTTTAATCTAACAGGATTCTGAGGGGCAAAATGAATTATATCTTTATATCAGAGCCAGGTGTCAGAAGGAGTTTTCCAACACCCAAAAAAGACTTCCTGGGGTGAGATCCAGAGTGGCAATTTGGTGTAGTAAGATTTCTTAAATTTAGTCCAAACATTTAATAATGCCTTTCGAAGACAGTGGTTAAAGAATTCCTTATCAGTTGTGGCTTTGCCATACCAAAGGTAGGCATGCCACTCCATTCTCAAGTCAGCACTCTCTGAGACAAGTAGTCTTTCATTTTGTAAAGTTGTCCACTCAGTCACCCAGGTTAGAGCACTTGCATAATAATATGTTTTTAAATCAGGTATTCCACATCCACCTCTTATTTTAAAGTCAGTTAGTACGCTCCATTTTATTCTTGGCTTATGGCCCAAACAAACCTAGTCAGGTCTTTTTTACATATGGCAAATGGCTTATCGTTAGATATTATAGGTATGTTCTGAAAAAGAAAATTCATCCTGGGTAACACATTCATTTGGATGATTGTGAATCTCCCAAATAGAGAGAGGTTTAATCTATTCCAGTTTTCTAGATTTTTTTTAATGCTGTTCCAAGTCTTAACATAGTTATTGTGAAACGGTTGGTTGTTTTGCTTAGATAACCAGATACCTAGTATTTGATTTTCTTTTCAGTCTTGAACCCTGAGATCTTGACTAGTTCATATTCTTCCTTTTTACTAAGATTTTTAGTAAGGATGGAAGTTTTATCTTTGTTGATTTTAATTCCTGGGTGTTCTTCAAAGACATTTAGGCCATGGATAAACTTAGACAAGCTTGAGGCTGGGTCCTTTAAAAAGAAGACCAAATCATCCATGTAAGCCTTTAATTTAAAATTGTTACCCTTTAAACAAATTCCTTTTATATCAGGATCATTTCTCACTGTTCTGTTCAAGAGTTCAAGAACCTATATTAAAAAAAGTGAAGATAACGGACAACCCTGGCGTGTCCCTTTTCCCAGATCGAATGTATTGATTTTTCTCCATTCACCAATATTTGAGCTTGTTGTTTGTTGTATATCACTCCCAACCAAGACAAGAAATTCTTTCCCACATCAATTCCTCAAAATGTTTCCATCAGAAAAAGCCAGCTAACCGAGTCAAACTCTTTTTTGGCATCTATAAACACCAATGGCATCTGTTTTTCACTGTGGTGTTCATAGTACTCTATTATATTTAGCACCATCCTAATACTGTTATTTAGATATCTTCTTGGTAAAAAGCCATTCTGATCTTCATGAATTTGAGAGGAGAGTACTTTTTTCCATCTATCTGCCAGAATAGATGTAAGGAGTTTATAATCAACGTTCAACAAGGAAACTGGGTGGTAGTTTTTAAACATCCGTCGGGTATTTGCCCTCTTTCAAAATCAAAGTTATATTGGCATTCCTCCATGTCTCTGGGATACTTTTCACAAGAATCTTCTCACAAGTTTTTTGAAAAGGAAGTGCTATGTCATCAGCAACAAATTTATAAAAATTAGGAGAGAAACCATCTAGGCCTGGGGCTTTATGTGTTTTCATTTTCTTGATCACTTCTATTATTTCCACATGAGCTACAGATTGATTTAATATTAGTTTCTGATCATCTGAAAGTTTCAGAATATCTTGACTGTCCAGATACATTTGCAAGTTAATAAGTTCTTTCTCTGAGGTAGATTTCTTACCATACAGCTGTTTGTAGTAATCTAAAAAAGCATTCTTAACATCTTCTTGTTTGGTGAAACTTTTCCTGCCAACTTTAATTTCCTAAATTAGTCTCTTTTCTTTTTCTTTATATAGTCTTAGTGCTAGCCACTTTCCCAGCTTGTTTGCAAATTCAAAGTATCACTGTTTCATCATTCTTATCTTTTTCTCCATCTCCATAAGGTTCTCTTCATTTAGCTGATTCTGTAAAGATCTAAGTTTCATGATTAAATTTGTATCTGAAGGACTATGCCTTATTTCTTTTTCGACCTTAATCATGTCTTCCAAGATTTTATGCGACTTTTCTACCCTCTTCTTCTTTGCCTCCGAACCCCACTTTATAAAGTAGCCTCTTAAGACAGCTTTAAAAGCGTCCCAAACTGGTCTCACTGGAACCTCGTCATTGATGTTTTCTTTAAAGTAGGACAAAATTATTTCTCTAATTTTCAGAACAAATCGCTGGTCATGGAGACAAGCTTCATTTAGTTTCCAACTTCTCGATGGTCCTCTCACGATTAATTCCATATGTAGTGAATTGTGCTCAGAGATCTGTTTTGGAATTATGTTTGTCTTATCAATTTGGAGAAGAAGAGATTTGGAGGCAAAAATGTAGTCAATTTACAATTTAAGAAACAACAAAGTGATAGGTGATGTTTCCTTATGAGAAAGAGACAGTGGTTCCTACCTGTCGCCCTGAGAGGCAGGAATGGTACAGATCTTTGATACTGAGAGCAATTCCTGGTAAAGCCAGTCAGATGATCAACTAACACTCCACACATAAATAAATAAATAAACTGTTAGAACTCAAGAAAGTACAACTGAAATTTAAAGAAAACAAAAAACAAAACAGGAAACATAGTACAAGAAGACAGTAAGTTTTCCATGGTGGCAATTAGTTGTGGAATGAGCTATCAAGAACAGGGACCAAAGAACCTCTCTGCTGGGTGCGGAGGACAATCAGCTTTCACTATTGGAAATAAATAATCACAAGTAAGAACAATCATTTCTTTTTCTCAGTAGTGAAAGTCTGAACATCGAGATACACCAGAGCTCCCCAAATCAAGGACGGGAAAACAAATAGTGGATTCTTTAGGTATAAACTATTACTAACTTCCTCTTGAGCAACCTCCTCTCCAAAAGAGGTTTTGGCAGAGGCAAAGGTATCTAAATTATAGTGCCTCACAAAGATGAGGTTGACTTCTAGTGGCTGTCTTGCAAGTGTCCACCAGAGGGTCTGTATTGATATAACAGCACTCCCAATGGAGGGAGCAATAACTTCTTCTGGTGACAAGGACCCCAAGGACTTGCAGCATGAAGTGATGCAGGTCTTGATTATCTGCTGAGTGCAGGGAATAAAACCCTTCTTCCCTTTACACTTTGTCTGAAAGAAGGGGGAGGAGAATGAAACAGATGCAATTCCTTTATTTTCTGTGGATAAGTTTGGAATACTCTTCATACATCCAAGGGATGCTGGACCATCTCCTGGGACAAAGGCAAAAGGTTGGCAAAAGTAATTTCCTGATCCATTGAAAAGGAGAGTATAATTTGGGATAAAAAAAAGTGAGAAGCAGGAGTAGAACCATTGAATTTGTTCAAACAATACCCTGTCCTTTCCAGAATAAAAGAGCTCTTCATTCTCATATCCTATGAGTGGAGGTAATGGCAATTAGAAGACTACCTTCCAGGACAGGTAATGTACATGCAAGGTCTTGAAGACTGATCCCATTCCAAGCATTTAGGACTGTGCAGTGATGTGTAGTTGGTGGATATGTTAAGGAGAAACCCCTGAGCTCGTGAGGGAGAAGAGCAATTATCGCCAAACTCTATCTGTAATGACAGACCACAGGAACTACCATATGTGCAGGGAAAAGAATCTGATTCAGTACACTTGCCAAATGCTAAAACAGAGACAGAAGTGGAAGACCTTAGGGGGAAGAAGCTTCACCTGCCTTTTAAGGTTAAACTCTGCCTTCCTATGTTCAGTTAGTTTGCAGGAATCTCCCCTGCTTTATTGTAAACCAGAGAGGAAGCAAGCAGAAACCAGAAGGATCTATGGTTTAGATACTGCATTTTGAGGGAGTTTGGGCTATTATTTTTATTCTTTAGACACATATTGAAAATGGCCTATGGGAGAGAGACTTGTTCCAATCCAGTCATACTACTGGGCGGTGTGTGTGGGGGGTAACAAGTGCCCCTTCCCAGTATGAGCTGCCCTTGGAGCTGGGAGGGAGTGCTTCCGTCCTCTACTCACTCAACCAAGGAAGGTTGCCTTGTGTAATAGCTTCTGCACAGGGCTACAAGCTAGGATCATCCTCTACATGGGATGGTGCTAGAAATGTACCTATGGCCCCAGTCTCACTCATCCTTCCAGTTGTTGCCTTGCTGAGGTGTCCAACAGATGCCATTTGGGAAGAAAAGCTCAGTTGAATCTGATTCAGCCTGGTGGCTTTGAGGGTTTATTCTGCTTCCATAAGCAATGGACTGAAGGAAGGGGCTTTAATCCTCCAACATACCCCAAACAATTTCCTCCCTTTGGGTCTCCATCACATCGACAGCAGGGCTGTTACTGTCTTAGTCTCATCTCTGGTTTCCTAACAAATTAGGCATTGCTAGTGCAAAGAGGCTGCTGAGTGGAAGGATGTAGACTCACCTGGTAGCCCTGCGTAAATTCCCCTGTTGGCTCATATCTGAAGAAGAAAGGCCTTGCACATGTCTGGACTAGCCTCTTTAGCCAATGAGACTGTAATGAGTAAAAAGCCCCTTCTATATGAGAGAAAATTCCCATTTAGGAAATATCACTGAAGAATGAGAGGAAAGCAGGCAGCCTTCTTGTTGCTGTTGCTGAAAGTGAGATCTTGTGAAGCAAGGAGGTGTAAGAAAAAAGCATGATGCATGGGCCAAAAAAGCAGAACTAAAAACTGACTTTATATGGGGTTACTCTCACTAGAAGGCACTCCTCAAAGGTCTGCACAATTCCTACCTATTGGGGCGAGATGGAGAAGCAACCCAGCTCAGGATATTTTGTCTTTCACTGCTGGAAAATGAGACCACTCATCCTCAAAGAAGCAGCCATCTTAGTTCATTGCAACATCAAACGGAAAGGGGGAGAGGAGCAGCATCTAGCAGCACTTTAACTACTGGTTTATATTTTATATTTACATTTTACATGAGCTTCTCTAGATATCAACTTCTTCAGATGCAATGGCTGAGGAAGTGGGTTGATAAACACAAATTCTCATGCATATATGGATTCCATTTTTTCTCTTCCCCTCCTTTTCTCCTTTTCATTCATCCTGAAGTGCAATACCTCTTCTTTTTCAGTGTCTTCCCTGCAGAATGGTGAGTGCAGTGAGATTTTAAAAGAGGGAGGGATTGTTATATAAGGCTCATATTGCAGTTTTCTCTTTAAGTCCTTGGTTTGTTTTAAAAGTTGCAGCCTTGAGGGAATATTATTGCAGCATGCTTGCCAGTGGTTTTGTGTATAAGCATGTATGTTTTTCACACATTGAAAAGGGTGCCATTTCCTTTTGCAGCCTCAAACTAAAATGTGGCATGTAAAGAGAGGAGTAGATAGAGGACTACAAGCTCTGAATGGGTATTCAAAGGCTGTAAATTTTTGCCGTTGGCCACAATAAGTAATTTTGTTTCTCAGAACAAAGAGAAGTCTCTCCCTGCTCCAGTCCTCAGTTTCATGCTTCTTTGCTCCCCTGAAAAAGAGCTGCTGCTGCCACAGCACTCAGTTTTCTCACAGCAGAGCACAGCTTTCCTGTGATACTGCTAGTATTCATGCCACCTCCCCCCCCCATTTCTTTCTTCCTGTCCGTTTCATCAAAAGGCTTATCCTGATGCCATTGCAGAGGTTGCAGGATTACACTGAGCCCACTGGGCAGCACCATGGACTACTGGCTGCTCTGAGTGGCTGCTCTGAGCAGGCTGGGTCCAAGTCTCATGGTTGTATTGCTATTATGAGACTTAGATCCAGAATGATTCTCGAGCCAGATCTCGAAGCAAGTCTCTCACAACTTCAGATCCCTCTGACTTCATGCAAGATCCTGAAGACATATATAAGCCTGATAGCATGTTGGCCAGCCATTGCTGGCCAGACATTCAGCGTGACTCACCCTCATACCCTATGTTGTATCATGCTTCCTAGTAAATCCTCAGGCTGCAGCTGGTTGCCTTCGGAGGCTGGGAAGGAATTTTTCCCCATGTTATTGTAGCATGAGTTTTTTTACCTCCCTTGGAGCTGCTCTACACTTCTTGTGAGGTCTTTCTTTCTGGTTGCTTTACTTTGTCTACATTACTATTGCTTTGCCCTTCTGTAACCCATGCAATGGGTGATCTACTGATCTGGGGTGGCTCAGTGGATGCAGAGGGAATGGACAGATGCAGATGACCTCAACTCCAGTGCATCATCTGGGCATGATCCTCAGATTGGCTGATGCTTCAAGCCCTACCAGATGTTTACCAGACATCCACAGCTTAATGCTCTGCTTGGGCATCAGCTCGTCTGGAAACCATTGGGGCCTGTGTCTCCTCAAACATACTTTGCCTACATGTTGACTAGTCAAGGAAGACTATAATTATGAATGAAGCTGTGGCTGATTTCTAGTTGCTGTATTTGCATTAAGGTTGTGGCCAACACGTTAACCCATAACACAGTCTTCGGTTTCTCTGTCTTGGCACAAAAGGGGCTGATGCGAGATGTTGCCCTCCTTCAAAGAAGGGAGTCAGGCTCTGAGACAGGGAGTCAGGCTCTGAGACCTGCTTGTAGACAGGCTACAAGCAGGAGTCTGTAAAGTTGTACGCAAGAGAAATTTGCCTGCCTTCCAAGTACTTCCAGGAACTTATTGCCTCCCTGAGTGAGCAAAGCTTGACTTGTCTCTACCCCATCTCCCTTACACATTGTCTCCTGAAGGAAAAATTCTGTGGAAGAGCAAGTAATGCACCCTATGCCTGAAAAGCTCCTTTTTGTAGAACAGCCTTTCTAGCTTCCTCCATTTCCCTCAGAACATTCTCACTCCCCACCCATAAACCCCTCTTCAGGCTGGTGCTTGCTGAATGAACTCATCTGCTCCCCCCCAGGTACTTTAGAATGGAATTGAATGGGCCAAAATGAGACACTTTTGAAAGAAAATGATGCCAAAAGTATCAGCCTGTTTTAGGGAGTCTTACTATTAAAAAAAATATTCACAATTATGCAAAAATTATGCCATTCTTGATTTGTAAGGATTGAAATCCATTCAGAATTCAGTAAAAGAGCTTGGAATACACATTTTTTCCTAGGCTTCTCACACCAAATTCACCAGCCACACAAGACTAGGTGTGAGTGCAAAGAAGGCACAAAAATTCCACAAGAATTATCTTGTAGGACCTGTTGTGGGTACAACATCTGGATACCACAAAAGAGCTTAGTACTGTATTCTGCAAAAAAAGTATGGAACATACACTTCACAAATGCCTACCCTCCTCAGATTTACCAGCCAGACAGGACTCCATGAGAGTGATGGGGGAAACAGGACAAAAATCCCCCAGGACCTGGCTTCTAGTAGCCATTTCAAGCACAACATGCATATTCAAAACAGTCCAGAATGCCCAGTTCCAAATTATCTACCTTCACCAAATTTGTACTCTTTTGGAGAATACATAGCTTGTGCCTGGAGTGGCTACTGCAAGGTAATTCCTGTAGAAATTCTGTGTATTTTTCTCATCATTCCTATGAAGTCTGAATAACTAGTGAATTTGGTAGGAGTGACTATTAGGGAAATTGGTGTTCTAAGCTCTTTTGCTGAATACGGTTCCAGGCTCTTTTGCAGAATGCACATGCTGTGCCCAGAATGGCTACTAGAAGGTAGTGTGAAGACCCAAGTCCTGCCCAGCCTGACAGCTTCTTTATGTCCAGGTCTGGACAGTCAGAGAGATTCCTGGCCAAGCCACAGCTATGACAAATAGGTCTGCTTCTATGTTTCCTTCCTGAGACTGCAGCACCCTTCTCAATTTTGTCCCCCACTGGCTTCTCCTCCCAGGGTTGTCTCCCTCTACTGCTTTCCCTAAATCTGCCCATTTTCAGATATAAGGACAAACAGTGAGTTATCTCTTCAATGAATGTGGTACTGATGGTACAAATGGTAATAATGGTACTAATGGTGGCGTGTGTAACCCAGTGCAGTTTAATACATATTACCTTGACAGTGTGTTTAATAAAGATTTGTTTATCTCTTTTTATAAAAGCTGCTTCACTCTTGAAGTAGCTGTTATAAAAAACAAACCTTTATTAAACACTCTGTCAAGGTAACACGTATTTTGTAATTAAGGTTCATAAATTAGCACAACACTTCCCTCTCAAATCCAACACTCAGCTCTCTCCAACCACTCTCTCTGTTCTCTATACCAGCTCTGTTCCCTCAGCTCCCTCAGCTTTCCATTATCCCCTTCCCCCATCTAGCCCCTCCCTCTGGCTATCCAGGGTTCTCTTTGCTCCAGCCAATAATTTTGAACCCCCAGGGTTGCCATGGTGCCTCCATTTCCAAGCCATGCCCTCAAGGTTCACCACAGGTAGGTCCTGTGGGATTTCTGTGCTTTCCCCCTCACTCTCATGGACTCCTATTTCATGACTTATGAATTTGGTGAGAATAGGTATTTCAGAAGTGGCTAATTACAGTACTGAACCCATTAGTGCATCCAGATGTTGTGCCTAGAATGAGTCCTAGGAGGTAGTTCTTCTAGGATCTGTGTGGCTTATTATGTCACTCTCCCCTAGTTATGTGTGGCTAGTGAATTTGGTTGGACGGGCCTAGTCAGAAGTTGGTGTTCTGGGCTCTTTTACTCTGTTACAAGTGGTTGTCAGGCCTTAAAGGATTATCAGGCCTTAAAGAAAATTTTCACTGTCTAAATTTCTTTTCTTCTCTGGCTATTATTATTATTATTATTATTATTATTATTAACAATAATAATTAATTTCATTTCATGGTTATTACTGAAAATACAGTCATCCCTCCACATTTCCTAGAGTTAGGGGCATAGGACCCCCTTGAAAGTGAAAAAACAGTAAATAACTCTAGGCTCTCCCAAACCATATTTAACACACACAAAAAAGTATAAATACCATATTTAACCCACCGTGCCTTTGAGGCATCAGGGTTCCTTCATAAGGCAGAAGTGGGTGGCTAGTGGGGCTTACTGCCACCTCCATGGCTGCCCCACACCATTTTTAATAGGGACTTACTGGCCTCATTTGCAGTTTCTCAGTCTCACGAGGCTTACTGTCCTTATTAAAAATGGCATGGGAAGGCAGCAGAGGTGATGGCAAGTAATCTGTGAATAATCAGATCTGCAAAAGTGAAATCTGCAAATGTGGAAGGCTGACTGTAATGTTGTTGTAAAGGAGAGGGGGATAAAAAAAAGTGATCTGCAATGGATGTCAAATATGTTCAGTATGCCATTGGTAAAAAAAAAAGTATTAATTCACTCAAAGAATTTGCACTCTCAGATTGTATTCCATCAGCACTTTCCATGTTTACCTACCTAGCAACTAACATAAGCTAATTTTGTGATGTGTGGAAGGAGCCATTATGGAAACGCAGCATGAACCCTAACAACTTACAAATGAGCTATACCTCTGTGTTAGCATTTCCCATAATGAACAGCATTTAGCACCATTTGGCTTAATTACACAAGTACTTGGTAACATTTATTAAGTTAAGCTATTTATTACTGATTACACTGTACAATAAAAAAGAGACCTTATATTTCCTTTCTATTACAGTGACTCATCATGAAGGAGAAAATGTAATCCTAGAATGTTTTTCATTGTCTATTGTCTGGTTGCAGGATTCAAGAAGTATTAGAAGAAACTGTGATTTATCCACTGGGGGAAAAAAACTAGATAACCCATTAGCAAAAGGGTTGTTAAGTTAGGTTGGAGGGAGAGTTCTATCCTTCTATTGGCCCTCCTTCTTCTCCCTCACTGTCTACTTTGTCATACAGGCAGCTGAAGTTGTTGCTTCACATGCACCAAAAGGCAATGCAAGCCCTGTTTCCCCTTCTGACTCCTTCACCCCGCTAAATGAAGAAAATAACTCTTCATTGGAGGAACAAGGCATACCTTCCAACATTTCCCAGATGAAAATGGGGATATATGTGACCACACAACATCCAAGTATGGTCAAGATAGCAAAACTTATTAATGAGGAAGAACACAGAAGATCAGACAGGCTGCAGGAGTTTGCTTTTGCCTGAGTCCTGCTGGGAAGGACAAAATTCCAGCCCCTCTTCTTCCCTCCTCTCTGCTCAACCAGTTGAGCACAAACTACTTTCATACTTTGAACTCAGTTTGCACCAATGGAAGTAAGCTGAGAACAAAGGGGGAATGTGGGAGGAGGAGGGAGAAATGGAATATTTTTAAAGCATCTGAAAAAGTAGGATGATAGAAGATTAATCAGGACTATCTCTGCCAAATATTTAGGGGGAATGACAGCACTCTCAGTGAAGCCACACTAGCATTGGGGAGAGTAGAAAGAAGTAAAATCTGATATTTCTCCCTTTCCTAATTCTCCCTTGTAACAAAGCATAGGTGGCATTTGTATTGATGAGTTTGATCCCCTTCTGCCAGACAGTGCAGGAGTCATCAAATTCTCTTCTGTTTTTTTCTGTTAGATTTCCTCCCTATCTGGCCAGTTATGTTTCTCAACATGTCCTACATTTACTGTTTCTTGACCTATCTTTATCCGTTTTCAGGGTTGTTGTTTTTGGTGGTGGGTGTGGATTGCTCCTCCTGTTATCTCGAAATGAACATTCATGTAAGTACCAACTTCTCATTCTCAGGATGGCAGGAGGATCAATCCACGCCTTAATGGGATCTTCCCAAGCCCTGTACTCTGGATTGGCCTCCCAACTACTTTAGACTCATACCACTGCTCATAGCATTGTTCAGCCAAATGCCATCAGTGCAGATTTATATTTGTTTATTTTGTAGTGTCTAATAAATGTTGGCTCTTTTTGTCCAGCTGCATTACATATCTCCCCCAGTGAAGATATCACCAAGTATGGTTATACTAGTTGTCGTTGACTTGGTTGAGTGGGGCCAGACATTCCTTGGTCTCAGCTTCTTTGACTAATCAGAACATAAATAAATGCAAGCCTTGATCCATCTTGCTATCACTGTATTACTCACCTGCTGGACTAATGATCTTGGGTGATATGATGCTAACAATGCTTCAGTCCGTCTTATGTGTTCAGTTCTTCTAATATACACTTTCATTGTTCTTCTTATATCCAAGGTGTGCCACTTACACTCCAATGCATGAGTTGGACTAAATGTAGGCAAATATATTGCCTCACTTAAAGTTGAAGTGGACATACATTTCGGCAGAAAAGTGTGGTCCAGAATCAGAGTTAGTCTATCATGTTCAAATTTACAGAGATTAGCACTCACAAACAAGGCTGCTAACTCTATACTCTCCAAGCAGATGTTGTGACCAAAAGGAAAGCCACTTTAAACAACAACTGTCTCTGTGATGCCTCTTTCAGTGACTCAAATGGGGAAGTCAATGCATTGAGAACCAAGTTAAGGTCCCAGGAAGGAAACCTGTAGACTGTGGGAAATGAGTTCAAAGTGGCACCTTTCAGGAATGTCTTAATATGCATGTATGCAGACAAAGACTCCTCTTGTAAGGTCCAGATTGCTGACAAGACCACTACTTATCTTTTAAGAGTATTTGGCCTTGGCCCCTTACTGATGCCTTCTTGCAGGAACTCTGGAACATGGGGCACTTTCACTTTATTCTCTGATATTGAATTTGTTCTGCACTATTTCAAAAATCCCTTCTACATTCTATTATATATTTTCCAAGTGGACTCCCTTCTAGATGCCAAAATAGTTTCTACCACCTCTGTGGTATAACCCATCTCTTAGATACTTCCATTCAATCTCCACACAGTCAGAAGCAACCATTCTGGGTCCAGATGCCACACTGGGCCCTGGCTGAGTAAATCTTTGCATACTGGCAAATGCAGTGATGGCCCTTGTGCCATTTGCATTAATACTGGAAACCACAACCTTCTTGGATAGCATGGTACAACCAGTAACACAGGGGCCTTCTATGGTTGTATCTTGAGAAGTGCCTTCTGTACCATTCAAATTGGAAGAAAAGCAAAATATAACTCCTCCGGCTAGAGACTGACAATGCATCTTGCACCTCTGCATTTCTCTCTCTTTTTATTGAATAGAAATTCTTTAACTTGGCATTCTTACCAAACACAAATAAATCTACTTGCAAAGGTCCATATCAGGTCTCCAACTGGGCGAATACTTACTTGTTGAGCAACCACTCTCCCAGGTATATCCAATTTCTGCTGAGATAGTCTGCCTACATATTTAGGACCCCCTTCAAGTACATTGCTGAGATTGCAAGTTCTTCTTGACCCATCTGAATAGCCTCATCAATTCTGACTCCAGAAGAACTGAATGTAGACCTCCTTGCTTGCATATATATGCTTTTATTGTCATGTTGTCTGTGCAGACTAATACATGCTGATTTTTCACAAACTTTGTAAATCTGAGCAGTGCTAGATGCACTGCTTTTACTTCCAAGTAATTTATATGGAATTTCTTGTCTGCCAGAGTTCAGAGACCCTGCACTAAGTATCCCTTGCAGTGTGCCCCCTATCCTGACAGACTTGCATCTGTCATGACTTGAATTCTGCTCTACACTTTCAGCAGAACACCTACCACAATGTTTTGTACTTTCAACCACCAATCCAAGTCGTTCCTAACTTGTTGTGCTACTACTATTTGATAATTTTGCTTTGTCCCTATGGCCATCTGATGAGGCATCAGTAGTCTTTGAAGAACTCTTGAATGAAATCTGCTCCACTGGACTAATTGAATCATTGATATGAGAATGCCCATCACTTTGGTCAATTGAATTACATCCGCTAACCTCAAAGCTCAAACTTTGGTCACTTCATGTTTTAATTTTGTTATTCTCTCTCAGGAAAGGTAAAGTTTCTCCACTGAGGATCTGCAAGTGGTCCTTGAAGTGCCCCAATGACCCCTAAAGCCCCTGACTCTTTAAAAAAATGGGGAGTCGTCCTGTTACCCTGTGAATTGGGGGTCCCGAGAGGGACACCTAAACAACCAAACCAAACTAAACAAAGATCGGGAAATTAGCTGGAGCACTCTCTTGGCTAACGAGAGGCAGGGTAACTTAGCGGGGATCTTTTACCCTATGTATACAGCATCGGGTCAGTGAGCAGACAAAATAGTTCAAACTAGCAATAATATTTATTAAGCAATTATTAAGAAAAACACAAACACACTTACTAACTAGAAATAGAAAATAGAGCTTTGGGGGAATGGGTGATACGTCACCAATCTCACAGTCCTGAAGAAAGCCAATTGGAGAGAAGGAAACCCGGCGTGGCGGCCAAGGGGAGTTCATAGAAGCAGCAGCAGCAGGGGTAGAAGTCAATGAAGTCCGAACATTCCAGTGAGAGGTCTGAACAGCTCTCAGAACTGGGGATTTTTATAGAGGAAGGAATGACCGTGGGCTAGTCTGGTACTGGGTGAAAACAATGAGTTTTGGACTGGAGACAATGTCTCCGAAAGGTCAGAATTTACGCGATTGAGTTATAGACCGAATTGAGAATAGTATGGCCAGTATGTAGATGCGGCTAGCTCGGCAGTTAAGCACTTAGCTCGCCAGGGTGCCCTCTCGGGGCAGAGGTCTCTTTGTTTTAATACGCATCTGTAAAGAAGGTGTTTGTTTCGGCCATGCCTAGCTTCGCTCTTGTTCAGTGGCCTCACAAACATTTGGCTGGTGGCAGAGCAAGGCCGAATTGTGATATCAAAATGATATCTAAAAGTTACCAAAGGCCAGACTAGTTCACGGTGATAACAGTCCTTATTTTGCTCCCATAGCTGCAGATTCCATGCAGTGCAGAGAACTCAGGCCATTTCCGCACTACACTGGTATAGTGCTATTATTCCACTTTCAACATCCTATGGAATCCTGGGGTTTGCGGTTTTTGGGGGGGGCATTTAGACTTCTCAGAAGCTTCTCCCAGTTGCAGCTTCTCCTAGCTTGTCCTACACAGCTGCAGTTAAGGCTGGAGGTGGGAGGAGCTCCCACCTTCACTTTTGCCTTCTGTGATTTACCTACTTGGGTGATACGGTGCAGAAGACTCCCTGATTAGGAAGACTGTGTCTGAGAAGCTGACCGAGAGACTGATATCCCCTTTTCCCCTTGCTTTCTCACCCTATCTCTGGCTGTTTAAGAGCAGAGAAAACAGGCTGGTGCTGGGAGGGGCTGTCACTTTGCCTTGCTCACATGCGAGACAGTCATGGGAATGGGTTCCCTAAGGCTTCAACTCCATATTAACTGGTAAGAGAAGGTAAGTGGGCAGGCAGCAGGGGCAGCAGTCACCTCCTTTCATTGGCTGGTTGGCTGGTTGGCTTGAAATGGTTCACCGGGCCCAATCCTTTCTGTTGCACCATTCATTAAGAGGACATAGGACTAGGTAGTGCACTCCCACAGTGCATGGTCAGTGGGCAAGCTGAGGCTAAGGTGGCCCCTATCATTTGCCAGAGAGACAAGTGTTTCCAGCCACACATTTGGAGTGTCATGAAAAGGCAGAATGGTTTCAAGTGCCATCTGTTCTATTTTTATTGTCAGGGGTGGTGTGTGCATGTGCTTCAGGAATTCTCTGTCTCATGTCCAAATAATGAGACTGGCTTTGCACTTTAACTTGGGATGGAGGGGGGCACCATTTGCGGATCTGTCTCAGGCTGCAAAATGCCTTGGGCTGGCTGTAGTCAGACATGTCAGCAGCAACAATCCATGCCTGCCTGATTGAGATGTACAGGATAGCTTCATGTCTAGAAATTAGACTTACAGGTTTCAAAAGGAACATTTATTCAGGAACACTGAAGAAAACAGCTGTACATCTTGGCAACGGCTGAAACTAAAGGACTATTAGATTTACACTACTGTATAAGCCATTACATTTCAAAATTAGCACATGCTGCTATCCCATTTGCTGATAACTGAAAACATTTTTCCCAGGCTCACTGTCCCCTCCTCCCATGTTCTCTCACAACCTACCAACAGTGTGACCTTGCAGCAACATCTATTCATTCTTATCACAGATCATTAACCAAAGATTCCTAGATTCCCAGCTTCCCATCCATCACCTCATCCAGTCCTTCCTCCCTACACAGCAAAGCACCCAAGCACTAACGCATGGTTGTAAAACATGACAGGGAGAGTGCAGCCAACTGGACACCAATTGCTGTATGATTGCAAAATGAACAGGAAGTGACTGAGGCCTCCTCTGATTCCCTCTCCCTTCAGTGGACCCAGTTGATGTCCTAAGCGGCTGCACCGCAGCCCTTTCTCCTGGCTGTCCTGGTGCTACTGCAGGGGAAGAGACTCATCCTGCTTATTTAGGAGGAAACTGGGTTTTAAAAATTGTTGGGGACAAATACCTCCCTTTCTGCTTCAAACAAAGCTTGCCGCAGTTTGCTGCTGGAAGATCTTGGAGAAGGAGAAAGAGAAGAAGATTGCTAAGACTGTCCCTCCTTTGCTCCCAGCTGCTCGTTTTCTTTGGCTAACCTGTGGATGGGACGGTTTCACTGCAAATGGGCAATGCCAGCCATCCCAAACGTGCCCCATTCATTTGGTTTCTCCCCCTTTCCCTTCTCTTCCCCTCCAGATAGGAGTGGGGGCTTGGTGAGCCTCAACCACTGTAATCTTGCAAGGGACTGAGGTAGGGTGAGAGAGGGAGCAATGGCATCATAGAATCATAGGATCATAGAAATGTAGAGTTGGAAGAGACCACGCAGGCCATCCAGTCCAAGCCCTGCCATGCAGGAACACCCTCAAAGCACTCCCATCTAGCCTCTGCTTAAAAACCTCCAAAGAAGGAGACTCCACTACACTCTGAGGCAGCATATTCCATTGCCGGACAGCCCTGACCATCAGGAAGTTTTTCCTGAGGTTCAGATGGAATCTCCTTTCCTGCAGCTTGAATCCATTGCTCCTTGTCCTGGCCTCTGAAGCAGCAGAAAACAAGCCCATTCCCTGCTCTACATGGCATTCCTTCAAATATTTAAACATGGCTATCATGTCCCCTCTTAACCTTCTCTTCTGCAGACTAAACATACCCAGCTCTCTAAGTCTATCCTCATAGGGCTTGGCTTCCAGGCTCCTCACCATTTTGGTCACCCTCCTCTGGATTTGCTCCAGCTTGACCATGTCTTTCTTGAATTGGGGTGCCCAGAACTGGACACAGTATTCAAGATGAGGTCTAACCAAAGCAGAGTAGAGTGGTACCAGTACCTCCCTCGATCTAGACACCATACTCCTGTTGATGCAGCCGAGAATTGCATTGGCTTTCTTGGCTGCTGCATCACACTGCTGACTCATGTTCAGCTTGTGGTCTATTGAGACTCCTAGATCTCTTTCACACGTACTGCTATCCAGCCATGTGTCTCCCATCCTATATTTCTATATTCCATTTTTTCTACCTAAGTGTAGGACCTTACACTTCTCTCTATTGAATTTCATTTTGTTAGCCTTGGCCCAGCTCTCCAATCTATCCAGGTCATTTTGAATTTTGATCCTGTCATCTGGCGTATTAGCAACCCCTCCCAATTTGGTGTCATCTGCAAATTTGATGAGCATGCCCTCTATTCTTTCATCCAAATCATTGATACAAATATTGAACAGCACTGGGCCCAGGACAGAACCCTGTAGCACCCCACTAGTCACTTCTCTCCAGGATGAAAAGCAGCCATTTGTGATCACCCTTTGGGTTCGGTCGGTCAACCAATTATAAATCCAACTAACAGTAGCCCTGTCCAGCCCGCATTTTACTAGCTTCTTTGCAAGCATGTCATGGGGAACTTTGTCAAAGGCCTCACTGAAATCGAGATATGCTACATCCACAACATTCCCTTCATCTATCAAGCTAGTAACTCTATCATAAAAAGAGATAAGATTAGTCTGGCATGACTTATTTTTGAGACATCCATGTTGACTTCTCGTGATTACCGCGTTGCTTTCTAAGTGATTAGAAACTGACTGCTTAATGATCTGCTCTAAGATCTTTCCGGGTACTGATGTCAGGCTGACTGGGCGATGATTATTTGGGTCCTCTTTTTTCCCTTCTTGAAGATGGGGACAACATTTGCCCTCTTCCAATCTGCTGGAACTTCTCCTGTCCTCCAAGATTTCTCAAAGATTATAGTAAGTGGTTCCGAAATGGCCTCTGCCAGTTCTTTCAATACCCTAGGATGCAATTCATCTGGACTCAGAGACTTGAATTCATCCAGTGTGGCCAGGTATTCCTGTACCACCTGTCTATCTATTATGTGCCTCATTTCCTCTTCTTTCTCACCTGCTACCCAACTGCCAGGTTGAATGCTTGTATCCTTCTGGGAAAAAACTGAGGCAAAGAAGGTGTTAAGTAGTTCTGCCTTTTCTCTGCCCCCTGTTAGTAATTCACCATCTTCTCTGCGCAGCGACCCTATCGTCTCCTTCTTTTTCCTGTTGCTGCGGACGTATTTAAAAAAGCCCTTTTTATTGTTTTTAATGTCTCTGGCCAGCCTAAGTTCATTCTGTGCTTTAGCCTTTCTGACCTCCTCCCTACATCTCCGGGCTACTTGCTTAAATTCTTCTTTGGTGGTTTCCCCTTCTTCCATTTCCTGTACATGTTTCTCTTAACACTTAGCTCAGCTGAGAGTTCTTTAGTCAACCATTCCGGTTTCTTCAGATGCCTTCCATTTTTCCTCCTTATTGGCACAGTTTTAGACTGTGCCTCCAGTATCTCCCTTTTAAGGAACTCCCATGCCTCCTGAACTCCTTTCCCTTTCACTATTCTTGACCACGGAATTCCAGCCAGCAGCTCCCTAAGTTTACAGAAGTCCACTTTTTTAAAATCTAAGATGAGTGTCTGGCTGAACTTAACTTCTCCTTCCCACTGAATGCCAAATTCCAATAGGGCATGGTCACTCCCCTCTAAAGATCCAACCACTTCTACCTCATTAACAAGGTCATCCCTGTTGGTCAGGATCAGATCTAGAATATTTGATCCTCTTGTGGCCTCTTCCACCTTCTAGACTATGAAATTGTCTGCAAAACAAGCAAGAAACTTGCTGGACCTTGCTGTCTTGGCAGAGCATCCCTAGCGTTGGTGTCATCCACCTCTGATGGTTTAATCCAGTGTAGTCTACATTCTCTGCACCCTCCCAGTGAATGCAAACACAGCAAATATTAGAGTTTGAAGTGTGAACTTCAACTCTCTGTCTGTTTGTCTGTCTGTCTGTCTGTCTGTCTCTATCTCTCCCCCCTCCCCTGCCCCATGCAATGCTAGAAAGCTGGGCATTGAAGGAAACATTTAATGGAGGGCAGAATTCTTATGGGGGGGGAATGCTTTCATTTTGCCCTCTTCATTGTAGCTACACATGTTTGGATTGCAATTCCCAGAATCCCCTAGTTCCCCTACCATGGTAGCTCTAGGAGGCATAATCAATAAAAGTAACTTTTCCAAGCTTTAAAGGAACATGCCTGGCACTGAACCAAGGACCTTTTTGATGGAAAATAGTGCTCTACTCTTGAATTGTGATCCCTGGACACTAGAAGCTAGTTTATCAGTGTCAGGACAGAAGTGTAACTTTGCTGTCCCATTTTTACTTTACTGCCATTTTAGTGTTAGGGCCATTTTGATCTTTCAAAGCAGGACTTTCATATATTTAGACATTATCAGTGAGAACAAATTTCATATACTATTTTCCTTCCTTCTCTTTCCCTCATTTTTTTTCCTTCTTGGCAAAGAGACCATTTTTGCCATTTCCAAATCATTTTTGTTCATAAATCTTGCAAAGCACTTGTACAGTTGGCTTAACAGTGCATCATTCTCTATTCAGAAAGCACTAACTTTGTGAGGAGTATTGTGGAGCCTAAATCATTATTGCAAACCTCGTGTTCAATTGGCTTAACTGCACAGAGATTTGTACAAATAAACCAGTGTTATGATGAACATTTTCACAGGCTGATGCATTTACCCAAAACACAGAAAACATGCTGCTCACTTCACTTATGTTTCCGCCACTTCTGTTTTTTAAATTATGCAAAGAAGCAGTTAGAAACTCATTATAAAGAATAACAATAGTGCTTCACATTCTGTATGGTGTTCAAAACATCATTGTAATCCTTATAACCAATTGATAAGATCATTCTCATTGTGAAGAAAAAAACCCTGTGAAGGGGCATCAAGGGAAACTAAGCCCCAGGATTCCATAGGATGTTGAAAGTGGAATCATAGTGCTATAACAGTCCCATGCAGAAATGGTCTAAAACTGTGATGACAGGCTATATAGCTGCATCCTTGAACTTAAATCCAGCAGCAGTAGACCTACTGGGTTTATATCCACAAAAGCTTATGCTAAAATAAAAACCAATTAATCTTAAAGGTGCCCCTACATTCCTTTTCCCTCATCCCATCCCCTCCCCTCCTCTCCCCCTCCCTTTCTTCTTTTTATGCGTCAAAAGATTGACAGGGTTTGTTCCTTGAAATCTTCTAAACTAGTTGCTGAAGGCTGAGGTAACATCTGTGTAAATCCCATTGCTTTAACGGATATTCTCTAGCTGAGCCTAGTGACTGAATTTAGACCCAAATGAGATTTGAACTGGAAATTTATGGGCTTCAGGTACAGAATATGAATCTTTGTTATATTTCAGTAGTAAGTCTTTTAAAACAACACTGGAGATTGATTCAAACTGACAAGGAAACACAAAAAACATATGGCATTTAAGTTAAAGAGATCCTTGAGAAACTGATTGCTAACCACAGACTCACACTCAAATAATGTATTGAAATGATTTACATAATCAAGTTTGTTCATGCATATCTGGAGTTCATTGGCAACCACCAGGTTGACTACCTTGGCAAGGGAATTGGCAACTGGCTTATAGTTGTAACAACTTCTGAGTCATAGTTAGGCTTCTTCAGGAAGACTGTTATCCATATCACTGTCTCCCCCAAGCCAGAATGTATGCCCTTCTGGATCCAGCTACCAGTTCCCTTCCTATTAGATGTAATAAGCCATGAAAGGCAATCAGAGAGAAGTTCAACTAAATTTTGACCAAAATCCTTCTCTGCATCCTCAGACTTATCAGATGAAACTCATCCAATAAAACTAAAATAGTTTACCTTGAAGTATTTCACAACTTGTCAAAACAAGCTACTGAGGGGGCCATGATTTCTCTGAATCAAAAAGGATTAACTAACAGCTAAAAAGCTGGAACCAAGGCAAAAAGAACAGCTGAACCAATGCGTTCCCAAATATTTGTTATGAATACGGAAATATTTTGGAAATGCATGCCATCATTTCTCTCCCTGGCCCAGACTTATACCATACCATGAATCACTTGGACAAACTCCACTGGCTGAACCTGAAAAGATTCAGTGTTGGTGGAAAAGTACTTCCTATGCTACCATCACCACAGTAGACTATCCATGGTAATTACCTTTAATCTGTGTTCAGTTGGAATCCACACATGTCTTCCTTCACCTGTACTCTAGCTTTCTCCCCTCTTGCTTCATTGTCTTCAGCTCATGTGTACGTATACTTTGTCCAAGCTCTGCTTACAAGAAGAAGGCACTTGGGGATAATTGTATCTGCTGCCCAAATCACCTCTATACCAGCAGGAAATATCCCAGAGCTCTCTGGAATCTATCAGAATCCATTAGCCTTGGATTTCCAACTCCTGCCTGGGTTATGGACGACCACTGCTAGATATTATTGAGCTAGATAGAGACCAATAAGTTGACTAATGCCCTTTCCACAACTCACCTATTTTCAGTGCTGGGGTGCAGTGCTCGCGTGAGCAGCCTCCAGAGAGAGGCTCTCGCATCCCTGCTTCTTCGGCTCCACACGAGCTTCCTGCTCACGAGAGAGCCCTGCCCCTTCCTTTCGGAGTGCAGCCTGGGACCTTCCCAGGCTGCACTGAGACAGGAAGCACAACTGGCCCAGCTCTCAAGGCTCCACATGCAAGGTAAGTGCGTGCAGGGCCCTGGAGCGATGCGCGACTGTGCAGTGTTTTAGGCTTCAAGCCATAAATGAAAAAATGCGTGAGTGGTCCCTGCCGGGCCCTGGAGCGTCACGCAAATGTGAGTGCGTCATGTAGACCCTTTCGCATCGAAAATACTGTGCAAAAAGGGCCTAAGTATGAAGGAACTCCATGTGTCCAGCGTATAAGATCTTCCCAAGAAGCATATTTCATTTGTGTGAGACACAATTCCCCTTGGAACCATCTTGAGAAGAAAGAATACTAATAAAGATGGGGAAGCATCTTAAAGTAACAGCTGAGCCCAAGAAGTTCCCAATTCCAATTGTCAAGCAAAGCCAGAAAAGGAAGAGATCCTTCTTAAGAAACCAATTGTTTACCACAGACTTGCATTAAAAAAAAAAAAAATTCTTTTGTGCTTTTTTTGAGCCACTGTCCCCTGCTGCTCTGAGGCAGGTGTTCAGCCAGAAAATAATACAGTTTAGTGTTAAGAATACGAAGAGAGCTCTATTTCACACACTTCCACCTCAGCGGGTGAGCTGCATCACTATAATTATTGTTCAAGACACACAGATATATCTCTAAATAGCTTCTGAAAGCATTTTGATCATGAAAATCTCTCTCCCACCACTCTAGCACCCAATATAAAGAGTAAGTAAGAAGAAAGATGTAATGCACTGTCTTCAAAGAATACTAGTCTTTATCATGAAACAGAATTATGTTTCCAGTGTACACACTTATGTGTCTATCCACTTATCCCCACCTGGAAACCTCGGGTTATACATTTTAATTCCAGCTTGAATCCTTTTCATACCCACCTAAAAATAAGCCAGCTGAACACAGTAAGCCTTCTTTGTATAAAGAAAAAAAAGCACTGAATTGCACTCAATTACAGTGCATAACATTGTATTGCACTGCATTTATTAGCCAGTTTGTGACTATAAAACATGCCCAAAGCAAAATACAGTAGACAAAGAAGGGACAATAATGTATTAAAAAAAAAGACCATAATAAAATTTATAGCTCAATACCATCTGTAAAATGAATATCCTCCAACATTTGACTGGTGAAAACAAGGAATACTTATAAAACTCCCATTCTGGTACCAAGGATCACTGCTGAATGTTCTATTCTTCCAGTTAAATGCTTTGATTTGTTGACTGTGCAGTAATATCTCTTCCATTTCATAGTACAAGATGGTCTCCCTCCCTCTCTCCCTTCCTTCCTTCCTTCCTTCCTTCTAAAGACTTCAAAAACTGAGTTCCCTATACTGCATGGAATCTGCAGCACAGTAGCTATGGGAGCAAAATGAGGGCAACCCCCCACATTTTTAAAAGAGTCAGGGGCTTTGGGGGTCATCAAGGGCACTTCAGGGACCACATGCAGGCTGCAGCCCACACTGTGCAAATCCATGCTATAGGCTGGTGGTTGGATAATTAACTGTTTATTATTGAGAGTGCTATATGATAACTGGATTCCAGAGTTCAGTCAAACTGGTCAGAAGGAAAACTGCGTATCAAGCTGCCGGTGTAAAACACAAAAGTTAACAAGGATGGAATTTGCTATTAGTTGGTTAAAGAACTACACTTCCACAGCTAATATATAACTAATTTCAAATAAGTTTTAAAGTTTTAAATAAGTTGTAAAGTTATCTAAAAGCATAAATTGCATATATTTATTGTCTCATAATAAAATGTGCTATGTATTTATTTATTTAATTAATTGTGATTGAACCTCTCATTTATTTTGTTCTGTGCCTCTGCTTAACCGTCATATGAGGGGGGAGGTTCTATCTATTGAAGGGGCTTTTCAAACACATACAAAAGAGAAAGTTCTACAACACCGATTACTTTGTAAACTGAGCTTGACACCAAGGTATCCTCCTGATGTTTTGGAGTACAGTTCTGATCATCTCAAGACATCATGGCTAACAGTCTGAGGTTATGGGGTGTGTGGTCTAAAACATTGGGTTTGAGTAAATGTTATACAGAGTAGTAATGCCTGGTGGTTTCTATGTCCTCATTGGGAGGATGAATCTAGGGGGTTCAGTATGAACTTTGAAGGAATTATCCAAGATGCTGAATCTGTTTGGCCGCTAGAATCCAGCACATTGGATAGCTTGTTTGACTGAAACCTGGATTCACTGCCCCAGTGATATGGAAGTCATTAGTCACTGCTGACAGGTACTTAACTGCAGAGAAACTGTCTAAATGTGTAAAGTATCTTCAAATGTTTGTTGGAGGTGCAAACAAACTGAAGGGGCGTTTTATCATATCTGGTGAAGTTGTGAAAAAGCAAAGAAATGTTGAGGGCAGATACATTGACTGATGGAAGATATTTTAAAAATACAAATTTAGATGAAGCCAGAAATTTTACTGTTGGGGCTGACTGATGATCAGATAGACAAGAACTGCATAAGAATTGCGCAATATATGTCAACAACAGCCAGAGTACTTTTTGCTTAGAAATGGAAAGAACCCACAATAGCATTTGAGGATGACTGGGTGATGAAATTACTCGATATGGCAGAGATGGATAAATTGACTATTTTGATTAAAGAAGGAGCTTTTAATAAATTTAAGAAAGAGTGGGAAGTTGCTAGAGTTGTTTTAGAAGTTGCTAGAGGTTGCTAGAGGAAAATAGCAATGGTTGGATTAAAATAGTGTGATGAGAAGTAATATTGTAGACCATCATACTGATTATGTCATGTACTAATTAAAAGTGAATGTACATATTATGTTTAGTAGTGATAAATTTTATTTAATCTCTTTTTGGACTTCATTAAATATTCAGTAAGTTTAAATATTTATAGGTTTATTCAGTCTTGAGGAAGTGTAGCAATATATCACATAATAGCTGTTTTCTGGGAAGTTTGAAGTCATGTGTCTATCCTTTTTATTCCTCTTTATGTTTGTTTTTAGGATTAGGACTGTGTTTTGTGTTTTTAAGAAATTTAGTAAATGTCTTATGGAGTTTGTATTTGTTGTTAATCCTTGTGTGTGATTTTATGTTCTAATTTGTTTAATAAAATGTGTGTGTGTAGGTAGGTAGGTAGAAATTGACTTCCCCAGCCTGGTTTCATAAACCTGGATCCAATATATTTCTCAACCCGAAGACTTTTTGATTGCACAATTGATCTGCACTTAGTTGGTATGCAGTGCCTGCAACATGTGCACTATCAGTATGATGCATTGTGAGATTAGCCAGTTACGACATCAGTGGTGTTTTTAGCTCCTGTGCAGAGGAAGCAGATTTTGAAATAAACATTAGCTGAATGGTGTGTGTGCTTGCACTTCCCCACCTGCATGTGCTGGTCTTGGTCAAGATCAGAGCTGCATACTTACTGGAAGGTAAAGAGAAGGAGGGAGGAACTTTGAGCTTCACAACATTAGTTGTACTGGGAGTCCTAGCGAATATATTTCCAAATGTGAATGTTGTCCACATTTATGTAAATCCCATTTTTGCAATATTTCTACTCTATGTGGAGCTACCAATAGGATTCAGTTTAATTTAATATATCTTCTCTAGGACTTACTGTTCCATGGGTAACTTCACTCTCTCTCATTCTGTCCCCCCTTCTCCCTCCTCTCTCTTTAACACATATAAACACACATATTCTTTCTCCCCTGCCCCTACTCATCCACACACATCCCATAGCACTCTCAACTATGCAACTGACCACCCAAGCAGAGTTTCAAGGTCGAGTATGCTACAACCCTTCTGGGAGACAGCCTTTCTCAGTTCCTAGGCAGTTTAAAAAAAAAAAAAAGAATCTCTCTGTTCTAGTAAGAGCTAGGTCATTTCCTCCTGAAAATTACAGAGAGTGATGAGGAGTGGCTTAACACCAGATAACACAGAACAGGTTCTTGAGATGTTAGAGAGAGAAAGTGAACCAAGGGCAAAGAAAAATATTAAACCATATATGAGAGAGTAAAGGTATGTGGCAAAAAACCATTTGTTTAGCATCTAATCATATACCCTAACAAAGATTCAGTGATTGTTTTCTTATACAACCTTGTTCTTTACCCATTGTCTTTATCTGTATGTGTGTGACCCCTTAATCTTAAGTGCATTCTCAAAATGCAAACACAAGTATGTAACAAATATGTGTACTCCTCATGGTACTCAATAGGGACCAAGAACAGGCTGACTTGATGACAGCTCTTGATTAAATTAGGAAACATCCTCCTATCTCAGAATCAAGCACTGAAGTCATTTGAATTCCCTGCCTTTTCTACAACTGCTTGATAGCCAATGGGTGCTTGTCTTTCAGAGATAATATCAGGTAGGGGTGTGTATGTGTTCGCATGTGGATGGCTACCTGCCTGCTTGCTTATGTTGTTTTCACCAAGATTATCATCACAGTACAGAAAGGACTGTAAATATCTCTGTCCAGTCCACTGAAATCCCCAGCTGGAGCTTCTGTGCCACAGTTTTCATGTTAAAAGACAAAAATGCAGCTTCAAGTGATGTGCCATGTCTAGTTTTGTAGTATCTTGATTTGAGCAGATGCTTTTCTTTCCAAACCAACATCCAAAACTGAGCTATTTTGACACTCTATTTCAAACTCTGTGTCCCAGTTTCCTAATGGAAATGTTTCGAAGTAATTTTCACCATTTTCATCGGGTACCTTTTGTTGTGCCCACCTGTTTCTCATAAGAAATTCTAGTATTTTTTTTTTCAAGGAAAATGTTATCAAGAGCCACCTCCCATATTTCCAGTTGTATCTCCATTAGAGATGCAATTCTTTGCTAATTTTGTTCTGAAATGAAACAAATAATAATTTTTGCAATTCTTCTTCTTCTGCAAGAGAGTCTTTGAAAACAGGAGTTTTCATGTTTTGGGAAACTTGAATATACAGTTTAACAATTAATATATAACATGTTATTATAAAATCAAAATGCCTTTTTCAGAGCCACTCAGAATTACAAAACTTCTCAGATCCATGGTTACTGTATGAACTCTGAGTTCCTTTTTCTGTGTGGCTAAGTGCATCAGTACTCCATATGACAGGCATGAGCAAAATATGGTATGCAAACCATATGTGGCCTCAAGGCCATTTTTGCACTTTCTCCTAAGCTCTCCTCAGAACTATATTAATGTTTTCCTGCTAGTTTCAGGGGACCCTTCTATTTTGACAATATCAACAATTGCATTTAACAACACTGAATACAATGTAATGAAAGAAAGGCATAGTAGAGTGCATACATGTGTGTGTGTGTGTGTGTGTGTGTGTGTATCTATAAAATGTATATTTAATAAATATAAGAATAGAGCAAAATAAATGCATGGAACAATGAATACAAGAATACAATGAATACAAGAGAAATCCTTTCATTTGGAACTGGAGACCTTCAACATACCCATCATTACTAGCCTTGCAAAGTATCAGTCAACCTTGTGCATGGCAACACAACGTGGTGAAGAAAATGGAGAAGAGTGATACCCAAGCATATAGATTGAAAGGCCAATTTCTTCTATGAGGAAAGCTTGACAGCCCTGACCTAGGGCCTTTCTGCACTACACTGCTATTATTCCACTTTTAACATCCCATGGAATGCTGGGGTTTGCAGTTTAGGGAGGGGCATTTGCTATTCTCAACCAGAGAGCTCTTTGGCCTCAGTAAACTAGAAACCCCAGAATTCCACAGGAGGTTGAAGGTAGAATAATAGCACTGTAACAGTCTAGGGCAGAAAGACCCACTGTTTAGATTGAGCAGAAGAAAGACCTACTGTTTAGATTGAGCAGAAGAAGGCTGCTGGATTGTACTCTTCAAGCGCTGTAAGAACTGTCCTCAGGAGACAGCAAAGTTGTGATCTATGCTGCCCTGGAGGTAGGACTCATTCCAATGGCTTTAGTTTATAGGAAGGTGAATTTTGTTTTAGGAGCACTGGATAAATGTCTTGGCAAGAGCAGTGTGACAGTGGAATCATTGTTGGGAGTGGGTTCTCCCTCACTTAAGATTTTCAAGTGGGGACTCAGGGATGCTGTTGTTTGGCTTCTCAGGTAGCAGATTGGAATAGGTGATCTAAAAGCAACTTCCTTGATTCTTTTCTTCAATTAGTTAGAATAGTCAATGGGCCTCTCTGCAACCAAGGCAAATCAGCCACATTTATTTAAAAAAAAAATTGTTGCATCTACAACCCAGTTTGAATCCACAGGCAACATTTCCCTAAGCGTTGATAAAATTGGGATGACTGTTCAAAATATCTCTAAGAAGCATTTAATTAATCTGAATATTCTGCGCTTGGGCCTCCATCTGCTCCATCAGTGATTTCTTCATGCCTCTTCCAGACACTATCTTGCTTTTGATATTACTATAAGTTTGGTAGATCACGGGAATGCTGTGAATGTAGTATATTTTTATTTCAGTAAGACTTTTAATGAGGTCCCTCCCTTATATTCTTGCAGACAACCTCGTAAAATGTGGGCTAGACAGTGGTACGGTTAGGTGGTTTTGTAAATGGAAGATGGACCAAATCTGATGATTCTTCACCAGGGTGTAACAAGACAATTTTCATTGGGTGGGGGGGCAGGGACAAAAAGCGGGGACAGAGGGTTGGGTCATCAGTCTTTATAAAAGAGATTTCTGTGGAAAAAAATGTTTTAGTAGGTAATTACAAAACAACCCCCAATTAATGGAGGAGGGGCAAGTCAATTTAAAATAAAATATTTTACACATGCAAAATAGTTGTATAAGCTAAATATCAGTGAGAATGAAGTAAATTAGTATTGTGTGAGTTATCCTATAATAATTTGAACTGTTGATTAATTCTAGTGCAGCATGATCACCTAGCAAGCTTGTGGAGAAATTGTTCAGTTGCAATTCCTTTAAATATATTATTTTGAAAAGGCAAGATGCCTGTTTTGTTCTGCTTTTCCCTGATGAAGCACAGAACACCTCTTAGGTGTTGGCCCAAATGTGAAACTTGGATGGTCTGGTTTTACCAATCACGATGCCTAAAATTACTTCCAGACCTTATCATTTAGGAGTTTTTAAGAGAAACACTTTACTCTGCCTAGGAAGGGGATTTTGAGCTTAAAAGGACAGCAACAGAACTTTATCTGAAGGAAGTGATTCTTTTGACTATTGGTGGAGAAGAAATAGTGCAATTCTCCTTTTTCCCCTCCCCCACCAAGTCCCCTTGAAACAAAGATTGGGGCTATTTGTAGATGCATCAACTCTACCTTAGGACCATCTGAAACTACATTTAAAAAGTCTCAAGCAAGGTGAAGTGCTAGACACAATCTTCTCAGTTCTTCTTCCATGATGTGATTTTTAACATCTCTGCCTGATGAAGAAGCCAGTAAAGCTCTGGAAGCCTGCATTAAGGAAAATTTCATTGGGGAAACAGAATTCTTATGGGGTGGAACACCCTCATTTATCCTCATATCACTACACACATGTGAAGGTATGTTTCCTTAAAAAAAAAACCCCCAAAAAACAGGTCACACTAGTGTCAGCCTAAAATAAAAAGTATATAGCTTAAGCTTCCAGGAATAATTCATTAAAACAATTAAGGAAAATCTTTCAAGAATAATTTATTTTACAGATTAGACAGATTCAAGTTTTGTTTTGTCCATTAATGAAGATATTAATTTGCATTTGTGCACTTTGCTCATAGATGCACTGGATAATGGAATTTGCAGTCTTAGGGTTGCATATACAGTCCCACATTTCCTGATGAATGCTCAAACAGATCTGCCAAAAAGAATGCAGATTTTTGTAAGCCTGCTCCCAATTTTTTAGCACCATACAACATTAACAGAACCTCCAATTTCACACAGAATTCTCATCTAAGTATAACATACCAGCCGCAGTGCTTCTCAGTGGACTGCATCCCTTATGAACAAATATCCAGGCATATGACAGTGAGCCTCTTATCACAGTTCTGCTCCGACAGCAAAGTCACGTGATGTCTCCAAGGAAAAGGAGGTAGGGAGAAAATAGGTGTTTATACATTTTTCTATAAAAATGTCAAGGAGAGGCAAGAAGTGCTGTTCATTTCTTATTTATAAAATGTGCAAGGAAGTAAAGAAATGCCATGAGCAAAGTCACCTTCGCTCCCACAGACACCTTGGAGAGGTCGATTGCCAGGGAGAAATGGGATGTGGTCCCGTTTTTTAAGATTTCCATTTTATTATTCCCGTTTCTTCAAAAGCTAATTAAAGAAAAAGAGGAAAACTCTTAGGTATATGCTGCATGGCTTTCAAATTCAGGCAATATAGTACAAAATCAAAGACCCACTTTACTGGCAAAGTTTATTCATTCAATTCAGTTTGCCTTATGCCTAATCAGAGGGTGTAAAAAATCTCTCACTTGCAGTTTCACTGAGTTTTCCTGAATCCTGCCTGACTTTTTATTCCAGTTCCTGTTTCATTTTGGATTACAAGACTTCATGTTTCCTTCTCACAATGAAATCCATTCATTTGACACACATTTTTAATTTGTGCATTTATTTCCACAGTTTATCTAATTTACACTGTGTGATTGTGCATATATTTTTTCATTCTGTGCATTAATTTTAAAATTCGCACATTGTTTTATGTGTACTTTATTTCTTGGAAATATGCTATAAGCCAAATAAATGCGTGAATTCTCATAGTAAAGCATTTTCTTACTGGCTGTCACAGATGGTGCAAAAATGGTGCTTTTGCTGATACTATTTGACTCCCAAGGAAATTTTTTTCTACTTTTCTGCTCTAAGTAAATATGCTCAGAAAGGATGGCCAGGTACGCTGTTCCAAAAAAGAAGGGATCTTTGGGTCAGATGTTGACAGATAACTTAAAGGCCACAGCTCTCCATTCTTAGGATTATCTTCAAATCAGGCTCAGATTGGTGAGGCTGTCTAAACAGGGATGCTCAAACAGGGAAGTGTTCTCTGTGAAAACAGAGATATGGCCATCCTAGTTCAACCACAACTTTAACAACTGTAATGTGGTTTCTTGGTTCCAAGTCTTGTTGCAAGGAAAAAAGGAAGAGATGCTGGCAACTACATTGTTTAATAAACAATGTTAATTATGGTATTCTGTCATGTTGCAGTTCAAAACAGCCGCTGATGACTATTTGACATTGCCACCCCTTCTAACAAAGAGTTCTGTATCTCCCTGAAGAACTATTCTCTATCCTAAAGCTAATGCCAATCATATTCATGTAAATATGTTACTGATGAGCTCATCCAGGATGACGTTCTGCATAGTTCGCATGTTGTTTTCTTGTTGGTAGCACCTTATTCATACTCTTGTTCTCAGAAAGACTGTCAGGGGACATAGCCAGACATGAAACAATTATATCAGTTTCTAAGACCTCCAGATGATGCCGGTGGTCCTGAGCAGCTGATATAATGAGGACGTAGAAGACAGTTCTGCAACACCCTTCCTCCTCCAGGCATAAACTGCCATGGGTGGAGGGACTTGAGTGGATTTATGGTAGTTTGTGGGGGACGAGCTTTGTCTCTGCAGATGAAGAACGGCATACTAAGTGCTGAACTGACCAAAAACAGATACATGCAGGTGAAGGTTTAACGTCTACCTGTTGTCTTGTTCTGAAAGTGGGTGTAGTTGCAGGCCTCTTCAAGGGTTCTTTTTGTGTCAGACTGACACATGTTGCTAGCGCAGTAAATGATACAGTAAATGGTGGTAAATGCTGCTGTTGATGGTACACAGCAGAGAAGCATTCTTTGGCTGATAGGGTTCAGCATCCCCTCACAGCCATGGTAGAACCAGGCCCCCAAATTCTACACAGATTGTCCTTCAGCCAGCAATCTGATTCTGCATCATTAAATATATGGGGAGCCCTTCGGCTGGGGTATACACACCTCAAGGTGAGGCGAATGGAAGGTGGACTTCCAAGGGTTATATAATGCAGAAGCAAGCAAAGAAAATCAAAGTGCACAAGTGTGACTCCCCTCCTCTCTGTAACCAGGCTAGCAACAAAGACAGATTCATTCCCCCTGTCCATTCTCAGTCTTCTTATCTTTCTCCAGCCTCAAACTGCAAGTGAATGCAAAAAGGTCACTAATACAAGTAGCACTGGATAGTTGTCAGCGTTTGGCCATGGTGCTAACAAGAACTCTAAAACCCATCTGCCTGGTGGTGGAGCCCCACTTGCTACATCTGTGTATGCCATTAACAGGATGCCAATTACAGTAATTTAATCAAAGGAGTTGGCTCACTGCAGCTTACAAAACTTAGGAACTCCCAGATAAAGGCAAATGCCTTCCTCACAGTCAAGTCCCCATTCCAACCAAGCACCCTCATGAGGTTACCTTTAACCCCCATGGACTTGGATGGGAAATTTTAGTTCCTCAGGGTTACCCTTCATTTGAGAATCCACACAGGACCAGGCCTACAACAGAAGCATTCTCCAACATTGTCAGCTGAGGAGTTATAAACAATGCCCCAAATTTCATTACTTGCCACATTTTTTCCCTATAAGGAAAGAAACAGGTTGTGATAAAAATATCACAACAAATCTGTTCCTTTTTGCCATTGTGGCATTAACTTTTGTCCCAAACAATGGAACATTTTGGGAGGAAAAAAATCCCATGCCATGACCCAAAGATAGTTCAGAGAAGCTTATGTGAATGCTTAGATGAGAAATAGCCCCTTCCCTGCCCATAATGAGAGAGCAAGTGGGAAGCAAGGATCACCTGAAACTCTGCTACCCAAATAAATTATGTATTGTTTCTTAGGACAGTTACGTGGACAAAATGGGTCCTATGGCCTTGGTGATCTAGAAGGCAGAAGACCTAGCAAGCGCATGCTCAACTGAACCTGTCCAAGGAGAATCAAAGGAAGACAGTGACTTTAAAACAAGTAAGGATGGAAGGACCTGGTGCACATATATACAGGTAGTTCATTATAGCCAAGAGCTATACATTATTTGGAAAGAACATATAAAGAACAATGCTGGAAACCTATGATTTCTTTGCAGAAAGCATTCTTTAACATACAATCAGTTGAAAAATTTGAGCATGTATCCAGAGCATGGACTGAGAGGAACTCTACCCTGTCAGTGTGTGGAAACCCCTTGGCATCACTGAGGTGAAGCCATCGTTCCTGTTGGGAATGCATCATGGACAACATGAAGCCTCAGTGGAACTTTGGCACTGAGTCTTGGAGGGGGCTGCTGCTTCAGATAGCAATGATTCTGAACAAATTTCCTGAGCTCAGGGAGTACTTACAGTCTGATAACACCAAACAAAAGCAATGCATAGAATCATAGAAATGTAGAGTTGGAAGAGACCACAAGGGCCATCCAGTCCAACCCCCTGCCATGCAGGAAAACCCTCAAAGCACTCCCGACAAGTGGCCATCCAGCCTCCGCTTAAAAACCTCCAACGAAGGAGACTCCACCACACTCTGTGGCAGCACATTCCACTGCCGGACAGCCCTGACTGTCAGGAAATTCCTCCTGAGGTTCAGGTGGAATCTCCCCACCTGCAGCTTGCATCCATTGCTCCTAGTCCTGGTCTCAAGAACTTTTGATTAAATGGCTGCCTTTGGGGACTTTGGACTATATTCGTTGAGCATCTTCAAACACCAGACCTAACCATTAATTAATAACTGGTTGAGTTCAGAGGAAAATATCCATTCCAGCATCATATAACTAAAAGTATTGCATAAAAGCATGGTGGTTTTGCAGTACTAAAACATCATATCCTCTGAAGGCAGACCTTCACCTGAGCAGCATAGTACACTATGGCAAGACCAGCTTGGTTACATTGTAGCTGACCACACTACATGAACCATATTTCCACATTGGATGAAATCTGGTGAGAAACTATTTTTCCAACAGCATGAAAGATCTTGTTACACAACGGCCTAACACACCTTGGCACCCTTTCAGTGCAGTAAGCAATATACAGTTGGCCATTCATATTTGCTTGGGTTAGGGGCACAGGACCCTCACAAATGTGGAAAAATTGTTAGTATCAAAATGACTGTGTGTGTCTCTGTGGGAAGGGGGCTGAGCCATGGTGGAAAATGGACATCCAGAGTTCAAACCAGGTCAGGGAAAGGAGAGGGAAGAGGGGTGTGTCAGCATGATGGTCCTATACTTCCTCTTTCTCACCCATTTCCTTCCTTGGAGATGTGGGACATCAGAAGAGGGTTTGTGGTGCTGTGAAATTGAGCTATGAGCCATCCTTAGCTGGCTAGGCAGAAGCTAGTGGAGGAGGGAGGACCAGAGGGTTTTTTTTTAAAGGGCTGCAAATCCTGACTGTCAAGAGGGAAGGTTTCCCCAGAAAAGAAGCACCCGAGGTGGGGGGTGCAGGGATTGAAGAAATGCACAACTAATCAAATCCATGATAGTCAAACCCCCAAATGGGGAGGGCCAACTGTACACATCATGTATTCACTTTGATAAAGGCAACCACTATCATCAGTCTTTGGTTCCAACAGAGACAAAATGGTGATGTCATATGTCCTCAAAAAGGTAAAACTGTGCTTCTCCTGCCCGCTATGGATCATGACACAGTAGTGTGTAAGCAATCTTAGAAACTTAAGGCCATCATTAAGACAATAAGACAAAGAAAGAAATGGATAATCTCAATCATCTTGCCACGAACTACAACTGTAACAGGTATGCACTAATACTAATTTTCACTATGCTGGATCTTGCAGTCATTGCCACATACATTTTTTATGAGTCCAGAGCTATCCTGAGTGGGAATCTGCTGCTCTTGTAGGAGGCAGTGCCTCCCCTGATATCAGAAAATAACTATCTGTTCTGAGATGTAATAAAGAATACACACTATGCCAAACCCGACCATCAAAAGGACTGTAGGTGATCTGGATTATGCATCTCAAACACAAGCCCCACCTCCACCTGAATGAACATCTACATTGACACTCTGACTTCTGAAAAGAAGAAAACCAGCAGAAAAACCACAGTAGCATCTGAGTGATTTACCTGGATTGTCTGTAGGTTGGCACAAGGAATGACTTTTCCTGGAGGAATATTTCTGCCAGCAGAAGGGATATAATTCTTCACTAACTTTCTTCTTGATGGAAGCAAGAAGTAATTTTTAGTGCATTTCTTCCTGCTGCAAGAAAGTCTCTGGCCATTTCCGCAGTACACTGTTATAATGCTATTATTCCACTTTCAAAATCCTGTGGAATCCTGGGGTTTGCAATTTAGGGACGGACCTTTAGAATTCTCAGCCAGGGAGTTATTTGGCCTCAGTAAACTACAAACCCCAGAATTCCACAGGATACTGAAAGCGGAATAATAGCACTATAATAGTGTAGGGTGGAAATGGCCTTTGAAAACTGTACTATTTGCCATTCAGGTCTTAATCTATGAAAAAAAATTCATATGGTTGTTTTGTTCAGAAAAATAGCATTGTTTGTGCAGTAAACAGCATTTTTATCTTCTGTGTAGAAAGGGTTGTTTCCTGCACAGGTAATTCTGTCTTCTGGGCAAGACAATCATGTGTGAATTTTGTGCAGAATAAGATCCTAATGACAGCATTTTCTGCACATATTTGCTGTTTTCATTGAAGTAATCAAGCTATAAGGAGAAGCCTCCTTTCTGGACTCTCCATTCTAAACATTTTTACAACCAAATTGTGTATTCCAGGATCCCTAATAGCAGATTAGTCAGTTGTTTTGTTGCCATTCTACTTCACACAGAAACCGCAACCATTAAGGGCTCATGGGGGGGGTCTCCATAATCTCCACTAAACCCTTTCTTAAAGTTTTTCAGCGTACACTGCAGAGGGGTGCAACCCTTGCTTCCGCCACCTCCCATGTCCTCCCGCCTAAGATGAGACAGACACAACAGGGGAAGGGAATGGTCGGTGAGTAAAGGGGTCTCACCGACCGACACACGAGGAATAAAACAGCACACGCATGTGTCACTGGCTGGTATCGCCGGACGATCATGGTCAATAGCCAGAACCGTAGCAACCAATCACTGTACAACAGTCACACACTCACACACACAGTCCCTGCCTCCCGCCGTCCCGTACCACAAAGCGGAACAGTTTCCTTAGCGCTTTTACGGCTAAGTACTCGTGTCCGCTTGGGAGGTGATCAGGCTCCCCTTCCACCCTGAAGCGAGTGGGGCGTCTGGCCTCTAACCAGATTCTACTTGCCTAGGTCTTTTGACGGCGCAGCGGACCACGAACCACTTCTCCGAAGATGATGATTGCCAAATCGAACACAGAGGAAATTTTCAGTGGAGGCAGGGCCCAGTTTCTATACTCTGCTTCCAGGAGGAAGGTTCCCTCGGTTCAGCGCTTGCCGTTTGGGCGCCCCTAGCGCAGGCTCCCCCCGTTCTGGCAAAAGGAGGTAGCCGATGGGCCCAACATGGGGCTCGTGCGCCAAGCCCCCCCCCCGCCCAGCAAGGCGACTCAAGAGCAGGCAAAACGCCACCTCGGTGTCTCAGCGCCTGCAGCGATCTGAGTCACGGCACCATTTATGTTACAGGAGCCCAGAGACCACAGAGCAAGAAAAAGAGTAATTTATTACACGCGGGCTTTTAGCTGGATTTCTCCAAAAGACCAAAAGCCCTGAATTCAAGTTTCACAGCTCTTTTATAGACAAAGTTCACAGCATACACAAAGATCACAGCAAAGATCGCAGGTATGTCTCGGTCCACCCCTCCGGGGTCACAAATACCACATGCTGTTACTAGCTAATTACCCCCGCACTCAGAACTCGGAACACACCGGCTACATGACACACAAACAACATCCTAGCTACGTGATACATTGGCTCTCGTGACCTTTTTACACTTCTTAAATCTTTCTCCGTTCCTCTGACCTAAGCCCCCAGCTTCTACTTTATTTCTACTTTATTATTTCTAATTCATACCTATATCAGTTTGACATTTCTATCATCACCTACCTATGCTCCAAGAGACAAGAGTCCAACCCTATTGGCCAGGCTCTAATAATAGATTGCCTTTGGATATATCAGTTCTTTTTGGCTTTTTCCAGACTACACTGACTGGGCGATTCTGGAAATTATACTTCAAAATCTAATTGTTCTCAGGCTATGCTTAGCTTTCAAAGTATCTATGCAACAAAAGTGAATATCTCATTTTTGAACTGATAACTCTCTAGGCCAGAGGATAATCTACATCCCCTGGTGGTTTCAAAGTATACATAACCAAATAGGGAGTGAGGCGCTTTGTGTTTCCCTTACTGTGGAACAAGATAAACATACCCACTTTGACACTATTTCCTACTCTTTCTTCCAACATTGCTATAAAGCTATCTATTCTGCTCCTTCACAGCCCACCTTCTGTCATCAACACCCAAGGGAGCTTCTTTTGCATGCAGCCTCCCACACCCAGCCTCTCTTTTTCCACATTTTCTTCCACAACCATCCTCTCAGTGTTTAATCTGCCAAATTCCAACTCCTCATCTATCTCATTCCTGTTGGGAAGAGTAAACTGGTACTGGTAGTGGAGGGAGGACTGGTTTATAAACAGAACATTCTTTTCCTCTTATATAATATTTTGTGGTAAAGTAACACTTATTTTATTTACACTTTATCCTTGTTGCCAGGCTGACACATAGCCACAAAGTACTGCTGTTTGTACAGCCTACTTCTAAAAGAACCCTATATTTCTGGGATCTGGAACCCATGGCCATATACAAATTTATACACGTCTTAATGAGGGCACACAAAAACTGGTGACACTTGGGGGGTCTCACAACACACACTTGGTATATTTCAAGTAGTTACCCACTGCTCAAAAGCCAAGGTGACTTTTAAAGTATTTGATTTGAATTAAAATAAAAACACAGATGGGATGGATAGGCACTGGGAAAGCTTTAGGGCTGGCAAGCTATAGAGAACTCAGATGGTGACCTGACCTCTGTTAGCTAGAAAAGGGAGTTGATTGCCTTTGGAAATGCACTGAAATAAAACACTGAATCAAACACCCTGCAACACAACAAGGGCCCAATGACAATTTTAGAATATTTTCCTGGAGAGACAAATGATTTGAAAAAAAACCCTCTAAAGAGTGTTGTTTGAAATCCAAATGGTAGTGGCTAACAGCAAAACAATGACAGCAACAAAAAAAGAGACAAAAACAAAATGCAAATCCCACAGACATATAGAAATGAGCTCAATTTCAGTTCCAGTAGATGGGGCTTTTGTGGGAACAGTGTATTTCAGTTTAAACAATGCAACATTCTGTAAACTTGGTTTATTGTAAACAAGTAAATGTTTTGAAAAGCCAGGAAGATTTCCTATGAATGCTTATTAATAGCCCATGAAAATTTGCAGCATTTCCACTGCCAATATCTTCTTTTTATTCTGTATCCCCTTTTTACATGTTCTAGTCTATGACTGTAATAAAGATTCTATTCTGTTCTTCTATTCTTTTGCCAATATTTCAGGGACTTTTGAAATGTTCACAAATCAAATAATCATAAATTTGGAAGGGGACTCATGTGCCATCCAGTCCAGCCCATTGCTCAATGCTGGATCTCCAACTAAAGTATCACCAGCAGGTAGTTGTACAGCCCTCCCCATGTCTGTAGGCCATTGGTTCCATTGATGAATAACTTTACTGCCAAGAAATTCTTTCTAATGTTCAATTGAAATCTACCCTCTTAACTTAAACCCATTAGACCTGGTGTTATCCTCTAGGGCAGCAAAGAACAGGCCAACCCTTTCCTCTCTGTGACAGCCCTTGAGATATTTAAAAAAAGAAGACCCTCTCAGTCTTCTCACCAAGCTGACCATGCCCAGCTCCTTCAACCTTTCCTTATATGTTTTGTTCTCCATACCTCTCATTATTAAAATGAGACACCCAGAACTAAACACAATACTCCAGATGATGCCTGACCTGCACAGAATATAGTGGGACTATTTCTTCCCTTGACCTAGAAACTATGCTTCTATTAATGCAGGCTCACATAGCATTCACCTTCTTTGCTGCAGCTGAAGTCCAACTTATGATCAACAATAATTTCAAGGTCCTTTTTGTGTGTAGTACTGCTGAGCCATATATCCCCATCCAATACCTGTGCATTGGGGCTTTGTGGCTGAATTGTAGAATTTTGTATTTGCCTCTATTGAATTTCATTTTATTATTTTCTGCCCCATTTTCTACTTTATCAAGGTCCTTTTGAATTCTGTGTCTATCTTCCAATGTGTTAGCCACTCCTCCCAGTTTTGTGTCATCTGCAAACTTGACAAGAATTCCCTCCACCCTGATAAAAATGTCGATGAGTAATGGCCTTTGGCCAGAAACCTGCAGCACTCCACTCCTTTCAGACTGAAGTGCAGCCATTGATGATGACTCATTGAGCATGGTTTCCCAGTTATAGATCCATTTATGTTCCTGTCTCTTCTGTTACAGGTCCCATTGGGCTACTGCTTGTTCACAGAAGCTTAAGGAGAAAATGTATAGGAAGAAAGAGGGAAGCTTCCTCAAAGAAGATGAACAAAGGAGGCAGCTACAAGAAAATGGCATGGGAACTGGAATTTTAAAAACTTGTCCGTTTCTTTTTCCCCTCACATTTGAATTTTGTAATCTTAAATTTTAATGGGAAATATAAGAGATTTGGTGGGTCTTTCTAGCAGAATAATTAACATGCTAGTCAGAAATTAGACTGTAACCAGATTACCATCTTTTGCACAAGGTAACTAGTAAAGAAAGAAATCAAACCTAGTCTTCTCCATAAGATATATAAAATTAGTTTACTCATAGGTATTTGTGCATAATCAACACAGTTCATCTTTTTGAAGAAAGTAAGAAAAAGAAAGTACTATATTGCTCCAGGAAAAACTGGAGTGTCTCAGTTTTAAAGAACCGTTTGAAGCCACACATGCTTCATGGAGGCAGCGAGGAAGAAAAGAGAAGAATGAGAGCCGACATGACCCACCAGGAACAAAGGAATGTTTACGTCATGCAGGAAGAGAGTGGGTGTGAACAAACAAACAGGAAGCAGTGATAAACATATTGTGCCTAAACTCCTAGAGTGGCAAGCAATCTAACTACCAAGCAGTATAGGCATGCAAAGGTTGTTAACTGCAACAAATTATTTCTCCTAATACTCCATGGGGGGGGGAGTAAAAAATGGCCTGCAACAACATCTGTTCCAATTCAACAGGTACTCCCATCATAGATGTGTTATTGTACCTGCCTGTGATACTATGACATTTAAGAATATTCTTACAAAATATTGTGGTATGAAATTACTTCTAGGAAATTCAGAGAAAAAATAATGAAAACTTTTTGTGCCCAGAAAATAAAGTGGAAAATCAAATGGCCTAGGAAAAATGGTATAAAAGAGGCAGGCCTGAGACCAGGACCAATTAGAAGATCACTGGAAACAGGAAGGAATGGGAACAGAGGATGGAAAAAATGTCCCTGAGGAAGCAAGAGAAGCAGAGATAAAAAGAAAGGAAGGATAAGAGGAACCAACACAAGAGGCAACAGAGAAAAAGATGCAGCAAAGTCAGGTGTGAATTAAAAAAGGAAAGTTGGAGGTGGCAGTCACCTGCTGCTTCAGATACAGCCACAAACCCTATTAATCTAAATTAGAGTAGATCCTCTGAGTTGATGGTAACTTGATAAGTTACACTTACATACATTCCATTGATTAAAAGGGTCAGCCCTAGTTGGGAGAAAATATAAGATTCAGGTGACAGTCAAGACACATGTCCAAATTCTCATGCATATCCTCCCATTTAATAGTGATCAATAGAAAATAATTTTTGTGAGTAGAAGAGAAATGAAAAAGTAAGGAGTTTCTAACTTTAGTTGACAATGCTTCATATCAAACTTTTGGTCAAACTTAGCACTAGCAAGAGGATGATATAAAACTAAAAAAAGTACAGCACTCAAAATGCTGCTTAAAATGAGTTCCAGTTTGGGCAATGGCGGAGTGAGGAGCTCTCTCTCAGGAGCGCTACTGAGAGAGAACTCACACCAAGCAGCAAGGAGGTTAAAGTTGCAGAGACCATCCAAATATACTCCCCTTGGTATTGGGGAGTCTTTGGGGGCTCCAGAGGTCTGTTACCTTTTTTGAGCTTTGGGAAGCTGTTATTTGGAGCGGCTTTAAAAGTGGGAGAAAAGAGGAGACCGGAGCAGCCATTACCGTGAAGGTGTTTCCCAAAGTTTCTGGGCCAAGCTCCGCCACCAAACTGTTTTAAACTTGACATCTCACATAAAGAGGAATGCTAGAAAATGAATTCTACAGCGAGATAAGAGGCTTATCGATCTTGTGCAGGATATACCACATGGTAAGCCCAGTTATTTCGACTTAAATTTTACTATTCGAACTGTGTTGATCAACCCGTAATTAAAACCTTGGTGGAGTGAACTAACAACGAAAGGCTGACAGCCTTGCGGCGAAGCAGAGTGAAGAGGGAGTGAGACGCCGGGACACTGGAACGCTGAGAATCCAAGAACTCAAACTATAAATTAAACCTATTTCACAACATAAAATAACTAAAGACAGTGAATTGTAAGAAGATTGAAGATTGAATGTGTGATTGAGAGATAGGACTGGAAACAAGTAAAATTATATTGACCTCTCTATATATTTTCATTTAAAAGCACACCCAAAAACATTGAATCCCCCACCCAAGGTTGGAGAAAGTCACCACACTGTGGAAGGACTAAGCAGAACAAATAAAACAAAAGAGAGCTACAATTATATGATTCACAGACAACAACTCCTTAATAAAGGACAAAAATAAGGACAAAGTGAATTTTGTAAGTTGCAGTGGAAGGGAGAAGATGAAGAAGGAGAGAGGAGGCAAATTTTTAAAGACATGAAAATAAAACAGAGTTATAGGGAGACAACGAAACTACTGAAAAGAGGAAAGATGACAGCTTTAAACAAGACTACAAGTCAGCAGGCTGGCGAATATTTTGATTTGACTTGATATTAAGGAAGACATAATTAATTAACTTGGCATCTGATTAGAATGATTTGAATGATTTGGTAGACTAATGAATTTGAGTACATGCTAGATAAAGATCCTATTATGAAATAAAGAGTATATTAATGGATTAGTTATTATTTGAAAATTGTTATCATTTGATAGATTGATGGCATTATAGATATTACAATAAAATTGGGCAATTGATATTATAGGGACAATTGATATTACTTTCAAAACTGATTTTATTTTGATGAACTGACAAAGTTACCTAATACAATTATCTGAATCTATTATGATAAATACTGATTTTGATCAACTTTGATTAACAGGAGAACATAAATTCACTAAAAATATTGTAGGTGTTAAACTAATTTAGTTATTATATCTTAAATATTATATATTCTAAATTGGAATTTAAGGTAGTTAAAATGGATGTTCTCCCCAGAACCCTATCTGACCATAATGCAATAACCTTATCATTAAAAAAAGAAAGACAAGAATATAGCTGGCGTCTAAATGAAAGAATCTTACAAGATGAAAAGATAGTAGTTAAAGCTAAAGAAAACCTAAAATTTTATTTTCTTGAAAATAATAAGCCAGATACAAGTATAAATGTTATCTGGGAAGCAAGCAAAGCAGTCATGCGTGGCTTTTTTATCCAAAAAAATGCTGAGTTGAAAAAGAAGAGAAATGAAAAACTACAGAATATTTCTGACCAAATTAAAGAGAAGGAACTAATAAAAAAAAAAACAGCAGATAAGACTCTCCAAAAAGAAATAAAAGCTTTATAAGCTCAACTAGATATAGACTTGACAACAGAAATTAGTAAAAAAATGTTCTATCTGAAACAAAACCAATTTGAATGAGTGAACAAACCTGGAAAATGGTTAGCAACAAAATTGAGTGGGGGGGGAAGAGTGTTAATTACTAAAATTAAAACTAGAGAAGGGATTACAACAGATGTTGGAAAAATTAAGAAAGTATTCTATTATTACTATTCAGATTTGTATAAAGCAAAAGGGATTAATATTGCAAATATACGAAAATACCTAAAGGACTTGAAAATAAAGGAGATAAAAGAAGAACAAAGATCTCAGTTAAACCAACCAATAACCATCATGGAGATAACAGAAGAAATTCGTAAAAGTAAAAAGGGTAAATCACCAGGTCCAGATGGTTTCCCTAATCTATACTATAAAATATTCCAAGATGAATTAATTCTACCACTCCAAACCACTATGAATGCAACTTTGGAAGGGAAAATTCCCAGAACATGGAGAGAAGCCAACATTTCATTAATCCATAAGGAGGACAGAGATCCTTTGATACCTAAAAATTATAGGCCAATGTCTTTATTGAATGCCGATTATAAAAATTTTACTTCGATCCTGTGTATTATAAAACCTTATCAGGTGACAAAGAAAACCAGTTTCTACTCATTGTCTATAGGAGAGAAGAAATGTGTTTCTCCTTTCTTATGTGATATTTAATTCATATCAGATGAAAAAGCAGCCAAGACCCTTCTGAAACACTACTGCTTTTGCTGTTTTTTTAAAACTTAGATACGCCATAACAACTTCATTTTTTAGTACATCATAAACTTTGCAGTTAATACAATTCAGACTTGAGGTATTTTACATTTCTTAATAGACGGAAACACTTAATAAAAATCCTTGGCTATTCAATTGGCACAAAACCCCATTTATTTCAAGAGTCTGGTGTCAAGCATAAGATGGGCTAAGCCAGCAGTGTTCAAACTGTGTCTTCTAGAACACCAGCACTGAATAATAGTTTATAGAGGGTTCCTGACTGAGTTCCATAATGGTAGACAAGAGCCCTGGTGGCGCTGTGGTTAAATGCCGGTACTGCAGCCACAATGTTGTAAATTCAATCCTGCAGGGCTCCAGGTTGAGTCAACCTTCCATTCTTCCATAAGTTGGTAAAATGTGTACCCAGCTTGTTGGGGACAATTAGCTAAACACATTGTAAACCACTTAGGTGATAAGCAGTATAGCAGTAAGTAACTGCTATTGCTATTGCTATAGGCAAGCTTCTCTGATTGCTATAGGCAAGCTTCTCTGCCATCCATTGATAGTAATAATAAATTATAATAGGTGCTGTTGATGCAGACAGAGAGGATTACACTTTTTGAATTACAGATACAGAATGCAACTTTTAAATTTGTTTTTTTGGGGCTGCTAGTCCTGTGGTAGTCGAAGTTCACCTCATTTTTCCCCATTTCCCCATTTTGTTAATTGTTTTTCCCTGGCATCATATCAAAAGTATTTATATTCAGTGTTTATGGGAGCTATTACTGCTACACTGGGAGAATGTTGTCCCTTGCCTGCCTTTTGACACAGAAGAATCTCTCATGTGATTTTGCTGACTTACACTAGGTGTTACCCTGATTTCTGAGGTCCCGTGGGGAATGCCTTAATGTGCTCCACGTGATGGGGGATAGAAACTAGCCAGAGCATCAGCAACAGCAATGTGAGAGGCAGGGTAACCTAGCGGGGTCTTTTTACCCAATTTTTATGGGATCAGACCAAGCCAAAAACCAAACGAAGATGTCCAATAAAATGATTTTATTGAATGAAAGTCTCATGCACCAACGCAATCACTCACACACACACACTCACGCAAGACCTATTAAGAAGCAAAAGAGAGGAAACTGGATAGGGGGACTATTGAAAGGATTGTAGCTGGGGTAATACTGGACCTTTTCCTGAAGTCCTTGGTCCGGGAAAAACAGTGAAGAAGTGGAGCTCAGCATGGAGAGGGCTGAGGGGATTATTCAACGGACAGAGAAACAGTCAGTTGAGATGACCGGGAGTGATCCAAAGAACTGCTCAAAAACTGGGACTATTTGTAGGGGGAAATGTACTTGGAGGGCTAATCCTTTTCTGGGGAGAACAATGGGTGTTTCAATGAGAAAGAAGCTCCACAATGGTAACTTCCTTCGCATGATGAGATTACAAAGTCTCAGGATCTTTGGCTCCACTGGGTGTGACTTCATGTAAATGGTCCTTGCCTGATAGGATTTTATTGCTATCGGTGCTCAACTTGGGGCAAACACGCTAATCCCCTCAAGTCAGCTTCTCAGGAGCTGAGGACCCTTTGTCTACAGTGGGTTTGCACAGCTTGAGGTCTCCTAGGGCTACGAGACAAGGGATTTTACTGCTTGACCTAGTTTTCAATCGTTCGACCATTGCTGTCTACGTGCCCATCCGGGTGACCTCTCTGGCACATGGAATCATATTTTAATATCAAAATTGTAGACCCCAGGACAGGATTTTCCAGTGAGGTATCATAGAGATGTGGGAGGAAAAAAACCCTTTCCCATTTGGTGAGGTTTTGGTCAGGATCAGGCATCTCATTGTCTCCAGAAGCCTTTTGATGAGTCACCATGCCTCAGGAGAGTCCTTACCTCCAGTGAAGCAATTTTTCATTTTTTCCTGAAATATGCACAAACAGTCTCTGTATCAAAATAGTGTCTTTTCCCTTTGGGTAGGTAAGTATCCAAAAAAAAGGACAGCCACAGCCTTTAAGGAAGAGGAAGAAGAAGAAGAAGAAGACATTCATTCAGGACTACTTTGAGTCTTTTTTAATCATCCATGCAACAAGGCAATATTTCTCACAGTTTTATATTTTGCAGAATTGCAGATTGCAGCTATGCATCAAAATCAGATTCAAAAAACCCTGGCTTTCTTGTAGCACGAACACTTCCCCTTTCCCTCACTTTCTTGTTTATTGCATGAGAATAAGCCAAGTGAGGATTTTTGCCCGTATTTAGAGCTCCACTTTTCAGTCCCTTTGGCCATTCCAGAGTAGCACAGATAATGAATCCCATCTACTTCACTCTTTAAACAAGAGAAGCCACCTTGCCCAAAGTCACACACTGATGGCAGGTGAGATTGCCTAGAATTTCCACTGCTTTGACTTCCAATTTCATTCTCTGTCTGGCTTCTAAAAGTTAGCCCTGCATGCATCCAATGGCAAGACTTGGTTCTTACATAGAAAGCAATTAATCATGGCAGAACCTCCTGTTACTTAAGCAAATGAAGATATATTTCTAGGCAGCACAGGCTTCAAGTGAGAATTAATTATAGTCTTACGTTACTAAAGTTGGCCAAAGCCTCAAGCTTCATACTGGGAAAATTAACAGTAGACTCTTCTTGCAGCAGCCTCTGCAAATGTATATTCATAGAGATGTTTCAGGCAAGTATAGATTGGAACAAATTGTAGCTTGAGCTGTGTAATTATCAAAAGTCGTTCCTCTGTCACTTGAGCTACACTATAAGGACAAACAGCTCTCTTTGTAGGTTTCATTCAGTATGGATTTTATAAAGATAATTTCATTTACTTTTGTGCAACCTGCTTTTGTGCAATCTGAAGAATAATGCAAAAAAATCAACAGCATGCAGTATAAATACCTAACCATTTTTTGTTTAAATCAGTGAAAATGGACATAAACCGGCAGATTTTACTATGCTCCCAAATTTCTCTGTCTCTACCTTCTGTTCATATTCTCTATGAAGAGATAAGACTACGTAGTTCATGTTGAGATGGTAAAACCTGTGTAACAGCTCACATACTTGAACATTATTTCACATACCAAATTAAAATCTTTCTACACTGAAAAATGTCATGGTAGAGAGAGGAAAAGTCTAGGATTCTTTTTCCTGATTTCTAATTTTCTGTGTGGAGAGATGGGGATTCTATGGAGATGCTTTCTCCCACAAGATGGTTCCATGCCTATAATTTGAAGTGTCAGGCTTATGTTTGCCACCTCATTAAGATGAACTGTGATAGGACCTGGCTAAATGCCTTCCAGAGTTGGGGGAAGGGAATGTTGAAAGTATTTAATTGGAGTGATATACTTACTGACTTAAAACTGAAGGGATTTTAAAAATAATCCTTCAAGGCTAAATTCCAAGTGTAAAATCCTAAACTATTGTGACGTTTTCAACATCCATGTTAAGTACTCTGGAATTTTTTACCATATTTGTACAAGATTTGTACAAGATTTCTTTCTTAGTTTTAGCTGTCATTTCTAAGAATACAGCTTGCAGCTCTCACCAGTTACATTAATTTACTTTCTATTCTCCCAACCCCTGTTTCTAAACCTCTAGTCTTTCTGTTCCCTCATCAATAAGTCATGTTTCATTCTGACAAGACTATAGATGTTAGCACACATACAAGAACTTTCAAATGTTTGCAAGATGCTGACATTGTGAACTACATCCACACAATGCTGTCTCCATATAAAATGTGAACTGCTGTGCTATACGGGTCTAAACTTGTTTTAGAGAGGGACAATATGCAAATTTTTTGTCTCTTCATTTTGTTTAACAGGAACAGGGTTCCCATCCTCTTTTGAGTGCTGTGCAACTAGAAGACAGTGCAACTCCTCATTCTATGCAGGTAAGATGGATATAATGATACCTGACGGTACAAGTAACAAATGATGGACTTGGAAGTTTGTGTGTGTGTGTGCTACAACCACTGGTGGCGCAGTGGTTAAATGCCAGTACTGCAACCACAAGGTTGTGAGTTTGATCCTGCCAGGCTCCAAGGTTGACTCAGCCTTCCATCCTTTCGCAGGTCGGTAAAATGAGTACCCAGCTTGTCGGGGGCAATTAGCTAAAATACATTGTAAACCGCTTAGATAACACTAGTTGATAGGCGGTATAGAAATAAATGCTATTGCTATATTGCTATTGCTATAAAGAGTGAGAGAGAGAGAGAGAGAGAGAGATGCTGACACACAACCATACCTTGAATTCTAGACTCGCTTGCCAAACAAGTTCATTTTTTTTTTATTAAAGAAAAAAAGTTTAATATTTTCCTTACGGATTTCCTTTCACTTTCAAGTAATCCTCCAATGCCCACTGAATAGTGCTGTCATGCAATGTATAGATCCACAATCCTATGCACTTATATTCTATACCAATGATGCAAACATTTTAAAAGGCAGTTTTTAAAACTCACTTTTATTCCTATATCTCTGCACTTCCCTTATCAAATTGCCCAGATTTCCTTTAGATACCACAACTAATAACCGTAGGTAGCAGATCTACGCTTCCCAGAATCCCGCATCCAGTATGATCACTGACATGCTGTCTGGGAGATTCTGGGACCAGTAATGCAAAACAAGAAATATTTCAAGCTCTGCATTAAGATCATCTCAGGTAGTAGCCACCACAACAGTATGTGGCATTGAATTCTTTGGGAGTAGATAAGTTTGTGTGAAGAAAGACCTCCCAATTTCAGTCCCAGACATGCAGCCAGTTAGTTGAGTATCTTGGATTTCCAGTAGGGATGGGACGAATCCAGAATTCTCCAAATCCGAATCCCCAGGAGGTTCTGCAAATCCACAAATCTCATGTATCTCGAATCTTTCAAATACTTTTTTTAAAAAAGGGTTTAAAAAGCAAGGGAAAGAAAGCACTTTTACTGAAAAGTGTTTTGAAGTAGAATTTGACATCTTTGTTTAATGAAAAACAAATTAAATAATAGTTTTCACTTTCAGGAAAACGTACCCATATACTTCTTCTAAAGAAGATACAAATGTAATTTAACATGTTCATCTACTACAGGAAGTACATAAACCCCTGAGTCTTGATTCTTTCCACAAAATTAAGAATAATCAAAACATGTTACTTTTAAACTTGTAAGAGTTCCTGCCTGAACTGTTTCAGGGCAGTGTAAATAAACAAACAAACAAACAAACAAACAAACAAAAACATAGCTGAAACTTTTAATGCAGATTTTTGTTCAAAAACAGCAGCATTCTAACTTGCTCTGGGTCTAGACTACTATGTTTTTATCGGCTATGATACCTGACGTGCTGAAGAATCTTTCTGACATTACTGTAGTCGATGGTGGTGTGATTAGGAACTTTTTGGACAGTTTCCTCAAATTGAGATATTTTTGGTTGTCCTTCCAGTACTTGAAGATGTCCGCAGATGGCGGAAGCAGTGGCTCTGACAAGTAGGCATTGGTTTCATCTTCAGGAGACAAAGTGCAACGGTCCTCACCGCTGCTCAATGGGGCCATCAATTGAGCATAGTGACTCCGGTTCACTTGACAATGCTGGAGTGGAGTTTCTTTCCCTTTCTTGTGATGACTACAGCTACAACTACAGCTCAGTGCTTGCAAACAAAGATCAGAAATTTCCATGGCCAGTGTTGATTTCACTTGATCAAGGTGTTCTTTGTTCAAAAAAGACTCTGACTTGAAGCGGGAATCCAGGAGACTTCCAAGAGCGTACAGTTTTTCTGTCTCCACAGACTTCAGAGACGTCAGCAAGTCATTTTGGAAACCCTGGATGGAACCTAAGGTTGATTTGAAGTTTTGGAGAGTAAAAGTGGTGCTATTCACTCAAAGAATTGTTTCTGAGATGGTCACTTCACTGGAACTGGCCACAAATGTCACTCTATCAAAAACATCTAGGAGTCATATCACTTCTTCTATAGTGGTCCATTGTTGAGCGGTCAGATCCACCTGGAAATTCAACTTTGAAGCAAATAGTAAAACAGCCTGCTTTTGTTCCATGAGACAACTGAGCATGTGATGCTGAGAATTCCACCTAATTGGTTCATCTTGTATCAGCTGATGGGGTTTCACACCTAGCTTGGCTTGAGAAGCTCTTAACACTTTCATGGTTTTAAAGGAATCCTTGAAATGTTCCACAATACTCTGGCAGGTGGACATGATCTCCTTAATTTCAGTCTTGTTCAGTAAGCCATATTTGACAACTAGCTGAAAGGTGTGAGCAAGGCAGGGCAAATGGTCAAACGTACTGCGTTCCAAAGCTGCAACCATATTTAGCCTATTGTTTCTCATGACACACACAACTTTGTGCAAGAGATTCCATTCTTTCATAGTGGTGGTGAAAGCTTCTATCACAGATGCTGCATGGGAAACCTCTGCAAAGGGAATGCATTCTAAGCCCAAGTGATGGTACTCAAAGTTGTCATCTATGAAGTGAACTGTTGAACTGAGGTAATTGTCACAACTTGTGGAGGTCCACATGTCCGTTGTCACTGCAACAAAGTCAGTGTTCTCTAAAAGATTCCCCACTTTTCCTTTTTCCTCTTCATACATCTCTCGGATCACCTTTTGGGCAAAGTGTTTCCTGCTTGGGATGCTGTACTGTGGTCCAAGGTGGCTTATCAACTTTCTGAAACCTTTATCTTCCACTATAGACTAGAGCTGATTATCTTTGCAGATCATTTTGGCAACCAATCTTGTGATGGCTTTAGGTCTTCTGTCTCCAGGCTTGAAACTTTGAGTAGTGTCCATGAAGGCTTCCAGAGTTGGTTGGAAAGAAGATGCTGTCTTGTATTTCACTGAAGGTGATTCCAAAAGACTTGGTTCTCCAAAGGAGGAAGCTGCTGAACTTGGACTAGGACTTAAAGAAACTGGTGCTAAAGTCCCAATAACAGCTGTATCATCTGTGTCAGTAATGTCTTCATGTTGGGACTCGGTTCTGACAGTCACGGCAAGGCCTAAGGGTGAAGCTGGAGTCACTGTGGATGGTGCCCTTCTACTACCTAGTTTCAGGTCTTGAAACTGGGCTGGGTTCTGATGTGTTTCCACATGGCTGAAGTAGTATATAAGCCTTTCCCTTTGGATATATTTGCAGAACACAGAATGCAACGGGTATAATTCTCATTACATGTAATTTGGAAGTAGCTCCAGATGTTGGAGGATGCTCAGGATGATGCTATCTCCTGGGTTGACTATTACAAAACAAAACAAAAAAGCAAGGATAATCTTGGGCAAGACACACTCTCTCAGCCTTAGCAAAAGCCTAGGCAAAGGCAAACCTCCCTCTTAAGAAATCCAGCCAAGACAATAGTAATAGTTTTGCCTCAGGATTTCCCCAGATTGAAAATGACATGAAGGCCCTTTCTACATAGGCAGGAAAATGTGGATTATTAATCCCGCATTTTCCTGCCTGTGTAAACAGGGCCACATACTACAGTACAGAGATAATCTAGGTCAAAACTGTATTTTCTTTGCATAGCTCCTTATGGCATCCTGGGGTTTGTAGTTTAATGATGCACCAGCACGCTTTGGCAGAGAAGGCTGTGACACCTTGTAAAACTCCAAACCCCAGAATTGTGTATGAGAGAGCTTTGCAAGGGAGCTATGCAAAGGAATCTTTCAGCTGTCCTTGGATGAGTAGGTGCGGGCAGGCAGTCCAAGCGGGCGAGCTCACAACCTGAGCAGGTGAGCACACAGCACAAGTGGATGAGTGGGTGAGCACAGAGTACGAGCAGGCAAGCATACAGCATGAGTGACCACAGGCAGCCCCCGGTGCACGCAGGTGGCTTTATGCCATGATTTTCACGCACCCAGGGGCCCACCAGCCAATCAAGCTTTTACTGGGCTCTGGAGGTGCCAATTTTGAAAAGAAACAAATAAACTTGGTTGGTGGAGTCGAAAGATTTGATTTGCTGTTTTGGCGCTGGGATTCAGATTCCAAATCTTGAATCCTTGCCCAGGATTTGAGGATTCGGTTGGCCCATCTCTAATTTCCAGCATTATGAGCTGTGTGGGAGGGGGATGGTACATCTTCTCATTCCACAACATTCATAATTGTATACGCTTCTGTCTTGACTACCCACCATGGGGGTCGCTGCATGGCTGTTCCACCACATATTAACTTGTTTTTCTGAAACAACATCTTTTCCAGCAACTCCTCAAAGTAAGGAGAGAAACATTCATTTAAGCTTGTTTATAGGTCTAACACAGCCTGAGGACAGTAAATCAAAGTGAACCTGAAAGTTGCAGATAACAAATTCAATACAGTACAGTCCATTAATCATACCAATGACTGGCACTTGCTCATTACTTTATATATTGACTGGGTCACAGATCCCTCCACTGCTTTATTATCAATTATGAACAGGGTTTTTGTTCCAACCTTTGATTTGTTTTGAAAATGGTATTGTAAGAAAAGTGCTTTGCTGAATTACATATCAAAGCTTTATGAAAACTGAAGGGTCAACCATGTATTAATATTATTCTGGGAGATTCTACTCCAGTACCAACCAAGGGAAAAACCATTTCATGCAACAAAATGCTTAACACTTCTGAGGTAAATACATCTGTACATTTTGTGGATTAGGGCACAGGTCTGTGCACAGGAATCAGATAGGCACTTAATTATATGAGGAACTAATTAAACGCCTGTGATTCCTGCACACCGGCCTGTGCTCTAACTGAGACATGCTCAAATGTATTTACCTCAGAACTGTGAAGTCTTGTTCAAAAATATTCCACCAAGACTAAACACTTGCATACTTGGGCTCCAATCCTGAACAGTCTAACAACCTAACCCGAAGCTTGTTTACTTAGAAGTAGGATGGTAAATGATATTACATGTCAAACTAAATTTGAAGCAAAGGTACAACCATCTTCTCATGCCAAAAATCTGAGTAACTTCAAGAGAATCAAGGGTGCCTCACAGAAATAAAATTCTCAGTGGGATCACAGACGTCTCTGGTTTGTCCGAGTTTTTTTCTAGAGGAAAATTCCAGTTGAATTTGCTAATGCCTCTTCAGCTGAAACACTGGAAGAATTATGAAGAGAATCCAAAAGACTTTTGATGAACTGGATTTCTCAAAGAGGCAAGGGGAGTGGTTCACATATCCCTTCTCAAAAGCAGATTTGCTTGGTCTCAGTAGAGGTTATTTTCAGCTAAGTGTGCTACACTATAGTTAGGGTGTTTTTTTAATATACATATATATGTGTGTGTGTGTATATATATATATCAGGGCTGATGAGCTAGTGGCCCTCCAAATAGATTTCAGCTTCAACCAGTCCTAACTGGTGTACCTAATACGTTACGAAACAATTAAATAGCTGTGTAGCTCTTAAACTGTGGAGTAGTCACACAAACATATGTATACTTGACATGGAAATAAATGGCATTTATCTCTACAGGTCTCACTTTCAATCTGTGTAACCTTTAAAGTGAATTAACACTGGATATTGACAAACAATGAAACTTGACAGTTTACTTACATATTTTAAGAGCTGAATATAAAGTACCAAAAGACTGTTGTCATATAAAAAGCAATTTAGCTGTCAAAATATCTTTTATGTTCATTTCAACATATGATTACATCACATTGTAGGTTGCAATTGTAAATTTGCCAGCATAAACCAGACCACTAAAAACCATCCGGCTTTGATTCTAAAGTTAGGGACTTGTTGCAAAGTTCCCTAACCACAAAAACACCTCCTAGGCTTTCTGGTATACTCTCATTTAACCTTCTGTAAGTGAAATCTTCTCACTAGGCACAAGGTTTTGCTACCTTGAGTTGCCTTTTTGTTCCTCCACAGGTCCTAAAATAAATCTTCTTCAACCTCATTCTACCTGTTCCCTTAGAAAGTAACAAAAACTGTCTTCACCATGAACCTCTTTAGGCCTCTGTAGGAAGAATCATTTTGCTAAACCAAGGGGAAGAAGGACAATGCAGACCAGCCAGCCGTTCTGACCCTCGCCTACTCATATGTTGTTGTGCCACAACTTCCAGCATTATTGACTTTTGGCCATTTTCACTGGAGACTTGGCTGGGACTGGGACCAGTAGTCTACCCTAGATGATCTGGGGAGTCCAGGGTGGAAAAGGTCAATATAGAACAAAGCAGCCTAATTTTACACATTCATACACATCAAACTAATATGTTTTTCAAAACACAAATTTGGATAAGACTTATGACCACAGTGCTGCCATATCCTCAGTAATGAAACTGTTTTTGCTGGATAACATGCTGCTTGAGCTTCCTTCATACTAGATCCACTCAGTCACATGAATTTTGCAGATAACCCACATCTGTAGTCTTCTTCAGGGAGAATACTCCCTTTCCTCTGCACATACTTTCTAGTGAATGCTGATCATTTTCGCCTTCTTTGTGCTCATGATAACTGAGCCCTAAAATCTTATTCTAATTTGAAATGTCATTAAAATGCTTTTAGTAATCCTAAACTAAATATCAGAGGTCCTTTCCTACTATTTTCCTTCAGTCTTCCTGTCTACATCATTGGAAATCAATTGTGCCCATCTCCACTGCCAACTTTGCTGCCCAGACAAAGCAAGATAGGTCTTCAGAGTAATACAGTGTTTGGACACTATAATGCAATAGAATTATGCTCTCTTCATTAACTTCTAAACCAGCCCTAAGCCAGAAGAGGAAAACAAAGAATATTTGTATTTTGCTTATTATGTGAGAACATTCCGATTTTGTAGGGGAATGGAAACTTTTCCTTGATTACTTAAGAGAAAATGGGGATGAATTGTTAAGATGTTTACTTTGTTATCATGTGAACGGTTTTAAGAAAATTATAGATGCCTTTAATTTGTTTCTATACTAACATATCTTCTTTTCTTTTATATATATTATGAATAAATAAGGGTTATGTTAAGGAAATTAGAATTGAAAAGCTAATAAAAAGAATGACTTTAATATGAATGTTATAAACATCTTATTTTGTTTGTTTGTTGTAAACATCTTTTGATATTTAAGAATTATTAATTTTGAATTTTTACAATTAATTAATGGTATCTAATTTGGAAGTTTGGAACATTTGGAAAAAAGAAGAAGAAAGAAAACGAAGATGCAGGTATAGACTAACTTATTAACTTCATTACTTTTTATCATAGAATTAAATCTAGGCAACAAATATTGAATTTAGTGATCATTTGTGATCTGCTAGATTAGTGTTTCCATAGGATTACTATTCATTGTCAGAGTCAGGGTTGGAAGCTCACTTTTTAATTGTGTATAGCTATTTGCTTGTTAGTTTAGGGTGATGTTTACAGTTTTGTTATTTTGTGGATATTATTATTTTATGATATTATATTATTATTCATATTTTGTATTGTGGATTCATAATTTGTCTTTGTATATATGCTTTTTGCTTTTGTATGGTCATTTCTGAACTACACTGTTATAGTGCTATTATTGCACTTTCAATACCCTGTGGAATTCTGGGGTTTGTAGTTTACCGAAGTCAAAGAGCTCTCTGGCTGAGAATTCTAAATGCCCCTTCCTAAACTGCAAACCTCAGAAATGGCCTATGTCTTTTTTTATTGCTTAGTTTCTGTTGTTGTGTTTTGTATTTTCATTCAATAATATAATAATAAAAAAAATTCCATCACAAAGATTGGAAGTAGCAAGTGAAAGCAACATCGTTCTCTTCAGTACATTACCTTTGATAGCAAAGGCCTAATGGAATTACATTTTTTAAAGTAATATAAAAAATGAAAACAAATTATCTCTGTTCTGATGTAGCAAGTAATATATTCTAGTTACTTTTTAAATTAGGAATTTTGCAAGTAGCATTAGACAATCCATGGTGCTTGAAGAGTGAGTAAATAGAATACATGTTGCCAGGAAGGGTGAGGATGGAAAGAAGATGTGGAGCAGATCAGTGGCAAAATTACACTGAACATCTTGTTAGATGCCAGCTTTTGGATGATCTCCCCTAGCCTGACACTTTCCAGCTGTGTCAAATTACAAATCCCATCATCTCCAGTGAAAAAAAATGGGTTTTGGATTTATAGATATATAGATTGTGTCAAATAGGTAGGGAAATGCAACCTAAACTTCTGATAGAGTTTTTTCAAAGGAACCAGAACTAAAAGAGCTGCTTGTGGGCTATCAAGGTATTATATGACATTTTTTTCCCAGTTTTATGATTTCTAGTGTTAACAGACCTATCCAACCTATTGCAAAGAAGTGAGTTTTCTTCCTAGAGAAAACTTCACTTATTACTGGTTGGGACTTCCTGGAAAATAGTTTTCAGTCTACACAGATCTCTCCATCTAGAAAAGAGGAGGATGAAGGAAGCTAGGTAGGTAATTTAGCCAATAAACATTCAGATTTCATCATGCTATAGGGAATTGGCAAATTAGAGGTCTCGTTTGTGTTCTGCTTGTTATTAGCTGTGGAGACCTGGATGGGCATATTTTCTGTTTTTCTTCTTCTTTTTCAGGGAACAGTGTTTTTAAAATCTTGCTCCCCAAGGCTTCCAAAAGACAGATGTCAGAGATCCTTACTTATTTAACAGCATATTGTCTTGCTGTGATTTATCCTAGAATAAAGAAGTCAACTTCTAGGTAGGGATAAAATATTTCTATTTGTTTGGGGATTTGCCTCTGAATGTTCCACGAAAAGGAGAGCATCATGTGTCTGTTTCAAAAAAAAACCTGAGAACTTTAGCAACAGAAACCAACAGGAACATTTCCTCCATCTGTTTTACCCAATTGATTTTAATAATTAATGCGAGTTCAATCTAATGCGTTAAAAATTCCCAGTCTCATGTTAATGTTAACAGATTAAATTTTCATCCCCACTTATGGTTACCAAAATTCATGTTCCAATAGTTGTTCTATCAGTGCATCTTTATCTGAAATTGCCAGATAAAAACAATGATGACTTGATAATATATACCTGGAGAATCCTAGAGTAAGATCATCTATAATTATGGAAGGCATAGTTCAACTGTGTTCAGAAGAAGTTTATGAAGAATTATTAGATAGTCAAATGCCTGTTTCAGATAAGGTCATCATGTCTTTACCTTTCATCATCACTTCAGGAGTTCCAATAAACAAAACTACCAGCAAGGAGCTACCTTTCATGTACAAAAACATCTGTACCTTCATATTTTTACTATCCCTTTATTCTACAAACTGAACACTCAGTTTACAAAGCCTACACTTTCCTTCATAATCCTCTACCATATTTTAATTGGAAACTCTGATCTCTGAGAAGCAGCTGCCACTGCCGCCATTTCCTTCATGCCTCAGATTTCACAGAGCTCTTCAGAACTTGCAATTAAAAGGACATTTTTTTTCTGAATGGGTCTCATTTTGAATATCTCAACTCTTACATAAAAAAACCTAACTCTTATGTGGTTGTATCTCTGCTCCATTCTTCAGCTGCATAATAAAAACACAATCTGCATTTCTAATAAGCACAATACTGTCCAACCATTCCTTTTCATGCCTCACTGAGCCCCAGAAGCCTTCTAATCAAGCTGTCATAAGACTGCCGTTCCAGCTGGGGTACCTAGGTCTTCAGCATTTATTTATTTAGTAGCAGAAATACTAGGCTTTACACAGTTTTGAGAAGCCCTTAGTTTGATACACCAAAGCATTCCTGAAAAAGTTATCTGATGGTCAAAGCTGGGCACACTGTACCTGTCCTATCTGAATGGAGCCACAAGGACACATGCAAATATTAACATTTTTTTGGACTGATATCCTGTCTTTTCCCCAAAATGGCACCCAACACAGTTTAGAATATAAGTGAAAATAAAATAGCTAGAACAGTATGTGTTACAAGTATTTCAAAAGCAATAAACGATCAATCCATTTAAATATTACTTTTAAAAACATTGATTTAAAACACAGAGCTGGGCATGACGTAAAGGCACGTATTAAAAACAGTACACCCATTGTACATTCTTCTCTTCCAATCAATTAAAAGCTAAAGGAAGATTGAATCTCTATTTGCCTGCAAAAGAAAAATGAGCAAAGCAGAGACCAACTGAGCTTTCCTCAGGAGAGAGTTCCACAGCCTCAGAGAAGCAGCCACAGCAGATTTGGGACACTAACAAAGTGTGATACTGTTTCAACAAGGGAGCTATAGTCCAAAAAATAACATTTCCAAGCTCTGAGAGACACCCCCTCTCACACATACACATTATATAATTATGCATATGGAGTGACGGTGCTGAAAGGTCTAACCACACCTCCCATTTCATTTTCCATGGCAGAAATATTTCTGTCCTTCAGCGTGGAAACAGATCTTTCCACTAACACTGATGTCCCGGCAGAGATGTCTGCTAGCTGTGGTGGTGGTGATGATGATGATGATGATGATTTTACCATGCCAGGAATATATACAGCCACATTATTCTTCCCATTAATCACTACTACAACTCTGTAGTGCAGATTTGCTGAGAGTAGTGAGGCCCAAGGTCACATGGTAATTTCTACAGCCTAGCTTTGATTTGAACATGTCTCTGTATTCCAAGTTCAGCACTTTCAATGTTACCCCATACTAGTTTTCTCAGAAGGGTAGCTACTATAAAAAATGGTACCAAGGTTGAAAGATAGTGGTAGAAAAATGTGACAATTAATGTGTCAAGTTTACATAATTACAATGCAAGCTAATAATATGTACAATTATAATATGCAAAGTAGATGCTCAGATTTGCAGGGCACTGGCCTGTTTCAAGGTGGACCATGCCCAAGTGAGTGCACCTCTAGTGCAATAGAACAAACAATGATGTAACCAAACCAGTCCAGGGACATACAGAAAGGGTTTGTAAGAACAAGAACATGGTCAAAGCAGCCCAGGATCTAAGCATAAAAAGTAATCCAACTGTTGCCAAATGCCAGTCAGGGAATTACCAAAGAGGACAGGCCAAAAGTTAGGAAAGAGAGAAAATGCCACACAATAACAAATGGAAATATTGGATGTGTTGTTTTGCAGCACAGAAGCTGCCAACTTGTCTGATTTGTAGGTAGCTATAATTGCACACTTGGCCTAATGATTCCAGTGCTTCCCTTTTAAGCCAGGTCATGCTCTTGCCTGGAATTTTGTTGTTGCTGCTGCTTCAATCTACAGTGCTCTGAAGATGAAGTGTCTCAGCTTCTGTTTCTTCTCTTCAAGGTTTACATATAATGGTCTGGACCAGGGCAGGTTGCTAGACTCTTCTGGCTTCAAAGCAGGGCTGCTCAGCCTCCTTTGGTTCTGTTTGGAGTCTCTCATCTGAGCTCACCTCTTCTTCTTCCTTACCTAAGGAAGTCCCCAAAAGGTAGTACATGACAGAACCATAACTTCCGGTGACCCTATGAAGAGCCCTTGTTATTAATAGCACTAATGAAGTCTTCGTAAGTCAAAGCCATGAGGCAACCTACAGGGCAGTCCTCCTGTTTTCAAATTGCCTTTAACTTTGTCAAACATTATCATCTTTTCCAATGATGATATGTGTTATACATGTAGAGAATTTTTAAAAAGACCAAATAATGTAATCAGATATTTGGAGAGAAACAGGGAGAGACCGTGTACATATTGTAACACTTCTGGAAATACAGGCAACACACGGAAGACTGCAGAACCCTCACGGAAATGGAAAAACTGTCAATAACTCCCCCTCCCAATGGTCCCCCTTCCATTCTCTTGTCTTTTGTGTGCTGTACCAGAGGCAAAAGAATGCGGGGTGAACTCTGGAGGGGAGAAGGAAAGCTTGGGTGAACCTTCGCCCCCATTCTCTTGCCTGTTGTCTTGGCTTGAGTTCTCAGAGGCAAGAACAGAGAAAAGGAATGGGAGGGAGAGCTTCAAAGGGAGCTATGTGCATGCCTCCCCGCCATTTCCTTGACTTTTGTCCAGGTGCTTTCCTTCATTCTCCACCCCCAGAAAAACACCAGGAAATGGGGAAAGGAGAATGAGTGGGGAGGCACATGCATAATCAATTTGAATAATCAAATTTGCAAAGGTCAAGCCTGCAAATGTGTACATAGGTTATCTTAAGCCACACCACAAGCAAGATGCCCACAAATGAACCAAAATGTGTTTCCTTTCTATTAAAGTTTTGTAAAACATCAAGAGACCATTTGGAAAGGGAAGTAACAAGAAGCATTACATCGTCCAGTGTATATTTGCACCAATCACCAGTCTGGATGAACCCAAAATCTTCTGAGTTACTAGCTACCATTGGTTAGCATTGTTTGGGTTTGGTCCATCAACCAGCTGCAAATCCAGCCAGCAGTAGCGTTGCAGACTTCACATTTTACCAACCTGTCTGCAGTTAAAAGCCTTACTGAAATAAATGTACAATCTATCCACAACAATATATTGTGATTTACCAAGCTTATGATTCCAAATAAGAACAGATAAGATTGGGCTAGCATGATTTGTTTTTGAGAAATCTGTGCTGGTTCTTAGTGACCACAACATTCTTGTCTAAATGATTGACTGTTTAATTGTGCTTTGTGGAATCCTTCTTGGTATCTATGGCAATTTGATGGGTTAATAGCTGCCTGGGTCCTCCTTCACCTCCTTTTTGAAAATGAGGACAACATTTCCCTGTCTCCAGTTTGTTGGGAGCTTGTTTTCTAATAGTTCTCCAAGGTTATAGATAGAGGTCATTTTCGCACTACATTATTATAGTACTATTATTCCACTTTCAACATTCTGTGGAATTCTGGGGTTTGTAGTTTACTGAGGCCCAGGAGCTCTCTGGCTGAGAATTCAAAAGGCCCCTCCATAAACTGCAAACCCAGGATTCCATAGGAGGTTGAAAGTGGAATAAGAGCACTATAACAGTGTAGGACAGAAATGGACAGAGTTTGATAGTTCCTTATTCCTGAAAACATTTAATATGGTTGTAGCAATATGAATTCAGTTAAAATCAGGAGGTGCTTTTATGCCGCCTCTTCACCTGTTTTGGGTTGCAACTTCAATTATTTTATCTATTTTCACCACTATAAATACTATTTTCCTTTTGAAAAAAGGCAGAGGCAGCATGAGTGCTGAACTGTTCCACCTTTCCTCTGTTACCCAATAGCATTTCACCACCTTTTTTCCGTGCTATAGACCTACTACTTCCTCGTTCTTTCTCTTCCTCCAAACGTAGCCTCTCCAAAAATATTTTTAAATATTTTTAACTCTTGTTTTTTTGCAAACCTGAGTGCATTCAGAATTTTAATAGTCCTAACCTAAAAATATTGGCTATTCATTTGTATTCTTGCTTTGTTGATTATTTGCCCTTTCCGTTTCTCCTAGAGGCCCTTTTTAGATCCCAGCTCATTCTGAAACCAAGCTTATGCATCTAGCTTGGTTTCTTTAGAGCTTTTCATTTTTCTTTGCTGTTGGAATTTTTTGTGACTGTGCCTTCAGTATCTTAGGTTTAAGAAACTTCCATCCATCATGAGCAGTCTTCTCTGTGAGTTTTTCTTTTAACCATGAGACTTCAGCCAGTGTTTCCTTAAGCTTATTGAAATAAGTGTTCTTAAAATTTTGAATGCACGTCCAACTATTCCTGGCTTTCCCCTCCTCCTATATAACAATCAAAGGAGAATATGGTTTCCACTCCTTTCACTCAGTGACTAACTCTTCTCTGTTGGTAAAGAACATGCCCAAGCTAGGCAAATCACTTGTTATTTCTTCTACTTTGTGGAAGATGAAACTGGTAGCAAGAAAGGGAAGAATTTGTCAGACCTCATATCCTTAGCAGAGTCTGACTTCTTCTCTTTCTCTTTCTCTTTCTTCTTCTTCATTTACATCCTGCCTTTTTCCCAGGTTTGGATTCAAAACTGCTTTCAGCAATTAAAAAGAAAAAACCACAGAATGCAAAAGTTAAAGCACAATTAAACAGTCAAAAAGAATTAAAGTTAAAATGCATAATTAAAAACTCACACACCCATCCACATCAGCAACACAATTAACAATATCCAGCATATTCTATCAGAGAGGCCACATATAACCATGCATTGAATGCTTGTCAAAATGAAAATATTTTTACTTGACTGCAGAAGGAAAGTAGGGATGGTGCCAGTCTGACTTCTCTTGGAAAGAGTTCCAGAGCCTGGGGGCGGCCACTGAGAAGGCCCTTTCCTGTGTTCCCATCAGATGTACCTGTGAGGGTGGTGGGACAGAGAGAAGGGGCTCCCCAGCAGATCTCAAAGGCTGAGCTGGTTCATAAGGAAGAATACAGTCCTTCAAATAACCTGAACCTGAACCTGAACCATGTAGAGCTCTAAAGGTCATCACCAGCACTTTGAATTATGCCTGGAAATGGACCAGCAGCCAACGGAACTGTTGCAACAGGGGAGTTCTGTGATCACTGTAGTCAGCTCCAGTTAATAATGTGGCTGTGGCTCTTTGGACCAGTTGAAGGTTCTGAATGCTCTTCAAAGAAAGCACCACACAGAGTGCATTACAGTAATCCAACTGGGATATAACCAAGGCATATGTTACCATGGCCAGATCTGACATCTCAAGTAAGGGATACAGGTGGTACACAAGTCTTAATTGTGCAAATGCACTCCTGACTACCACTGAAACCTCGGCTTCCAGGTCAGAGTTGAATCCAGGAGCACCTCCAGACTGTGAACCTCCATTCAAGGGGAGTGTAACCCTATGTAACACAGGCTAATTCCCTATTCCCTGATCTACCTTTCAACTGACATGGAGCCCTTCAATCTCGTCTGGATTAAGTTTCAATTTGTTAGTCCTCAGCCTGTTCCTTACTGATGACAGGCACTGGTTTAGGACCAAAGCAGCTTCCTTGGCTTGTGGTGGAGAGGAGTAATAAAATTGGGTGTCATCTGCATACTGATGACACTGAACCCCCAGACTCCAGGCAATCTCTCCCAGCAGTTTCACATAGATGTTAAATAGCATGAGGGATAAAACTGAGCTCTGAGAGACCCCACAGACCAAAGGCCAAGGGATCAAACAGGATTCCCCCAACACCACCTTCTGGGTTTGCCTTTCCAAGAAGGAATGAAGCCAGTATCCCCAAGTCCCATCACCACACGGCAATCCAAAAGGATACCATAGCTGATGGTATTGAAAGCCACCAAGAGGTCCAGCAGAACCAATAGGGACACACTGTCCCTGTCTAGTCCCTGGTGTAGGTCATCCGCCAAGATAACCAAAGATAGCCAAACCAAAGTCTCATAGCACGACCTGAAACCAGATTGAAATTTATCTACATAATCTGTTTCATCTAGAAACCCCTGGAGCTAGGAGGCACCACACTTTCTAGAACCTTGCCCAAAAAAGGAAGGTTAGGGACTGGGTGATAATGATCCAAAATGGTGGGATCCAGGGATGGTTTTTTAAACTAATTGTTTTATAACAGCGTCCTTGAGGCAAGCTGGAACTTCACCTTGTTCTAGAGAGGCAATGACCACTCCCTCTACCCACTCAGACTGTTCCCCCCTCTAGCTTTTTTAATAAGCCAGTAAGAGCAAAGATCTAGACCATGTGTGGTGGCTCTCATATCTCCAAGAGTCCTGTCCACATTCTTGAGATACACAAATTGAAAAGTGCCATTATCACTGGACAAACAGAGGGCAGAATTCCATCCACTGGATCTGTAGGAATCATAGCATCCAAGTCAGAGCAGATCTTATAAATTTTATCTGCAAAGTACCAGGCAAATTGTTCACACCAGACTGTTGAGTGATCTGGATTTTCCTGTCTGGGCCTGTGTGTAAAAGACCCCTGGCCACTTGAAAAAGCTCTGCTGGCTGGCTTCTTACAGATGAAACAGAGAAGAATTTTGCCTTTGGGGCCTCTATTGTCACAGTGTAGGCTCTCAGATAAACTCTAGCCTGCGTTCGATGGTATGTGCTCCAAGTTTTCTGCCAACACCTCTCTAGTCACCTTCTCACATGTTTCATCACCACCAGTTCCCTGGAAAGCCAGGGGGCAGGTTTGGCTCCACTTTTGTGAGAGCAAACACTCAGGAATGATCATGTCCACCATCCTTGCCATTTCTCTGTTCTAAAGCTTAGCCAGGACTTTGAGAATACCACCTGTCAAGGCAGGAGGATATTCCTCAAGAGCCATCAGAATCCATCCGGATCCATGAGCAGACCATCTTAATGGGTCTCCACACCTACAGAGATTCTGAGTCCCAGCAAGTCTAAACCCCACCAAGTGTGATCTGTCCGTGACAATGAAACTATATATAATTCCTTCTAATAGATATCAGAAGTTACCCATTACTACTATATCTTTCTTCATTCAGTGTTTGATTATCTGTTCTAGGAAGGCATCATCCAAGTCTTCAGGCTGGCTTTGAAGTGTATAGAAGATCCCCACACTGTTGTTTCCTTCTCCTAGGTCAGATGAAAAAATCTCCATCTATCTTCTTTGATTTCTCCCAGCTGTTTTCAGTCCATCACTTACCTATTCCTCACAGAAAGAGTACAACCTCATATATGAACTCATCCTTGTCTGAGAGGAAAGTCAGTCACACTTTCATGCTCCACATCTGTTCTGAACAAGCTCTGGCACTGAAAAGTAGTTCCATAGTTGACTTTGAATTTGATTAAATCCCATCTTGCCTCTCCTTTTTTTTTTTTTTCTATTGGCAAACCCCAGGTTATTTTAAAAGTTCTTCTTTAACCAGAAGGGAGGGGAAAAAGAACTTAAACTCTGGACCCAAACTGTGTCCTATATGCCCATTTCTTTTACAACCCTAATACCAACTTAGCTGTCGAAAGTATTCTTTAACAGTACATTGAAAAAGTGACACCTGTGGGCACTGATCTTTGAAAAAGAACATTTTGCACTGCTTGGCTGCTGAGCAGCTGGAACCAGAAAAGTCATTTCAAGAGCTGCCTGCAGCTTGAGCCAAAACTCCTAAGTGCCCTTCTCTGAGACTTTGTGTGGGCATAGGGAGAGACTTTGATGCCAAAATAATTAGCACAAACTGTCAGTCCTGATCAAGGCCAGTTGGCAGTGTTACAGAGCAATCCAATTGGCTCAGACATTCAGCTATCCCTGTGTTGGAACTGTGATGAGCTCTTTCTCTGGAGACATTCATTGTAAGTTGCAAGGGAAAGTTTTGCCAGGAGTTGCTCATCAAATGGCAGCTGAATCTTTCAGCAAGTGGAAATAGGACTTTGGTTATTTATACTCCAGGCACAAGGCAGCCAATATGTTGTGTATATGCCTTTAAGTCACTTGTTGATTTAAGGTGTCTCCATGAATTCCACAGGGTTACTTAGGCAAGGAATACTCAGAGGTAGTTTTGCCAGCTCCTTCCTCTGAAATACAGCCTACGGCACCCGATAGTCATTGGCCATCTCCTGTATAAGTACTAACCAGGGCTGACCCTCCTTGGCTTCCAAGATCAGACAGGATCTAGTGCCTTTAGGATACTTAGGCACTGCAAGACAGCCCATACTAGCACCAAAATCATAGCTAACAATAGGTTGTATCCAGCATTAGTCATCCTTTGAATATACCCATGGAAATCAATGGGACATAAAATGGCCAGGATTTACTGAGGTCCCACTAATTTAGATGGATATACTCCTAGGTGACCAAATGCCTTCATTTTTACAAAACAAAGTAATGTGCAAAATTAAGGATGCCCTATTGCTCAATCTAGATTATAACTAGAATGAACGTTGTAGTTTTGATGAGAGCAAAGCTCAACAAAAATATCAGCTGTCTGTGGCAGCTTATAAAAAAGGCAGACTAAAAGGACAGAAGTGCCTTTATACAAATATATGATGCGGCCACATTTAGAACACTGTGTGGAATTTTACTTGTCTCAAGAAGGGCATCACAGAATTCGAAGTGGTGTGGGAAAAGGCAGTCAAAATTATAAAAGGGCTAGGAGCACTTTGTCTATAATTGAAGATTTCAGCATTCTGATATTTCCTATTTGGAAGGGGGAAAGAGGATTATAATCAAATTATAGAAGTATCTAAAATTATGCATGACATGGGAAAAATAAACCTGTTTCTAGTAATACAAAATCTCTAAATCATCCAAAGACATTGATTGTCAGTAGATAAAACATAAACAGAAGGAGCTACTTCTTCATAAAATGGAATAATGGAATTCACTAATACAAGGTGTGGTGACAGCTGCTAATAGGAAAGGACTGTGGCCTTTACACAGTGCCTGAAGATTCATAGAAGGAACCTGGTTGCCCACTGTGGAAGGGTAGATACTGAACTACATTTGCTTTGGTTCAGAGCATGGGAAAATTTGTTTTGGACTAGGGCTCCCAAAATCCCATAGCCAGCATGGCCACTGGTTATATTAGTTGGGGAATTTGTGGAACACATACTTCAAAAAAAAATAATTTTTCCAGCCTCTGCTTTGGTCTGCTTTGGCTGGGCTCTTCTTATTTAATATTTGGCACTCAGTGATTTCTGCTACGGTATCCCATTACTGTGTTCTCATAATCAATACATAGCAGCATCACCACTCATACACAAAATTTTCTTTTCAACTAAACAAAGGCATTAGATTCTGGCAAAAGAAACATGAAAAATTCTCATTTGATTCCAATGAGGCTTGAACTTTGGCACAGTAAAATGAAAGCCCAAGAGCAAAGCGTCATTAGTGCATATAAATGCCAAGACTGCTCATCCCCTCCCCCTTACTACTGATAGCAATTAGATCTGCCTAAGCCGTGTGATTAAAGCAGACAATCAATATTGCCATTTTCTGCCAAGAAATTCTGTTTCTGATGCCAGGGGAACAGATTGTAACTGACAGGTTAAAAAAGTGATCCTTGTCTCCGTTATACCTCTGGGTAATTCAATTTTCTGCTGATACTCATTTAGCAGTTTGATGGTTACAAGATCAGCATGGTAAATAGAATAGCTTCACTCTGAGGCTAATGAAGGTAACTTTGCCCTTTGGGTATTCTAATCAGACTCCAGTGTACCCATTGCATGAGCAAGAGGAGCATCCATCTTGTCATATTTACTTTGAACTTGAACTCTGCCTAAGAGTTGCTTCATGCTCTACACAATTGTGTCCCCAGTAGTAAATCATGAACATGTGCATCCCTTGTAGGGATGGGGAAAAAATTTAAAATGATTGGAAAATGTGGGGATTTGTTTTTGTTTTTGAGCGTCAAGCAACTCTGATAAGAATCCTAGACCAGTGGTTCTTAACCTGGTGTCCAGGGACCCCTGGGGGTCCGCGGAGCCCTCACAGGGGGTCCGCAAAGCCCTGCTGCTGGACACCAACAGCAGCAGCTGCTGCTGCCAAGAAAGCAGTTTCAACAAGGGAGCAGTTTCAGCACCCACCCACACCCCTGTGCATCCCTCATGGTAGGAATATGACAGCAGGCCTGTATGTACACCCAAACTATGACTCTGGAGACCAGGATTTGAATCCTCGCTTGGCCATGGAAACCCACTGAGTGGCTTCAGGCAAGTCACATTCTCTCAGCCTCAGAGAAAAGCAAAAGCAACAAATCTTGTCAAGAAAACCCTCATGATAGCTTTGCCGTGGGATTACCATGTCAGTTTTTAAAGGGGGAGACATGATAGCTAGAAAGAATCTCCTCCTGTCAGCAACACTTTGTTGTTGTGTGCCTTCAAGACATTTCTTGCTTACGGCAACCCTAAGGTGAACCTACTTTTTGGCAAGATTTAGTCAGAGACAATACGCCTTACATTTACACAGGGGCCCCAGTAAAGAAACATTTAAGAACCGTGATCCTAGAAAGACAAGAATTGTAGGCCATTTCTGCACAGGGCGAGGGAATCACCCCGTGACACTACTCACTGGACTTTTGGGCTCCCTGGTCCGGTCCACGCTTCTCCGGAGCACTCCGCACTGCTCTGGGGACAAAAATGGCAGCTTCCGGTTGGTCGAGGGTCGAACAACCGCTGAAGCTCACCAGCCTAAAGCCCACCCCGGCAGATCTCAGGTTCACACCAATGCGAGCCTGTGAATTTGCATAAGGGAGCAGGCTCGCAGTGACACGCCCCATGCTTTTGAAAGACCTGTTTTTAGCGGTCTTTCAAAAGCACGCTGGAAGACCACTTGGGGTTGTTCTGGAGTGGGCTGGGGTGCGGATCTACATTAAGTAGATCTGACCCAGTCCACTCCCAGGTGCAGACGTCCTCCCTGGAGGACGCTCTGCCCCGTGTTAAAAACCCTGTGTGGAAATGACCATAGTTTGGGGCATAGTCTGTGCAAAATTCACATGTGATTGCTTTGCACAGAAAACAGCTGTTTTCTACACAAGAACAAACGTGTAAATTTTGTGCAGAAGAGGTCCCAAACTGCAAATTGGCTTTGAAAAGTGTGTGGTTTTCAAAGTCTTTATTGGAGCAAGCAAAGTCTTTATTGGAGCAAGAAGGAAATTGGTAAAATTACTTTTTGCTTACCTTCCTACGGTCTGGTCTGCCAAAACATTTATCATTTGAAAGAAACAGTATTTAGACTGCATTAGTTCACTGCCGATTTTGAGGAGGCCAGAATGCTTGAATACCTGTATCCATGCACACAGAAAACTAGCATGTTGGGAAGTAACATGCTAAAATGTCATCAGAAAACATAGCTGTTTTCTGTACATTGGGTGTTTTCTTTATCGTGGAAGAGCCAGACATGCAAATAAGCAGCAGTCTGAAATGATACCATTCAGGATACATTTTTGCACACGCTAAACTTTTTGAGTAGGGCAGATGTAATTTAGCAATGGCCTTCAGGTTGCCACAAACCAGAAACGACTTGAAGGCAGACAGCAGCAGCAACAACAACAACAACAATAACTACATTTGGAGCCAGCATGGAGTGTTCAACTAGAACTCTAGGAGGTCAGGATTTGAATCTCCGCTGAGCTATAGAAACCCCCTGGGTGACTCTAGCCAAGCAACAATTTCTCAGCCTTTGAGAAAGGCAGTCACAAACCTCTTTTGAATAAATCTGGCCAAGAAAACTCTAAGCTGGATTGCCACAAATGAGAGTCAACTCGAAGGCACATAACAACAAAAGAAATGCGTTCTCTAACTCAGCAACCACTTTGTCACAATGTATAGCTAGAGCTGACATTTTGGCAATGGGTGGAGGGTATAAATCCAGTGGTCAACTTACTATTACTTTTAGGTATCATTTGGTATCATTTTATTTTCCTCCCTGTGTCCTTATAGTGAGGGCAAGAACATCCCTGTTCTAGGAACTTCTGGGAAACAGCTATGAAGTCTGGGTGCTACGATTTGAGACTAGCTTACTTGAAAGACAACATTCTCTAATATTCAGCAGCTTGGGATTTAAGGTCTTCAGGTTAAAGTTTTCATTTAGTCTTACCATTCTCAGGGTGGGGTCTGGAGAAGCCTTTCCTGGTGGCTACTTTCAGAATATGGAATTTCCTTCCAAGAAAGATTAGGATGACACACCTTTGGAAATGCTGTGGAAGGGGCGTTTCTCTGGTGGGGTGCTGATCTTTCTTTTATTGAAGTTTGATTTGCATTTGGTAGCAAAAGATGAGCTAAGACGCAATTTTGGGAAACCTTTTAACCCTGCCCCAGCTTCCAAATTTTGCCTCAGCTTCAGTTCTACTACTACGAACATTTAGTACTTTGAATGTATGTCATCTATGTCATGTAAATAGTATTCATAACCCACACAGTTTTAGCATGTAGAGCAGGAGTGGTATCCTCCTATTGCAGAACTGTGAGAGGAAGCAGCAGCCTTATTTGGGTTGTATCTCTGACACAATTAACAACAGTGTGAGTGAGAGAACAAGTTTCTGTCCTTCCGTTCATGGGGGTTCTGGCCACAATATAGCACTCCAAGCAATCAGCATTCTAAATCACCACCACTGGCAGAGGTGCTTACAGATATGATCAACACACAAGAGAGAAAATTTTGATCAGCAGTGCCATGTGGTGGGTTTTTAGAGAGACTGTGTTTCTGGGGCTAGGCAGATATCTGAAGAAGCTAGTACTGATAATTATGGCCCCTTTCCGCACAAGGCGAGGGAATCGCTCCATGCCATTACCTACCACTTCTTCTGGGGTCTGAAGCAATGCAGACTGTCCCTGAAGCCCTTCCGCAGGGCTCCTCCTTGGTCCAGGGCAAATTGGAGCAGTGCGAGGTCTGTAGATCCGCACTGCTCTGGCTTCCAAAATGGCAGCTTCCAGTTGGTTGCAGGTCCCGACCAACTGCTGAAGTTCACCACACCTAAAGCCCACCCTCCACAGATCGCAGGCTTGCACTGGTGCGAGCCTGCGAATCTGCACAAGGGAGCAGGAATGCAATGGTGCGTTACAGGAAAATAAAGACCTGTTTTTTGCAGTCTTCAGAAAATACGCTGGAGGATCACTTGGGGTCATTTTGGAGCAGACTGAGGTGTGGATCTCCGGTAAGTAGTCCGCTCCAAGGTGCAGATGACCTCTGTGAGAGGATGCACTGCCCCGTTCTAATTGCCTGGTGTGGAAAGGGCCTAAGTTACAAAGACTGCTTTTAAGTTTTTGAAAAAGAGAACATGTCTCTCACAGGAAATAATTCAGGGGACAGAGATTTGATTCAGAGGCTATGGTTAGGTATACTCCAAGGAAGGAGAGGAAGAGAAAGACAAAGACAAAGAGAGAGTTTGGACTCAGGGAAGAAGTAAATTCATCCTAAGCATATCAGGCTAGGTAACAAAGTGACAGATTAGATGACAGAAAGAGGGACACATTATGTGACTTCAGCCCTCTATTTCTACTGCTATTACCCCCTATAGGCCCACAGTCATTAGTGGACTTGAGCAGATGTGAAGTTTGTTGATGCAGCCCTGCTATCCTTCTTACACAGTTGTAAACTGCATGAAACAGAACTGCTGAATAGAGGCTGAGATACTATATTGAACCCCAATGCCAGCTAGAATGCAGTAGCCATGAAGAACTGCCATGCAGCCAGGAAGTCAATGAAAACAGACCAATACCCCCTATTAAGAATCTAAAAATGGAAGGCATCATTACTGGAATGTTATTTTTCAAGTATAGTATTCTGGTTCTTTCAAGTAGTTTTGCTTTGTCCTGTATAAAAGTGAGAATGACTGGCCATGAGATACTTCCCTGGAGAGCTCATATTGTGATAGGTCTCCCCAAGGGTGGTTTTCGTGCTGGCAAACCTAAAATAGAATGAAGAGGGACATAAACGTTTCATCTTGCCATTCACTTGCCCTGGCATTTTGCCGCTTGGGTCATTTTTCATCAGCCATTTATTTGTATTGATTTGTGTTCCCAGCTGAGAAGTTGAATAGAGCTCAATTTCCTGTGTGGATTATTCATCCAAGATGTCCAGGTGATTTCACCAGGTTATCTAAGTCTCATTTTTTAGTCTTAAGTCTTCAGATCAGTCCCCGACACATCTCAAAGCAATGCCCGCCGCAAGTCTGTTAAGCTGTACGAGCTGTTTCTCTGGTTTCACTCCCTTTTTACAAGGACTACTCTCATTTTCACTGTGTGTGTGTGTGTGCGCGCGCGCGCATGCACATACATGAGATGGGGAAGGAGAGAGAGAGAAAAAAATTAGAATGTGGGTTTTTCCCCAGATTGAAGGTACATCAACAGTTAATGAGAATATTACAAGTTTAAAACAGATTTAACAATAATGGCTCCCAAGGCAAATTAAAAAATCTGGGACTTCTGCATGAATGTACAAATGCACAGCAACATAGTTGTTCATATGCCATTCAGAAGGCCTTCCTCTTTTTTGTTGTAAATAAAAAGGGAATTCAGAAGACAAATTAAGAAAGAGATATGGTGTTTTATATATTCCAGTTAAAAATAAGCATAACATATAAATTCTTTATATACAAAAAGTTAAAAGAGAACTTGAGCAGATTTGGCAAGTTAAAATACATCAAAATACAATACCACAGTATTTCATCTGAAAAATCTCAGTCAGTTTTGATGAGGGAACTTGTACAGCTTCACCTTCATACTAAAGCAGGCTGTGAAGCTTATATCAGCAAACTGATTATAATTTTTGATAAGTTGAATTCCTGTGGATTCCAGTTTTCTGATAGACAAAAGGTTTGCTTCCTGACTAGAACTCTGGGATCAGAGTTCAATCCCTTCATCTCTCTTTTACAAAACTTTAAAGGGCTAACCTTTAATGAAGCTTTGTCTAAACTATGAGAAGAATGCATTGACCAAGGGGCCTCCCCTTTTGATCATACACAGAGACCAAGTGGATCAAATTACCTGGCCACTAAGAAGGGCAAACCCAAAGCTCTGCCTAAGGGCCAATCAGAGCTCAATTGCTTTAACTGCAACAAAAAGGGTCACACTGCAAGAAACTGTACCCTTTCAAAAAAGCCCTCAGCCAATGGTAGCTCTCCAACTAAGAAATTTACAAGACAAAGGCAGCATGAAGTGGGTGAACCAAGCAAACAGTCTTACAGAGGAAATAATCTTCTTTTAATGGGGCAGACTCTGGCAGTTAATGACCACAAGCAGAAAAATAATGGTTGGATTATAGATTCTGGCTGTACCAATCACAGCACATTTTCTGATGCATATTTTGATAAAATGGATCCAGATGCAACAAGAAAGATTCAAGCTGCAAATGGTGAATCCATGCAGATCCTGGGATTAGGAAGCTGCACTTTAAACTGTCTATTGCCTAATGGGAAAGTTGCACAGAATGCAGCAAATGATGTCTTCTTTGTTCCTGAATTACACTGCAACATGCTCAGTGTGTCTGCTTTAGATAAGAAAGGATTTGAAATACTTTTCAAACAAGGGAAATGCACAGTTACCAAAGATAATGTCCTTTTTGCAGAAGCATTTGAGAATAATGGTGTCTATGAGTTACATCTTTCAGTTCAACAAGCTAATGTTGCTAGAGCACAGATGAATGAGGACACCCTTGACCTATGGCACAGATGTCTTGGACATCGCGATCCAAGAATCAACAACACAATGAAAGAACTACCAGGTGCGTAACTTGTGTTGAACAAAAGTCAGTCAGACCCTCATTTCATCCAAGGACTGAAAAGAGAACCGCTAAGGAACTGGATCTCATTCACAGTGATTTGTGTGGTCCATTTAATGTTCCTTCACTTGGTGGAAACAGATATGCTTTAATTTTTGTGGATGATTTTTCAAGGTATTGTGTTACTTATCTCCTGAAAGACAAGAGTCAAGCCCAAGACATGCTACAGAAGTATGTTGTCATGGTGAGAAACAAGTTTGAGATGACACCTAAAGCTATCCAGACAGATGGCGCTGGTGAGTACATTTCACATCGCACACAAGCTTTCCTGGAAGACCGTGGCATTTTGCACAGGAGGAGCGTTCCTTACACTCCTGAGCAGAATGGGATTGCTGAAAGGAAACTGAGATCTCTCCTGGAGATGACAAAGTGCATGCTGGCAGATGCTCATCTTCCCAGTAAATTTTGGGGTGATGCCTTTATGACCGCAACGTATCTCCAGAATAGATTGCCAACAAAAGGCACCACAGGAACACCATTTCAACTATGGCATGGCAGAGTACCAGACATGAAACACATTAGAACCTTTGGAAGTATTGCATATTCATACATACCAACAGAAGCGACACAAACTAGATGCAAGAGCAGAGCAGACTACTCTGATTGGGTATGCTCCTGGAAGCAAAGGCTATCGAGTAATGAACTTAAAGACTGGTGAAGTTGCTACTAGGCATGTAGTTTACTTTGATGAACCAAGCAGAGTTGATAAGAAAGGAACTGTCATAGACTTTCCAAATGAACGAGAGACTATCTTAGAATCACTGGAAGAAGAAGAGCAAAGCGTTGAACCTCTCTTAGAAGTGCAAATGTTGCCTACATCTGAAATACCACAAGCAGCTACACAACCTGATTCTGAACAAAGGACTGAGATATTTGCTGCAGAAAGCAAGCTAAAGGCAGAGAGCAGTACACTAAGAGAAGGGGATGCAGATAGCTCTGACCTGAGTACTGGACCGGAGGATGCTGCAGAGACAGACCAGGTTCCAGAACAGGTTCCCAGACGCTCAACGCGACCCAACAAAGGTGTACCAGCTCCACGCTTGTCCTACCTCGCAACATCAGCATTACCAAATGAACCATCAAGCTCTGAAGAAATTGAACAGATGCCTGCAACTGAGGCAACTAAGTGGAGAAAGGCAGCACAAGAAGAAATAGATGCACTGCATAAGAATAGAACATGGACACTTACTGAGCTTCCACCAGGAAAGAAAGCCATAGGATCCAGATGGATCTTCAAGCTGAAACTGGATGCACAAGGAAAGGTGGAACGCTACAAAGCAAGGTTAGTTGCACGAGGCTTCTCGCAGAAATTTGGAATAGACTTTGATGAGACATTTGCGGCTATTGTCAAACACAGTACCATAAGACTGCTTCTCAGTCTAGCTGCTTCCAAACAAATGGATGTCAGACACCTTGATGTGAAAACTGCTTTCTTACATGGAGAAATAATAGAGGAACTGTACATGCAACAACCTACAGGCTTTGTAGACCAGAAGCAACCACATCTGGTTTGCAAGCTGAACAAAGGTTTGTATGGACTTAAACAGGCTGCTAGAGCTTGGAATGAGAAACTAGACACAATGTTGAAACAATTAGGCTTTAAGCAAGGAGAAGCAGATCAGTGTCTATACACCAGAACCAAAGAAGGTTATTCAACCTTTATCCTGACCTATGTCGATGATTTGATTATAGCCACCAACAGAAATAAAGACTACTCAGAAGTTGTAAATCACTTGAACAAAGAAGTGGAATTGAAAGAGTTAGGAGATGCAAGATTCTATTTGGGCATGGAGATTCAAAGAGAACAAGATGGATCTTTTCTACTGAATCAAAAACAAAAGATTTCTGAACTTTTAGAAAGCTTAGGACTCCAAGATGCCTATACTGTAGCAACACCCATGACCACAGATTTTCTTAAAAATACTGAAGAAAGTGATGCTTTACCAGATAATAGTCTCTACAGAACAGCAATAGGAAAACTTTTGTTCCTATCTACCAACACAAGACCTGATATTGCATCTGCTGTAGGGATTCTGAGCAGGAAAGTTAGCTCACCCACAAAGAAAGACTGGACTGGAGTAAAAAGGGTGGCTAGATACTTAAAAGGGACTATCAACTTTAAATTGAAGGTACTAGCTAGTAGCAATCCAAAGTTAGAATGCTACACTGATGCAGATTGGGCTGGTGATACTGCAGATTATCACTCAGTCAGTGGTTTCCTCTTTTTGTATGGAGACGGACCTATTTCATGGGGCAGCCACAAGCAGAGTGTGGTGGCTCTCTCCTCTACAGAAGCAGAGTATATTTCAGCACCAGAAGCATGTAGAGAATTACTATCGCTTGATCAATTGTTGTCTGATTTTGGAATAAATGAAGAAAAACCAATTCACATTATGGAAGACAACCAGAGCTGTATTAAACTTTCTCAAACAGAGAAAATGACACCACGCAGCAAGCACATAGGAACAAGATACCACAAAGTACGAGAGCTCACAGAGAATGGAATGATCAAGATGATTTACTGTCCAACCACTGAGATGGTAGCCGATATCCTAACCAAACCTCTACCAAGAGATGGCTTTGAGAACCTGCGAGTCAAGATGGGACTTCAGGGGTGCATGCACGGTTGAGAAGGGGTGTTGGGAGTGGCAACCTTTGCATGCCTAATTGAATGGCTAGTTTCTTTGCATGTCTATTGTAAGCATAGAGAGATAGCCTAGAGAGAAAACTTCCTGTTTGTTGGTTAACACCTCTTCCTCCAGCATTCCTTGTTCTTTTGAAAAAGGTTCTCCGGCCATTTTGTCTCTCCCCTTTTTGTCTTCGCCATTTTGTCCTGAAAGCATGCTCTGAGCTCTCCTAATGAAGGGGTTAAATCCAATGCTACTTGAATAGGGAAAAATAAGCGAATTGAATTGTGTCTCTGAGTGAAACAACAGATGTCTTTGTCTTATCTCAAATTTTAGGAATGGCCTTGCAACATTCACTCAGGCTTCTGGGAACAAAGGGGGAGTAAGCATACTTCCTCATTTTGGCCACATGCATCATTTTGTATCATTTTCTAACTAACTCTTTGTTCTCTTCTGTGCTAAGTTAGTGATGTAATGGGAAAGTTAACCAGAGAATCTTTTTCTCCAGTGATGGGCGGGCTAAATGAATGATTGATTGCTGACATAGAAGGCAAAAGGTATATAGTGATGCTACCTTAATTAATTGAGACGACAGTTCTGGGATAACTGTTGTCCTTGCGCAAGTAAATTGTTAACAATAAAAAATGGCTTTTTGATTTTTCCCTGGAAACCTGGTCTTCGTCTCTTTTCTGGCCACAACATTTCTGGTGCGTTGGCCGGGAAACGGGGGAAAGGGCTATTCTGTCCCCCTTGACGGACGAAAGGGCTATTCTGTCCCCCCCTGACAAAACCCAGGGTGCCCTCGACCTTTTGTCGAAGAGGTTTGGTTGGGGGAGTGGTGGCATCCCTGGTGACAGCGATCCAGTCAACGGACCTCGGGTTACAGCTGGAAACCAAGCCTCCCATGGCCCTCTGGTGAGTAGACCCCCCTCATGTTTGGGAGGGGGAAGGGGGAACTGATCACTCCCCGAGTTTCGGCCGAGTGCCTCTCAGCAGTGGAGAGCGAAACCCCGAAAACTCTTGGTAAGGTGGAATAATAAATGAGACATCTCAGTTGTGGTTTAATGGGCCTGATGGGAGGTTGTTCGTCTGAATGAAAGAAGCGTGTATGATTTGAGTGAATATTGCAGTTCCTACGTCCATGCTGTTGATAGTCCAGATGGCTAGGTCAATATTAGAGTGACTGGAGTCAAAACCCCTTTGTGTGGGCTCACGGGACCCCCTTCACCCGTGCGTCAATCCCATTCCCATTGTGTCTTGTCTGGAACTTAGGAGGAAATGGGAAGGGGAGAGAGCCGGCAGACTCCTCTGGGCTGTATGTTAAAGAATTTAAAGGAGGATTTAGTGGAAACTTTACTATTGCTGCTGTAGTGTGGGGAAAAATGGTTTGTTTCCTCTCTAGTTGTCTCTCGGCATTTGAAGCCATTTCCTGAAGCCCCTCCTCCTTGGGCTCTCTGTTGTTTTAAGCCAGAAGTTAACTCAGCCAGAGGCTGGGAAATGGCAGAAATTGAGTCAGTGCAAAAACCTCAGGAGTTAATGAGAAATAGTGAGGAAGCAATGCAGAATCTCATTGTCTTCTCTAAGTGTAACAGGAAAGAAAAAAAAGAGCTTGATTTTGCAATTCAGGCAGTGGGGGCAACTCGTTTCAGCCTGACAGAAAGTAAGGCATTTTCCAGGACCAAGTCTGACCTCTTTAATGGAGATTTAATGGGCCGGCAATTAGCAGTTAAAGGGTTTCAAGGAAGAGCGAGGAAAGGCTAGCTCTTATAAATGGTTGCCGACTCAGAGTAGAAGGGAGGCTTGATTTTGAATAATGAGAGTCATGCCAGGAGTTGGAAAAGATTCTCCTCTAGTACTTTTGCAACGGGGCTCAGCTCCTGTTGTTTAAAAGCTGTATCTGAAAGGAAAAAAGGAACTCTGCACTCACCAGGAATTCCCCCTCGCCCCTCCCTATTGAAAGAGAAAAAACAAACCTGACAGCCTGGAGACCGTAACACTGAAAGGGAGGGGGACAGGCAGCTTCTCCCCTTTTAATGATAGAAGCAAAGTCTGGTTTCATAGTAAATTCTCTCATGTCTCAGAAAAGGGAGAAAGGAAACTTCACTGAATATTTAATGAGCTGTCAGTTTGCAAATTCCCATCCATTCACCATCACTTAAGGCTGTGTATGCAGTGGTGGACAAGACTCAGAAGGAATTTGGAAGAGGTTCTAGCAGTGCCAGAAGCAGAAGTCCAAGTGCTGGACCTCCACCTATGCAATCAGCCAACACTAATGACCCCAAGGGAAAGATATTACTGGGAAGCTCAACAAATCCCTTCATCAATCAACAGCCTGTGGAAACACAAGCCCCCCCCCCCGGTACTTCCTCTCCTTCTGAGATAAATATGCAGGTTCCCCAAGAATCAAGAAGAGGTAGTGGCCCCACTCAGACAGATCAGCTGGTAGTTGATGCTCAGCAGTCAGGGGGCTACCAGTGGGTTCAGAGTTATTAATATACGCCCTTCATCACATCAGACCTACTAAATTGGAAGACACACTGTGCAACTTATACGGAAAAGCCACAAGAAAAAAATAGAACTTTGCTCCAGTATCACGGCCTCATAGGTACTTTATTGATTGTCAATAGTTGTTTTTGACTTTGTGAAAGAAAAAAAAGAAAGCCCAGCTTGGGAGGCCAGCCCTTTCCAATCCAACAAATAGAAAGGAGGAGGAGAAGGGGGAAGTTCAGGAATGATGGACTTAAAGCTGCAAAAACTCTAGCTGGCAATGAGTTTTTGGAGAAGCAGTTGACATAGGAATCTTGAACACATGGGAATTGTAGTACCTGAATAAATTTCCCCCAAGGACCCTTGGGAATTCCAATGCAAAAGAACAGAGAAGTAGAGCCCCCACAGAGGCTTTGAAGCTGCAGCGGCAGCTCTTTAGGAGACAGTCACACTTCACCCCCACCGGTTTCTTTACTCAGGTGCCTGCATGCCTGTTTGCCTGTCCTTCCCCTGAGGAGACAGATGGGGAGGGGAACAATAATACCAGCAATAAGGAGTGAGAGCCGCTGCCAGCATTAGTATGTGTGGCAGATGGGAAGGGAGAAGAGGCTCTCTGGAGGAGAAGCGATGGCCATGGCAGCAGCCCTCCCCCTGCTGAGGCGCCGGCCAAGGAGGCCAGGCAGGTGACGGGGGGAGAATGGAAGTGGTGGCAGACGCAAAGGCTGCCCGAGGGATGTGAGCAGCAGAGGCTGAGAGGATGCAGCCGAGGCTGGGAGAGACAGAGAAGGAATACCCCGCTCCCTTCCTTAGTTCGTCTGATGTTTGGAATTTTAGAACCGGGTGGAAGAGGAAATAAAATGCAGCAGAGCCAAGCGGCTGACAGAAAAAGCTAGCAGGGCAGCCAAAAGTCCAGGAGCTGCAAGGGGCTGAAGAGGGCAAAGAGGAGCGGCTCAGCAGCCTACGGCCATACCACCCTGAACACGCCCGATCTCGCTGATTTCGGAAGCTAAGCAGGGTCGGGCCTGGTTAGTACTTGGATGGGAGACCACCTGTGAATACTGGGAGCTGTAAGTTTTTGTAAAATCCAAAATAAGGTAGAGGTCAGAAGATGAGAAGGTGGTAGGAGACCCCAGAAGAGGAAGAGGGTCTCTGGGAGTGTGCCAATGTGCCCAGTGTGGGCAGAAGAGGCATAGGCGAGAAAAATCTGGACAGATGGTGAAGACAGTCAGAGAAGGATGTGGATATGGATGTGGATATGTGGTGGATGTGGAAGAGGACAGCGGAATAGATGGTCCAACTGGCATATGCAGGGACCAAGTGAGAGGTGATTTATGGTGAGAATCCTTTTGTGGAAGATGACAGCAGAACTCCATGAACAATGTCAGTGGTCAGCAGTTAAGAGGAAAAGTTTTGTTCCTCACCCCATAAACTGCAAAGGGCAAGGGCTCGGAGTTGTGACATTCTGGTGAGAAACGTTGGCAGCAGAAGTATGGAGAATACGGGAAAGGGCCGAGTCAGAATTGCAAAGTAGCGCCCCCTCACCAGTTCCCGATAAGGTGAAAACTGGAAAGGCTCCCTGGCGCAGTCCCAGCAGGATGGAGGAGGTGATGGAGCACCCCTACAAGCAAGCTGGGAGAAGAGGTGACGGCACACCTCTGAGTTGGGAGGGAGAAAATAAGGGAGCATTTCTGAGAGGCGATAGAGCCCCTCCAGTTTGGAAGTGGAATTGCAGTTAAGGGACTCTGGCTGAAGAAGGCAGAGGAGAAGGAAAGAGAGATGCAAGCTGTGAGACAGCTAACAGACCGACAACAGCCCTGAAAAAGCCCACACATCATACAGGCTCAAACAACAGACCTGCATTTGTCCACAAGATCATCAAAGATTAAACCACTGTTCTAGGAATCACCCGGAGGAGTCACATTGTACCTGCAGACCTCAGAATTTAAGGAAACTGGAGAAGATGAAACAAAATCCTGAAGACACAGTAGTTCAACGTGTATGGCCCAGATAACAGCCCTGGCTATGTTTTTGGACTGGATGCCAGCACAGGACAAGTGGCATGATATCACATTCATTTTCTCAGCCCATTTTATAGAAACCTCTCACTCTCATTCTGTGTACAGCCCACAACAGAGAAACCAGGAGTGTTTTTGTTTTTCCCAGAGCCCCATCATGATGGGGAAGAAGATGCAGTACATACCTCACAGAGTCATAAAGTTGTCACCTTTCAGCAAAAATCCTTTTGGATGGATTAAGGGAACATAACTCTATAGGAAAGGGTTAGCGCATTAGGGAAAGCTCTGAGTATGACAAGGGAGGAAATGTTAAAATAGGGGCTTCCTTCCCGGGCTTCTTTCCCTACAAGCACAGGCACACCCTCTCAAACCAGGAGACATGGGTGAAGGATTGGGGGCAACCTGGACATGGGTGGAGGAGACCTATCAGGTAGTAGTGACAACCCCCACTGTGGTAAAGGTGGCCTGGATGCTAAACTCGGGACTCATGCATCATTCTATGCATGATCAGATCTTGAATGTGGAAAAATACAATAGATTGAGGCAGGTATAGGAGGGACAGGAAGTCTGGTTTACTTATTTTATCACTGGGGATTGGAAGGTATGTGTATATGGCAGGCAGGCATGCCCAGGGAAATGTCTCAATGTTAACTTCTTTTCAGTTACAGCATTGGTTTTATTGAGTTGTGTGAGAAAAGGGGGGTTGGTCTTCCATAGTCAGTTCTGGAAAGCAACCAGTTTTTACAATGGCAAATAGGTATATGGTTCATCTTCTGGGATGAATTGATTTGGCCACTAAGGGAATCACTTTTCATTCGATGCACAAATTGATATAGTTTGGCTGGCCAAGAATGAAAAGGATTCACAATAAAGGCAACAGGAGGGAATTGGTTTTCATGTAAGGCAGATGCATTGTTGGCTGTCAGCCCAGCATGAAATAGGTTTAGACTATCTCTTCAGTTGTGAAGGGGTACTCAGTATTTTGGTTAAATACAACCTGTTGTCATTATGTAAATGAGTTGAGTGCAAAAAAGGGAAAATGCATTTTGAAGTAGACAATATTAGAAGAACATTCTAGTGGTCTGCAGGCATGTGGACATGATTATCGGGTTCCCTAAGTAAGTATGGGTAAAAGCACTGTATGCAGAAGTACTTTGCACTAACATAATGGCTTTCCTAAATCTGTCTGTCTTTACTCTACATGTTAAAGTGTTTCCTAATCTGTAATGCTCAAGTCAAAGCTATTGTGTATGCCTAACTGGTGGTTGCAGAAAAGGGGGGTCAGAAGAATTCTGGGCTAGATGATACAACTGGCACTCCGGAGGCTGCCAGGCGTCGTACATCAGACCTAGCAACTGCTGAGGAATAGAAGATTGGGGCTAGATTTCTGCTGGGGTACACCAGGAAGCTAACCTCTCTACGACAAATCAGACCCCCTCAGTTATTGGGAACAGTGTGTAATGTGTGTTAGTGAATCCTAATGCTGCTATGTAGTTTGCTGTTATATATTACTTGTGCTATAAGGAAGTAGGAAATAGTACATGCTTGAAATTGCAAAGTTTTGAATTTAGCATGAAGGGGGGGAATGAAGGGGTTAAATCCAATGCTACTTGAATAGGGAAAAATAAGCGAATTGAATTGTGTCTCTGAGTGAAACAGCAGATGTCTTTGTCTTATCTCAAATTTTAGGAATGGCCTTGCAACATTCACTCAGGCGTCTGGGAACAAGGGGGAGTAAGCATACTCCCTCATTTTGGCCACATGCATCATTTTGTATCATTTTCTAACTAACTCTTTGTTCTCTTCTGTGCTAAGTTAATGATGTAATGGGAAAGTTAACCAGAGAATCTTTTTCTCCAGTGATGGGCGGGCTAAATGAATGATTGATTGCTGACATAGAAGGCAAAAGGTATATAGTGATGCTACCTTAATTAATTGGGATGACAGTTCTGGGATAACTGTTGTCCTTGCGCAAGTAAATTGTTAACAATAAAAAATGGCTTTTTGATTTTTCCCTGGAAACCTGGTCTTCGTCTCTTTTCTAGCCACAACACTAACAGGGATCATTTTGCAGCAAGCATATGAGTGCTTTATTTTCTTCCTACCTACTTGAAGAATTGAACCTGTGTAGACTAAGCACAAGCTTTTGGGAGTAAACTCTTTTATATTTTTAATCAAACTGTTTCTGTGCTTATTTTGAGCTAGGCTAAGTATGTTTGGGGTAGAGTTAAAGAAGTGGGACTGGTGATCTGTTTAACTTCCGTTTAGTGCATTTACTAAAATACTCTGCTGATTGAGAGTCTCATTACCAAAGTCTCTCAATATTCAATTTTTTTTTTTTTAATTTCCCCAACAGTTGTAGACTAAGGCAAAGGCAAACTGCAGCAGCATCTCCTAGGTTGTGTGATCTCCTTCATTAATGATCTTTGCATTCTTGACACCACTCTGATCTTACTTGCCCACATATGTTCTGGCTTTCTTCTGTGAAATTTTGGAAGATATACATATATTCTTGTAAGCAGCTCAGAGAGGTGTGCATGGTCTTTTTGTATATGAGAAATGGTATCAAGTATCTTGAAGTAACATTTATTAAAATCACGTGGAATACAGAGTGACATTTGACTTTTAAAAAATGCTTAATAGGATTATTTAGAGCTCTGAGGAGATGATATAGACCACAGCTGTTTCTTTAAGAGTCACCTGAAAGCATCCCTCTTCTCTGTAGCCCTGTGAGTTGGATTGAGATGAGAGAGAATGGCCAGAAGAGTTTGGAGTACCATTACCTCTGAGTCCAGATCTTCAGAGCCCAAGTCTTAACACTTAACAGCTAAATAAAAACTTTGGCAAAGTTCATATGTGCTTTCACCATAGCAGAAATACATAGCAGCATAGGTATGCTGCATCCCAGAATTGCACAACCAATGATGCAATAGGTACCATGGCCTTGAGCTCATCTGATGTACAACAGTTAATGAGCTCCTCACCCACCAAGTCACATGCATTCTTGCAGAATGAATGGCTGCACTATAGACTGTTATTATACAATTTCTGAGAAAAGCTTCTATATTTTTTTATTCCTAGCAAAGTGCCCCAAGAATTTTCCAGCCTGTATTTCTCTAAAGAAAATCTTCTAAAAGTAAGAGCATTTTCTGCACTATACCATTATAGTGCTCTTATTCCACTTTCAACATCCTATGGAATCCTGGGGTTTCCAGTTTAGGGGGGGCATTCAGAGTTTTCAGCCAGAGAGCTTTTTGGCCTCAGTAAACTATAAAGCCCAGAATTCCACAGGATGTTGAAAGTGGAATAGCATTATAACAGTATAGGGCGGAAATGGCCTAAGAATGGGAGAGGTGTTGTTGTTGTTGTTGTTGTTTCTGTTCATCTCTTTATTCAAAACCACCTACTTTACCCTTCCTAAACAAAATCATGAACTGGAGTGCCATTATTCTTTGCTAGACTCCAAACTTTGCAATGCAAATTCTTCAGTCAAAAGAAGTACACAAAAAAAGAGTAGGGCAAAATAAGGGACAGAATCTGTAAACTGAAAAATGTAAAACTATACTCAACATATTGATTCATCCTTACTTTTATTTTATTTTATTTTAAAATACACCTGATAACCTTTTTCAACCATACTATTTGTGCATGCCCAGATTAGCTTTGTCCATATAGGATGAAGGTAATCAGACAAGTGAAATTCTCTTTAAATCATGCAGGGCATGAATGTACAGCAAATTAAGGAGAGGAGCACTGCAAATTCCCCTACCAAAAAACAAAAACAGAAAAAGGACATATTTAAGATACTAATTGGAATTCCTCTTATTAAAAAAAATGAGAAATGCATAAACAGAGTTAATTTATTCCATCTAGTGCAGGATGAACCATAGTCTTTGCAAAACAGAAATAAAACAGCAGGTCAACTGAACAGCTTCAAGTTCAAGGAATCAGAACGTATATTATATTTTGCATTCCTTTTGTTAGACTTGACAAATAGACTGCCCTTACGCTGCTTTTTCAAATTCCAAGAGCTTCACCCAGAAGATAGACATCTCACACTCCAAAGCTTTCAGAGAGAAAAACAGATTTACTTTTCATTTCTGATTGCATGTTTTATTCAAGCCCCTTTTCCTGACAACAGAATGTGGTTCACCATAAAGTGATGTCAGTGTTAATAAACAGACACTCATCATTTAACCCTTTGTGTTCTGTAGAAAAACCTGCTTAGAGGGAGGCTCTCTAGATTTAAATTTCTTGTAGAAAATAAGAAAGTCTGAACAGACACTCCACCTGCTCTGCCTCTAATCAAGGCCCAGTTAATTTCAGCTATTTCAGCTGTACTTTTAACATTACAGTCCTAAGCACAATTACCAGTGAGTAAGTCTATTGAGCTCAGCCGGACTTATATCATGTTCATCATGCATTGGGACTGTTGTATGGAACAGGATCTTTTTTTTATAGGTAGAGGAAATAGGTATAAGTATAGCAAAATATGTCTGCTGACACTGTCTCTTCTACACAGCAGTGGAGATGGTGTTTCCCTAGCCCTACAGAAAAAAGGACATTAGGTTCTATATGGGCTTATGGATGGTCCAAATTCATTCTTTAAAAAGCCAAGCACATTTCAGTCTGTTTATAAATTAATTGGGCACCTTCAGGGACATGAAAAAAGAAAGTTCTTTATTCCATATTAGTCCTATTCATAAAGAGTGCTGTAGCAACTCCGGGATTCATGCCTCTGAGAAAGGCCGATTAATTTATAAACAGGCCAACACAGGTTGGGCTTTTTAAAGAATAAATCTGGACCATCCATAAGCACATAGAGCCTAATCTCCTTTTTTTTTCTAATGTACCATATGTGCTTTACTGTACCTATTCCTGCTCCTGTTTCCCAAGCCTACAATCTAAAAGGGAAAAGGGAGGGAAAATCAGGGGCAAAACAAACGCAGGCATTAGTTACGTCCCTATTATGATCAGCTGGGATGGGATGCTGCTAGCTGATATTTAGGTGCAATGGTCATATGTTCTCCTTTGCAGAGGACAGACCATTATTTGATGGCATCTTCTGTTAGAAGGGCTGACCACTCCACTTTCAGCTTAAACATAACCATAAAGAAGGAGTCTTGAAGTTGTCCATTGACAGCAAGCACTTGGAGAGCAGTCTCAGCAAGTACATAGGTCAGTTCCACTATGCCAGTTCTATTTAACCTCTAAATTATTTCTAAATAAGTGTGTGCATGTGTGTGTGTACATGCACACATGCACAAACACTTCTGCTCTTTTTTGATCATGCATAAATGGATCCCCACACAGTTCTGAGCCACTCAGGTAAAGTGATGGAATAGCCATCATCTCTTCTCTCCTACTGTTCAGTATTTACAGGCTGCTTTTTTCAAACAATTCCCTTCACAAGGTGGGTTTTGTAAAGAATAATATAAAATGCAAAACAAAATGTGATCAGAAATCGTATCAACTATCATAGAAATGATAAAATATAACAAGCATAAAAATGAACAGCTGTAAAACAGCAATATAGACCAGCAACAGCCTTAAATACCAGCTAAACATGTAATACAATTGCAATACCACAACAGAGCATAACAAGAGGATCACAGAATCTTCAGGACAAGCAGCCCCAAATAGACAGATTTGTGTAGTTCAGTTAAACAATTCCGTAAGGAAAGGATTCTGCAATTGTAGACCATCACTGAAAATGCTTCATCTCTCATGTTAGGAGCATGAGTGTACTTCAGTTAATGAAGTATATGTGTTCCTGGCTATTACTTCTTCAACAGAAAATTTGGTACCAGGTGTAAGAATAAAATTGAAAGAATGGGGATAATGTTCTTATCCCACCAAAATGAAGAACAGTTGTTTCAGCAAATTTTTTATTTAAAACTACATCATGCACATGGGAAAAGAAATAATCACATTAGGTAAGCCTTGCATAAATAAATAGAAATGTTGAACCTTCTAGAGACCACCTGAAAGCTTCTTCCAAAATGCATTCAGGGAAGACTTTTTCTTTCACCAGCTTCCACTTTTCTTATTATTTTCACTTTGTGGCCAAACTATAGATTTTTCAAAAACATACTAGGGGTAACTGTGCAGGCAGGCTTAACAGTTATCTCCTTTTCTCTCTCTTTTACTGCTTATGCAAATAGGATTTTGGTGACAGTTGCTGTTTACCGTACCTATTGTTGGCAGGCATGCCCTGCTAAGGTAGGATTGGCTGGAGGAGAATTACATTCTTTCTCAGCTCAAGCTTTATTGTATCATTTACTACAGCAGGGCTTTCCAAATGGTGTGCTGCGATAGTGTGTTGCCTGAAGTGTGTAGGTGTGTCATCTACGATCTTGGAAATATATGTTATTATTTATAAATCATGTATTTTTAAAAATATATCAAAGGTTTTCATGAGATATGTTGTGTCTCCATACATTTTGTTATTACAATTTATGTATGTGTCTATATATCTTATAAGGGGTTAGTTTAACCTCCAGTTTGTTAGTAAAACTGAATTACTGTGTCGCGAAATGATGCATGTCTAAATAGTGTGTCACCAACATGAAAAGTTTGGAAAGCTCTGTACTACAGACATACTGCTGCCACCTGATATTGCAAGTCTGTGATACTGAAATTCTAGCCTGCTTTGCCATATTCGTAGTGTTGATGCTGCCAAAAAAGAAAGCTAGACAGAGGGGAAGAAAGGGAGGCTGGATGGGTGTGAAAAGACTTTGTAAAAAGGAGCTTCTTTGTCAGAGGTTTTGTTAACTGAGGTATGCCTGTACTTTCAGTCTTTGGAATGAGGCCTTTGACAAATTCATAGTTTCCAACATTTCACAAATGCAAAAAGGGACACATGCAGCCAAGCAACTCCAAAAGATGGTGAAAAGAATGCGGCCAGTCAAAAAGAGGGAAAACATTATTAATAAGGAAGAAAATATAAACCTACAGTTTTAGGCAGAAAGATCTTAGCATGTATAACATGTGTCTACCTATTTGGAAAAGCCTTTTGGGGAAAAATTACCCACATCAATAAATACAAAACTCTGGCAGAAAGCTCATGGGGCAAATGCTGTTGGAGGTTGCAGCATGCATAGCTGTAGTTCTTGGGAGGTTTTGATGTATCTGCATGACATTTGTGTTTCTCAGGCTATTTGTCAGCAATTCCTGGCAACAGCTGTGTCTTTTTATTGCTGCCTTCCAATTGTTTTTATTTAATTCTGAAACATATCAGATCTAAAAAGTCCTGAGAGGGCACATATGTATGTATTATGGCTCATGATCTTTCTTTCTTCCTTTTTTTTGGGGGGGGCTACTCCCTGAATGATGTGTATTTTGATCTAGGCTGCAGTGTTGTCATATTAAATAGTTTCAAGAAGAATGGTGGAAAAAGGAAAGGAAAGGAAATTTTTATTTCATCCTTTTCTCCTTCTTTTTCTCATTTTAAAATAATTTTAGAGTTATCATAGTGTATCAGTGAAACAGTGAAACAGTGAAACAGCACTTTTAAATGGAAATGCCATAACACCCTGACTTTAAGAAAAATAATAAAAAAGAAAATACAGCTGAAAGCCCAGAGTAGAAACTATTTTAAAACATAGGAACACACCCTAACATCAACAAACCACATTCCCAACTTTTTTTTTAAGTAAAATTTTCTTGTGAACCTCCAATTGCTATACCTAGCAAGTCGCAGTCCTTAAAAAGAACAGAAAAGTCCACTGGCAGCAAAGGAATGATTGTGGATGTGTGACAACCACCAGCATTGCTGGGTAAAATTGAAGGAGATCTCACTCTTTAGACCAGTCTGCAAGAACACTCAGACAGACAGACACTTTATTTCGGTCATTGACCAATAAAACAATAATAAATACAGAATAAATACATAAAAACTAATAAAAGAAAAAAATAGCAAAGATTAGACGGTTCGCATCAGCCACTATTGCTATTATTAACCGTTTGAGAACGTATCTTACACATAATATACAAAAACTTTGCTACTTTGAGTATAACAGATTGCTCCTGATTATCCAACAGATGGCGTTGATAGAAACCATCAGAATGTCCTGGGAATTGAGTTAGTAGAGGAGTAATCAGCTCTTGTCGAATGTCTCGATAAAACTGACAATATAGGAGTACATGAATTGTAGTTTCTACCGCACCGGTATTGCAAGGGCAGAACGCATCTCGTAAGGAATTTTCCCATATTTCCCTTCCAATATCGCTGTGGGAAGAACATTAAAACGAGCCAATGTTAAGGCTCTCCTGAATTTGGGCACAGTGACATAGTACAAGTATGCGACCGGTTTAGAAATCATCAATTGATTATTGACAAGTGTATACTTAGTGAAAGTAGCAATTTCTGTTTGACCTTCTATATCTAATATCCTTCGTTTTACAATAGCTTTTGCTTGGTCTAATCCTAAACCTAGGATATGATTGCTCGAAAGTCCACAAAGGCTCAACTTCTGAAGCACAGCTGTTTCCCATGAGGATTTATATTTATCAGCCAGAATTAACTGGGTCAGTCCATTCTGATTATTGTGTAGCTTTAGCCAATAGGTAAAGATGTTCAACCAAATACTTGTTTCCAATTTACTAACTCCTGCCTCCCTTCGCAATACAGCATTTGGAACACATCGAGCAACCTGAAATATGCTCCTCAGAAACTTTGTTTGAACTCTTTCTAGAGAGATCATATTACTATACATCCCCAGCTGAGCTCCATATAACAGTTGAGCTCGGGCTTTAGCTGTAAACAATTTGATTGCAGCTGGGATGAACTGTGCTCCTTTGCTGAAATGGTAATTTTGAATGGCTACAGCAAAAATAGAGACAGTAGGTCAACAGTTTCTACGTGACCCCTTAACTAAGCCAAATGATACCCAGACATCTGCTCCAAGCTACCATAGTTTAATAACAGGCAACGCAGGAGCCATGAGCCAACAAGAATTGCCTGCATTAACCCCCATGATGGATGAAGCTGAATGACATTCAATAAATGCTGCCTCGTTGGCTTTAATTACCTGGAATATTGCAGGATGGAAATCTAGAAGTAGAGACCCTTCGTTCTTGGCTTATATATCTAGATATCATATTATTTTTCTTCAGGAGACATGGACCGCGGAACATTTGTTCATGGAAGGGTACAAGACAATTATGCTAGATGCTGTACCTGGCACAGGACGTGGGAGGCTTTGTGGGGGGTTAGGTATATTGATATCTACTTTATTACAGGTACAAGTAACTAGATTACCTTCATTAGATCAATACACACTGGCAGTTTTGCTTCAATTCAACAAGATCCAACTTGTACTGATCAATGTGTATATTCCACCTCTGTATGTTCGTGCACAGATAAAACATGTATGGGACAAATTGAACATATATGTGGAAAACATACTGGCAGCATTTCCTGTAGCGCATACCATAGTGGCTGGTGATTTTAATGCAAGAATTGGAGCAGATGACAGATCGCTCTTTGCTAAATTTCATTGCCAACATTTACCCCCTGTAATTATACCCCCCCTTTTGTGTCGCCAGTCTAAAGACACATGTAGTGATTATAGAGGATTGTGTTTAATGCAAATTTTTTCCAAACTGAACTTGGTGATTCTGAATGGGTCCACAAGTGATGATTATCCCGCTGAGTATACTCACTGGACTGGCCTTAAGCCCTCCCTTTTAGACTATGTTGGCATCTCAATGAGTTTAATACCCTATCTGTCTAAGTTCTCAGTTGTCAGTCGTCCTGAGAGTGATCATTTCCCTGTTATGTTGTGTATGAAGGCTTTTGATAGGATGTATGTACCCACACGCCATATTACAGTGATGTCTGATGACCTTTGTCCTATACGCGCTAAATGGTCACCCCAACAAGCGGAAATACTTACAGATTTCCTGGGAAGGGAATCAGCTAAGTGCCTTTATGCATCAATAGTAAGCCCAAAGTGAGATGATGAGGTGTTGGATAATTATAACAACTTAATCAAATTAATTCAGTCTTTGTTAACTGCTCCCCAACGTATTTTCGCTGGGCAAAAACTAAGAACACGTCATGAGTGGTTTGACCAAGAGTGTCATGAAGCCTGGAATTCCTTAAAGCGGCTTTTCAAATTGTATAAAGAGGAAACCAACTCTTGTTCAACTTCGGAACTCATGAGACTGAAAAAACAGTACAAACAGTTGATCCGCCAGAAGAAAAAGGATAACATGCGAGTATCTTGGGAGCGTCTGATAGCAGCAGCTAGTACAAATAACTCCACTCTCTTTTGGAGAGCGGTAGCGCCATCTTTCCCAAGAAATATCTATAGTCCATCATCCCAGATTCCAGCCCATATTTGGGAAGACCATTTTAGATCCATGTACGCTGAAAAGGAAAACTCCACGATTGAATTGGAGCTGGACATATCTTCCCTTCCATACTGGCCCCCAGTTTCTTGTGTAGAAATTAAGAACTTAATTAATCAACTCAGACCAGGGAAAGCACCTGGTGCTGATCTCATCACCTATGAGGTAATAAAAAATGACCTAGACTGGTGGATCCCAGTGTTAACCTCACTTTTCAATGTAATTGATCGTACAGCTATGATTCCTAAAGACTGGGGATTAGCTATAATAATCCCAATCTATAAGAAAGGTAAAAGGGATGATCCTGTAAATTTTCGCCCAATCAGTTTGTTAAGTCAGATTAGTAAAATGTATGCAAGAACACTCTATACTGTGAACACACAGCATGGTTAACAAAAACCCCTAATATTATGTAACACGTTATAAAACAATGCCTTTATCAGACCCTGCTCAAAAACACAGCTTCCTCTCAGACCTGGAGCTCCGTATCCACATGTGCATCTTATACATCAGATCAAATACTAATCTCCCCATAACACTCAGATGAGTGAATCATAGGCCTTTTCCGCACCTTACCTTTTCGCAGCGCTACGGTGCGGGAATCGTGCAAGCAGCCTCTTGCGAGAGGCTCTCGTGTCCTTGCTACTTCACCTCTGCAGCTGCTGCCTGCTGGTGAGCAAGCAGCATGAGGGCTACTCCTCTTCCTTCCACAGCATAGCCTGGGATTTTTCCCAGGCTGCGCTGGAGCAGGAAGCGGGAGCGCTGCAGCTCTGGAGGCTCTGCACGCATGGTAAGTGTGCACGGGGCCCTGGAGAGATGCGCGATCGTGCACCATTTTCAGCTAGAAGCTGAAAATGAAATAGCCCCGGCAGCATCGTTCAATTGCAAGGATGTCATGTGGACGGCTCCTTGCAATTGCACAACGTTCCAGAGGCCCTTTCACATGACGAATGCCGTGCGAAAAGGGCCATAGTCTTTCAGCCTAATCTAGGTCATAGGGTATTATTAGAATAAAAGTGGGGGTGGGCAGGTGCATGGGGAAAAGTAGATAAATGAGATGAAATAAATTAAGAAAGATAACAGCCAGAAAAAAATTGTTCTATTTTTTTTATTTCACACATACATCTTGTACAGAATATAAATCACCAATAGATTACTAAACATTGATAAAATCCTTATGATCATCTAATCATCTTCTCTAGAAAAAAATTGTTCTAAAGTAAAACATTTATTCCACTGGCTTTTCAAATGTCTCACTTAGACTACAGCTCTGTACACATTTACTTAGGAATAAGTCCAAATGAGCTTAGTGGGTTTTATTTCTGAATGGACATATGCACGATTACATTGTTAACAAAATTGGAACACTGCCATGCAGAACAAGACTTTCTCAAAGTAATTAGCTAGTCAATCTCTCTACAAGTTACTATTTCCTTCCTATGACACTGTGCATCTCTGGCATATATATGGGAGGATTAAATTAAAATAGCAGTGGAGCGGAGAAAACCAGTAAAACTAAGCCTTAAAATCTAAATTTATTAAAATCTCAAAAATAAAAGAGAAAAAACTTCAAACTCATGAATGTTTCTTTGCAATTTTATCCTATTTCAGGGAAATTAAAGATGGGGGAGAAATCTAAAATCCATTAAAAAAAGGAAATCTGTATGTCTATGAGAGGAAGAGATTGAAAGAGAGCCTGGCACACATTTTGGAGGGTGCTTTAATTCAAAGGGAAGCTCTTCAAGAAGGATTCTCTTACTCATCAGGCCACTCCACTTCCCCTATTTTACGTGATGTATATGATTTTTTTTATTCCTTTTGCTTACTGCAGAAAGCAATTAGAGCTCACACAACACAAGAGCTTTCATTTCAAAGCTCTAAGTCACTGCATTTTGCTTTAGCCTGACACTACTGAAAAGGACAAGACTGTGCTCCTTCCTTTCCCCTACTCTTTACTGCAGCAGGAAGGCAAGTTTCTTCCTGCTAAATTAATTGTGTGCAAAGTAATTGTAGCTCCTTTGACATTTGCATCAGGAGGAGGGGAAGACAATCCAAGACTTTATCAAAGAAACAAAGAAACGAGGACTGAAAAGGACTAGGGTTAGCCAAGCTGGCTGATCTGTGGCCATTGGAAGGAACACAAATGAAAACTGGCTCCAAAAGTAGCAAGCAACAAGCATCCACCATGCTGAAACTATACCTAGCATGACTGGGATAAGATTTCTGACTTTAGACTGATAGGAAAGAACAGTGGTATATGAGAATTGATCGGGTGACAAATTCAGTCTCTTTCTATTGCCTACAGCACAAGTACTTGCATTGCCAAGTTTGATCCAATTAACACTTGCAAGTCTAGCCAAAAAAAGACGCCTTTGTGCTAGACAAGTGTCAAATTCAGACTTGACCTGTCCCAGGAGGCCAACAGTTTTAGATGCCTTTTTAAAATTGCCATAACAACCAAATATCTTCTGGCAGCTGAATCAATGTGTCTGTTTTGATAGTGACTGAAATGTTCAGATTCATTCCAGAGGTCAACAGCAGAAACTTTATAATCACCGAAACATTATTGTGTGAGCTTATATATTAGACAACTTCATAACTGCTCCCACTGGACTCTGGGAGGAATCGTGGTTTCTGATGGAGGAAGAATTATTTCTGAAAATGAGCCAATACCCTTTCCCCTTCAGTATGTTTGATTGGAATATGTGTTTTCTTCTTGTCTCAAGTCCCAAAAATTACCAGTGCAGCAAAAGATATCTTTCAAAACCCATCCTCTCATAAATGCCAAATACCTTTAGCAATTAAGGCAGGATCACTATAGGCATACCTCAGTTAACAAAACCTCTTTCAAAGAAGCTCCTTTTTACAAAGTGTTTTTATATCTGCTCAATCCTCCTTTTTCTCCTCTGCCTAGCTGGAAGATTTTTTTAACAGTATTGGGAAGGTTATGTTTTCTAAAAATGTTTTTATTAAAACACAAAACTTTTGAATATCTGTCATCCATATAAAGGCTGACGTACAAGACAAAACCAGTGATTGAGACAACACTTATACACAATACCACAACAATATCTAGTGTGTGTGTGTGTGTAAAATTTAAACATACAAAAACTAAATACTTGACTTCCCACATGGCTTAGGTAGATCTTATGTAATTTTATGTTATACCTACTTCAAGTTATTTTAAAATCTAGGTAGGATACTTATTCAATTGTATACATTACCCATCTGTCCTGGTAATACCAAATTACATCTGCGCTTAATTAAATCATTTAAATTTTAAAACCAAAAATTTGACAGATTTTCCCAATTATTCTTCATGTGTAATAGCATTTCCCTCCCATTCTTTCTTGAAGTTATTTAAATTGGCATCATTAATCAAAGCTATCAATTTGTCCATTTCGGCTAGGACCAATATCTTCATCAGCCATTCTTCTTGTGTTGGTATCTGTGAACTCTTCAAGATTTGTGCGAAAAAGACTCTCACTGCAGTAATCATATATTGGAATAACTTTCTTATGTTCTGTTCAAAGTTATCATTTATCTCACACACACATACAAAAACCTTCTGGTTTCAATCGTATTTTCATTTTTAGTACCTCTTCTATCAATCAATGAATTATTGTCTAATATTTTCTAGCTTTGTCACAGGTCCATCACATATGAAAAAATGTCCCCTCTCTACTTTCACATTTCTAGTAAAGATCAGATGAACCTTCATATATCTTAAATTATCTATCCAAAGTAAAATACCATTTATACATCATTTTGTAGAAGTTTTCTCTTAAATCATAGCTCAAAGTAAATTTCAAATCTTTGATCCACATATTTTTCCCTCATTGTTCTAATTGTATATGGTGACTCACATTTGAGACCCATTTGACCACATATTCCTTAACAACCTAGCATTGGTAGGATTATGAAGGGGAATTGGAGTAGGGATGGAAAGAATATTTGAAAATATTCAAAAATTGTTGAAAATGAGAGGTTTTTGTTTTGTTTTGTTTTGTTGAGTGTTGAGAAACTGTGACAAGAAAAATCCTGGACTGATGAGAATATTCACAGTTTGAGACTTACCACAAAATTCACATGTGGTGGTTTTGCACAGGAAGTAGCATTTTGGACACAGGAAACAGCATTTCTCTATGCAGGAACTGATATTTCTATGTTGAAGTAGTATTTTCCATGAAGAAGATAGATCATTTTAATACTCTATTTCAACACAGATATATTAGTTCCTGAATAGAAAATGCTGTTTTCTGCACAGAAAATGCTGTTAATTGGGGATTTATTCTACATACAAGTAGCACATGGCTGACTAGCATAGAAAACAATATTTTCTGCATACAAAAAATATCATTTTCTGTGAATAGTCTTTGAAAACTGTGTGGTTTTTGAAGACTTTCTCGCAGTGGGAAGAAAACCGCCAAAATTACTCATTGCTACCTTTGAGAAGAAACTTAGTGAAGAATTATATCCCTCATCTGGAGAAACACAGGCTTCCAGCATCAGGCTGCAGCAGTGTGCAATGCAATAAAACTTGAGCTGGGAAAGAATGAAATTCTGCTCTAACTGAACCTAGAGCCCTGAACAGGAAAATACCTCAGTTAACAAAGTCTCATTCACTGTCTCTTAACTTTTTAAGGTAGGGTTTTTAGCAGCATCAGTACTGGGAGCATCGAGAGAGAGTGCTGAAGAAACACAGATTTGTAGTGTTAGGTTGCAGCAGTGTATCTGCAGCAAACAATGTTCTGGTTCTAAATCTGAATGTTAAAGGAATTCTCCATTGAATCCTATCCTATTCTATCCCCAAAATTGTTTCAGAAGTTTAGAGAGCTCCTTTAAAGTTCAAGTTAAGAGCCAGAGCATAGGCAGTGCCACAATGGCAGAGAAGCCTCAAGCTTCTACTGGATCATATCTTGTTGCAAGTTAAATTTGCCTAGAATAACTGACTGAAGGCACAAAGCATAGCTCAGTCAGAAACCTGAGCTGTAATCCCACTGTAACTGAGGCCATTTCCGCACGAGGCGAGGGAATTGCTCCATGCCGTTACTTACCAAATCTTCTGGGCATGGACCAACGCAGACTGTCCCTTAAGCCCTTCCACAGGGCTCCTCCGTCTCGCCCAGGGTGAATCGGAGCAGTGCGAGGTCTTAGATCCGCACTGTTCTGGCTTCCAAAATGGCGGCTTCTGGTTGTTCGTGGGTCCCGACCAACCACTGAAGCTCACCACGCCTAAATCCAACCCTCCACAGATCGCAGGCTCGCATTGGTGCAAGCTTGCAAATCTGCACAAGTGAGCAGGAACGCAATGGTGCTCTCCAAAAAAATAAAGAACTGTTTTCTACCGTTCTTTAAAAAGCGCACTGGAGGACCAGTCGGACGCGTTTCGGAGAGGGCTGAGGTGCGGATCTCGGGCAAGTAGTCTGGACCTAGTCCACTCCAAGGTGCAGATAACCTCCGTGAGAGGATGCACTGGGCCATTTTAATTCCCTCGTGCAGAAATGGCCTGAGACTTGGGATTGTATTTTCTTCATTTTCTTTACTTGTCTCACCCTCCTGTCCTACTGCTATTTTTCCTGCTTTCAGAATTTATTTATTTATTTATTTCATTGTATCTGTATGCTCTGTGTCTTTCTGTTTATGAATCTCTGTAAAGCATAGTGTATATTAACAATGTACATTAATAGTAATGTATAGATTTACTGTTTATATCAGTGGATGGATGGCTAGATAGATACATGTAGATGGATGGAAGATGTAGATGAATGGACAGGCTATGTTTCCAGCATTAATCCTTCACATTTCCTGACAACTGAAAGAGAAAGACTTTGCCTGAGATCCCAGAGGAGTCCTGCTGAATTAGGCAAAACAGCATTAGGCTAAATAGGCCAACATACCAGGTCAATACTAGGCTGCCTCCTAGAGCTTCATCATTCTGTGGGGTTCCATTATTTCAGCAGTTATCTTCTTTCACAAACAGTACTCTACGTGATCTAGTGGTTTATCTGTTTAACTGAGAATCAGGATTCTTGACTTCAAGCTTCATTCATCCTGTGAACCTAAGCTAGTCAGGTTCAGTCTGTGATCCTCTGGAAAATTGTTTTTCTTTTTTAAAAAGGTCTTGTGATGCCTTAAAGATGAAACCGATTTACTTGGCCTAAGTTTTCATGTGGTGTAACTAGCTACTAAACAACCTCCCTGGTATTTTTTTTTTTTTTTATGAAAAAGAGTTCTTAGCTATACTTTTGAAATCAACTCTCAATCTGGATACTCAGGCTTTAGTGCTGGGCAAGTGCACATTTGCGTAGTTGTTATTCCTTTTTGTTGGTTATGACATTTTATCAGTTTTATTTTTAATTCATTTTTATGTTTTAATAGGCCAGAACCTCGTACAGGATGTATGTCTTCGTAAGTGTACTTACCTATGTGAGAATTAGAATTGGGCAAGACCACAGCATCGATATCCAGTAAATGGCTGCTGTTATGGTATTACACAGGGAAGCTGGCAAAGTGACTAATGTGCATGGAGACTGATGCATCACATGACAAGTGCACAACAGGGCCAATACTGATCTGTCCCAGTATGCACTGGTTCTGTTATTCATTGGGAACTGGCTACGGAATGACAGTGGGTGTCAGTAGAACCTGATGCACTTCGGAATACTCTCACCGGTGTCCTGTTAAATTTCTTCATTAACAGGGTTTCTAGTGCCTCTGCCATGCAGCTGATTTTTATTTATTTAGTTAGTTAGTTAGTTATGCAAAAGTATGTTATGTAGAGGGTAATGTAGGATTCTGGCCACAATTTCTGTATGTTATTCACATTTGGGGAGAAAGGTAAGGTATGTAGTATGTATTGTATTGTATTGTATTGTATTGTAGATGCCACCCAAGGCACTTCTAAAAGATTAAAACCAGAATAGCTAAACATCTGACAATAAAAATGTTAAAACACAATTAAGTGAGTTACCATATCAAAACGTAGTGAACCTTTTAAAAAACATAAATTCATTTCAAAATTATGAAAGCAAACTGAAAAATACAACACCCCTTCTCCGCAATACACTCGTTACAACCAATTAATAGAACATCAGATCTAACTGGCTACATGATATTGTGATGACATCATGTCTTCTATGTTTTCTCCAGTAGGCTGAGAGTGCTTGAGGCAGTACCCTTGAAGCAGAGGAAAATGGCCTCCATAGTGGGAAGCAAGGGTCCAAATGGATTATGGAACAGTGGCAGTCACCATAAAAGATGCAACAGAGTGTCTCCCAATCCATCACTTTTTCCTAGCCAAATAGTAAACCTTGAGAACATTTGGCTTAGCCTTAGAAATTAGTCATTGGTATTTCAAGATACAAAATCAATTGTTAACATCTCTGAATTTTGTGAATGCCTCAAAGAGCAGTCAAAGAGGACCCTGTTAAATGACAGAATTGAAGAGGATGACCCTAGCACTGTCTTTCCTCTCTTTAAAAAAAAGTGCAGCATAGAAATTAGAGGCACGGCTAGGTTAATTGCAAAGCCCAAAATATAAATGTTCATGCTAATGAGGTGTCAGGAAGGTCTCCAAAGGTAGTGTCAGTTCTGACAACAGTACTGTGAATTCTAACTAGCTGTCACTCCTTATACTGCACCATAGCGGTTGGAAATGACAAGAGCCACCCACTTTTGAATCCCAAAAAAGATGGAGGAAAGTAAAAAGGTAGATTTCCTCATTAAGATGGTAAGATATGAATCAGCATCAAAAGGACCTTAATTATAACACTTGGACACTATCTTTCTTCCAAAACACATAAGCTGAGTAAATATCGTGCTTAGTCCATACAGTCCTAGAAGGCATGTTATGTCATAGCGTGAGGCCGTCCACAAGCTTCCCTGCTAAGCAGGAGTGAACTGTAGGTCTCCATATTTTTTAAAGGCCACTTGGTAAAGTTATCAGAATAAAAAGTGAAGGTGGCTTTTGTACCCTTAATAGTTGCAAATAAGTCTGAATTTCAGCATGTGTTCCTTATTACCTCATTGTGTGACAAGCAACACCTGATGAAAGTCTCTCCTCCACACAACTGTTAAACATGCAGGAGTGATATCCAGTTTTGAATCTGCAGCTCAGTTTCTTGGGTTTTTATATGGAAGAGCATATTAAATATTTGGAGACCTCTTTTTTTTTTTTAGCATTAAGAATAATTAACACTGTGTGCATTCTAACAGTTCAAAGCCATACTTATCAGAAATTCCAAAATAACATTATTTTAGTGTATGAATGATCCTCTTGCTCTTCATATCATCATAGCAATTGTCTATTCAGTCTATTATAGTGTACAGTATATAGTGATAGTCTGTTCAGCTCTTTTCCAGTTGTACTTTACTCTCCTCAGTTACAATTTGTGGACTCACACAGAACAGACACTGTACTCCTTTTTAGAATCCAGTCTATTCCCCTGTGATCGTTTCCTTCAAAGATTAAAATAATTTCTTCCTCCTGCACTAGAAACTTTGAATTCATATACCAGTAATCCTTGGAAAGAGGAGCATACAGCATAAAGAAATTTTAAGATAAACTAACAGAAGAGGTCTCCTGCAAAGATCTGCTATCTTCAAAGACTTGCTTGAGGAGAACAAGAGAATACAAAATAAGATATAGAACTTTGGCTGAGGACTAAGGACAAGAAGCAGTATCAACTATTGACTGGAGGTGTTACATTTATAATTATTATGACGTTTTATCTCTAAATTAAATAAATAACCAAGGTGTATTTTTTTCTTATTTATTTTATTTTTATTCAGAAGGTAAGTAACTAATTGAAGTGGGGTTATTAATGCAAGCTAGAGGTCCTGTCTGATTTTGTATGCTAAGCAGGGTCAGCCCTTGGATGGCAGACTACCAATGAATACTGGGTGCTTGTGGGCTATATTTCAGAGGAAGGAACTGACAAAACCATGTCTGAGTATTCCTTGTTTAAGAAAACATCATGAAATTCATGGGGTCACCAGAAGTCAACAGGTAACTTGAAGGAACATACAGAGCAGGACTCTGGGTGGAGGATACGTATGGGCATTTTTTTAAATTGGTATCATCTTAAGAGTTATTCTGGTCATTCTCCTTTCAGAGAAAAGTGGACCCCTTTTGAAGCAACAAGCCTGCTGGAGGAATAATGTTCTACATGGTTGGGAGAGGTCAGCCCTTTTTCATAGAAAGGATGAAGGAGGAGCAGTACGGAATGAAAGGGGTCACAGAAAGAATGAAGGAGGAGAGGAGAGTTTTTCCCCCTGAGGTTGGAGTTATGACACCTTACACCCCCCACACCCTACTGGATGGCAAAATTGGCGAGAAATATCATTTTTCCTACAAAATTGGTCACTTATGGCTGAAAAGAATGCAGTAGCAGGACACTGGCTGTAAGCATTTACTAGGCTAAGATGACCTCAGCATGGCAGGGCATAAGGTCAAGAGAATTAGATGGAAATCTCTGACATCAGTGGGTTTGGGATAACCCTCTCGATGACCCAACCTCCAAATACAATAGTAGATAAAACTGGCCTGGTACATCAGGCAAGCACTTCTGCTGTGTGCATTTCCTACAGAGACCTTTCCCATTCACTTTATTAACCAAGATGTTAAGAAGCTGTCAGGACTCCAAATTCTAAAGAGACACTAGCACTACTGGTGGAACTCAGGGTCCCTCACATTTAAGGGTAATGTTGGAACCACCTGAGAAAAAGCAATGGGAAGAATTGGGAAGAGAGTGAATGTTCATACCATGCAGCTTCTTGCCAGAGGGAAAAACTTGAACTGCCAAGTTTCACCTGAAAACAAACTCCTACACATGTGTACTCAAAGGCAGGGATGTAACTCCTCACTTGTATTATTCTTGCACATAAGAATCACTCACTCACACACAGGGACACACACAGAATACAGGTTTTTCTTCTCCTCTGCACAATGGTATTTTCCATTTAATTTTTTTACATTAAAAATACTTTCAACAGGCTATATTGATGCATTGAGAAAGCCAGTCTCATCAAGTGGAAGTGACTTAGTGGGGACTTAGTGCTGCCTGGCGCTCCCATGTCAGGGACACAATGAAACCACTCAAACCTTTAAAGGAACTATCCTAAGGCATGTACACCCCAAACCCATTGGCATGGAGGCCTCCAGTTGCTCCTCTCAGGAGTAAGATCCATTAAATTCAATGCTGCTTAATCTCAGGCATTTAGGTATAGGATTTCATCCTGAGACTATTTTTGTAACTGAGACATTGAAATGTTGCAGTTTTTTAACATACTCAACTTTAGTGAGGAGTTCACCTGCTTGTAAAAGCATCAAAGATCTCCACATAACCTCCAGGGACAGACTTCTGAACAAAAAGTTGTTAAGTCATGGGATGGAAAATGAATTTTAATTGACTGCAAATGAGAAATTAAGGATATTTAACTGAATACATCAACCTAGCAAATAAATGCTCAGTTATAATATTTAAGCTTGGGCAGAGAATTTAAAAGAAGTGTGACTGAAATTTCTTCCAAGTAATTAAATTATGAAATGAGATAGCTTAAATAACTGTATTGATTTAATAAATATTTTGAAAAAAACCCAGGATTCCATTTTCTGCTCTTAATATCAGTCTATACCTGGGTTATCTATCACAATTCAACCTCTGTCTCTTCATAAGCAGCACAGTTTGTTAACTCCTGGTAGGCTTGTTCTCAGTTGATAAAGGCCTTTTCCGCATTTTACTTTTGAAATGGGGCGGCGCGTCCTCCAGCAAGGACGTTTACACTTGGGGGTGAACTGGGTCCAGACTACTTAATGTTTGTCCAGACTTCAGCCCGCTCCAGAACGCCCAGAACTGGTGGTTCCCCATGCTATTGAAAGACCGATTAAAAGGGGACTTTCATTAGCCCGGCGCATCCCAGTCTGTCGCTGCGCTAAGTGTAGATTTGCAGGCTCGCACCAGCGTGAGGCTGCAGATCTTCCGGGGGCGGGCTTCCGGCTGGCGAGCTTCTCTGGTTGGTGGAGAGCCTCCGCCAACAGGAAGCCTCCATTTTCGTCTCCGGAGAGTGTGTAGCGCGAGTGCATACTGCTCCAGATCATCGTGGATTGTCGGGGGGAGCATGCCAGTCCGGTGAGTAACAGACTGCCCCGTTTCCCCCTCAAAGTGCAGAAAAGCCCAAAGATTACAGATCATAAAACATAATCCAGCAAAACTGAAGGGTACTTCTAATACCTAAAAACATTATATCTATTCAGTTTGAGGGAATACATACTGCTTCAGCTACACGCATACATGTGTTTTATATTTGCTAATTTTGAGAAAATGTGCTTTTGGGAAATAAAATCAGCTTATATTAATGTACCTATATGCCTAGCCCACAGTCATATCCTGTATACTTGTCTGCTTCCCTCTTTTTTTTCCTGATTTTTCTTTTTGCAATCATACAATTGTAGTCATGCAATCCAGTGCATTTTTAAAAAAATGGGTCTGCTATGACCTACAAGAAAATTACTATAAAATGATGTTACATTGGTATCTTACTCCAGAAAGACTTTCTAAGATGCATAAAGAGAGGAATAATAGTTGTAGGAAGTGTTTGGATCATGTTGGCTCTTTCAATCGTATGTGGTGGGCTTGTGAGAAGGCTAAGCAATTTTCAAAGATGATACAGAATATAATACAAAAAAAAATTGAAATGCCAGATCTTTAAGTCCCCAGAACTGTTTTTACTGGGAATTTGGCAGGAAGATACTAGCTATGATAAACAACAGCAGACAGTGATTCAATATATGTTATTAGAAGCAAGACTGATCTATGCAAAATATTCGAAGAAAACAGAAATTCCAACAATGAAAGAATTGCTCAGCAGACTAATGACAATAGTGGAAATGGACAGACTGACAGATAAATTAAAAGTTTTGCCAGAAAAGGATCTTTAAAAGAATTGGCTATTTTTAATTGAATATTTGAGAGAAAATGACAGTGAAACTATGATTTGGGGGTTCTGAACTTGTTACTATTTTGCTCTGTTTTGAATAGTTGAATTTATAATATGATGTCATGCAAAAGAGGTTAAGAAAATTATAGATGGTTTTACTTTGTTGCTATATTTTATACTTTTATATATGTCAAATAGGTTATATTAGATTTTGAAAATATTTTACGACGACTAACTCTTTTAGCCTTGTAGTAAAGATATTAACTAAGAAACAATTATCTATACTTGTATCTATATCTACTTATTAATTCCAATATTAATTCAAATATTTTATGTTACAGAATTATAGATTTAAGATTAAGCAGCCAATATTAATTTTTAGGGATGAGACGAATCCAGAATTTTCCGGATCCGGATCTGGATCCAAATCCCTGGAAGGTTCTGGGAATCCACAAATCTCACAGATCTTGAATCTTTTGAATCATTTTTTTAAAAAAGGGTTTAAAAAGCAAGGGAAAGAAAGCACTTCTACCGAAAAGTGTTTTTGAAGCAGAATGTGACATCTTTCTTTAATGAAAAACAAATTAAATAATAGTATTCACTTTCAGGAAGACATATCTATATACTTATTATTATTATACTGAGGTAGTTTCAAGTTAGGAACTATAATTTTTAATTTTTTCATTTAAACAATCTGTATCTGAACTCCCGCCTTTTATAAATTGAACATCAGCATAAACAAATATAGAATCATAAAATGCATTAAAATACAATGCAGAAAATAATAACTACAATCTGTGTAAGAACACAAATTCTTGCAGGTGATAATGCAAGTACAGAAGTTGATGTCTCTTGTTTGATCAGGCTCAGACCTTGGAACAGTTTTTTTGGAGGGTGGGGGAATCACAGCTCTGAGAAGCACCCAGCCAAGATGGCCTGCTTGTGAAATTATGGAAGTTGCATTCCCACTTGCTCAAATCCAGGATTTACTTGCTCAAAAGACTGCTGTTACGCAGTTCTTAGCACTGGGGATCTGCAGTCACTACTCAAGTGTATGTGTGTGTATGCATGTGTGTGTAATTTCCAAAATGCACTGAAAAATTCCCATTTAAGTATGAGAAGAGATTGCCAGTGCTTTTCAATCTTGTCAGTACTCAAATGTTAAATCAAATGTTAGGTCTTTGAATAGATTAGAATGACTGAATCAACAGTGCATATAGCTGTTGTCTCACCATGTTATCATTAAATCAAAGGCTTTAAAAACTTCCATACAGGTTAATAAGTGGTGCTATTGAGGGAAATCCAACCCTCAGACCTAAAGGGTTTGAGATGCTGAAATGACTATGGCTGCCTAATGGCCTCCTGCCAAAGCACCAAACCATCTCTCCACTATTTCTTTCCTCCATTTCAGGAAAGGGGTCTCCATTTCTCTTTTTATTCATTTTCTTCCTTTTAAAATCCATAAGGTGGCAAGAAGAACAAGACAGGGAAAAATAGAGCTGAATGATGCATTTCCTCCAATCCTAATCCTTCTTATTGGTCCTCCTTTATTATTTTAACAATTCAAATCAAAACACTTCATTAATTAATAATTAATTAATTAATAATCCAGAGGTATTAATGATTAAGGATTAATCAGGACCATCCACACCAAATTGGAATACCTAGAATGCGTGCACTTCCACTTTATTTTAAAAAGGAATTTTAGGGCCAAAAAAAAAGATCCCAAAAATGGCATCTAATAGACAAATCATGCTTCAAGAGGCTTTTGGGGTGTAATAATATTGGGGTAAACTGGAGGGATTGGAGACCTGTGGGGTTGTGCCCTGCCTGCAGGCCATACTTTGCCAACCCCAACCCAGGGGTGCTTCAAAAACCTTTGCAAAGGAAACCTTTTCTTTGAAAGTAGTGTCACTGAGTCAGTGAAGTATCTGCTTTTTGGAACTGGGATAACTCAGGAGGGGAGAGATCTCAGCAGCTATTTTTAACCTGTATTCTGAAACTACGTGAGAGAATAAGGCAAAGGATCTGGCTATCCCGGGCAGGATCTGGCTATCCCGGGCAGTGGCTGGGAGGACAGCGGAGGGCACAGGATCATGCTCCTTGCTGCTGCCTCCCGCTCGCCCCATCGAGGAGACGGGCGGCGGCGGCCAGGAGGACAGCAGGAGGCACGGGATTGCACTCCTCGCCGCTGTCTCACACTTGCCCCATGCAGGATCCATGGGAAGACAGCAGGGAGCAGATTCGAAAGATTCCGTTCGACTATTTTGGTGGTGGGATTCGGATCTGCGAATCTCGAATCCTTGCCCAGGATTCAAGGATTCGAGGATTCGGTTGGCCCATCCCTATTAATTTTAATTGTTTGTGGTAGAGTGATGATACTAGTGTTTAGATAGAAGGCTATGGTTAGTTATAGTTGGGGCAGGAACCACCTTTTATTATATATATTAAGTATCTTTTTTTTCAGTTATTCGTACTTTTTAATTTAGGTTTGTTGTTATTAATTTGTAAATTTGTTTTTTCGATAGTTTAGCTTAGTATGTTAGTATGTTTTTTGGTTTATTGTTAATATTGGTAGGTGTTTATTTGTACTGTGTATTTTGTCTTGTTTTTTCTTTTTTAAAATACACCCGCACACACCCACACACACACATAAAGCAAATTAGCGTCATGTGTCCTTAGAAATATAAAAGACAAAGTATTCACTGGTTGTATTATAATTACAAAATAGATAAGGCAGATTGTCCCAAGATGCACAAGTTAATTTCAAAATGCACATTTTACTGGATGTTCAGGGAAAATAAACTTGAGGAGTTTCCTACAGTTTCCTGGACTGGAACTGAGGTGCCAACTTTGCCTTTTAGCATTAAGCAGTTTTCTGGTCCTTCCTTTCCCTTGGCCTTCTACTGAGTTTCCTCTTTTTCACAGTTGGGCTTTAATGATATTTTTCATGAGCATCACCCATTTCTTCTTTCATTATTTCTGATGGAATTGGTGACAGCTGTGCAAGTGCATGAGTGGTTGTGGATTATGTCAAGTATTCATTAGTCGTGCAGCTCTTGTATTTCAGAGAACTTCTTTTCCACTTAAAACAAAAAGTCTACCTTTTTGACTGAATAAAAAACACAAAACGGAAGGAGCATAGGGGCAGTCCTTTTCTGCCCTAATGAGTACTAATGAAGTTTGCCCTTCATATGGTATACTAATGAAGATTAATAGAGTTGGTTCATCATATTAATCTTTCATTTCCTGGGACCAAAGCAAGAAGAAACTGATAATACCACAGCAAGCAGGGCAATTAATTTTAGTAAGCCAAGGAGTGTACTATCAGAACACAATAGATTACTAATATTGAGATCACCAAATCCACGGCTCAGAATTAATAAAACAACTTTCTATCCCAGTGGTTCTCAACCTGTGGGTCCCCAGATGTTTCTAGACTTCAGCTCCCAGAAGCTCTGAGCATTGACCATAGTGGCTGGGGCTTCTGGGAGCTGAAGTCCACAAACATCTGGGGACCCACAGGTTGAGAACCACTGTTCTAGCCCTTGGGAAGACCATAAAGCTGTGTCTACCAGTTTGTTTTCATATATCATCCTAGCTTATCTCTTCACTATTTATAGTAATTTAATTACTAATTGGATTTATCCTCTGCATCAATTTTTATTCCAAGAATGGCACTCAAGACAACTAATATAGATTATATACTCAAGTATATATATACTTATATACTTTCTGTCTCAGACTCCTAAAGTTTTTTTCCCCACCACAGCAGTAGTAGAGTTGCAGGTTTTACATTTGATCAGATTTCTATCCATCATGAAAATCAGACAACTAGTTGAACTCAGGAGCTATTTTTGGTAAAATATCATGAATGAAAACAAGATTAATAATATTAATTGGTTTTAATGTTATTGATAGCTTAATTCCATTTTAATGTGGATCTTTTGTATGTTTTAACTCTGTTGTAAGTTTTCTCGAGTTCTCATTTTAGTTAAAAAGTGGAGTGTAAGTAAATGATGATGTTGATGATGATAATGATGATGATGAAAACAGCAGCAATAACAATAATAATGCAGTGTGTTGATCAGTAAGACAGCAGTTTGTTGATCAGAAAGAGATGATAGTTTTTTTCTTTCTAAATTTTTTATCCATGTCCCTCCATTTTCTAAATGTCCAGTGTTAACTTACTTTTCATTTAATGATTCATATTCTTCCTTTTCTAGCAGGTTCTACTGATTAATCTTCTGTTTCATCACTTTGTCCTTTTCTTTGTTCTTCTCTTCCATTTTGCAGTTCTTCAAGTTCTATATTTGAAAAGATTTCGGCTGGGTTAGTATATCACATTTTGTCACATAATCATTGCTCTGTCACATTAAAATCCGGAGACATTTCTTTGTAGGTAGTACATGCTCCATTTGGTGATTTCGGGTTGATGGATTGGTGTTATAATAACATTACATTTCTTAGGTGTTTTCAACTGTTGTCAATTCTACTGCGGTTGGTCTTGTAGTAACATCACTTGCCCTGGTTGTCTAGCCAAATATATTGTGCTCTACAGCCCACTTTTTGTATGATGTCCAGCAGCTCCAACATTAGACACTGAGCTTGTTGACCTAGCTGACAACTGATACAGTCTGGGATTTATTTTTCACCAAATATTCAATGGACCTTGGACACATTTAATCTGGTTGCTCAACAAAAGTCTGTCTGACTTGAGAGATTTACCAAAAGTGATGCTACTGTCAATACATCCTCTTGCTTTACTTGAACATGTTATCCCATCATCATGAAAGAGTAGTACTGTGGTGGGGAAAGACATGTTGGGAAGATATATTGACTCTTACTGCTCAACAAACTCAATTATACACCAAAAACAAAAAAGGTGATGAAATAATACTCATGAATGAGAAAGGTGACTGTAGTTATAACTTACACCAAAGAAAGAACTGAAATAAAATTTAAAGATGTCAGCTTGCCAATCCTCACAAGTACAACAACTAAAGGCCCTCCATACAGATACTTGTCTTAAAGTGCGTATTGGAGCCAATGGTGCGCTGACCAAGAAAGTTAATGTGCATAAAGGAGTTAGATAGGGATGTATTTTAGCTCCAACTTTATTTAACTTATACATTAATGACATCCCAGGTTTCCTCTCTTCAACAACGGCTCGTACACCCAAGATAGGCAACACATTCCTCAATGTCCTCCTCTATGCCGATGACATGGTTCTGATCGCCCGTTCGCAGGTTGGTTTGAGACGGCTTTCACAGAACCTAGCTAATTACTGTTCCCATAATGACTTAGCCATTAACAAAGATAAATCTAAGGTGGAGGTATTCGGGAAAAGGTCCAAAAAATATAATTGGTTCCTGGAAGGAGTCCCGATTGAACAAGTCAGCTCCTGTTTATATCTAGGGTTGTCCTTTTCAAACACAGGGAAATGGACAAATCATCTTAGAAGAAACAAACAGAGAGCTATGGTCAACTCTAATATACTCTATAAATTGACAAACTATAACCACTCCTCCAGTATATCCCCTACTCTAAAAGTTTATAAGGCTAAAATCATGCCTATTCTGTCCTACAGGGCAGAATTGTGGGGTCAAATGAAAGTACCACTTTTGGAGCAGGCACAGAGCTGCTTCTTAAGGAGAATACTAGGAGCAGATAAGAACATTCCTTCTCAAGCAGTGAGAGGAGAATTAGGGGCACATTCTATTCAGTGCCAGGTTTTGATCAAAGTTTTTAACTACTGGCTAAGGATCCTCAAAATGGACCCAGGAAGACTCCCTAAACTTTGCTTAGATGAACAGTTAGATCTCCAGCATTCAAATTCCTGGATATGTCAGCTGTTCCAACTAATGCACCAGCTTGGCTTTTCCCCGTCTTATTTATTACCTTGTGGACACTCAGCGCAGGAAATATTAAAACAAAGAATTTTGGACATCAGTGCCCAAACAGATATAGCTCTGCTGGCCGGTTCGAAGTCTCTAAATTGGTTAGCCAAAAATAAAACTATATTTGGTCTAGAAAAGTATCTTAGGCTGAACCTAACACAGAGACAGAGAATAGCTTTCACCAGAGCTAGATTTGAATGACTTAATTCTGTGGTAAGAATAGGATGGTTTTGAAAAATTCCATACCACGAAAGAACATGCATCTGTGGCGCATCAGCCATAGAGGATATTGTGCACATCCTGTTTGATTGCTGTATATATACCAAGGTGAGATCCCAATACTTACAACCACTTCTGGTTAGAACGACCAATTGGGATCCAACTGTTAAATTGACCTATTTCTTTCTGGAGAGAATTCACACTCAGTCTGCAGGATTGCAAAATTTATTACAAAAGCTGCCTACCTGAGAGATCTTTTTATCACACAAAATGGGGTCCCCTGTCATGCCAATAAGCTTATTTAGATGTTATGACTGAATTTTTATACTTGTTATTTTACCTTTCTTGTTTACCATGTATTTTACTTCTTATATCAAACTCACTATTTATTAAGTTTAAGTTTATATGTTTTAATTATTTTAGTTAATTTTATATGAGTAGAGTCCATTTGTGTATGTAATTTCTGTGTCTGTATTCTTGTATTATGTATTATATTCTTATTGTTGATATGGTCAGTTGACTAATCAATAAACGATGAGGAGGAGGAGGAGGAGGAGGATACAACAACTACTTTTCAATATACAAACCAATTACTATATTATGTTGTGACAGTTGTTACAAGAGAACTTGGATAGGATATTAATAAATCAAGAAAAATAGCAAAAGATGAAAAACTCAACTTGAAATCAAAGTTGGTAAAATTCAAAAACATACCAGTACTTCAAAAAATCTAAAGGATGGGAAATTCAGGGAAGCTGGGAACCTGAAACAAAATTAAGACCATTTCCGCACGGGGTTTTTAACACAAGGCAGAGTGTCCTCCAGGGAGGACGTCTGTACCTGGGAGCGGACTGGGTCGGACCTACTTAACGTAGATCCGCACCCCAGCCTGCTCTGGAACGACCCCAAGTGGTCATCCAGCGTGCTTTTGAAAGACCACTAAAAACAGGTCTTTCAAAAGCACGGAGCGCCACTGCGAGCCTGCTCCCTTATGCAGATTTGCAGGCTCGCACCAATGCGAGCCTGCGATCTGCTGGGGGCAGGCTTTAGGCTGACAAGCTTCAGTGGTTGGTCAAGACCGTCGACCAACCGGAAGCTGCCATTTTCATCCCCGGAGCAGTGTGGAGTGGCGGCCATGCACTGCTCCGGAGAAGCGTGGACCGGACTGGGGAGCCTAAAAGTCCAGTGAGTAGCATCACGGGGCGATTCCCTTGCCCCGTGTGGAAATGGCCTAAGAGAAAAATATTAGTTTGGGGGAAAAAAACCGTTCTGGAAGTACCAGAGATGTTAAAACAATGCACAACTGTGCATTGGGGGGAATTACAATATGATGCTTGAGCAACCAAGTTTAAGCATAATGCCCAGTTTCAGTACAACCAACAGCAGTTTTACAAATTCATTCTAGGAGAAAGTAAGAATGACAATATCTTGATCTTATCTCATAAGCTTATCTGAAGCTTATTACAATGTAGGTTAGCAGGCTTGGAGCTGAGAAATATGTTTTTTGTTTTTTGTTTTAAAAATGCTACAGGTCCCAGAATTTCTTTCTCAGCCTGGCCACTAGCCACGTTGTCTGATGATTCAAAATATGAACTTTTCTAAGTACAAGAAAACTTCCTGGGAATCCCAGTGGGACGAGAGTGACAGGATTAGGGATGAGGTCCAGAGAAGCAGGAATGGAATTTCTGCTGGTGGAACTTGCAAGATCCTCTTCCACTTCTTTCCAGTATGCCTTTGCCAAGACAGTGCAGGAAGTCAGAAAACCCTCTGCAATACCACCAAAGAAGAAACTAAAAGAGCAGTTTGAGCATGTGCACTGAGCTCTTTGAAATCGCAGTACAGGTGAGACTGATATCAAAATGTAATCATTTAAGCCAAACTTAACCAAGGCATAAATTTGATCCTATACTTCATGGGCACCTGTTTTGTCCAGAAGCAAAACTCCTTTGAGTATGCCACCAGGATGGACAGACCAGAGCTCGCAAATTAATTCAATGAATTATTGATTCATCAAATTTCCCCCTGAAGTGGTTTAACTAGATTTCCAGATTAATGCTGAGGTCAATCATATGCTTTAATGACTTAATTAATTTTAGGTTGTTGAAATCCATTAAGATGGGGTGGCTTTCTCTCTGCAGAGTCAATAAGACATTTTTATGCCCCCAGATTGTTTTAGACATGGAAGAGGTATGCTTTTATTCAACAAGATTTGACCCAGAAGTTGACGAAAATGGCCTAGGAAGGGCCAGAAATGTGCTGGAATTATCCATCAGGAACTGGGACATATTTGTGGGGGGGGGGGCAGAAAAATTCTCAGAAGGTGGGCTTCAAAGGCAGCCCTCCACCAAGGTTACCAATGTGCTCCCCTAAGCTCCAATAGTCACCCAACACTGTTCTATAGGAATGAGGGTGCATTATGATTATCTTCACTTCTCCTCTTGTACTGATTTTATCATTTTCTAGTCTGCATTATTGTATAATAGCAGCAGATATTCACTTTGCATTCCTTCAGTGTGTTTATTATTGCTCACACAGTGCTGGGCACTGGCATATTGAAGTGAAAGATTTTCCTCACCTATTTTTTCCTCTCTTGAATCCCCATTTTACATGCTCCACTCCTATTCTGCCTTTCACTAACTCTCTTCTTCAGTGGGTCACACACTTTCAGGGCCTGATAAGGCTGGAGCTTGGAGCTAAAAGGTATAGCTAGCTAAATCTATGCCCTCCCACCCTTGCCTATGCTTATTTGAGGAGAGGACAACTACTCATATGCAATTCCCATTGTTAAGTGAGCAAAGCCTGTACTCTACCACTAATCTTTGCAGACAGTGGCATATCTAGGTTCAATAGCACCCCAAATGCTGCTGCTTCTCCTGGCTCTGCCAGTCCGGGCAGAGGAAGATCCTGGCAGGGGTGGCAGTGGATCAGGCTTGATTGGAAGGACTGCTGCTGCTGCCGCCGCCACCGCCACCACCACCACCACCACCACTTAATTGGGATGAGAATGACCCCAGTTGGGGCAGCAGAGTCGGGGCAGGCCAGGCCCAGGTGGAAAGATGTGAGGTACAGCTTCTTTGCACCCCCCTAGCACTGGCACCCAGGGCATGTTCTGATTGCTCCACCCTAGATACACCTCTGTTTGCAGATCATGCTTTTGATCTGGAGTGGGGAAACATAGTGGATACAGCAATTTTGTGGAGACAAATGTTCTGACCTACCTAGAAGGATTTAAAATATTTTTCATTAAGAGCGCTCACCTTTGATTCATTGACTGATCTTTGTAGCCAATCGCTTATTGTTGCATTTACATCATTCCTTACCAATCTTTAAGATCATTGTTCGTTAACCTTTATCAAGCAAGTCATTTGAAGATATTTGTGAGTATGTTGCTGAGGATGGGAAAAGGTACAAATAAGAGAAGAGAGATGCAGATCATGACATTGAACAGAAAACTTTGTGAGATGATATTACATTCTTTAAGACATCCTTTCCCAGCCTGATCATTTCCAGACACGTTAAATTCCCACCAACCTCAGACAACTTCAAATTCTGTGCTTTGTAGTTCATCTGGGGTAGGAAGAATAGAACTTTAAACTTACAGAAAGATCATTTTTGAATATGAGAGTAACAAAACAGGCCACTACAGATCAATGGTGACCACATCCATGCTATTCTCTATAAAGCACATACTCTGTTCTTCAGACTAATATTGTAAATAAAGAACTGATCAATGATCAAAGCACTAATTAAACAATTTCCATTCTTAGAGTTAGAGTTTCTATCTTTTGCCATGAGTGAATTAATTTTCAAACCTAACAGTTAAACTCTGGAGCAGACACATAGTTATCCACTGTTGACAATCACAATGGCAGCTTTCCAAAATGCAGTCTAATCAGTACAGCTGTTTAAAGTAATTTCTCAAAAGAGAAAGTGTTACAAATCTAATTATATTTCAAGGTACCTAATCCACCAAAGGCTGCAATCCTTGAAATAAATGATGAAGAATACAAAGGAACTGCAACTCAGCAAGAAGCAAAGCTCCAGCAGTTTTTGAACAATATATTCACACCATTCCCCAGTGGTTCTCAAAACATCAGAGACCAGCTTACATAGGACTGCCTTACAAGGAGTCCTTTTTGCTGCCTTCCAAAAATATGTAAATTAAAATCCATTTCCTGCTTAAAAATTCAATGGCCCATTGTTTTAGTTTTTTTGTTGCACCTGGACCAGAATCCTGATGGTACACTATGCTGGCAGTTGCTTTTTTAAGGAGGGAGGAGTGGTGGCAAGGAAAAGCAGACAAGATCTGAAGGACCATATTCTCCCTTATGAACCAGCTCAGGCTTTGAGATTTTCTGGGGAGGCCCTTCCATCTGTCCCACCATAGGTGTATCTGGCGGGAACATGCAGGAGAAGGTCTTCTCAGGATCTGCCTCCATGATCCGGAATGCCTTTCCCAGAGAAGTCAAACTGGCACCCTCCCAACTTTCTTTCAGCAGTCAAGTAAAGATGCTTTAGTCTGACAGGCATTCAATGTGTGATGTGCATGGCCTGTCTGATAGAACGTGCTGGACATTGTTAATTGTGTTCCTGATGGGTGAGTTTTTAATTATGTATTTTAGGATTGTTTTAATTCTTTTCAATTGTTTAATTATATTTTAACTTTTGTATCCTGTGGGTTTTAACTATGATTTTTTAATTGTTTTAAGCTACTTTGAGTCCCAGTCTGTGAAAAAATGGGGTATAAATAAGGATAATAAAGATAAAGATAAGAATGATGATGATAATGATGATGATGATGATGATGATGATGATGTTACTTTTAGTAACGCTCATTCAAAATCTGATGTGGGGACTGAAGAGCTCTTACTTTCTCAAACACAGTGCTTTGTAAGCTAAGTCATCAACTGGTAGGCAGGAAGTGTCTAGTGTCCATGTCTGAGTGAACCATCCTTTAAATCAGGGGTTGGAATCACTTGCAACTGCAACCCCAATTGTCTGGAGGGCCGCACAACTTCCAATCCTGCTTTAAATCAATGACAAGAGATCGCTGTATTTTCTAGAAAGATAAAATAAATATTAAAAACATACACTGGGATTCTGTTGGAGTGTTGCATGCTCATAAGTGGACTTATGTGTGCAGGAGATATAATTGCAAAGACGCATACAGTCCATATGCAGAAGACGGCTTCTGCTTTGTAACTCTTAGCAGAGTCGGTAAAGGAACTGATGCACATTGGTGCATGATGCACTACAAGACTGATGTGCATTGATCTGAATGTCCTGATGTACATCACATCTTTACCCATGTGCACATTGGGCACTCTTGCCAGTGTCCCCTTACACATCTTCACAATTCAGTAACCAGGTTTCTTAGGACTTCTGCTACTTAGTTAAGCGCACACACATTTATGTTGCCTGAAAGGACATGAAGGAATCCTGCCATATATTACAACATCTCCACAGAGCAGTGGTTTTCAACTTTTGGCCCTCCATATGTTTTGGACTTCAGCTCCCAAAAACCCGAGTCAGGATAGCCAGTGGTCAAGGGCATGAAGTCTAAAACATTTGAAGGGCAAAGACTGAGAAATGTTGAGGGATAGTATGAGTGGGAATCATGTGGCCCTCCAGATGTTGGAGTGCAGCTGCTGGCATCCCTAGTCTGTGAAGCCAATGATGAAGGATGCTGAATGTTGCAGTTTGACAACATCTGGTCAATGACTCCCTCTCATGCTGTAGGATGCAGCAAATCTCCAAAGCAATAATGAGCCTAACCTAGCAGGATATTGATTCCTTTTTTCTGATATGTGCTGCTTTCTTGCTCTGGTAGAAAGCAAAGTAATATACAAGACACGGCAGGGCAAGATTATTGAAGCTTAGATAAATATTTACTGTGTCTGCAGTTATTCATTTTTATGATTACTAGCACTGAGTTTTCAAATTACACTTAATTATTTGAAAATCCAGGACTTTAATTAAGCTACTTTTCAAACTATCAAAGTTAATAGCAGAATTATTTAGTCAGCACTAAAAGCTGCCTACAAAGCTCTGCTTCCAGAAATTCATCCTGAACAACAAAGATGCTTATAGAACATACCTGCGGTAGTCATGTTGGCCAGACAGCAAAAGACAATATTCTTCTTCTTCAGGAAATGTTCCAAAAATCATACACAGTTTTAGAGTCATAGGCATACATTTTTGTCAAGATGTTGTTTTTGTTGTTGTTTGGAGGGATGTCAATGCAGGCAAAGGTCACTCCCCTATTTGTTCATGGGGGCACTGCAAAACAAAGAGTAATAAAAAAATTTCAACAGAAATACTAACTTCCCTTGAAATCCAGGCTGTTTCTGTCCTAGGTGTAGCTACCTGCCCTTTCTCAAGTAAAGAATATTGAGTTTTGCAAGAAACCTTTGCACTGTTGCATGGAAAAAAATCTTTTAGGTGCTATATAGGTAAAACCAACCAAATGCAGTCCCAATGAAAACATTTGCCTTAATCAGAGGTAGAAACATGAAAAAGTTTAGTCGAGTCCTTTGGTTGCCTCTTCTTTAGGATTTCCCTGTTACAGCTAAAATGCACTACGGCCAAATCCAGAAAACATATCCAGGGGGAGCTGTTTTGGACATGCAGAAAAATACAATAATATCCAAAATCCACAAAACAGCAATACCTTTATTGAGCCAACCAAAAATTCACAATATACATCATGCAGGTTTTCAAAGTTCCACTGCTTGTGGGCCTTTTTAAAATCTATTCAGGGTCTGGCTGTTTCAGTGAACAGCTTTCTCCCTGCTCCCCATTGCCATTTGCCTGGCTTTAGGCTTCCAGCATGGCAGCAACTGAATCCAAGAAATTGGTAATTTTTAAACTGCCACAACTGCCAGAACATCCTGGAGCACTTGAAATAAGATTGTGGCAAGGCACCGTGGAAAATGGGCACAGTTGCTACTCCTTTTCCCGTATATGGTGGGCTTGTAAGCAGGTGAAAGTTTACCAGTCTAAGATTTACATGTTAATAAAAAAAAAATTAAAGATGGATTTTGTAAGGTCTGTCATACTGGAATGGAAATTCCAGGGTCATACTGGGGGCCATGCCAGCCCCCCAAGGTTGACTCTCATCCTTGGAAAAGGCTGGTAATTCCTCCAGCGTTATTAATTCTTGCTGCCACCACCCCCTGAATTATGAATTAACTGAACAGTACAGGGGGACACTGTCCAATCTCTAAGCTTAAGGATCTTTCCTTCCCTCTCACTTCCCCCCTTTCTGAGTGAGAGAAGTCCTATCTAGCGTGTGCCAAAGACTGGCGTGGGAATGGAGAGAAACAGAGGTTTTACAGAAAGTATTTATTCAAGGCATGCAAATAAACAAGACAATAACACACATGAGAGGCTCCCCCTCCTAGGTACGCTTAAGTTACAAGTAGTTACAGGAATAGATATAAAAGCACAGATACATTCTTAAGATCAGCCACTCCAAAATAATAACAGCCCTAACGCGGCTAACTACTTTATTCTAGTACTCACAGATGTTCATATGCTTAGATGTTCTAGAGGAATGAGAGAGCCAGGAGGTGCAGCATGCCTGCCTGCAGCCTGTGACTGGCCAGATCTCATCTCTCGGAGGTATCCCTTTTGTTCTCGTCTCGGCCACATGGCCCTCCTCAGAAGTTTTTTAATTCCTCCCAAGAAGCATCTTGAAGCATCCTGAAAATGCTCACTTCTTCCCTTGTGGTTGGTCATTTCTCACCCTGTGACTTGTGATGTTGACCCACACTAAAATGTAATCTAATCCCAACACTTCATTAACCCTTGGTTTACCTTAAGAGGGAAGTATCCCCCTTTTTGCTAAGCTTAGATAATGGGAAGCCCCATTATCATCACAAGGTCACTAGATACATTTTTTCTGGGTATTACAGATAAAAAATTATATAGCAAATATGGATTGCTTCTTCGCTATATAATAACAGCAACAAGAAAATTGTTTGCCCAAACCTGGAAATGGACTGAAGCACCAACAACAGAAGAATGGATTGTAACAGTTGCTGAGTTGGCCCAAAATTGCCAAATTAATGTGAATTTTAAGGATAAACCAATTGAAGATTTCTTGGAAGATTAGAAACCATTTATGGACTTTTTGAGCAATAAGAAATCTAATCATAATAATTTGTGTCCATGATCACTAGCAATTCCTAGTACAATTATTTATCTAGATCTGCAATGGTAGAATAAGGTTGTTGTTTTTTTCATCTTTTTTTAGGGGAATGAGAGCCTATTTATATTTTAGGTAGTTACTTTTTAGTATTCTGGTTAGTTAATGTTCAGTGTCTTAGCTTAGAGTGCTAGTATTGTGTTTTAGGCCATTTCCGCACTAGACTGTAATAGCACTATGATTCCACTTTCAACACCCTATGGAATCCTGGGGTTTGCAGTTTCGGGAGGGGCTAGCTGGATTCTATAGGATGTTGAAAATGGAATCATAGCGCTATTACAGTCTAGTGCGGAAATGGCCTTAGTTTTAGCGTTTGTTTTTTTTCTTCTTTCTGTTTTTTCTCTTTCTTTTTTCAATGCATATTTCTCTGATTATCATTGTGTTTTTGACTGTGAAGTAGACTGCATATTTTAAAACTGATACGTAAATAATCTAAAAAAAAAATCAAAGCCTTGGGAGGAACTTTACCCAGAGAATGCGGGGGGGGGGAGCAAGCAAGCGAGCAAGAGGGTAGTCATGGCTTCAGATCTAAGTCCATTTCTGCACTAGACTATTATAGTGCTATTATTCCATTATTCCTTGAGGCCCCACCCTAAACTCCAAACCCCAGGATTCCATAGGATGTTGAAAGTGGAATGATAGTGCTATAACAGTCTAGTGTGGAAATGGCCCCAGTGCATCAGGAGGAATAGCAGCTTCTGTTGCAGCATGTAGGTCTATCTGTGGGTCTTTCCCCAGAGGAAAGGCAGCCCCTTGGGACATTTTTGTTATAATATATCCTTGTATTTTTTTAAAAAAAACCACCCTCTGGATGGGAAGAAAAGGTTCCTGGGAATTGCCAGCAAATAGACTGGGAAAATAAAAACATTGTTCAGTTATTTTTTAAAAAAAATCTGAAAAACCACAGTTGCAAACACAGCAACCTTCGGTAACACTTGCCCCAGCCCTACATTTGACAAATGAAAATAAAACTAATATTGGAAGGAAGGAAAAAGGGGAATCCATGCATTGTAATGCAGTTTTGAAGTGTTTCTGCTCCTGTGTAAGTTAGAAAGTGTGTAAGTTACACTTCAAAACAGTGTGTAGTCCAATGCTCAAACCATTACACCACAGTGGCTCTTGAAATGGCCTCAGCTCAGCCCCAATCACCCTCTATTTAAGATGTACACATGATAGTCAATGCTTTGCTTCCAGGGGAGGGCTGCCAGTTTACTCTGCCTATAAGTGGGGGCTCCTCAGCCTCTGACTGGAGTTGGGTTACCTGGGCTTACTTCTTCTATTACCTTGTTTGGGGAGACCTCCTCGAGGTAGGTCATGACAGATTGAAAATATGGCCTTAGAGATGCAGGTGAGCCTCAAGATTATTTCTATGGCCTTGGCTGCCTCTTTTATAGCCAAAAGGTGGCGGGGGTCTCCAGGAGCAGAAATTTCACATTTTTCCATCAATAGGCAAAGACCTTTTTATTAAGGTAGGCCTTTTATTCTTAAGTCCTGTGGCTGAAGGGGTTTTTTAATGCGTAGGCTGTGTTTTTGTATCTTTTCTTTCCTTATGTTTGAAACATAATTTAGATTGTTTTATCTTCATGTTTTTGATAGAAGTGATTGTTTAATTTTTAAAAGATTTTTGTACTAATAGTTTTTTAGCTGTACTTTGCTTTAATTTGTTATAAGCTGCTTTGAGTTCTGTGCTGAGATATAAGCTAGGACAAATATAAGATAAAATAATATGAAGGCTGAGATTCCGCATCATATATTTATGGATGCATAACTACATCTCTTCACCTGACTTTCCAAGCTTCTCTTAACAGCCAGGAACCATATTGATCAACAGAGATCTGTCCCGCTTGAAATCATGGTATAGCCAGATGGCATTTCTCACCTCCTTCATCAGCAAGTTGCAGTGTTACAATCAGAAGCAGGACTGTATCACAATCCCACATCACACCGCTGCTCACTGATGGGTGGCAAAAATGTCATCCTGCAACACCCTAGTAGCCAGCAGAGCAGATCCCCATTGCTTGGTGCAACTGCTGGCTATTAAAGTACATTGAGGTGGTGTTTGCAACCATAGTAATAGTGCCACAAGTGTAAACAGAAATACTAAACTATGAACAAACATGAGTCTGTTAAGTTTAGCTTGTCTGCTTGTAACTCTTCAACAGGATGTCAGCCAAAATAAATTAAATTGTTTGCAGAAGCCCCCCAGCACTATTTAAGATTGTTTTAAACTCTGATTTTTCAAAATGAAAAATGTATTTCTGATTGCTTCCAGTTTTGTTTTGTGTTCTTTCTCTTTCTTTCTTTTTTTCCTTTTTTTTTTTTTTTTTTTGTGGTTTGTGGACCCACTGGACACATTACAGTTTCCCGCAGCCCAAGCAAATTACTCAAAAAATTACAGTGAGAAAATGCTCACTCAATATGGGGTAGATATAGAATGTTCACACTGGCTGAGCATGAGTTCCTGTCTGGCCTTCAGATGAATGTACATACATCAGGACTTGCTACTATGGCCATTTCCGCATGAGGTTGATCCATCATAGCAGTGTCAAATCCTTACCCTCCGGTCTGCACGTTGTACTATTTTAGCTTCGTAGTTTTCCTCATGGTTCTGCACATTTTCAGCTCCTAGAGCAGTTCACTGCAACACGAAAGTGCTTTATGTGAAAACCGGAAAAACTTTGATGTAAATCTCTCAAATTGGTTCTGCTTGAGTTTTCACTTGCATGCAGAAGCATAGCATCGATTCACATCGTGGAAGTGGCCAGCTATGGGTGTTCCTAGGCTGTCCTTTCTGTCCCTATCTCTCTCCGCCCATCAAAAGGCAGACTGCTGTCATTATTGCCTTCCTGTGTTAAAGAGACTTTGGGAAGAGAGTGGATCTGGTAATGGACTGTCAAGACGTGCTTTTTCCACATATCAACGAACATACATTCCTATGCACAAACATAGCAACACAGAAATGTGTTAACAATGTGTTTGCGTGTGTGTTTTAAAAAAACAGACCAATCAGCAATGGTGGGGCAGGGTGAGGGAGGGGAATGAAAGTGGCCAGGGACTTGCTGTTGCGGATGCAGCAACCACTGTTCTCCACAATAATACAATGTAAATGGGGAGGGGGGGTGCAGATAGCACATTTCTGAATTTCTGAATTCAGTTTCCGAATCAGAGTATAAAAACACCGCTCTTGACATGCAGTGAATCACTCCTCCCCTCTCATGTGGAAATGGTCTATATATTCACTTCCTGCCCCTGCCCCAACCTCAGAAATAAGTAGACATTCAACTGATGTAATAAAAGAGTTTTTCTCGCTTGGTTGCTGTCTAAAATTAATCCAAAGCAGAGGTAAGTGATAGGAGTTGAATTTTAGCTTTCCACTTCAGTGGAGAAACAAGTGTAGAGTAACATTGCCTTAAAAGCTAGTTAGCAAGCCTTCCTAAATTTTAAAAAGGTAGATGTGGTGATCAGTGTACATAAAATCATGTTCCCAAGGTTGACATCATACTAAGCATGACCACAAGAGAATAACCCAAGCAGGGGCTATGCAAATGAGGACTGGGGCTATGCAAGAAGGAAGGGTAGATTTGCTGCTAGATCAATTCAAACAGTATCTTGCTGGTCAAAACTATCATTGCAGGGTTCTCTAATATCACAGCCTTTCATTATGAAGGAAAGAGCTTGCAGTTCATGCATATACATGAATAATATTCACTGAGCCCTGGGTATTAGAATGACAAGCTTATATCATTTATTTGGTACTTTGCTCTGACCACACTAAACCTAGTGCAAAAATATACCAGCAAGCTATATATATATATTTATATATATCTATATATGGGAGGTTGCTAATAAAAATGGCAGGGTTTTTTAGTGTGTGTGTGTGTGTGTGTGTATATATATATATATACTAAAAAAAACTTGCCATTTTTGTTAGCAAATCACAGTTGTGACTTTTTATGCTTTTTGAAGGAGGAACAGTAATACACCTGGAAGAAAAAAAATGCAGTGAAATAAAACCATTCTAGCTCTTGATACTGTTAATATGTTGTGATACATTCCCAGATCTTTGAGTGTTTTGCTGTAACTGTTCTATGTTGCTGACATTTTCACCTAAAGCAATCATTATGCTTTATTGAAAATAAATGTATTTTATAAGAATAGAAGTAGTAATCAAGTAGTTTCTGTACCTGGTGCTTAGGGAGAAAGAAACTGCAGCTTTGTCTTCAATTTGAGTAGATTTTGAGGTTTGCACACCTGCTGGCTTAGTGAAAAGATGATTTTGGTCTTTATTCCATTTGCCAGTCCTTGTTGGTTTATAATGTGATAGCTTTACTGAGTGATCAAGTATCAGAATAAATGTGTTCTGTGTATTCAAGACACCAGTTCAAATATCCACTTAACCTCCAGATCTATTATAAAAGTACAAGAAGAAAAATTCAAAACCTTAGAGACTGAAGACACATCAGAATCAAAACTGATGTGCCTCTTCAGAACATATCATATCTAACTTGGACTCCCACATCCAATTTCAACCATGCCAGCAAAGATACTAAACACACTGGCATGCAGTTTGGCCCTTGAACATTAACAGATCACAATGAAACGTACTTTGAACATTGGTAGGATAACTAGCAGAGTGAAATTTAAACGTCACTTCAACTCACATCCATTTTGTGGTGGCTAGGGACATATGCTTCAGCTCTGTTGGTACTACCAACTAGAGTAGACCGACTGAATCAACAGGATTTATGTAAGCTTATGACTCAATAATTTATTCAATGAGTAAACTCTCGTTGGGATTATCAACTGCATTCAAGTCATAGTCTGTTTTAATTGTACTAATATTAGGAAAACACAGCTTTAATAGGTTCTTTAATGGCTAGCACATGTGACATCAGTATCCATTTCCACACGCCACCTGCACAACTGATTCACTCAGCAACTTTAATTGACGCAGACAATTTGGCAGCCAAGAAGAAGGCCAAAGGCATATATGCATAAATGTATTTGTAACACTTTAAGTGTATATGGAAAAGGTTCACAGTAAAAATCTAACTGGACCCAAGGGAATGGTCAAGGCCATGGCCATGGAAAGAATGGAAATGGATTCATCCATCCAGAATTTGACGTGCTGGAATCTGTGACTGTAACACTAATTGGGGAGTTGGCTTCATGGGTGAAGAATTCAGTGTGGCTACACTTAAAATGTTACTTGGATGTTAACTTTTTGGTTCTTACCCCAACACAGTACATTAAATGTACACATTCACAACATGTCATCCCACTATCTCATTGGTCATTTCCGCACTAGACTGTAATAGCACTATGGTTCCACTTTCAACTTCCTATGGAATCCTGGGGTTTGCAGTTTCGGGAGGGGCCAGCCGGGACATTATTATGTCAGATTTCTTTTATCTAAATAAAACACTGAGCATATGGCTAAGCTTATACTTGTACTGTTGAATATTTTATTATTCAGGGCAGGAGCAATGTTCTTTTGTTTTAAAGGTATGTCTTTATTTAGTAGTCAGTATTTTTACATTTGAAATGTTGGCTTTTTTACTCTTGTTATTAAACAGACTATTAGACAGCAATTATATCAAATAAAAAATACATCACATATAGTCTTAAAACTAGTATTTTTCTTCATTAACCATAATGAACTTATAAACCACAACATGTCCTGCTTTTTTCAGAAGGAGGTAAAGAGTATACCATTCCATAAATCTTCATGGAACTTCAGAGGATCAACAACATCAGAATTACTGCTGAGAAAGTTGAAATATGCAGAGTGCCATATAAATTATCTGGTAATTTTACATTTTAAGGACATTTATGTGTACTGTTAATTTTTCCATAAGCGCAATATTGCAGATACACTGATCTAACAGCAATCTTGTAAGACTTTTTTTCATACAGAGGCAATTTCTAATCCTGCTGTCAGATACAGAAATATAATAAAATCTTTGCAGAATTATTGTTTATTATCTTTGGGAAAGAAAGCTAGAAGAGCAATTGCTAATGAGACAGGAACTGTCTGGCTTTGATCTTACTGATTTCAGAAGATACATTTGACCAAATTTTCACTGTATTTGGGCATTTCCACTAAAAATGGATGTACATACCAATCTCTTTACACTCTTGCCAAGAGATGCCCTTCAAATTAGGGTTAAAATATCTTAAATGTACAGAGTTAAGATCCATCTGTGAATGGTTTTTGAACATTGTTCATGAGGAACAGAAGATACAGATTTAAATGGAGCTTTAATTCACATGGATTTATTTCTAAATCTTTTCCCCCCAAGCTTGTTTAACCTCTATGAAAGTTCCAAATGAATGATCAAGTAGAAGGGAATATACCTCAGAGGTAAGAGATTTTTTGTTTTCTCAAGATTTCAATATAAGTTCTTTAAAGCCTCAGAAGAGCTCTTGTGTCTTCACAGAAAGGGCAGTAAAAATGAATAATTTGGCAAATAAATAGCCAGGGTACACTGAGGTGAGACAATTGCTCTGTAAGTTGGACACTTGTATTAGGTTTTGTACTATGATACAGATCTCTTAGTCTGTATAGTTGTTTTTTTCTCCCAGCCTTTGAATGAATCAAATTTGCTCACATCATAAAATACTGGATGGTATAAAAATGGGGTTAAAGCTGAAGGGGGTGGTAATAAATGTTTCCTCCAATTAAGCCAAATTCTGTAGCTTTTGCACAGAAAAGGATTATCAAATATTTCAATGTTTGTTTTTGATTTCTAACAAACAAAACCCTCTGATCCAATCAATATGCATTTTGCCAATTTCCAATAAAGACTAAATGTCAACATTGTCTTTGATCATTATTCCCACTATATGGGTAAATCTGCGAGCTTCAAAGTACAAATTTAAATTTAGAATTCCCAGATCACCTTTTATAGTAAGTCTATACATTGCTGATTTGATTAACCATAGAATGTTTGTGTGCATGTTTGTTAACAAATTCATTCAGTATTTTTTGCCAAAGAGGAAGTATTCTATTGGGAATTGATATAGATATAGTTTGCAGAAGGAAGGTTAACTTAGGTAAAATAGACATTTTTAAAAAAACTATACATTCCAACAAAGACATGTTGAGTTTTCCCCCTTTGTTTAACCCCTGTCTAATAGATTTGATTAAGGAAGTGCAATTTAGTTTGATCAATTTAGATAGTTTATGCAGAATTATTACACCTAGGTATTTTAATGAAATGTGTACTGGAATTACAGTTGTCTTGTTCAGTATTCTTTTACCTGTTCAGTTTATATTTAAACTTAAAATCTTGGATTTTTAAAAATTCATATGCGCACCATATATTTAGCCAAATTTATGAATATGTCATAAGACCTGAGGGATTTCTTTGAGGGGATCTGACAGTGTCAGAGCCACATTGTCTGCAAATAAGTTTAGCAGATACTTTTGGCTATTGATTGTGATGCCTGGAAAATGTTGGTCCGATCTTATTGCAATGGCCAAAGGCTCAATGGCCATCATGAAAATGAGAGGGGAAAGTGGCATCTTTGTCTAGCACCACATTCATTAATAATGGGTGAAGAACAAGTATGTCCCAAACAGATTATGACTTTCTGGGAGCTATACAGTGAGTTTAAAGTTTTTAGATTTGTGCCACACATGTTCATCTCTGAAAAGCTTTAAATAAGATCAATTCAATTTGTTGGATGTTTTTTCAGTATCAAAGCATGTATTGGAAAAGATCTATTTTTACATTTATAGCTATTATGAATGATATTTAAAATGCATCTTATTGGGCCATTACTGTGGCAATCTTTAAAGCCAGATTGATCTGGACCAGTGTAATGGTTCATTATTTAACTTAGTTGTTTGGCTAATATCAATCTGAATATTTTATTAGCCTGATTTAACCAGAATATAGAATGGTGAGACTCAGCCTCTGTGCTTTTGTCTGGTTTCAAGATCATTATAATTTTGGACATCCTCCAAGAACCTGAAGGAGGACAGCCCTCTGTGATAGAACTGAATAATGAACACACATTGGACATTAAGAGGAACAGTGTTTCTGAGAAGGGAACTGTTTCCCCTAAGCCCCTTAACTGTACATTTTTCTAGATCAGTTTATACCCGCTAGGTGCAAATCTATGCTTCTGCTTTGGCCATACTTTTATTCCTGTCACTTGCATCCTTAAGTAGGCCCAATTAATCATCATCATCATCATCGAACTGTATAGGTGTGCTCACTAGAATGCAGTTATGTTCCTTTTCCGACCTATCAACATGGCAAGTGTAGGAGTGGATGTATCCTGAGTTACTTTTGTTCTCCTACAAGAAATAACACATGAGTTGACTTATGCTCTGCAGATAATCACAGTTAGCAATGTAATGTCACTTGCTCCACAGAAAGCCAGTTGAGACTGAAGGGAATGCTTCCTACATATTGGATGTTCCTCACTCAGAATGTATTTTTTCATCTCTCTGAAGTGATCCTTGAAAACTGCCGGAGCAAGACATTTTTCATAATTGTCAAAATTATTCAAGGTCAGACTTAGAAGTAATGCACACAGATAGGGGTAGACTTGGTTCTTGGTAGCTAGTATCACCGGGACCAGAAAGCATGTTTAGCTTCCATCATTATGGTGCTGCTGAGTCTGCCCCTGGGTGGTTGCCATTTACTTCAAAGGGGAAAAGTAAAACAGAGCAACAGTGAACACCACTGTCATGAATGTAAGACCCATCCAACCATCCCACTGACAACACTGAGTGGGTTGGTGCTCTTTTGAATCAAGCCCATGGTGGGAAGAACAGCATTCAAGCTCCAGGGATGTAATTTACAAGTGCTCACTATTCACCATTTGCTTATCATAATGAAATTTTGTTATTTAATATCTCCTGTTTTTATCATCATGTCAGAAGCTTTAAAATTGAGATAGAATTCATGTTTACCATTGGACAAGCTCACCAGCTGGCTTTGAGCAAATTATTGGATCTTTCCCAAACCTGGTTTGTAAAGAAATGTTAATTATTGGACTACATAACAAGATACTTACGGGGACAAAAAAGATCTATTGTAATTTGAGTGCAATAAGTAATAGAAAGGACAGAGGAAAATGAATTAGAATTTTTTTTTTGCATAGTAGTTACATCTTGCTGCTTAACTAATGAAGCAGGACCCAAAATTCCCTGGTTGCTTTAGCTAGATAAAACACTACTAATTATTTGGACCATAAGGCAGTAAATACTTAGTGACTAATTAGTTGTCTGCTGGAATTTATTGCAAAAAATGTTAAAGGCTGATTGATGAGATGTTTCACCTTTTGATTAAATACATCCCATTCTTTATTCCAGAAAGATATTACACGAGGGAAACCCTCATGCCTTCTTACTGCATTCTGCTGAGATGATAAACCATTGCCTGCCCAGCTTCAAACAGGAGCAAGATAGCCTCATTTCCCAGGTGCTGGTGTCAACATCACATTCTTTCTTTAGCATTCTTCGCTGCAAAGGACATTTTACATATTTATCTCACTTATAATCCTTTCTAACGGTAGGAGGTTATTCAGTGAATTTTATGGTTGAACACAGTGCCATGTGTTCAAAAATAAATGTTTTCTTCTGTGTCAAGGGCAGTTTTTTTTTTAATAGAATCATAGAATAATAGAGTTGGAAACCACAGGGGCCATGCAGTCCAATCACCTGCCATGCAGGAACACACATCAAAGCACTCTCAACAGATGGCCATCCAGCCTCTGTTTAAAAACCTCCAAAGAAGGAGACTTCACCAAACTCCGAGGCAGCATATTCCACTGCCAGACAGTTTTGACCATCAGGAAGTTCTTCCTGAGGTTCAGGTGGAATCTCTCTTCCTGTGGCTGTCATGTCCCTACTGAACCTTCTCTTCTGCAGACTAAACATCCCCAGCTTCCTAAGCAGCTTCTCATAGGGTATGGCTTCCAGACCCCTTCACCATTGGTCACCCTCCTCTGGACACGTTCCAGCTTATCCTATGCCCTTGCCTCTCTAGCCCCACCCATACCAAGAACCAGCACTAGGAAAAATCAAGAATGATTGTGGGTTTTAAGGGGCTGTTTTCTTTAGAAAGTACTGGGAAAACAATTTACAAGCTGTGCTTGGCTGATACTATATGTCTTGAATTGTTTGCTCCTCCATGAAAGCAGTCCCTCTATTTTGCCCTGCTGGGCAGAAGTCACAAAGCCAATGAGAAGCTTAAATAATCATGTTCTATCTGTATTGTTCCCTCACTGAGTCTTTGAGCAAACTAAAATGTGTCTCTTGGGAGGGGAATGCTCTCCATTTACCATACTGAAAACATACACCTATGCAATTAGTCAGAAAACAGTGCTTAAATAAACAGTTACATAATCTTTGATGTCTATTTTGTACTCCAGTTCAGATTGCATCGACAGCTGGTATCCTTCTCATCCCACTTAAGCTTCAGGTTCAATAAATATGTGAACTAATATTTCCCATAACCCATGTACAAAACTCCTTACTGCCCAAGAAATAGTATATGTGGTGGAATATTCCTTACTTTGGACTTCCCTCTATTCTCTCCATCACAGAAGCTGAATGTCATTAGTATTGTCCTATGCAGGGAAGAAGGAACCTAGATAGATCAGTATCTGTACATGTAAAAAACTCATACTACAATATCTGGTCTACTATAGAGTTTTTCCTTGCCTCACCAGTTGCCTGGTCCTACTCGGAGCAAATGAAGTGTGGACAAAGTGGATTTGGTAACAGAATCTGCTGCAAACCAGAAAATTGGAGCAGGAAAGTCAAGGCATGGACATAATAGCTCTTCACTGAAATGGCCTACCGGGAAAAAGTAGCTTTAAGGAACTTTACAAACTCTGGGATGAGACAGAACTCAGAAAGAGACAGTGAGAGACAACAAGAGAGATTGACAGTGATATTGAGAGACCAGTCAGGTTAGCTGTGGATGCTGGTCCTCCTAATCAATTTGCCTCAGTTCTCATGAAACGACCAAGCAAAATTCAAGGTTTTCACTCATTTCTATAAAACTACTTCAGGTTTCCTTCTCTTTCCTTTAAGAGTCATAGCTGCTTTTTGGGCTGCCTACTCTATTTGTTACTTTAAAGGGTTCAAAATCAAGGCTCCCAAATAGTGCCAGAGAGGGTTTTACCCATTTTTACAAAGAATGTATTTTGGACAGTGTTGCACCTGAAGCAGCAAGATCACAGTGTGGGAGTACTCCTGGATCTGGTGGCAGCATGGAAAGTGATTTCCAGGGGTAGTTAATCTGGTACTAAAGCTTAACAACTTCATTTAGTATTCCAGATGCAATATTACACGGAGAAGAACTGGGCAAATAGTACAAGAACCCAACACTGGGAAGGAAAAAACCATAAATAAGCAGTTAGAGAGAATGACCCATGGTCTTAGATGACTCTACATTAATGCACAAACCATGGGAAATAACCAGGATGAACTTGAACTCTTAACACAGCAAAGTAAGTATGATATAATAGTCATCACTAAAACCTAGTGGGATGAGTATCATGTTAGAATGTAGTAATAGAGGGTGCAACCTATTTCAGAGAAATAAACCAAACAGGAAAGAAAGAGGAGTAGTACTATATGTCAAGAAGCTTTACACTTGTAAAGAGATCCATGACTTAAATTGTAGAAGCCATGGTGAGAGCATTGGATAAAATCAAAGGGAAAGAGAAGCTACAGCAATATCATTGTGGGGTCTATTACAGATTCTCAAGCCAGGGTGAGGATCTGGATTATGCCTTTCTGGAACAGATCACCAAACATGCAGAAATGAGAGATGTAATAGTAATGGGAGATTTCAACTATCCTGATATTTGTTGAAAGTCAAACTCTGCCAAGAATATGGCCCTTTGTCAGACATGCATTCTAGACTTTAAGAAAGCTGATTTCAGTAAAACTCAAGGAAATACTGTGTGGGAGTCCATGGTCAAGAAGAGTAAAACAGAGAGATCATGATGGACAGGTGTTTCTTTAAAAAGAGATATTGAAGGCACAATTTCATACAGTTCCAATGAAAAGGGAAAAATGGGAGGGATCTAAAGAATCAGGGATGGATGTCTAAAGAACTTTCAACTGGGTTAAGATCTAAATAACTTTCAACTGAGCTAAAAGGGACATGCACAGGAAATGGAAAAGGGGATAAATTACCAAAGAAAAATTCAAATAAATGGCAAGCACGTGTAGGGAAAAGGTAAAAAAAAGCTAAAGCACAGAACCAGCTCATGCTTACTAAAGATGTTAAAAATAATTTTTAAAAAAGTTTTTCCCCGTTGTGCCCCTAGCAAAACAAATAACAGGGAAATGGTAGGACCACTCTGTGGAGAAGGTGACAAAATGCTAACAGGGGACAGACAGAAGGTGGAATTCCTCAACATCTTCTTTGCCTTAATCTTCTCCCAACAGTGCTCAACCTGTGGAAAATGGAGCAAATGATGCAGTAGGGGAAATACAGCACAGAACAGGTAAAAGAGGTAGTACAGGAACACCTGGCCTCTCTAATTCAAGTCTCCAGAGCCAGATGAACTACATCCAAGGTATTAAAAGAATTGATAGAAGTAATCTCAGAATCACTGGCAATAATCTTTGAGAATTCCTAGAGAACAAGTGAAGTCAAGCAGACTGAAGGAGGGCAAATATTCTCCCCATCTTCACAAAGGAAGAAGAAAGAGGACCCAAACAATTACTATCTTGTCAGCCAGACATCAATACCAGGAGAGATACTTGGAAAGATCATTAAACAAACAGCCTGTAAACAATTAAAAGGGAATTCTGTGATCACTAAAAGTCAACATGGTTTTCTCAAAAATATGTCATGCCAGACTAATCTTCTCTCTCTCTCTCTCGCTCTGATAGAGCTAGAAGGTTGGTAGATGAAGGGAATGCTGTGGTTGTAATATATCTTAACTTCAGAAAGGCTTTGACAAGGTCCCCTGCAATATTCTTTCAAAAAAAAAAAAAGCTAGTAAAATCTGGGCTAAATAAAGTTCCTGTCTTGTGGGTTTGTAATTGGTTGATGTATGGGGTACTCACTAATGCCTCCTCTTCATCCTGTACAAAAGTGACCAGAGGGATGCCACAGGATTCTGTCCTGGGCTCAGCACTGTTCGGCATCTTTGGCCCTTTCCACACGAGGCGAATGAATCACTCCGTGCCGTTACTTACCGCTCTTCTTGGGTCCGAAGTAATGCAGACTTTCCCTTGAGCCCTTCCGCAGGGGTCCTCCATTAGTGCAGGGCGAACTGGAGCAGTGCGAGGTCTTTAGATCCGCACTGCTCCAGCTCAAAATGGTGGCTTCCTGTGGCTTCTGGCTCAAAATAGCGGCTTCCAGTGTCTTCGTGGGAGTGGACCAACCGCTGATGCTTGCCACGCCCACAACCCGCCCTCCACTGATCACAGGCTCGCATTGGTGTGAGCCTGCATATCTGCACAGGTAAGTAGGAACGCAATGCGCATTCCAGAAAATGTAAAGACCTGATTTTTCTGGTCTTTACTTAGCACAGGGGAGGACCACTTGGGGGTGGGTTGGATCGGACTGAGGTGTGGAACTAAGTTAAATAGTCTGCACCTAGTCCGATTCAAGGTGCGGATGACCTCCGTGCCAGGACGCCTTGGCCCATTTTAACTGCCTCATGTGGAAAGGGCCTTTATCAATTACTTGGATGATAGAAGAAGGGCATACTTATAGGGAGAAACATATGGTCCTACACTTAGGCAGAAAGCATAAAATGCACAGATATAGGATGAGTGACACCTGGTGTATACACAGCATGTGAAATGGATCTAGGAAGCTTAGCAGACCACAAGCTGAATGTGAGTCAACAGTGTGATGCAGCAGCTGAAAAAGCCAATGCGATTCTAGCTGCATCAACAGGATCATAGTATCTAGGGCAAGGGAAGTAATAGTACTACTCTATTCTGCTTTGGTTAGACCTCACTTGGAGTACTGCTTCCAATTCTGGGCACCCCAATTCAAGAAGGATATTGACAAGCTGGAACATGTCCAGAAGAGTGCAACCAAAATGGTAAAAGGCCTGGAAACCATGCCTTATGAGAAGTGGCTTAGAGAAGTGGCTTAGAGAGCTGTTTAGCCAGAAGAAGAGAAGGTTAAGAGATGACATGATCGCTATGTTTAAATATTTGAAGGGATGTCATATGGAAGATGGAACAAGCCTGTTTTCTGTTTCTTCAGAGATTAGGATATGAAGCAATGGCTTCAAACTACAGGAAAAGAAATTCTATCTAAACATTATAAAGAACATCTTGATAGAAAGAGCAGTTCAACAGTGGAATAAACTACCACAGAGTGTGGTGGAGTTGTTACCTCACAACGTAGGTGCCACAAGGGCCAACCCACGATGCCAGTACCTCCTTGCAAAGGTGAGGAATTAATTAGCTCAAAACAGGAGGCTAATGAGAGGGGGGGCAACTTAGAGAGATCCTGCTACCAATGTTTACAGGCTCACACAGGAGAGACTCAGCCAACACAATGATACAGAAGAATCAAAATCGAGTTTTATTGCATTATATCCACACACACAAACAACAATCCACACGTACACACGTTCACACAAAAGCTAACCAAAAGAAAGGGAAGAAAATGGGAGAGTGACTGTGAAGGGTACAGGTGATATAGAGCAAGATGAGTTGACTCAGATGCTGGACCCAAGGGCAGTTCTCGGATCAGGAGTCAGACGGACAGAGTGATGCTCAGAAGGGTGAGAGGCTGCGAGTTGCGAGCCTCAAATCAGGGGTATATGTACCCAAAAAATAGCCTGTGGCGGGGAAGTTCCCAGGTGAGAAACAAAAGGGGAACCTTTGTCCTAACAATGGTCTATTCGCCTGTTAATGTGCACAGTGTGTGTTTGACAAGGATGTGATGGTTAATCCAATCATGAGTGAGCGTTGGGGAATACAAAGATCGGATTAATACAAGGATCGGAGTAAATCTGGTGGGCTTCCGGCTTGGTGTTGTTGGGGGAAACATCCTGCTTCTGCCTATATCAATTATCTGCAGGGCGTTGGTTATTGTGCCTGGCAAGCGACCTAATCTCACCTTGAGGATCTTAGGCTGACTCTCCTTTCTTTCACACATTTACCGTCAGAACAATGCCTTGCCCGGTTTGCCTGGCCTCTTTTCAGGCTTGATTTTGATATCAATGCCAATTAATTCTGTTGCCAATTAAACATAGTACCGATTGGGTATGGTTCCCATCCAGACCCTACTGGTATCGGGGACCCTCAAAGCTGGGCCTTACAGATCCTCCTTTGGGAATTTTTAAACAGAGGCTGGATGGCCATCTGCCAGAAGTGCTTTGCTTGTGCATTCCTCCATGACAGGCGGTTGGACTAGACAGTCCTTATGGTCTCTTCCAACTTTATGATTTGATGATTCCATAATAGATATAGCTTTTCTTGGCATAGAAATAGGAGTGTTTGTTCGATTCATGGAAGTTTTCAATCATTTGTTGTAAAGTATATGTTTTAAAGTAATCCTAGCAAACATAAATGCCAGTTTTGAATTTATGATCCAAATATATGATCCAAAATGGGCTTTGGGGGTATTGTTTGCCTTCTGAAGTCTCTCCCCATGCTGCATTTCTCCTAATGACAACACACAAACACACTCACCTGGATACCATCGCTTCTCAGGCCTTCATTTTCTGTCACTAGTTCCCTTCAAAGTATTATTCTCTCCAGAAAGAACTGTGTCCGTTCTTCCCTTAACTAAAGAAAATGCCCAACAATGAGCAGTCATATTCCAATCTTTGTGTGCAATCTTTCAAGCCTGGGTGAGCTGAAAGTGTTTCAATTATGCTAGGTTGTTTGATGTGCCTTTTGTAGAAGAACAAAACCCTTCCTCTTTGTTGGGAATGAAGTAGTAATGAGGAAAAAGTAGAACAGAATTTCTGCGGACATGAGGTGAAGGTTCCTTTTGCCTTGGGACAAGGCTGTTAATTAGGAGGAGAGGAATACAATGCAAGCTGATTTACTGTACAATGTAGTCTCTCTCCCCACTCCCTCCACTTTGGGAACCTGTTGTCACCAAAGAAGCTATTTATGATCAAGCTGCCATCTAGTCTGCTTTGTACTGCTGTCAGCCCTTTTTGTGACAAATCTCCCTGGCACAGAGATGCCTGGCACAGAAGTGACATATATTTCCCTGACATCTGTTGTCTTTGATTGGATGTATGACAGTTTGCTTCAGGGTGGCCAATACCCGTTTTCTATTATCGAGCACCATGCCTCTCTTTTATTGCTCTTCTGTCTCATATCAGAAAGGGAAGGAAGAAAACACCTGGCTTCCTCTTCTTCCAATACCTTCATGTTCATTAGCTGTACAATTCTTGCAAGCAGTAACAATCTGTACCACATATTCTGTTCCCAAACAGGGGGGAATGCTATCCCTTGTTGCCAAGAGAATGGGAAAACTACTCATGGATTCAAACCTACTCTGGTTTCTATGCCATGTGGGGAGCAAGGGTCCAGTGACGAGAGGAAGGAAACAGACCCCAACCTTATAACAATGGCTATTAGAGCACAAGGGACACAGTCATATTCAGACATGCTACTGCCTTCTGCTAAGGACCATAGGATGCTGCTTAAAGGACAGGCTCTAGCCAGAATTTGCAGGACTAGAGAAAGCTTGTTACCACAGCTTCTAGCCAGACTTGGGGTTTACCAGATATCATTTTGATATCAATAATTTGGCCTTCCTTACCCATTCCTTCCCACGTGCTTGCGAGGCCCCCAGACAAACACGCAAACAGGCTCGGTCGCTAATCGCTGGAATATTCAAAACAAATACAGGCTGGTCAGAAATAGCCAAACTGCCGCTTCAGGAGACCTCTCAGCAAGCACCCTTATTATTGTATGCACGCTACTTACAAAGAACTCCCTGCCCCGAGCAGGCAGCTTGACGAGCCAAATACTCAAGCATCAAGCATTCTGCGTTTGCATACTGGCTACCCTATTGACAATTCAGACCTAACTCAATCATACTAAATTCTGACCTTTCGGAGGCTTTGTCTCCAGCCCAAAACTAATTGTTTTCCCAAGAATGGACTAGCCTACGGCCACAATTTCCCCTATAAGAACCCCTGACTTTGAGCACTTCTTTGGATTGCTCAAATTGCTGGGATCGCTCCCGACTTCCATCCAGCCTTGCCGCCGCTTTGCTTGGCGAGCCTTCCCCTCAGTCTCATGTACTGAGAACTTTCATATCCACGAACTCTATCTGCAGACTACCTGGGCTTCAGGACAGGTGCAGTATTTCCCATATCAAAACCCCCCTCTCAAAATCTCTCTATCCAACTCCAACCTTTATTTCTTTAGTTATCTGTGTGAGTGTGTTGCATACACATGTTTGACTGTATTTTAATAAAACACCAATTATTATTTCACTCGTTTGCTCCTTGACTCGGCGTGACCCTGTAGACATTGGGTTCAAGATCTCACTATGTTACCCTGCCTCTCACATTGCTTGCTTGTGCTCTTTGACTAATTTCTCCAACTTATAATTTGGAGAGCATTTTGGTGTCCCTCACGGGACCCCCAGAAATCAGGGTAACAGAGTGGTGGAGCAACGCGGGCAATCCCTGTACCCCTAATTTGAGTAGGAGTCACAAACCTTCTCAAATCAGGCTGGTATAGACTTAGGGAATGGCCAGTCAAGTTGCTAGAACTCTGTTAGGCAGGAACACATGTGTGTGTGTGAAATCTGTGTGATTGAGCTCTAGGAGCTACTCTATCTGGGCTCGAAATCTGCTCCCCTTTCTTGCTTGGTTTGTGTATGTCAGCCACCCCGGCGTGGTCACTGCTGGCCCTTGGGCAGTGAATCATTGACCGATAGCAAGGGGTGTGCACAAGCTGTCCTGAAAATCACATCCCTAACTTGGGGTTTATCGTGGACTGGGATCCGAAGCACTAAGGCATTAGGAACAGTCCACATGCACTCAACACTTTAGCGGCAAGGCAAAGGCTTGCCGCTAGGGGAGAAATTCCCCCCCTCCAGAGTAGAACACGGGTGCGTCCCGTTCATTAGTGACTTAAAGCACGGGTGCATCCCGTTTGTTGTTGTAGTGAAAGCGTGGGTGCCTCCCAGCTGTTTAAAGTTCTGCTAGCAAAGTAGGTGCGGGTGGTGAGTCCCAACCTAGAGTAGGGTTTCAGTAGGTTTTGCCCGAGGTAGAGGAAGGGCCCCTTCACCCGAAAAACTGTTAGGGACGGTTCAGTTTTGGTTCCTCGCCCCTTTTCCCTGCTGCTTGGCCAGGCAGCACTGTAAGTTCCTCTGGGTTCTTTTCTCCCCTTCATTGGCAGGCAGAGTACTCATGAAGGTTTTCCCCCAGAGTCTAGGTGACTCTCCCTGTCTCTGAACCGTTGCCTCATCCTTTTGTCCTTAAGCTGTCAAGGTGGAAGGCCAGGCTTAGGTGTACAAAGGTGACCCTTGTTAGGCAGGCTGGAATTAGGTTCCGTTCCCTCTTCCCTCATGAAGTTCCGCAGAGTTCATTTCCCTAGAATCCCCCAGAGGTCTCGGTGATCCTACCCTTCCCTCCAGATCCTGGTCCTTTTGTATTGTAGTTGGTGGTTTGGAAATGGCTAAGAATAGCAAAATTGCAGTTAAGGACCTCATGTTAGAGAGGGAACTCCGAAGGAAGTTAGAAAAGTGGGTGTTGGGTAAAGGGAAATGTCCTTGGAAGGAATCTAGCTTCCAAACAGCAGATCCCTTTGCCACGCTAAGGGAGGCATACGCTCAGGTGCGCCAGTCAAAGAACCCGTTCGGGCCCTCAAAGGATGCTTTGGCCACCTGGGGACTTTGGCTGACCACCAGAGATGCCTCAAAAGCCCTGGTTGAGACCAGAGACAAGGTTAGTGAGTTAGAGAAAGAGAATGCCCAGCTTCAGGCCAAGGTGGAAGCCCTGCGTGCAGACAAGGTAACATTAGTGTCCGTCGCACAGGCCACCTCACAAAAAATGAGTGCTGCCACCTTGCAGGCTCAGACATGGGAAGAGAAGGCTCATGCCTGAGAGGCTGAGCTTGCTCATGCCCGGTCTGCAGCCAAGTTTATGGTGGGCCAAGTGAAAGAACAGCACGCGGCTGACAGTCACGAAGCCTGCCATAAACAAATTGAGGCCCTGGAGAGACAGCTCCACACCCACAGAGCTTTGATCTCCACGGTGTGCCCTGAGCTTCTCCCCTCGTTTGCATACAAGGAGCCTCTGCCAGAGGACGCTTTGGCCACCCTTCCCCACAACCCGGACTGGAGTAACCACAGAGTCCCAGTCCAACCTGTAGAGACATGGTCCATGACCAAACGGACCACCGCCTTAGGAGAGGGAGACGAGGTACAGGAGACTCAAGTAATGGAGACACAGGTCCCCTGGAGAGCCACCAAGGCCATAGCCGACCAGCTTGGTTCCTTGAACAAATCCACTGAGATCATGTGGCTGAATGTGGTGATCCATTCGCACCCCAGAGCCAACAGCCAGGACTTGACCCAGCTGGCTCGATTGTGCATGTCCCCTTCCGAGCTCCCCACCCTGGAATCAGCTGTGGCCACCCGAGGGCTAGTCCACTTGGAGGCTCACGACTGGATGAGGGAGGTGATTAGGATTTTGTGGCCAGGACAGAGTGCCAGTGTGCTATATGTCATGGAGCAACAGGGTCTGCGAGAGAACCCTGAGGCTTACGTGGCATGAAAGCAACTCCTGGCCATACTGGCAGAGAAGGTCCCCCTGGCCCCAGGAGGGTACAACTTCAATCATGTCGAATTCAAGACTCTCCTTTATGGGGTCTGAATCATGAGACGAAGATGGCCCTGGGACTAGTGGATCCTGCAACAACTGGGTGGGAGGAATTTGGAAACAACCTCCTGCGGGTCGCTGATCTGCTGTGCAAGGCTGGTTCTCTGAAGCCTCCTCCCAAGCCTCATAGACGTGACGCTGGGAATTGGGAACCCATATCCGAGGTGACATACTCGAATTATGGTCCCCATTCCCAGCACAGGAAGACGACTCTGAATTCTGTCCTGAAAGGGAACTGGAACTCGCGCCCTCCTCCCAGGCAGTGGCAGGCTAGGGATTCCCGCAGTCAGCCCAGAAAGGCAGGAAACTCCTCTCAGCTGCCCTCTGCCCCAAAACAAACCTCAGACTTGAGCTCTCCCAGGAAGACATCTGGCGGTTATGATCCTACTGCCCAGACGTACTCTTCTGATAGAGATAGAATCTGGGGCATGCTAAGGAAGAACAAACCCAAATGCCATTGACACTTATTAATTTCATTAATACTCATAAATTTTCATATTGTCTAGTTGTTCATGGACTATAAGCTTAATGCAACAGGTGTGCATGTATGCTGCACATCTCATCATGCAAATTTTAAGAATCATTGCTTGTGTTGCATTTCACAAAAAAGAATTAAAAAAGAAACCATTGAATTTTCAACATGGTAAAGAGCCCTGCAAGTTTTAATCTAACTTTGAGAGAGTAGTCTTCAAAGACATCAGAGGTCTAAGCCTTTCTTTCAGGCAAAGTACTTGAATTATTCTTCTCTCCTTCCTAACTGTCTCAATCAAGGATATTCTTCAACACTGTCTACTTGAATGTACTCTAGTTAATTCTTGGCCATTTCTGCACGTGGCAAGGGAATCGCTCCCTGCCACTACTCACCGGATCTTCTGGCAGTCCAGTCCGGTCCGGAGTGAGGCAGAGCAGTGCGTGGTCATAGATCCGCACTGCTCTGGCGTCCAAAATGGCAGCTTCCAGTTGGTCGTGGGTCTTGACCAACCACTGAAGCTCGCCAGCATAAAGCCTGCTCTCCGCAGATCGCAGGCTTGCATTGGTTTGAGCCTGAGAATCTGCATCGGAGAGCAGGCACACAATGGCATGCACTGGCATTTTGAAAGACCAGAAAAATCAGGTCTTCCAAAAACACGCTGGAGGACCACTTGGGGTCGTTCTGGAGTGGACTGAGGTGCGGATCTATGGTAAGTAGTCCAGACCCAGTCCACTCCAAGGTGCAGATGTCCTCTGTGGAGGACGCACTGCACCATTTTACTTACCCCATGTGGAAATGTCCCTTGCTATCTCTTGGAAAATGTTTTGCAGCCCATAACTGCCTGAAGGCTTGCATAAAGATTGTAATGGTGTTGATATCAATGTCTGTATTGGAAATCAATTTTATAGGTTGAAGTAAAGTAAACAATAATGCAACGAATTTACCAATTTACTCATGCATGCTTAGTGTAATAGATGAGGGGTCAGAGATTGAAGAGCAATCTATTTTGCCTGTGCCTCCACCATCTGAAAGACAAGCTGAAATAGAGACTTTACAGCCAGTGTAAAGGAGTCAGTGATAATTTTAAGGAAGTGTATTCACCTTTGCCTCCCAGTCTTCAGTCACACAGGTGCCAAAAGAGGGTGGCTCAGAAGCAAGCCTTCTCACTAAGGCTCAGAGGGCAGGAGGCTCATTAGGAACACCTGTTTTCCCTGCTATTTCAGTCTGTCAGTGTGGCTTGCTTTTTGCTTGTGGCAAATTGCTTTCCAAGCTCCCTTGACCTCTCCGTTCCCACTGTATGTCTTTGTGAACTCCAATATTCTTGACTCCTTGAACTGGCTTTGACTTTGGCTTTTGGCTCACTGTTCTTCTGGATTGTTAGCTCTGGACTCTCCCTGTTTCCTCCACCTCCTTGCCAAGTACTGTCCCATTCCTTCTCTTGCTGGCAGATAAGTATGGGCTGGGAGTTAAACTCTAACATTTAATTGCCTGTGTGAGTGAGCTATCATGGATGGAATTGAAACCTTGCTGTATCTCACTCAGACACAACGGCTGGTATTCACTGTCAAAATTACAGATGTATAACTTTGAGTTACACATCTGTCACTGCTCCATGTTCATGATTCCTGTTTACTCATAATTGTGACTTTATTACCATGATCTCAACCACTCCCCAAACCTCCAAGAGGAGGCCCATTCTCCTGGCCATCAAGGTATGGGTGGATGATGTTTCAACTCCCTTTCACTAGTGAAGCTGCATCAACCAGAAGTAGGATCTATGTCACAAGTTCCCATTGCAGCCTCGTCACTGGCAGCGGGGGGCAGAAATGTCACCAACACCCCAGTCTCCAGTAGAATGGAACTTTTTCAGTTGGAGAAGCTGCTGCCCATTAAATTAGAGTAGGGGGAAGCCAGGAGATGCGACTTAGTTTAGTATACTTAAGTAGCTGATGTTGAATTCAGGCCAATATTTTTCATATTTATAGTTCACAGATCCAATTGTCAAACATTAAGCAATGCACATACCTGTGTGAAGCCAGTCTCTACAAATTCTGATTCTCAGATGCTTATCAGAAGATGTTCTTCATAACATGGATTTGTATTCCAGTCCCATAGCCTTGCCTACCATACATCATGGTGTGCAGAATAGGGGAAGAGTGATTAAAACAGACACAAAACAAACTGTGAGATCCCCAAAAGCACCTGGTGAGATGACACGAAAAGATACATTTTTCCCCATCACTAAATGGTATAGCAGTATGCATGAGAGATATGGATGCCATGAACAGATTCTACTAATGGGAATTCATTTTAAAAAAAAACTTGTTCCCTGACCCCAGGAGGTAAGATAACCTAATAATAAGCCTCACCAGATAATCTCAAAGCTAATACATGTTTGGACATCCAGGTTGGAAACAGTGTTGTGTGGCAATATCCCTTAGTGAGCCCTGCTGACAGACATGGTGCTGCATGAGATAGAAGTAAGTTTGCAATACAGAAAATGGCTGAGATTTTCTCCTAGGTATGGGAGACTTGAAGGATCACCCCCATAGTCCAAAACTCCCAATCCATCTGGGGGACTACACCAAAGAGTCTCTGGTACAGAGAATCAGGGGGGACCCAGTTGTCATCATGTCCTGCCAACCTGCAGCCACCACTTCATGGACCTAACACTGCCCAACTGATTCTCTTAACCTCCTGGGAATAAGATTTTGCACTTAAGGAAGCTCACCAGCTGTTGAGAACAAACAACTTCATCGACTAACCTCTGCATTACAACGGTGAATTAGATGTATTTTTTCTTTTCCTTTTAAAAGGAATAAAGTGAATGGACTCCAATGCAGAAGAACTGACTTAAATCAACAATCTCCTAAAAAATATTACAGCCCAATGGGAGGACTATTGACTTATTTACTTTTCTTATTAGCTCCTTAATTAAATAAATTTCTGAGATCTTAAATTTTGCTGCAGATTAGAGCACAAGAAAGTTGTTGTTTATCTTATTCCTAGACAGGTAAGCCCACCATAACTCCATCAGGAAGAGATGGGAAGGTGAACTTGGAGTGACCTTACTTTCAACATCTGGCTGATTGACTTTGAAGATCTGACTAAAGATAACTGGAGGGTGAAATGCACTGACATATAGTGGTGGAGTGGAATAATTACAACTAGATTCTACTATTGTTATTTGAAAACTATCAAAATGACTACAACTAGAAAACAGGCACAGACAGCAAACTTCCAAAGATGACGCTCAGTTGAACAACTGAGAGAAAGAGCTTCAAATCAAATTATTTTGGATGAAATTAAAAGATTGAGAGAAGAACCAAATGAAGATAGAACTCAAACAGGATTTGAAAACGGAAGTTATAGTTATGAGAACCTCTTTGGAAAAAATTGTCAATGAGATTAAACAGATGAAAGAAAAAGTGGGAATACTGGCAGACAGAACACCACGGAATATGATAATCTATTTTGTGAGAAGGTGTGTGAAAGACCAAATTCTTCAGTAACTTTATTGAAACAACCTCCAAATTTTTGGGAAGGATGTGATAGTTTTTAAAAAAATATACCAGCCAGAATTCTGGGAAGTTAAGATTATGCATTTTTGATCAATAAGATGACGCAGTATGGGATATTGGGGAGATTTGGAAGGTCTTGTCTTGCATTACAGATAGAGAAGATTTAACCTTAGTATGATTTCAAAGGCAAAAGAATTTTTGGAAATATATGGAGAAGAATTTGAAGGGGCAATCCCAGAAAGAGAGAGGAAGAAAAGACTTTGGATCAAAGTCTGTAGGATCAAAGGATCAAAGCCTGTAGGAAAAAAGCAATGGAGATGAGGAGAAATGTGTTCAGGTTCAGGAGAAAATGAAGATGGACTCAGTGGCAGAGCTTGGAGTGTGTCAAGGGATGGTGGGAGGGGCAGGGGTAGGGGTAGGGCATGGGGGGTAGGGCCACTGTGCATGGGGGCATAGCTGTGGTGTATGGAGGGGTGGCCAGGGTGCGCAGGGGCATGGCTACAGGCTGGGACACCCCAAAAGCACTGCTGCTCAGGGCGAATCACAACTCCCTACCCTCACAGTCCTATGCGACTGGATGGACTTAGGTGCTGATGAGGCCTAAAATACATGACTAAAGCACTCCTGAAAGATGCCCATCCATCCTCTGTTTGGTCTTTTCGTGTTGCCTTCAAGCTGTTTCCAACTTATGATGACTCTAAGGTAAACATATCATGGGGTTTTCTTAGCCAGATTTGTTCAGAGAGATTGCCTTTGCCTTTGCCTTTCTTTGAGGCTGAGAGAATCTGACTTGCCCATGGTCACTCAGTGGATTTCTGTTACTGAGTGGGGATTCAAACCTTGGTATCCAGAGTCATAGTCCAATGCTCAAACCACTCTACCATCCTGGCTCTCCAACATCTATTTCCAGACCTCCCAAGATGGGGAATCGATGACCCTCCAAGGGAATCTATTTCACTATTGAAGAGCTCTTACAGTTCTTCCTAATGTTTAGATAGAATTTCTTTTCTTGTAATTTGATTCGATCTTCTACATGACATCCTTTCAGATACTTAAAGATAGCTATTAGGTCACCTTTCAATCTTCTTTTCTCCAAGCTAAATGTTTCCAGCTCCCTAAGTAGTTTCTTGGTTTCCAAACTGTTTAACATCTTAGGCCCTTTCCACGGGGCGGGGGGGACACAGGGTAGGACAACCTCACCCGGAGGTCGTCCAGACCATGGAGTGCACTAGGGCAGTTAGAAATGTGGAGGTTCCACACCTCAAACTGCCCTTGTGCGGCCGCGGGGGTGGCGCCGCGTGTTTTATAAAGACCACATTTCATGTGGTCTTTATGAAACATGCATGCACTAGCCCGTCACAGTGCCCTGTGTGGAATTGCAGGGGCGCGCAAGCGCGTCCCTGCAGAACTGCCTGGGGGCGGGCTTCCGGCTGGCGTGCTTCTCCGATTGGCAGAGAGCCACTGGAAGCCGCCAGTCGCCATTTTGGGTACCGCTGGACGCCGCCAGATGCCGCTACCATGTAGAGCAGTGAACGCGCGCTGCTCCCCGTGGCAACGGAGCTACCCGCATCGAGGTAAGCTCTGTTTCTGCGTGCGCCGCCCCGTTTCCCCACGTTTCACGCACACCCGTGTGGAAAGGGCCTTAGTCACTCTTCTCTAGAAATATTCCAGCTTGCTAAATGTGCCAAATGTGGTACGCAGAACTGGACAGAGTAGTCCAGGTGAAGTCTGACGAAAGCAGAAAAGAGTGTTACTATGACATCCCTCAATTTGGATACTAAACTCTCATTGATACGCCCTAGAATTGCAATGGCTTTTTTCACTGCTGCCTCATACCATTGACTAGTTTAGCTTGTGGTTTATTAGGACCTCTAAATCCTTTTGACACATACTAATGTCAAGCAACATGTCACCCATCCTATATTTGTGCATTTCATTTTCCTATCTAGATGTAGTACCTTACATTTATCCCTGTTAAAATTCATTTTGTTAGTTTTGGCCCAGTTTTTCTCTCAAGGAGATTTTGAATCCTGATCCTGTCCTTTGAGATGTTAGCTACCCCTCCTAATTTGCTATTTGCTATCATCCCTAAATTTGATAATTGTGCCATCTGTTTCATCACTGAAGTCATTTATAAAGATGTTGAACAACACTGGGCTTAAGACAAAATTCTACTGCACCCCTCTCATCACTTTTTTCAAGAAGGAAATAGAATCATTGATGAGGACTCTTTTGGGTTTGGTCCATCAACCAATACTTCTAATAGTACAAACATTTAGTTTGCGTAGAAGAATTTCATGGGGGACCTTGTCAAAAGCCTTACTGAAATCAAGTTACACTTCAACCACAAGACTCCCCTGATTTACCAAGCTTGTAAATCTATCCAAAAAAAAAATAAGATCAATTTGATATGATTTGTTTTTGAGAAACCTATGTTGGCTGTTAGTAACTACAGTATTCCTTTCTAAGTGTGCAGAGCCTGACTATTTAATGATTTGTTCTAGAACTTTTCCCGATATTGACATCAAACTGACTAGTGTCGCCATGCCACACATGCCCATTCCATGATATAATTGGCAATGAACCTTCTGGATCCCATTGTTTGCTCTGTCAGAGAGCCATTAATACCTTCACCTTCAGGACAGAAAGGAGGTATTTAAACCCTGGCTGTGAGCCTGACAACTCATAATACTCTGGACCTAGGCCATCACTCTGCTGCTTCAATTCCCATTCTTGTGCTATCCTCGGACCCTTAATCTTATCCACATTGCTTTGTCTCTTCTCTGCAGGATAGGTAAATATCAACCACTTCATCCCAACTTCTCGCTATTCAACCTTTCCTTCCTTTCCTTCAGTTAGCTTTGAATGGTTGTGAGACTGCTTGAATCTTGGGTGTGTTCGTGGTTTTCCCCCAATAAAACATACTTTTAATCTCCAGCTGGTGTTCCTGAATTAGTACCACAATACATGGGTGGAAAAATCCTGGAAGGTTACCTCCATCTTGCAGGCCTCCCTTTGAGCTAATAATTCCCCACCATTCCACAGAGGCACTGGCACTGAGGGTAGAAATTTGAGTCACTCACCTTTGGGTAACACTTGTCAGTAGTTAAGTGGAATCATAACACAATAATTATGTAATATGAAGGAGTTACAGACACCTTCACCAGGCCCTACCCAGGTTCCAGGAATTTTTGAATAACAGCCACAACTACAATCACAGCCCTCACCATCAATCCCATTTAATCCCACTTAATAACACATCATTACTAAAAGCGTTCCTATAATTTGGGTACATAGTGAAGATCAAAGACAGCAACAGATGGCATATTGCCAATAATGGAAAATGCAGTGTACTTAATACTAAACAGGAACAAGACTTCAGTTTCTTTACTATTATAAATACAAAATTGCCTGCTGAATACTTGTGGAACTATGAGAAATCTGAAAACTGACAATTCTGTTGCAAAGTCAAGGAACAATATTGAGGGATGCTATTGCTATTTTTGTTACCCCGAGGCTGGAATGTATAAGTAATATTTCATTTTTCTTGTTTCCACACATTTTCATTTGAGCTTAGTGTGGTTATCTTTTGGATCCATGTTATTCCTCTGTGTTGCTAAGAGGTTTCCATGGTAATTCTAATATTGGATTAAGGAAACTGTATCATTCTGGTTAACGTATCATCTTTGGAATTGTCGTAGCAAGCTACGCATGATGAAGCAAAATGGACTAGGAGGCAAAGACCCATGGAGAAAAAATAAGGAGGAACCAGAACTTAAAACAATTGATACTGATGACTATTGTCCAAATCCAAAACAAAAAATTTTCAATATGCTCAAGGGAAGGAATCAGCAATGGATGGTTCTGAGCCAAGTTGACCTGGCAGGGAATACTATTTGTTGTTACGTGCCTTCAAGTCATTTCTGACTTATGGCGACCCTAAGGTAAAATTGTCACAAGATTTTCTTGGCAAGATTTGTTCAGAGTGAGTTTGTCCTTGCCTTTCTCAGAGGCTAAAAGTTTGTCATGCCCCAAATCATGCCCCAGTGGGTTTCCATGGCCAAACTGAGATTTGAACCCTGGTCTTGAGAGTCATAGTTCAACCCTCAAACCACTAGACCATAGTGACTCTAAATATTATACTAGCCCACAAAATATTTAAGTTATCTTTAGTATGTCACATACACAACATTAAGAACAGGCAAAATGAAACAGTAATCTTCCAGTATATAAGAATTTCCTGCCCAGACTATGGGTCAGAACTAGGGAACTTGTGAACCTTCAGAGATTGTTGAAGTCCTGCTTCCATTAAACACAGACTAGAGATGATGAGGTAGTTCAACAATACTAGAGATTTCCTGCCCCTGAAGGAAAGAGATTACTGATAACTCTATCACATGACTCACAGCAGGATACAGAACAGCTGTGTTCATAAGACTTATGGCAGCTTACCTGGGGAAGCAGTAATGAGGATTTCAAGTAAAACTGGTGACTAGCCAGGGCTCTGTGATCAAACTGATGGTTTAAATTGATGGTGCCCTATTTACAACCCTAGAAGGAAAAATTCATTATAGTTGGAGCCCATCAGCATCACTCCATTGACTGCAGTGAAACTTTACAGCAGCTGTGGATGCGATTGCTGTATGCTGTTATTTTCCACATTAATGCATTCAAAGATATTCCACAGTCAGTAGTGTTGCTCAGACTGGGGAGAAAAAAAGTATTATTCATTGACTGTGGAGCTCATCACTTCATATTATCTTTAAAATCACACTGGAGGCAGTTCTACCTAAATTGCCCCCATATTCCTTTTTTTTTTCTGCTTATCTTAATGATACCTCCTGTAACAATTCTAAAACAGCTCAGTAACTCTTCCATTGATAATGAAACATTTACTATCTCCTGTGAGAGATCAATACTCACTCAAAGCAATAAACTAGCTATAAAAAATTACATGGCCTCCTTGTTTTATTTTTAAATGCAAATCACTGCCTTACCATAGCTGAAAGATGATTTGGTCACCGTAAGAACCACTGTGCCTTTAGTGGAACCGATAATACAATTCTTCAAAACAGATTTTAAGCTGCAAGCAAGAGCATGTAGGGCTGCAAGCAGGAACATGTGGGTAAAAAGGGGCCTTCCAGATTCAGAGTGTGGATGTAATGTTTTACAAGTAACAACATTAATTCTAACACATTACTTTGGGAGATGATTAAAGTATAATGACATGGAAGTTTTTTTGAAAGTAATATGACAAACGATACTGATGTTACTTGCTTGGTAACAAAGAGTACAGTGGGCTCTCGGTGTCTGCTGAGGTTTGGTTCTAGGACTCCCTGTGGATACCAAAATCTATGGATGCTCAAGTATCATTATATACAATGGTGTAATAATAAAGTGATATACCTTATATAAAATGGTGAAAAATTCAAATAAGTGCCAGAGGATCTGTAAAATGCTGGAAGCTACAATAGGGTATGCCTACACATCAAAATAGGGCTTGGCCCCCACCAAAATCAAGGTTTGCTTTTTGGACTTTTTTTAAAAATATTTTTGAGCATGTGTGGTTGAATCCATGGATGCAGAACCTATGGAAGCTGTATGTGTTTACAGATTACTTTTCCTCTTTATTTTGTGGGACAATGCTGTGGAGAGGATATTTTGAGGGATTTTTTTTTTTTATGTAGGCCACGTTCTTGTTTTATTCGATGGTATGTGGGGGTTTTTTTGGGTTTTTTTGTTTGTTTTAAAGCTACCTAGAAGTAACAGAAAATCAGTGAGTGATGTAACAAGCAACAGGGAACTTTGAACAAGTTATAGGAATCAGTAACAAAGAAAATCAAGGAATGGGTAAAGATAAAAAGAAATTTGGGGATAATAACTGCTCCTTTTGTTATGTAACATTTTAGTTACACTTCAAGTTATAGGAGTGCATCTGACTTCTCAAAACTGAGGATTTTTATACCCAATCTTTACCTGGAGGGCATGGGCATAAATAGCTCTCTAGGCAAGTAAACAAAGGAGTTTGCAGCAGATACAATGGGGTACAGAATGAATTGATGGTCTTACTGTTAGATGACAGAGGCCCTTTCCACACATGGAGGGAGAAACGGGGCAAAGCACACAGAAATGGAGCTTACCAGAAGCCGGGTAAGTCCATCGCCATGAGGAGCAGTGCGAATTCGCTGCTCCACAGTCCTGTGGCATCCTGCGGCATCCAAAATGGTGGCTTACAACTGGTGGAGGCTCTCCACCAACCGGAGAAGCTCCCCAGCCGGAAGCCCGCCCCCTGACAGATCTGCAGGTATGCACTTGCACGCGCCTGCAAATCTACACGGAGGCGCTGCGACGGGGTGGTACGGGGCTGCACGCTCGTGTTTAATAAAAAAACACTTGGAAAGTGGTTTTTAAAAAACATGCAGCACCACCACTTCCGGCCGCTTCTGGGCGGTTTGAGGTGTAGAACCTCAAAATTAAAACCGACCCTGCGCACTCCACGGTGTGGACGCCCTCTGGTTGAGGTCGCTCTACACCCTTTTATTAACCCCGTGTGAAAAGGGCCAGAGACTTAATAAATGTCATGATAGCTCTGTAATAGTTAGACAGACTTGTGGACAATGAGGAAAATTTCCAGGTCTGTGGGAAGAAGAGTTGAAACAATCAGCTGCTATTGTCTGATAGCAGAGCTGTTATAGCGTAGCTTAAGCCTATCACCTGGTGATTTCCTATAACCTAGCTACACCTGGAGGGAATCTCTGACCAACCGTTGCAGTGCATGTGCTTAACCAGTGTCTTCCTCTTGTCCAGCTTGGCCTTCCAGTTACCTCAGGGTACATTTCATATCAAAGTCAATTAATATATTTTGCCAATTAAATCATATCAAAGTGTGGAGGTGTATGGCTACTAACAGTGCTGAGCTCCCAAAAGTAGCCACCTCCTTGCATGGCAAATTTGGCAGAAGCCCCAGCTGTGCAGAGCCTTGTGCCTCTCTTGGTTGAGGAAGAAGTCTCCTCCCTCCACAGCCAAGGAAGGTGCATGGTTCCACGCAGCCAGAGTTCCAGTGCCTCCCTCAGAGAAGGAAGGAGCCTCTCTCCCTTCCTGACAGAGAAAGGTGTATGGTTCCATGCAGCTGGGGCCCCCATCCTCTCTCAGCCAAGGAAGGAGTCTCTCTCTTTCCGCAGCCAAGATAGATATGGAAAACCTGGCATTGTGGAGCCATGTCCTCTCTTGGCCAAGGAAGGAGATAGGCACTCCTTCCTTGACTGAGAGAGACAGATGGTTCCATGCAGCTGGGCTTCCCACCAGATTTGTCATCCAGGGAGAGGGCTGCTTGCCAAATCCTCTTGAGAAAGAGAGAAGGAAGGCAGGCAAGAAGGAAGAAGGGGCTGGGAAGTAGCACTGCCTCCTTCCCACAACACCTTGCCTGGCCTGCAGGTCAAAATACAGCATTGGGTATAATCTGCATTTTTCACCATCTGGAAACATATCCCCCACGGATATGGGGGATCTACTGTACATGAATTTAAAGTGTGTATTTTAGTATGAAACCTAAATCATTGCTTACAGTCAGCCATCTTATCACTAAAAGCAACAACCGCAGGGGCTCTTTCTTCTAATAATAAAAATATTATATATCCAGTCACGATAATTGCACACAATTTAACATATATTTTTACTAAACTGCCAGGGGAAACTCTAGGTAAAGATAAGCACATTTAAGACCTTTTTATTACACTGAGATATAGTTAAATGCAGGCCAAGTTCTTCCATTTAAATTCTTTGGATTTTAAAGAACTTGCATCATGCCCTTGATTGTTTCAAAACAAGAAATGGTCTTGTTTTGTAGGGAAGCTAGTATTATGCAACTGAAACACTACCTGACACCCATATAGATAATCTCTCATTTGCTCTATAAAAGCCAGGACAAGGTTAACTACAATGTCACTGTTTTCTGGTAAAAAGGGCTCAAAGTACAGCATAGCTTCACTATCACCTCAAGAAGGTGGGGAGAGCCCATATCCCTTTTCACATCAAGCCCTCAACTGCTTGTTGCATTATATTTTAAATCAAGCATGCCACCTTCTGGTGCATGAGAGAAGTTAAGTCCCACCCTTCAATATATACAAACTCACTTTTCAAATACTCCTATTTCTGTTTACTTCTACATCCAGAATTCTTCCTATGTAATGTCCCCACCTCTGTTATCATTAGCCTTAGAGAATATCAAATTTTTCATTCCAGTTGCTCTGTCTAGATAGCTTAAAGGGAATCAATAAAACACATAGTTAACTATGATTATACTGAATTCGTAACACACAATTCTGATGTCTAGGGGCCTAATGTCAGGCTGAGATTGATCACAATGATAAAATGGTCTGAAGATGAACAGTTGCTCTTCCAATATTTGATCCAAGCAATAGCATATAACATAGATAAAATAATTACATAACAATTGTACAGAACCAGGTCCTGGTTTCATATTCCATAACTGACTAATGTCATTTTGTAACTGAGCTATCAGTTACTGAGCTATCAGTGCTGTTAGCTGCTGTCAAGGAGACCTCAACTTATGACAACCCTCTGGATGAAGACCTCCATGTCACTATATCATCAACCTCTCTGCTCAGGTCTTGCAGATTCAAGGACTTGTCTTCCTTGAGTCTATCCATCTGTAATGCAATCTTTCTCTTTTCCTACTGGTTTCTACTTTAGCAAGTATTATTGTCTTTTCTAGAGAGTCATGTCTTCTCATGATATGGCCAGAGTACGACAGCCTCAGTTTAGTCATCCTGGCTTCTAACAAGTGTTCAGGTTTGATATGGTCTAAGACCCATTCATTTGTCTTTTTAGCAGTTCACGGTATCAGTAGAACTCTCCTCCAGCGCTGCATTTTGAATGAGTTAATTTTCTTCCTATCAGCTTTCTTCGTTGTCCAGCTTTCACAACCATACATAGAAATAGGAAATACAATGGCATGGACAATCCTAATTTTAGTATTCAATTATATATCTTTATATTTCAGAATCTTGTCTGGTTCCTTCATAGCTGCCCTTCCAATTCCTAGTCCTCTTCTGATTTCTTGACTGCAGTCTCCATTCTGATGAACGGAAAATCTTGAATTATTTCAGTGTCATCATCATTATTTTTGTTTTCTTAGTATTCAGATATAAACTAGTCTTTGCACTTTCTGCTTTGATTTTCTTCTTTGTTGTTTTCTGCTAGTAGTATGATGTCCTCTGCATATTTTTTACATTGTTAATAGTCCGTCCTCAAATTTTCATGCATTCTTCCTCTGAGTTTAATCCTGTTTTATGTATGATATGTTGAGCGTACAAGTTAAACAGCTAAGGTGACGTAATGCAGTCTTGCTTGACCCCCTCACTAATTGGAAGCCATTCCATTTCTCTGCATTCTGTCCGAACCAATTGGAGCATTCCAGGAAGCCCATGAGCAAGATGTGAAGGGAACAGCTTGCTCTTGTTTTGCCCCCCACATCCAGATGAAAACAGAATGGTATAGTGGTTTGAACATTGGACAGAGCGTTGGATTTCAGGAAATCAGGGTTCAATTCCTTGCTCAGCCATAGAAACCCACTGAGTGACTTTGGATGCGTCACACATGCTCAGCCCGAGAAAACTCCATAATGGGGTTGCCTTAGGGTCGCCATTAGCCATAAATGACTTGAAGGCACACAACAAAAGCAACAACAACAGAAACCAGATGGAAAATTTAGTATTTTGGATGAAAACTCTCAGAATTCTTCAGCCAGCATGACTACTGGGCACCCTGGGAGTCATAGTTCAAAATTCTTCTAAGCTGTGATTCAGAAACCTATCGTCTGTGAACAAGGTGGTTTCATTTAATCTGTCAAGGATATATACTGAGTCAAGCATGGTTTCCTCTAAGTGGATGACAGAGAAAGAGGTGATGTGGCCAGACGAGCAGGTGCAAGGTTATCAGTATTGTTACGACTGTAACTTGTATACTGGGGAAGGTCACATGCCAGAATGCTGATCGGGTCATCCCACTTGTTCAGGGTGAGAGTGAGACTTAAAAGGCTGGGTTTTGCCTTCACAAATCACCAGTTAGGTTTGCCCAGTTGGTCATGTCATGCTTCTGACAATTTATGCCTTGTAAGGGGAGATGCTGCCCGTTTATCTTCCAATGTTTTTTCTTACTTAATTGCTTCTGGAATGTTTTGCCAAAAGCCTTATCTTAGTGTGCAGCAATAAATCTGCCTCTAAGCCTAACATAATGATACGCTGGAATTTTTTCCTGCTTCACTGAAAACCTCTGCTAAGGTGAAGCCTTGCTTCACTATCTGAACTCTGCATATGCTCAGAGGAACCAGTTCCTGCTAACCCTGACATCATCATGAGTAATTTTCATGAAGAGTTCTACTCTTCTCAATGAAGTTTACCTGCTCCCGTGTTAAGGCTTTCTGAGATAATGGTGATGCTCACATCTTTCAGCAGAGAATGCCATTAATTAATTATATTTGTGTGAAGAAATATTTTCTTTCTCTGACTGGTGGTAGATTCAAGACAAATTCATTTGATGACCACTAAAGCTGTCAGCATCTGTCAGTTTTGCTTTTGTTGAGTTTCTCAAACTCCTATCAGCATCCTCAGCTTGTACTGAGCTGTGAAAACTTTTTTTCCTTCTCACACAAACATATGTGCCACATTTTTGTATGCCCTTTTCCTAGAGAATACATTTTACTCACTGCTCTCTGAAGTTTCTTTGTGCCCACTTTTCAAAATACACATTTTTAGTTGTATTGTATACAACATAAAAAGAAAAAGAATCTGATATTCACAATATCCTCCCAGTGATATGAAACTGAAAGATACATGAGTGCTTTCCTTGATAGTCTTACAAAATACAAAGTGGAGAGATTCGTAAAAATTTCCAGTTAACATGAATTGCCTTTCCATCCCTAGCAATCACATTATTCTCATGATAGTGTAAGTCTGCCTATAGTTCATTTTCAATTTTCAAGTCATAAGATCTTCAGGACCTTGTGTACAATGTCAGCATCCTTCTATGATGTTCCAACAAGAAAAAATATGGACTTGCATTACAGATCAATAACTGGCTGAAATAACTTTCTTATTTATTCCATAAGCAATGCTTTCTATAGTCAGATCACAAGTTCCTATCATAAAGTTCACTCACAATTCAATTAATAAAAATCATTTTGGTTGAAAAAAGAGGTGGGCAACTGTAGAAGGCTAGTGGGCAATATGAACACTTTAGGAGTCTTTGGAGGGTCACATGCACCACTGAACCTGTTACTGCAAACCCTCCTTTTTGTTGCCAAATGCTGTCCAAAGCCCTGTGGGGCACATGGGGGCACGTTTCTGGATGTTCTTGGGTGCCTAGAGAGCATTTACAGGCATTTTGAAGCAAAAAACAAACAAACAAACAAAAAACAACCTTTTTTTGAAAAATTTTGCAAAATTTCCATTTGACCCCAGGGAATCCAATGGGGCTCCAAACACACTGGAGATGCTCTCTGAACCTTCCTAGACATTATTTTGGTGTATTCTGGAGCCCACTTTTTGACTGTTGGCAGGCCCTTAGGGGCACAAAAATGGCCCCAAGAATTGCCCACTCCTGGTTTAAAGTGTAGTATAAAATATGTCACATTTACTGTATATTTATTGAAGCTGCAGAAAATTACACATCCTTAACTGGTGCATTATTTAGGTGATATGGATGAGTATAGCTATCCCACTGCTCCAGTCACCTCTACCTTGGAAGTGAATGGCTACCATGACAGAGTGAGTCAAAAATGGGTCCAGCGGCTTCCATGCAGTAAATCCACTCTAGATTTTATTCCAAACTCAGAGGAGCAATTCCAAGAGCTGAACCCTATCCCCAAAATGGGTCCAGCACGCTGAGATGGCTAAATTTAAAGCTCAGAATAAATCCCAAAGTGGATTCATAGAAGTCTCTGGCAGCCCTTGACCTGAATCCCAGGTTTGTCTTTTCACTGGTACAGATAACTGGCATTTGCATCTGGAACTCTCATACAGCTGAAATTGTCACTCTACATTACAGGTACTCAATTAGCAAACTGTATTATCCAAGCAGAATGATGGATTGTTTCTCTCTTGTGGAGAATCTTTCCCTGCAAGATGTTGTTTTCCCTTTAAATGCTGAAACAGGGCACATTTGTTGCAGAACAATAATTTGTTTCTCAAGGATACATAGTGAAATACCAGAAATGTGTTCTGTCTGAAAAGCAACACACTTTTAGGGCTTTTTTTAAAGCAAACCAATATTTTTTGCTAATTAGAAGATCAAATTACTTGGAAAATAAAAAATACATAGACAAATCAGTATAATAATAGTGTAAACAAGATATACCATACAATTGCAGTGTTGTTGTGTGCCTTCAAGCCATTTCTGATTTATGGTAACCTCTGAAGAGAACCTATCACAGGGTTTTCTTGGCAAGGTTTCTTCAGAGGAGGGGTTGCCTTTGCCTTCTTTACAGGCTGAGAGAGTGTGACCTGTGCAAGGTCACTCAACAGGTTTCCATGGCTGAATGGGGATTCAAACCCTGGTCGCAAATTTCCAGTATAGTGGTTTGAGTGTTGAGCCCAAAGTTCAAACCACTACACCAAGCTGGCTCTCATTTACCCTTTAGTTTCAGAACATTACTCCTGGCAGAAAGCTCCAGGTTTCTTCTCAAGTCATTTGTCTCTGAGGTGGAGTATACTGGGCCCTCAGGCCCATCATTCTGTACTGGTAACTGGTCACATTTGCTCCCATTCTCTCTATGCCTTCACTCCAGTCTCACCAACCAAATGTTCAGTTGTTTGGCAACATAAACTGACAAATACCCAATTTGCTGGTGTATAAGACTCACTTTTTTTCCTGAAAAATACTGTTTGAAAATGGGGTGCATCTTATACATCAGTGCATCTTATACTCAGGCAAACAGTATTTGCTGACATATAAACGGGGTGTATCTTATATGCTGGTGCGTCTTCTACACCAGCACATACAATATCTGAAAGGTAAACCTCATAGGGACTTAAAAAAATTACAAACAGCTTAGTTCTATCATTAGAACACAATGTATAACTAGACATTCCTCCTAACACAACAGACTGTTCCCTGAAAGATACTATGCAAATGAAGAAATCACCCCAAAAATTCTATCCCAGCAAAGTGAATATCTGTCGCAGTGCTCGAGTTCACTCATTCAGCTCCAAAGAACTTAGATCATATACCCCAAAACTGGCTTAGACTATCCTCTGACCAACCTCTCTAACACTGTTAAGTTCCAGAAAAGATCTTGAGCTGTTTTTCTCAGAACAAACCATACAAATTACTCCCTCATCCAAGGCAGGATGTGATTCATTCGACATAATCAGCACAGAGACAACTAGTAGCCCTATAATCAAGTGCTACCTGTGTTGTGTGTGAGGGAGACCAAAGATATGGTTACGAGAGTACATTTCCTATCTCTGTCGTGTGCAGCTTTAATTTTTTTCCATCAGAATTGTATTGTGCATGTGTTTGTTTTGAAGAATTTTAGCTCAAACTCTGTGTTAGAAATAGAGATTGACCTTTCACTGCTAAGGAGGCAAGGAATGGATTAACAAATCAAATATTCTCCCATCTCTGTTATCAGTGAAACATACTTTTCTCATTTTGAAAGAGCAGAAGGAGGGAGCTGGGTTACCATAGTGATCAATGAGGAAAGGACATGGTTACCTGGATACAAAACTGTTTCTATCCACTGCAGTAGCTTTTCATTTATTTGTTTATTGATGAGGGATCAAAGTCAGCTCCTCACTTGCAGTAGTCTATAGGCAACAGCTGCTCCCATTGTTATGTTTGGGCATGGAACCAAAAAATGAAATAAAATATCCAGAACTTACTTTCTGCAGTCCAGTTGTTTTTCAGTCTGTACAATCATTGTTCTCATTGCTGTCAGCAAGAGTTGCAGGAACAGCAAACACAGCTAAAATTGAAACAGTTGCACCTGCTGACACCTGCAGATCTGGCTATGTTTACTAAAGAATGTATGTTCCTCTAAGGTTCTCATCTGACTTCATAGTCATGGAGACCTAGGGCTCTTTCAGACTACTAAATTATACCAATGTGATTGCACTTTAATTCTTGTGGCTGCATTCTATGGAAGCCTGGGGTTTATAGTTTGGTGAAGCACTAGAGTTGTCTGGCTGAGAATTTTAAGTGCTCTTCCCTAAACTGTAAATCCCAGAATTCCATAGGATGTTGCTGTGGCCGTTAAAGTGGAATCATAACACTATAACTGTGTAGTTTGAAAGGATCCTAAGTGGTTCTTCTATTTTATAATCTTTTCTGGAGCATTGCAGTGTCCTAGGCATTCCTTGTCACCTAGGAGGTACACAGGTGAGAGGGGCAACACAGAGGCCCATTGTTTCCACATGAATAGAGAGTTTATAATATTGTTCTTTTCAGATATTTGGTCTGGTGTGAATCTTCATGGTGAGGATAGGGATCCATTCTGCCTACAACACCCATCTATGGCTGGCCAGACACCATGAGAGTTGCATTCTCGGCAACCAGCGTTTGCATTGCCTGTATTTTAAGAATCTATATACAGTACAGAAATTATGCTGCAGTATAGACTGTGAATATGATAATGCTTTGTGGAGCCTGTGGCTAACAGGCCAAGTCATGTTAAAGAAAGTGAGGTTCTCATTCTGCCAGCATGGCTTCTGTGGACAGAGATCCTCAGCAAAGGGAAGAAAGTATACCTGTGTATGACACATGTAGACCTGAACCCTATTGGTTACTTCCAACTAAAGTAAATTAAGTGAATCAGTTGTTGAATGGTAAATCTCATTGATTCTATTGGTGTATTCTAGTTGGCTCTAATCTGGTTCATTAGAAGCCAAAATGACTAAGGTGATTTGTTGGATATATAATGAGGCAACATGGAGAAGACGATAATGCTTGGTAAAGTAAAAAACCACAGGAAAAAAAGAAGACCACATTATAGGTAGATTCACCAAAGAAGCCATAGCCCTGAGTTTGCAAGACTGAGCACTTGGAGGTTTCTCTTTCATAGGGTCACCATATGTAAAAGCCATATTGGAAGCAGATAGCAACACCAATTTGAGTGTGGATTAGCAATAAGATTCAGGCCATAGACTGCAAGAATTCCCCACTGCAAAAGTCTACGTTAATATAACCAAGGCAGGACCAATTCTCAGCTGTAAGGAGCAAGTAGAGTCTCACCCTACCATGTAGAGCAGATGATCTGCACCTGTTCCCCTTTGTAAGATCATGTACTTTTTTGACCATTTTTTTGTGTCTGCAGCTTATGACCTCTACTAGAAGTTTGAGAGACCAACATCCAAGGAACACTGAAGAGCTGTTACTGACCTGTCAAAAGAGGAGTTTTATAGAGGCACCACTGCCTGTTACCTAGCAACAAATCTGCTGTTGTTCTTAATTCACATCCTTCTGTCAACTGAATGGCCTGAATTTAATTTTTTGTATGGCAAAACAAGTGGGATAAGAGGAAACCTAATTTTCTTGGGACACAAATAAAGAAACAAATAAGTCAACCAGAAGAAGCTTGTCAACAGCTTTGACAAGAGCCATGACAGTGTTCATGTTTAATATGTAATTCTCCAATTATTGTGTTTTCAAAGCATGCTGACAGGCTTCCTGGAGGTATACAAACACAGCTCATTAGTGTCACTCAGATTACTTGAAGTGAAGTTACAGTGCTAGTTTATTACATGTACTGTATGGGAAATGATTCTGTTTTTTTTGAGGCCAAATTCACACAAGCATCAGACAGAGATCTTAGCCTTCTACTGTTCTGGCAGATGAAACAGGTAAAATTACATTACATGGCACCAGTTTTATTAATGTGTGGAAGATTATTGGCCTCTGGAATGTGGAAGCACTTTCAGAGATACAATTTAATAGCCTTCAAGAACAAAAGGAATTCATGTTGTGAATATGTGAACAGGGAAACAGGTTTCCAATAAGTTTCCAAAGGAATAGCCATTTTACACTAAACCATTTTAACATGAAATATCATCACTGATTTAAGTGAACCTTACTTCCAAATAAATGTGCTAGCTACTGAAACCTTGAACCAAATTTCCGCCAAAGTTCTGGAATGACACTGTTTCCACTCTAGTGACATCCTTGTCTTTGGTACAGCATGAAGTATACTATTGTAAGCATTTGTTGCAAAAGTCCTATCAAATATGTGAGTATGTCCTTACATTTTAGGCACACTGCAACTGTATTTATCACTTGATCTCTGAATGTGCAAAATTGCTTTAATCAGTAATCATATGATCTGTCATCACCAACCATTATCTCTTACAGCAATCAGGAAAATACTCGATGATTGAGCAATGTAATGACTGATTGCTACTTTTGAAACTGTGCAGATAAATGTATATTTCTTTCTTTCTCTCTTTCTGTCTTTTCCTGGTCATAGAAAGACTGATTGGGCCTTTCCACCTATAGCTGTGGTTATATAACCAATCCTTGAGAAAAATGTTACCACTTTATAAACCCTTTAAATATTAGACTATTTTCACAGGACAATTTTTTTTTCTTTTGAAAAAAATATTTTTGCTTTTTAAAATACATTTGGTTTGCAAGCACTAGATGCATGGAAAATGTAAGACATCTCAGAGCATTTTTTTTTCAGTCTAAGGATAATAGAATCAGATGGGCACTGCATCATCCCAACAGGAGTCATGCTAGGGAAGTGGGATTAGGAATGCAACAAATATACTTGGGTTTTAATTCTTAGAATTGTAATTCTTTAAGCTGCATATGCATGCTTTGAATCCAGTAACAAGTTAGCTGAACAATTATCACACATTGACAAGGAAGAAAAATCGTGATTTGCCTTAACAGTAGCCTAAATCCAAATAACTAGTCCCAGCTAGGGTATGCCTATTTGATCAATTGATGAATGGTAAATCAACACTCATGGAAATCTCACTGATTTAATGGCTGTCCTCTAGTTGGCACTAACAATTGGATTTAGGCCAAACCTGCAGAAATATGGCAAAATTGCGCAACCAAGGCTCCTTTGTAGTTGATTCTCCTCAGGAATTATCAATCAGTACTAAATGATTAAGCACTAGGAAATTGTTATTGAGCTTTGCTAGTAATAAGAAAGATTGCTTGCCGTCTATCCTATGCACACTTACTTGAGAGTAAGCAAGATTGTATACATGGAAGCCACTTTTCAGTACACAGACTTCATATTTATGTGGACAAATTGCTTGGAAAGGTTAGGCCAACCACTTGTCCGTTAGGTCCATGTCCACCTCGGCTAATTACAGCTGCTGGAGGAGGACTGGCCAATTGGGTGGTGGAGGTGGTAAATGCTTTTTTGAAAGAGGGCTATGTTCCAGCCTGTCTTTTTTAAAAAAATGTAAGAACTTTCTTTAAAGAATCTTCATTTTGGGTCCCACTTCCCTAAGTAAGTACTGGTCAGTCTCTAATCTCTGTTTTTAAGTAAGGTCCTAGAGTAAGTGGTGGTGGTCCTCCTTGGATGAAATGGATTATCTGTATCCATTCCAGTATGGGTTCAGGCCTGGTTATGGGACAGAAGCAACCATGGTCACCTTAGTGGATGACACACACCAGAAGCTGGACAGGGGGAGTGTGTCCCTGTTGGTCCTCTTGGATCTTTCAGCAGCATTTGATACTATCAACCATTATATCCTTCTGAGTCATTTGGCTGATACAGGACTAGTGGTGGCAGCAGTACTAGTAGTAGTAGTAGTAATATTGAACAAACTGGGAACCTGATAAAGCAAAGACATTGTTGAACTGTTTTGAATTTAAACTGAGGGTCTAAAAGAACAAATGTGTTTCTGAAATGAAGGACTCAAAAGTCAAATAGGCTGCTGTGTTTAAATAGGACATTTATTACCCCATTCTGGACTTAATGGATTTCAGCTAAGCTTCACTAACTTGCATTAAATTTGATCTCTCCTACCTGTTGTTTCTTGATTAAATGGAACACTTTTGCAGTAGTGATAAGTGACGTGCATTTAATTTTTCTGGCTTCTCTCAGAGCAAGTAGTTAATAGGAAACTGTGGGATTTGAAACTGAAAGAAGTACATTCAATTCCTGTGGTATAAAATATAATTTTCAAGACAGGAATGAACATTTTTTAAATTGGATTTTGACAGAATGGTGACAAAATTAACAAAAAGCTATGGAAAATTAATTAGTGTGACAATCAAATTAAAATAGCACTTCTGAAAGACTTAGAAAAATGGCAAAAAAAGTCCCAGAGGCTTTTCCTCTTTTGCACATCACTATATTTTACTGTAAACCCCTTATTCTAGACCACTGCTACTAAAAGTGGTGGTCCATGGATCAGTGCCAGTTCTCAAGCCATCAGCTGTTGATCTCTGGAGAGCTTCCACTAAAGACAGAAATAATTGTAACCAATGGGCACTAATATGAGACCTGTCAATGGTGACCTGAGTGAGATCAAAAATGCTGATTTCCACATCAGATAGCCCCAGAAACACTGCACTAGAGTACCACTAATCACTTTCCAGTAAAACTGCTCAAGAAGTAGAGGAAATCCTAAAGTTCCACTCTCCTATGTACTGTTTGTCCAGGGAGAATCTAGTTCCCCAAGAGGGTTGTCACAATGAAAACTAGAAATTGTTTCTGTACCTTTAATGGTGATGTAGAAAATGGAATTTCAACAGATGTTGCTTGTTATGTAGCTGCATGACAAGCAAACTTGCTGAAATCTTCAGCAGTCTTCCGTTTTCACTCTGCCAACCTTATTCGCCAACCTGAAAATTGTGGTCAGCATCCTTCTTACTGGGAACTGAAAAGTTGCCCCTGAGGTAGCCCAGCTTCCCTACGTAATCCTTTTTCAAATGAATAGTGAGGAACTGAATAGTACAAGTAGCTTCTCGTCTAGTCAGCAAATCACTTCGATTTCTGCTTTCTTTAGGTTATACAAAGATATGCATCCATCATTTCACATAGTAAGAACAGCATGGTTTTATTTTATTATATTTTAAATTATATTCCAAATGGATTTTTCACAGTGAGAAAATAAATGTCACCTATCAGGGGCAACAGGCATCTATTTGAATCATGGCATCGAAGTGGCACTACTAAAAAAGCAACTGGCAGAGACTTTAATGTGTGTAACGCTGCACTAATGTTTGTCCTTTGAGGTTTTTCTCTTGGCCCCCCTGAATGCAGCATGAAGCAATATGAACGCTTGTAAAAACAGATACCATGACAGATCCAAAAAAAGAATATGTCCAAACATGGGTTTCTTTCACACTACGTAACCACAGCACTATGATACCACTTTAACTACCATGGCTCTATCCTAGAGAATCATGAGATTTGTAATTTGGTGTGGAACTACAGTACCTGGAAGAAAATTCTAAATGCCGCGCCAAACTATGTATCCCAGCATTCCATATGTTGAAGCTAGAGTAGCTAGAGGGGTATCAACTGTAATGAAAATTACAATTGTCTTGTGTAAAAGAGACATGGGCTATGAAAGGCCTACAAATCTGCCCACTATTCTTGAATGACGCTGCCATTTCACATTAAATATTTTGCTCTAGCTGTAAGACATCTGGAGAAGTCATTGTGGAAGTCCAAATGAGAATAGCAGAGATCAAACAACTTCCACTTGTTTTGCAGATGTGAAATAAACTTGGGAATTAAGGCCGCACACAGTAGCAAATCAGATACTTTTCATGCAGGAGGTTCAAGGCTTAATCTTTGGCAACTCACACAGCAAAATGTAGAGAGACCTCTGCCTGAGCCCTAAATTGCTGCTGTCGGTCAGAGCAGGCAATACTGAGTGAGAAACCAATGGGAATGCTCAATATGAAATGTCTTCCAGTGTTTACAGTTATTCCATTGCCAAAGGTAGGCCCAAGCATAATCTCTATCAAGAATCACTGTATCAGTTTCCATAAGCGATGGGCAAAGTGTGGCCTTCCAGACATTGCTTAAATACACTTCCTGTCATCCCTCATCATTGCCTGGGCTGACTCACAGAAGTTGCAGTACAGCAAACCTGGAATGCTGCACTTTGACTACTGCTGGTATACAGAATTCAGCTATAACTGTGCCGCAAGTCAAGAGTAAGGGTTTTGCAGAATACAAATGAATGTTCTAACTTTAGAACTGAAATGTGGATAGAAAATTTGTATAGCCTTATGGGATTTGGGCTTATGAAAGTGGAGGCAATGGAGAAATAGTAGGAACATCTAAATATGTAAGACAAGAACCTGCCCAAACTCACCATGCTGGAGATTGTGGGTTGTTCTCCATAACTCTGTAAGCCGTCTGTTCTTTAGACAACATGATGATGTATCCTGGGAAGATAATTTGCCTACAAATAAGTATTTATTGGACTAACTCAATAAATTTTAGCCATTGTAGCAGAGATTTCCCACCCATCCCCTTCAAATGAGTCTTGTAACAATTAAGATGGCAAGAAGTAGAATTTGGAGATGTTTGCCTGAATCCTACTGGTTACTGTCAGCTACAGTACACCCATTGGATCAGTTGCTGAACAATGAGCCAATGTGTAAGTAAATCCCATTGAATCAATGGATTTAATGTACTGGGGGTTAATGTTAAGTTTTAAGCCATTGTTTAAAATAGTGCAGTTGTCAATGGCACAAAATACCTGCATTGTAGGTCTACTTGTGAATGGATTCTTGCAACAAAATTGACTCTTAAGGAATAGTAATAATAATAATAATAATAGTAATAAATTTTATTTGTTATGCGTCTCTCCCCTAAGCTTGAGGAGCGGTAGAGCATAGCTACAAATAAAAACAACTCATGGTTAAAATATACTATAACACAAATCATTTAAAATACCAATATACCATAATTAAAATATATCATAATTAAAAGTACAATTAAAAGTAGAAGTACAATTAAATATAATTAAAAGTACAATTAAAAGTATAATTTAAAATAGACTGGGTAGGCCTTTAGTACTTTTTTTGGATTTGGACAGCATATTTTGCTGTCAAGTATCTTCTGGCAGGTCATTCCACAGTTTAGGGGCAGCCAATGAGAAGGTCCTCTGGATGACCATTGCCAGTCTAGTCCTGGTTGGTTTAAGCGAATGGCCCCCAGAGGACCTAAGTGTATGGGGCAGATTGTATGGAAGGAAGTGACTCTGCAGATGACTTGGACCCAAACCATGTAGGGTTTAAAGGTAATAACCAACAGTTTATATTTCTCATGGAAACTAATTGGCAGCCAGTAGAGTGATTTTAATATCGGTTTGATATGTTCACTCCTTGGTATACCTGTAATCAATCTGGCTGCCATATTTTGGACCAGTTGGAGTTTCCAAACTTGGTACAAAGATAGCCCAATGTACAGCACATTGCAGAAGTCCAACATTGAGGTTACTAGCACAGGCACTACCATCTTTAGGTCATCCAATTCTAGGAAGAGATGCAGTTGGCATACCAGCCAAAGCTGATAATAAGCACTCCTGACTGCTGTATTTATCTGAGTTGACATTTGGAGGGATGGATCCACGAGCACTCCCAAGCTGTGAACATAGTCTTCCAGGGGGAATGTGACCCCATCCACTTGGTTGACACACCTCCAATCCCAGATTAGGACCCTTAATATTAAGCACCTCTGTCTTGTCTGGATTCAGTTTCAATTTGTTTTTCTTCATCCAATCCATTACCTCCTTCAAGCATGCTCCTTCCCAGTGGACTGTGGTAAAAAGTCAACTGTACCAAAGGCCATTGCCATACTTCATGGAAGTGAATTTGTTCATTGAGTTTGCTGTATTTGCTTAGCATTCAGAAGCGATACATTGAGAAATGTGAATCTTAAATTGCCTGATTAAGAAGACAGTGTGTTTTAGCATCAAGATCCATCCTACTAAATGCCTTTAAGCATTTCTCTGAAAATATGTTAAAATTATAATGTATTTAATTATTGAAATTAAATTATAATATCAGTTGTTACATGAATTCAGACTGAAATATCTTATTCCTTCTATGCAAGAAATGTTGAATGCATGATAAATTGCTACCCGTTTGAGAGAGAAAGAAGTTCATAAATGCAACAGTCCTACATGTGACAGGCTAAATACGAAAGAAAGAAAGAAAGAAAGAAAGAAAGAAAGAAAGAAAGAAAGAAAGAAAAGATTTGTAAACCATATAGATTTCATTTGAAATATAATCTTATTTATTCCAAGGTGGAAGATATCTATCTGCCCACATCCAGGTACAAAGAGGAAAAGAGATTCCTGGGCCATTTCTGTACTTTACTACTATAGTGTTATTATTCCACTTTCAACATCCTGTGGTTTTGTAGTTTACTGAGGCCAAAGAGCTCTCTGGCTGAGAGTTCTAAATGTTCCTCCCTAAGCTGCAAACCTCATGATTCCATAGGATGTTGAAAGTGGAATAATAGCACTATAACAGCGTAGTGCGGAAATGGCCTTAGAGTTGCTAAGTATTTTTCTGCCAAGGTCAGAAAAGAGCTATGCCTCCAATATGTGTGTGACTAACTGAAATTCAGTAAATGAAGCTTTTGACAACATGCTTTCTAGCTACTGGAAATGTTTCTGTTGATGAATTTCTGACTGGACCCTTTCCAGGAAAAAACAAACAAACACCATAACTAACGTGATGGGGGGGAGTAGCTTTTGCAAAGGTAGAGGTGCTACAAAAAAAAGTTGTATTTTTTAAAGGAGTATGCAGATAGCAATAAAATACTGTCATGGAGTCAAGATAATTGATTATATGTTTGAAGAGTTGATGGCTTAAAATAGTCAAGACAGGATTAGAACTTGGCCATGAAATAGCCAGGTGATGGAAGAGGGCAGTGATTTACATAAAACAGGGTTTGCTAACACTTAGAACAAACATCAAAGACAGCAAATCAAAGACACCATACTTCTGGTACCCAAGGGAAAAAAACTATAATATATTGCTATTATAGTTTTTTTCCCTTGGTACCGGAGGTATACAGTTGATGTAAGTAGCTGGAAGTGTCCAAAAGGATAACCAAATCATTAAGACATAAGCCCACAAAAAATCTAATACACTACAAGGCTGTTTTGTTGCAAATAAAATTTTAATGCATTAAATACATTGATTCAACCAGTCACTAAACTTCCCTTGGAAGGTGTCTTAGAACTGATCAGACACTGAAAGCCAGACTCTGACTCAGCATTTAATTTAGATATCAATGTCTCAAATCAATGTCTAAAGTTTAAAATTTAAGAATCCAGCCAATACAGAATTTCCCAAATTTCATGTAGTCTAGTTCAAAAGTAAGACTCATGTAGCACTCTAAATGTTGATGTATTGCAACTTCCAGAATTCTACATCATTGGCCGTGAGTTGTATTCTAACACCATCTAGAGGCCCTCTGGTAACTAGTTGATACACTGGGAAACCAATTAACAGTCCCGTAGAGGAAGTAATGTCTTCATTGTTGTTGTGTGCCTTCAAGTTGTTTCCAACTTACAACGACCCTATCACAGAGTTTTATGGGTCTGAAAGTATGGGACATGCCCAAGGTCACCCAGGGTATTTCCATGGCTAACGGAGGAAATGAGACCTAGTCTCTAGGATTGCAATCCAATGCTCAAACCACTACAACATACTGCCTTCCAATGTCTTACTAGAAGCATTTGTATTTATGGACAGAGTTAATGCCTTACTAGCTCCATCCATAAATACAAATGCTACTTCCTGGTGGCATTCATGTGACTTCTCATGCCTGGGAAGTGCTACTTCTATTTCCTCCATGCCACTATTTTCTGTGAAATAACTGTGTTCCAGCATCTAAATTGCCCCCAAACCTCTGCAGAGGTTTAACACTGAGGTTGAAAGCCCTGCTTGTCACAGTTTTGGAGGACAATGAATAAATCTTCTGGCCTTTCAGCACTATGAATCTCTTGTGATTCCGGTCAGTGGTCTAATTGATCACATTCTTGTACAGTCTGAGGAAGTTTTGCAGTTCACTGGTTTAAAAAACATCTTCATCTCTGAAACGTCAAGACTGACAGTACATTTCTGTCTGTGGAGAACTTGGGATGAAGTAACATTGCTAAAAGTCAGCTACTCACAGGCAACAGCACCAGGTGGTGCAGAATTGGTCAGCAAGGGCAAACCAAATCACAAGGGAATTAATGTGCTAAGAGCAATGGATTATATATATATATATATATATATATGGGAAATGAAATGAATTATGTAAAGGTCAGATTAATGAATCTAGGGAATGCTACACATATCAAATAAGAATGAAGAAGAGTTTGTTATATTTTAAAAATCCTGTATCCTAAGAATTGTGTGTTTCACTGATATGAGTTTCATCTTACAGTCATTGTGGAAGTTAACCAACTGGTGTTTATTCCATTATTCCATTATTAAACTTTGAATTTATTAATGGTTGAGTAGACAGTCAACCAAACAGGCAATGCTAGTCTGTAATGCAAGATCAGTTTCCCCGCCAAACCCTTTGTTAAGGGCTATGCAATAACCAAGATATGACCCTGTCTTCACTTGAGAAATCATAATAGCTCTCACAAGGGAATAGGGGAAAATATCAGTCACTGTAACAAAAGTAGGGCAATAACTTTCTGAGGAGCATCAGCGGCAGAAAGCTGCAGACTAGCCTTCAAGTCTTACATATATTCTTCAGTTTAGATGTTAAAGTGGAGAAAGCTACCATGGGTAGGTAGGGAGAAGGATTCAAGGAATCACATAATCACAGAGTTGGAAAGGATGTCAAAGGCCACCAAGTACAACCTCTTGCCAGCACAAAAGTCCACAACTAAGGCATCCCAGGGAACCATCCAACTTCTGCTTTTAAAGCCTCATCCAAGGAGAGTCCAGTACCTCTTGAAGTATTATATCCCACTGCTGAACAGCTGTTACCATCAGGAAGCCCTTCAGGTATCCAGCTATCAGATCAACTCTCTGTCTTCTCTTCTCCAGGGTAAACATATGCAGCTCCTTTAACCATTCCTGAGAACGATTGGTTTTTAGATATATTACCATCTTGGTCACCTTCCTCTGGACACATTCCAGCTTGTCAACTTCCTTCTTCAACTGTGGTACCCAGAAATGGATACAGTAAACGAGGTGAACTCTAATCAAAGGAGTATAAAGGGGTATTATTACTTCCCTACATTTGGACACTGTCCTTCTGTAGATACAGATTGAAATAGCACTGCCTTTGCTACCACTGTCACTTCATGATGTGGAAAGTCCCAAAAGACTGCTGTTTTTAGGAGACTCTTAAGGAGAAGAACAGAAGGTGCTATGCTCACTCCATTATGTTAAGTCACTTAAATAGTTTTCAGCTTACATATTCTGAGAAACAGAAAAAAGTCATTCACATCTGACCGATGGGAATAGCCATTTTTCCTTTGCTCCAACAGCCCCACAATATAAAGTAATTAGGTTTGCAATGTCATTACAATAGCTCCCAGTGAAACAAACAGACTTCACCTCTGTGGAGACATAAACAGGATTGCACAGGTGTATTAGACTGCATAATACCTTCTTGCATTCCAGCTTCACATATCTTCCAACTGTCCTAATTTGGCAAGGGCAGTCTTAATTAATCCTATGCTGGCCCACTTTTTCAGCTGCTTTTAAAATGTTCCAATTTCTCTTTCTTCCTCCCCCCACCTTTTTCCCCTCTGTCCTCACCTTATTTCAGTTGTTGCAAACTGAGTTCAAAGTATAAAAGTAGTTTGTACTCTGTTGATTCAGCAAGGGGAAGAAGCGAGAAGGCAGAATATTGTCTTGTCAGAAGACTCTTGCAAAAGCAAAGTGCTGCAGCCTTTCCCAGCTTGGATTGTTGTGCAAAACTTGCTCACTACATAGGACCTTTCCACATGATGGCACTCTTCTGTGTCATTGCTCTGCAAATCCAGGTCTGGAAGGGAGCACATTAGCAACACTCCCCTCTGTACCTGCTCGCTTCCTGCTGAAGGGAGTGGTATAGCCTCACCCCTTCTGCAGCATAGCTGGGCACTCACCATTGCTGTGCTGGGGCAGGAAGCATTGCAATTGCATGGCTGTGGCTTCAGCACAATTATAAGTATGGGAGCAGCATGCATTGGGAGGTGTAAAACAGATTTTTCCATTTTTCAAATACTTCATGAGTGTGATGCTTCACAACAGGGTGGCAGCGGGATGGCAACAACATCATGCAGAAGCACGAGCTGCCAATTGCAGCCATCCCATGGCAGAAGCAGCTCTGTGTCATCATGCAGAAAGGGCCATAGTTACAATTTAATTTATGTGGATCCTAAGAAAGATGGAGTGGGCTTGTTTTCTATTGTTCTAGAGCCAAGAACACTAACCAAGGAATTCAAATAGAAAAAAACAACAACATTCCCTCTAAACGTTGAATTTCTTGACTGTAAGACCTCTTCAAGAGAGGAATGGACTGTCTCAAAGTGAGGTAGACTTCCTGTCTTTGAAAGTCATTAAGCAGAAGTTGGATGACCATCTTTCAGGATGGTGCTTTAGCTGGATATTGCTGCATGGCAGGGGACTAGACTAGATGGCCATTGTGGTCCCTTCCAGCTGTATGATTCTGTGATGTGTCTCCTGTCCTGTAGCAGACTTACCCTGCCAGCTAGGGTGATAGAAGACTGGTGACTGAGGAAATTCTCTGTGTGACATTGATTGCAGGAGAGCACACATAGAAAATTATGAATGAAATAACTGTCCGTCCATCTAAACCAGTGGTTCCCAACCTTTGATTCTCCAGATGTTTTGGACTTCAGCTCTCAGAATCCCTGACTGTTAGCCAAGCTGGCTGTGGCTTCTGGGAGCTGAAGTCACAAACACATGGAGAACCAAAGGTTGGGAACCACTGATCTAAACATACGATGAACATCATCTGTATTCATCCCCTCACTTTTTAGGTAAGATGATGGTGATTATGATGATGATGATGATAATGATGGTGGAGGAGGAGATTGAGACTGCTGAGAGTAGCACTCAACTGGACACTTACGTATACCCAATTCTCATGTCATGATAAATCTGTGTTATGATTTTCTTAAAGCTTTCCTCCTATATATACTTGTCCTTGCCTTAAAATAGGCCATTTCTGCACCAGATTGTTATAGCACTATGATTTCACTTTCAACATCCTATGGAATCCTGAGTTTTGCAGTTTCGAGAGGGGCCGGCCAGGATTCCATAGGATGTTGAAAGTGGAATCATAGTGCTATAACGGTCTAGTGCGGAAATGGCCATAATCTTTAAAAGCCCTTCTCTCAATCCAGCCACCAAATGAGATGTGACAGGTTATCACTAAGGAGAGAGGCTTTTCCCTATCTGCACCTCAGTTGTGCATGTCTTTGCCAAGAGAGGCTCGCTTGGCACCTTCACTGTGATTTCTATGCCATCTGATAAGATCTATTTATTTTCTCAGTTTTAAAAACATATTTTAGTGGTTTTCAGTACCTTGGGCACCAATATCTTCTCTCTTGTTAGTTTGCGTTTGGTGCTGGTTATATAGTTTTTAATGTTACGGTCGTGTTTTATTTCAGCAATTGTTCACTGCCCACTGTTATTAAAAATGCTCATAGAAATCCTATATCAGCTACTTAGTTACATATGCTACATAGTGTCGGCTGGCCTGCCCTGTCCCCCACTCCCCGTCTCCTCCACCTTAAGAGACAGCATTCAGTTTCCAATCAGGGCACAAGGGAGATGAGGTTTCCACACACACACCATCCAACAAGCAAACCTGTAGTTCATTGGCAGGAGATGGTGGAAATCTTGTCCTTTCTGCATTCCTATCAGAAGCTGAACTAATCTCTTTCACATTTAAACAGTTTTCCAGTAAGACTGCATAGTTTTACTGGGTACCACACAATTTACATCCATTACTCAAGGTTACGAATCCATAATGGCAACACTGCATATCAGGAGCTATTGACTGAAAAAACAATGGTGAGCTTGCATGCAGCTGGGCTGATTGTTCATACTAGATTCACATATTCATGAAAATGTGAATACATCCGGAGAAGTTGCTGCTCTGATTTATACCCATTTTAGAGGAAAATATCTTCAGAGGCTCATCTATTCATGTGTCCACACACTTTCAGAAAGATGTAAGAATCTGTGTATTCATACTAGATTTTAGAGTCTCGAAAGAGCTTCCCTCTATTATTGCAGCTTGGTTCATATGCTCAAGTTATTGCTGTTATCAAATGTATGCCCTCTTTCCTTTTTTCTGTTTCTTCAGAAGCTGATGAAGAGAGTAACAAGTGGATTAAATGAGAGAGACAAAGGGGAGGCAAGAAAATTATATGGTGGATGTGGGAAAAGCATGGTGCAGTGAAAGACTGTTGCAATAGGAATGGGGAAACCTGCTCCATTTGCTCAGGAAACTCGACTTGTCTTTGACCACTACCACTCGGCCTACCTCACAGGGTTGTTCTGAGGATAAAAATGCCATGTATACTTCCTTGAACTCTTAAAAGGAAAGATATGGCATGATTTAGCAATTAGACATTTGGGCTTCATTTGGGCTGAGAATGGAGTGAAGGAATCACAATGAATGAGGGCAATTGCTTCAGAAAACGAAGTATTAATTGTGACAAGATTTGAAAGGGGTGGAAGAGATGTTACTTTGCTTAGTTTTAAATCTATCTCTAGCTTCTCCTTTGATTTCTGTGCTGTCCAACATAGGTCTATTAATCTATTTCCTATATTTTTGTGATATATGATTTTGGCCAACACACAATCAATTTTTTGCTCATAGAAAATAAAAGAATTGAGACTGGGCAAACATGGTGGAAAGGATGGTTGAAATCAGCTTTTGCTATCTTAGTGTCCTTCAGATGAACTGCAGTCGTTCTCACCATTTCCATCTAGCACAATGTTTGATGATACAAGTTTGGGGAATGAATGAATTCATTAGAATGAATGAGGAAGGTTGACGATAAACCCTGTAAAAACTGCTGGCCTTTGCTTCTAGCAAAGAGGCTTCTTAGCCTCATTCTGAGGCTAAATTCCTTTCCTTGGAAATCCTAACAGTGTAGATGAAACACTGAGTATGTGGATGTCTATACTGCATAGTAATAGCAGTTTGATGCCACTCACTTTATTTATTTATTTATTTATTTAGGTATTTATATCCCTTCTTTCTCCCAATGTGGGATCCAAAGTGGCTTACAATAACATTCTAACAGCTATAGCAGTATGTTATCACTTCAGCTGTCATGGTTCCATTCTATGGCATCCTGGGATTTATCATTTGTGGAATGATTTAGAACTCTAGTCCTCTCCCATGAACCATATAGCATTCAAGCTCTTTAACAGAAAATTCAAAGTACTGTATCAAACTACAGATCCCAAGTACCCATGGGATTGAGCCATGGCAGTTAAAGTGGTAACAAATTCCTTTAACAGTTAGAATGTCAATACTCTATGTTAAAAGACTGGAATTTTAATCAGATTGTAGAATGTTTTCAAGTGATTTCTGCTGCTACACTGCCACCTGGTGGGACATTTTCTTGTCTCCGTCACAAAAATGCAGCATGTTAAAGACAGGAGCACATACTCCTGTTGCATGCATTACAGGTAACAAGCACTTTGATGAAGCCATTAAAGCTGTTAATTTATGCACACATAAATAAATAATAAATAATGCAGTTCATTATTTTTCACCCAAATAAATAAAATTAGCAACCAGTTCACACTTTGCTTGAAATTTGAGTACAAAAATTAAACACAGTTGGATAGAAATGGAGATAGTGAAACAATTAGGGCCTTGCTTATTTATTTCTTAGCTGAGTACATATGTTTTAATGTATTTTATTAATTCCTAAGTCAATTGCAAATGAAGAACATAAAAATATACAAATCATAAAATAGTTAACAAAAAAACACGACAGGAACAATTAAAAATATAACAAGAGAAGTTAATCTAGAGTTCTTAATCACATAAAGCCCCTAAAATAAAGACATAGTCACAATCAGACTACAGTACCTTTCCCTAGGGACCGTGTCGGTCTGGTGGAATATATATGTAAACAATCTAAGACACAGTAATTAAACTATTGTTTCTATGGATACAAACATAAGCACACCTACTACTTAATGTCTAAATGAAGTCCATGCAATGTTTTTCACACATGCATAAATAAGGACCAAGCTGCCAGAGTACTTGGATAATAAATTATACTGTTCACATCTCAGAATAATAGAAGAGTAAAAAGAGCATTTTTTTTTAAAGACCATAACTAGGAAAGTGTAACAACTATTGTATTCACAAAGCTCTTTTTTTTCTTCACCTTTTTTTTTTTTTTGATTTCACAGAAGAGCGATTTTGGTAAGTAAACAAATCAATTCACATTCTTGGACTACTAATTTAAGAAACTTGCATTCTGACAGTACTCCAAGCTGCAATAAAAGCTTCCTTTTAATAATGAGGAAGGCCTTTCATTTTTAATATGTTTTACATCCTGTTTAACCTTTCCTTCCACAATACATTATCAATATTAATGCAGAGTCACCCACTACCATGTCTTATCAGTCATTTAAATCTTAAGCCATTCCATTACCCTTCTCCATTCCCTTTCAAATTTCGGAATAGACTTATTCTTCAATAAATTTGCAAGCTTTTCAGTCTCTACCATATCCAAAACTCTTAATTTCCATTCCTCCAAATTTATTACAATATTTTCTTTCAAGTATTGAGCATATGTCAATCGAGTTGCCGTAATCAAATATAACAATATCTTTTGATGTCGTCTAATCACTGTATTTTCACCTAACATATTTAACAAATAAAATTCAGGTGTCATCTCAAAGTTCAATTTACAAATTTTCTGAACTAAATCATGTATTTCCTTCCAAAATTTCTCTGCTTTTTTACAAGAGCACTACATATGATAAAAAGTTCCAACATTTTTCCTACATTTCCAACACATAGGATTACTATTTTTTATTGTCTTTTGCATCCTCTCTGGTGTCATATGCCATCTATGCAGCATCTTATAAAAATTTTCCCTAAGATTTAAATTGGGTGTAAATTTCGTATCTACTTTCCATGCCCTTCTCCAATTCTCCAATTCAGTTGAGTGCCCTATATTCTGGGCCCATCTGATCATTATCTCTTTAATTGTATCTTGTTCCATTTCTCTCTGTAATAACAGCTTGCAGAGTTTGGAGATTCTCTTCATTTTATTTTCTTTCAATAATAAATCCAGTTCATTCTCTTTTCTCTCAAATCCATATAGCTTTTGGTTCATTTTAAACCTTTCTTTTAATTGTCGCAGTGGAAACCAATTCAACTGATATCCAGCCTCTTTCAGCTCTTCTACTGACCTCATTCTCGGCTTGTCTCCTTCCCATATAAGTATGTCTTGACATGGGTCCATACTGGGAGCTTTGCATAATATTTTTGTCTTATTGGTTGCCATACTTTTAACAAGGTTTTCCGGATGCAATAGTTGTTGAATTCTCTATTCACTGCTGTCTTGTTATAATATAAATAACCATGCCATCCAAATCTATTATCAAATTCTTCTAGATCCTTCACTGATGATCTCTCTAACAGAATCCAATCTTTAATCCAGTCCAAACACCAAGCTTGATAATAAATCTTCAATGATGGTAGATCTAATCCTCCTCTTTCTTTAGCGTCCTGTAACATCTTGAATCTTACTCTTGGCTTTTTACCTATCCAAATGAATTTTGATATTTCTTTTTCCCATTCTTTAAATATTTTTCCATTTCCAATTATTGGAAAGTTTTCGAAAACGAACATGAATTTTGGCAATGAAGTCATTTTAAATGCATTAATCCTCTCCAAAAGGGATAAATTTAATTTAGTCCATTTCAACATATAATTTTTAATCTCTCTCCATACCTTTTGATAATTATTTTCAAATAATTCTTGATTTTTCTTTGAAATGAAAATTCCTAAGTATTTTGTTTTTTCTTTGAAAGTTGAAATCCTGAGAATTCTTCCAAATCTTTTTGCTCTTTTTTCAGCATATTCATTGTCAACATCACTGTTTTCTCCTTGTTTATTTTATATCCCGCTACTTGGCCAAACTCTTGCAACAATGTTGCAAATTTCAGTAAAAGATTATTAAGATAACATGCCCAAACCTTTTAGATTAAAACTGAAGCTACTATGTTTGATCGGTTTGGCTGTTCCTTCATTGTTTTAATGCTTGTTCACACACACATGTGTGTGTTTTCCCAAGAATGTACATTAACTCCTTCATAAATCTAGATCTTACGCACCTACTTGTGACAGAGCTGGGAGAGTAGCTATCCAGTGTATCAAAGAAGCCACCTAGCAACAGGTTGCTAGGCAACAGAATGGCCACTCGAGAGAGAAACCCAGCCCATGAGTGTGAAGGAAGGGTTGGAGGCCTCAGAGGCAAAATGTATAAATAACTGCACACTGAATTGTTTTTGGTCACACTTCCAGACAAGGAGCTAAAAGTTAGTCCTTCAGCCACAGAGTTTCTCAGTCAACCATAGGGGTTGAATGAGAGGGGTATTTTTTCTCAGAGAAAGCTTAGAGAGAGGAGCAGAAGAGAAATCAACCTACTTTTGAATCTGGTCAGAGAGAGTAACCTAGATTTAGGAACCCAGCCTTTTGCAAAATGGTGGCCAGAGGGGGGTGTCTGTGTGTGTAACCTGTGCCTTTATGCTGATTTAAAGATATAAGAAGCTTTCTAAAGATCTGTTTGAACTTGGACATAGATACAAAAGCAATACTTTATTCTGTTGGTTTTTTTAAATAAAGATTATAGTATATTTTTATAAATTTTGACTCAGATGAATAATTTTCAGTAGTTCTAACCAAACATGCTGCCATATATCAAGAAATCATTCCGAATAAGAATTCAAAGGCTATACCCTTTTTACATGAAGGTAGTGATTTAAAGGGAAGGCAGGACCTGTGTGTAAGTGGCAAAGTGCTTTAGCAGACTGGGGTGAGGGGAAGCTGCAAGATTTGTGGCAACGTCTTGTACTGTCTCCCCATCCATGTTGTGTGTCCTTCAGTACATAAATGACTGAGTTTGAGAGGCTGTCTGTAGGCAAGTAAAGGTCTGCCACCCGAGGCCCTGGAGAGGACAGCATTATTGCCTATAATAGGTTGTACAGTCCTCTTTCCACATTCATGGGTTTGACCTTTGGAAAGTTGATCATTCACAAAGGCACACATGTGCCTTCTCCCCACCCAATTCTCCTCCTCTGATTCCTTTGCCTTTTGCCCGGGCATGTATGCCTTCCTTCTGCATGGAGAGAAGAAACATGCATACATTCTCCACCACCACCCCCTCTATTTCCTTGCTTTTTGCCTCAGCGTGCATTCTCTGCAGCCAGACAAAAGGCAAGGGAATGGGGACAAAGAATGCATGCCTCCTGCCCATTCCCTTGCCTTTTTCCCCAGCACAGAAAAGGAAAGAAGGTGCATCTGAGGAAAAGCCAAGGGAATGAGGAAAGCTGTGCATGCCTTCCCTCCTCCCTTTCCTTGCCTTTTGCCTGGGTGCCGAGAAGGAACGCACAGTGGAGCAAAAGGCAAGGGAATGGGACAGGACATTCCCGGAAGCGAATGTGAAAGGGGTGCATGGAGAGTTATTTGCAGTTTTTTCACTTTCACAAGGGTTCTGTGCCCCAAGCCCTTACAAAAGTGGAGGGGCCTCTGTAGTTCATGGATGATACTTCTGAGCTGTAAGTAACTACTCTGGTGGTCTGCCATTTCCTGTCTTTACTCTGTTCTGTAATAAATCTGTCCTGGCTACAAGTCTTGCCTTCTTGATTTATGTTTTTCACTTTATATGGTGAGCTTGAGGAACATCTGTAATTCCATGAGTTTGGTGCCCTGTCTTGTGAGTCTGAGCAGATATGATTGTATTGGAGGGCTTGGCTGAAAACTGTGGATTTGATAGTGTCTTTAGGGTGGAAACGTGTAGCAGTTAGGGAGAAGGGAGTTTTATGTCTTGGCTACAGAGGACAAGCAAAAATAGGCCACCAGAGTAGATATGTTAGTGATCATGTTTTCGCCAGCTGCTGGGCTGCTTCAGTTGCTTCCTGAATATTTTCTGCAAACATTTGACACATTCATATAAAACACAGTAGAAAATAAAATGAGTGCAAACATAATTTTCTTTCATTAGTCTTACAGAGCAAGGTTAAGAGATTTAAACAAACAAGCAAGATAGGTTTTGTTTCCTGCAAGGGATATTTTAAAGGGCAGATTAAAATTTCCCACCATCACAAATGAAGGTTTGTATGTTTAGCCTTTGTGTGACATGCTTATTGTTAAAAGCAACAGGACAGAGCTGCATGAAGGGAAAAAAAGGCTTTGATCTTCTGTGTACATTTAAGCCTGTACAAGTAGAGACCCACAATCCATACACAACCCACCAGCCATGTATTGTGGGCCAGATGGTGTTTGAAAACCCCTCTGCTTTCACATAACAAAACCAGAGTCTATCAAAGTCACCACATGCAGGTGGGAACCTGCATTTACCTTTAGTTTCATGGATAACATGTTGTGAAAATCTTGTCTATTTGATTCCATGTACAAGTGAATACAGATTGATAACCACTGAGATGCAACTTGCCAAATCCCTAATGGCCTTTGAAATACAGCAGATTCTTAAATATTTCACAGAATCCGCTTTTCCTTTTTAGCAGGCATTCCCCTGTGTACAATTTCATGAAAAATGAATGATTAGTGGTGTTACATTCTGCCACGACTACAGGCAACTCTTATATTATTGAGGAATGGGATGCTCCTTTTACAGCTGCCCAAATAAGTACCATGGTGTTTGAAATTAATGGAGGCTTACAGTCTGCTGTATTTACTTTCACTGCTCACTGTGGGGACCAGAGCCCTGAGCATGCAGCCAAAAAGTGTAGAAATGTGTCACCTTGGGGTCCTTTGTTGGGAGAATGGTGGGGTAGCAAATGAATAAACAACTAGCTTGTGCATGAGATGAGAGGAAACATAACAACAGATACTAGTCCAGATAGGAAGCTGTTCTTTCACTTGATCCCTCCATCCGTCCACCCATTTTTGTCATACCCTGGTGGGAGCACCAATTTTTTTAATGAGTTTTAATCATGTATCAATTTAAACCTCAATTCTTTGCATATTCTTTCAGAAATGAATTCCATCATATTCAGTGTCATATAGGGTTGCCACTCTATTCTATTTGACAATTCAGATTCTTCATCAGTTTCTAATTCTTCCTTGCCTGTGTCACCTCTGCGCCCTTAAGAGGGACAGCTTTTTCTGAGAAGTAGGCAAAAATGACCAGACGTTTCTTGGTTCAAGGCTAGTGACCAAATTTATTAAGTATAAGTTCTACTATAGTAGGGTGCTGGAAACTCTCCTTTAAAAATGAAAGTGAGGTCCAGAACGGGAAACAAAGGCACAGCATGGACTTTTATACCCATGCATCCAGGTGGACATCAGACACACCCACTTCAGCACTATTTCACCAATCACAAGTGACCTTTCCGAATTTGGCCGTGGTCCAATGAGGTAGTAACAGACATAAGGCAGCATGCGGGAGGGGCTAGGGTCTCCTGTGTACGTGACAACTCCTTAATTAGTGATGGAGATTGTCTTTCCCCCACTCACAGTTTCCCCCTCACAGGAGAACTAGCCCATCCCGCATCCCTGAACTAACAGTTGTGCCTCTCGGACACCATCAACCCTGCAAGGTGGGTCAGCAGGCCTATTATTGTGTAGTGAATTACAGAAAATTGGTATACATTGTGACAGGCAGCAGAAACACAGAACCATACAGGTGAACAGGATAAAAATGACAACAACACTCTTCAACCATCCAAAATTCACTAACTAGCTAATGAGATTCAGAGTGTCTACTGTTACGACAGGCTATCCCTGTGAATGAGAGGAAGGGCCATGCGTACAAACCCAACATTTGGTGGCATTTACTACCTGGGAAATATCATGACCCAATTAATGAAAAAAAAATGTTCTCATGCCAGCCAGCATGAGTGCTTTCAGGCAAATAGGCAGTCCATAATTTAAGGAACAAGTGCTTCATAGTAACAGGATATCAAAGCACAGTGTATGAGGAGGTTACAAGTCAGTGCAACCAGTCCTAAAACTACTATCAGTAACTAACAGACACAGTTCAAAATCCAATACTGAAGTCTCAGGTCAGCCTCCGGAGTGACTCTGAGAAATAAAGTCTCGGAAGGAACAAGTATGTGGCACATTTCTTGAAGCACCTTCCACCTTCTGGGTTCTGGCACCTTTTTAACTCTGGAATGGTGGATCCAAGATTCATGGTCCTGGATTTTAATTGCAGTATCAGTGGTCTGCAGCACTTGAGCAGGTTTGGTCCACGCCAGAGACAAAGGTCTTCTTTCCCCAGATCTTTAAGACCACCCCATCACCAGGCTAAAGATGGTGCGCTGGACCATAAGGTTGAAGGGCCATTCCTGTAAGGATAAAAGTGGGCAGAGGCCGGGGCAGCATCCAGAGAATAAACACATCTTGTCTTGTTTTGGTGACACTGCATATCCCATCTTAACCCCCCCCCCAGGCTTCCCGGACAGAGCTGGCTAGGCCAGGGGCGACAGAACCTTCTCTCGAAGGGGGAGAGTTTCAAGGGACCTTTTCTTCAAGTTTAAGTATCTTATTAACATAAATGTAAAAATCCCTACAATCAATTATCTACACTCACTACAACAAGCATGAACAGAAAAAGTTCGGCCCATTTAATTGCATGCCTGCAATCAAACACACGAGAATATAAAGTTAGCCAGAGATGAAAATTAAGAAAGAGGGGGGACAGAACGGATTTAATGAAACATAATACCAATCCAAAAGGGTCTTCAGCTAGGATGATCTCAGCAACTCCAGTCAAATTTGGGGGGAGTCCATTTTAAATTTAAGCTGGTTACCATCTCCTTTGTTTTTGCAGCTCTGAGAGAATTGCGCACTTAAAATGCATCTTTTAAACTTCCAAAAAGAACTCAGAGTGACTCCAAAAAAGAACTCCAAAAAAATATGAGGAGTTGTGTCTAGATATATATACTGTGGACCATGCCTGAGAATTCAGATGTCCCATCTTTTTATGAAGATGGATCATTTTCCCTTTTGTTCAAAGGAAAACAATCAACCATTTTTTTTTTTGGTAAAAGACCTTTTCCCCGGAAATGCAAGCCTTGGTTGTCAGATTCCAGCTGGCTTTGCATTGTTTATGTTTTTCTCAAAGAGTAATGAGAGCCTGAATGGCCAACTCACCCCAGGATGTAAAACAGCAGACAGTGATCTCCTGTTTACATGTCCTTCCGGTATCTCTCCATGGCTCACTTATATTTTATAAAAAATATAAAAAATAACTAGAATTCTCAGGACATGGCCCCCAGGGAGTGTTTCAGGGGTATTACCCAAAAATAATTTTTGAGCCAATTAAATAAAAAGAAATTAAGCATCAACAGTAAGTATTTCTCATCAGAACTGCAATACAAACAAAAGCAATTGAATTTTAAAATAGAAAAGAGAAAGAAAGAAAGAAAAACAAAAAAAGGCTTCAATTTCACCTTTAAACTGCTATGATTAACACGACAATGGATATATGAAGTTAAGCAACAAAGATGCAACATTATCTCTAATGCAAATCCTACATTAAACACACTATACAGGTATAACAGCATATGAAATCAAAAATTTTATTACAAAATCTTCTTTGATCTATCTAACATAAATTTCTATTCTATGGTATGACGTCTTCTTTGATGATGATATTTGTAGACAAATATAAATCACAAAACTTGTCAACCCTGCCCCACAGTGATCAAATGAAAATCACAAACTCATCACCTCCATGCCTCCATATCTGGGGTTGTGTTTTAGATTCACAATACAACCTAACAATAAGCAAACAGTTCAGAAAAATAACCATGATCAGTTGAAAAGAAATACAATAGGTTTTGAGTTCAAATCCTATCACATTTAGTCTATATATCTTGTAAAGTCACACTAAAAATACATAAAAAGGAAAGATAGAGAAAAATAAAAAAACAAACAGATTCATCAGCAATAGGATGGCAGCATGACAGAATGAGATTTCCAATATAGTGTGTGAATTATTCACAGTCAAAAGCTCCTAGAACAAAACAAAAAAATTGAAACAAAAATACATGCAAAATAGTGTTGTTGTTGTTTTCAGACTTGTATAGATGGAGTGAGGAATCCAGCCTCTTTAAGTGCCCAAAAAAGTAAGAAATCTTCAAACAAAAACAAAAAACAAAGAAAAAAAATTGATGAAATGTACTACATAGACCATTAGGCTTTTTAATGCAAAAGTTCAGCATTTTTTGAGTAAAAAAGATCTTCTGAAGCTTTAAAGAGAAAATCTGTTCAGGAAGGTGGCTAAAGAGTTTTCCCCCCCCCCTTTGTATCAAAGGGTAATCAGAGTACTTTAGGATACAAAAAGTGGTGCCCTTTGTTCAATGGCTAAGGTCTGGATCAGTTGGCTGCTGTCAGTTTTAACATATAAAATTAGCTGCCATCAGAGTGCTGAATAGATCAGGATACCCGCTTTAAAAAAGGGAAAACTCAAGAAAAAGGTTAATAGAGTGCCTCTACACCTCTCCTTTACCATCCCTGTAGTGGAGCCACAAAATTCACCTAACAAAAAAATTGACCACCAGAGGGGCCATTTGCTAAATAAACAGGAAAATGTATGTTTTAGCAAGATTTACAAACATTTCTCTCCGATTAAAGTAATGACTAGTAGCACCGCTGTCAATTACAATTATATTTTCTTTTTGATTTGCCTAGGCTTGAGCAATTGTTCATTAATTAGTCCAACATTAAAATTTGTAGAACATTTTTTTTAGTTAAAAACACTTCTTTAGGCTTTGATTTGTTAATTTGGTGGCCATATAAGTGAGCCATTTGTTTTTCATGAAAGGGCCTCATAGTTATGAAAAAGTTCAAGAGATGAAGAGATCTGCAGCTTTGGGGAGGAGGAACAATTAAAGTTTCCCGGAAAACTCAAACTTTTTCTAGGAATCAAAAATAAGAAAATGCAAAAAAAAAAAAAAAATCATATCATACTATGTTGCTTACAAAAAGCAAAACTATGAACTGTATTATGTCATGGAAGTTCCCAAACAAACTTTAATTCTTCCTCAGGAATGAGAACTGCCACATTTCACCAAATTGGTTCCAATTCAACCCTCCCAGGGAAGCCCCAGAGACTCTTTGTGTTAATTTGCCAGTTCATTAGAAACAAGAATTTTTCTCATTCCCTCCCCAGTTTGCTCAGAGGTTAATCTAAACCTTAGAACTTTTAGAAATGGGGGGGGGCCGCTGAGTTCAGAGGCAAGAACCAAAGTTGCATCAGTGTTTTACATGGAGAGAAATCACACCTCTGCTTGGATTCAAACTCTGAGGAGGAGGCAGCACTGTTTCTCAAGACAAAAAAAGCAAATAGCTACCAGGCAAAATATCGCTTTGCTTACACACAAACCTTAGAATTTCCCTACATACATATATTCCTATATACATTGCATCACATTACATTACATTAGAGCAGTGTTTTTGTTACCCCAAACCAATACATCTCTGCTCAACCTTTTCTTCAACCGTCTTCCCAGCCGAATCTAACCAGTTAATCCCAGGCGCCTGTGGGACAACCCAGGGATCCTATATTGAGGCCAGATTTTCAGTACAATATTTTATCATTTCCTTTTTCTTAAAATGCCCTTCTATTACTAAAATTTAAAGCAAAACATACACAGAACACAAATTCACAGACAAGGAGACACACATCCAATAACAGACAGAATTCACAGACAAGGAGACACACATCCAATAACAGAAAAGCTTCTGTTTTAAATCTCAGACACACTTCCCAGCACACACACAGGCACACCACAAATCTGAAACAGGGGAATTCCCAAACTGAACAGGCCCAAAGGTACCTATCTAGGGGGGTCCCTGGATGGGACTTACCAGAGGGTGAGGTGAATCACTGGGGGCCATTCCAAACCTCATCCCTAATCAAATTTCAGAGCCTTGAATTTAGGAAGGTAGAGCCTCCGTCCTTGCCACTGACCAGAAGCGGACCGTGATGATTCCCCTCACATCACAAGAAGGATGTTGGCGCCTGATTTAGAAAAATCAATGCCCGCCGCTTGGATCAGTTGGCCTTCAGAAGGATTCCTTCCCGCCTGGTCCCGTAGGCAAAGGGACTGATGCAGGGCGTTCCCTCCCCCTCTGCCTCCTTCTTCAAAAAATGTCCCTGTTCGGGGCCAAATCTGTCACCTCTGCGCCCTTAAGAGGGACAGCTTTTTCTGAGAAGTAGGCAAAAATGACCAGACGTTTCTTGGTTCAAGGCTAGTGACCAAATTTATTAAGTATAAGTTCTACTATAGTAGGGTGCTGGAAACTCTCCTTTAAAAATGAAAGTGAGGTCCAGAACGGGAAACAAAGGCACAGCATGGACTTTTATACCCATGCATCCAGGTGGACATCAGACACACCCACTTCAGCACTATTTCAACAATCACAAGTGACCTTTCCGAATTTGGCCATGGTCCAATGAGGTAGTAACAGACATAAGGCAGCATGCGGGAGGGGCTAGGGTCTCCTGTGTACGTGACAACTCCTTAATTAGTGATGGAGATTGTCTTTCCCCCACTCACACCTGTTTGGCCCAATAGTGCTGAAGGGTCATCCAAGAATAGCAACTAACCTAAAATTACATTGGACTAAGAGGGAAAAATATACTACTATAGGAAATGAAAGGTCCACTTCTAGCGGCTTCAAGTGGTATAGCCAAAAATACTCTCACTTGTCCCTATTGCTTCCATTCTACTGGGCACAATGTGTATATTTTGCTTTAGTTTGCAAGCAGTGCAAGCAGCACAAGCAGCACTGACCAACAGCAACTTACAGGACCTGGCAAGGCCTATATTCATATACTGAAGACTAGCGTATATACCCAGCATTGCCCAGGATTTTATTTTCTTATAAGTAATACTTGTTAGAAACATTTGAGACCCTGTGCCTCTAATTCCTCAAACTGTCTTGTACAGTACCTATAACTTTCCCCCATATTCCTCTGTCCAATCTGTTGTCAGAGTTATTAACATACAGAGGTTGGGTTCCTGAAGGAATACAGTGTTTGCCTCCTTGCTGCTAGACCTCATCTCCATAGCAACCAGCCTATTCCAAACAGACACAGTTGACTGAGGCCCAAGAGCAATCTGGCTGAGAATTCTAAAGGCCTCTCCCTAAACTGCAAACCCCAGGATTCCATAGAATCTTCTCAGGCAGCCAATCGTCTGAGTCTTCACCTGACACAGACAAACAGACAAACTTTGACTTTTATATATTAGATATATGAATCTGAATATCAAGGCATAGTTGAAGGCATTGCTTTTTAGTGACCACTTAAGAGACTGGCAGTTCTGCCATCAGCCATAAAACTGGTGTCACCCAGATCTCTAGCCCTTTTATTTGATAAATGTAGCTGTTAATTTTGATACTTTCTTGCTGAATTTTAATACTTATTCCAGAATGCCTAGCATTTCCCAAATTAACTTACACAAGGTTTTGCTCTACTTGCAGAGGCAGTCATTTTTGAATTGGTTTCATGCAGTGCTATATATGAAGAATAATTGAGAGTCAAAAAAATAAACTGACTCTGTGTCTACTCAGAGAAGTTAGGTCCACACAAGTAAATGTGTGCAGCACTGTATCCTTACGGGACGTCCTTCCTCAATTTTTATTTATCAGTTTTATTTATATTCTACCTTTCCTCCAATATGCTCAAGGCAGTGTAGGTGGATCTCTTCTTCCTCTTCCTCCTCTTGCCTTTATGTTCACAAGCAGGATATAATACCTCAGGCTCAGGTCTGGCTGAGAGAGAGCAACTGGTCCAAGGTCACTTTCTAAGTTTCATCACTCAGTGGGCTCTTAAGCCTGAGTCTCCCAAGTCCCAGTCCTACCCTCTAAGCATTATAACATAATGGACTATGGCACTGACATTGCAAAATAGCTTATAATTTACCTCTTGCATAGAGTTAGTGTAGGAGTGGACCTCAAGGCAGAGACAGGTAGCTTTTCCAATTATGGCTGTCTTGTCTCATTTTCAAGAGCTACTGGTAGGTTTTCCATAACATTTTACCGTTTCCATTAATGTGCAATGTGTTGTCCAAAAATAGGTAATTAATAATTTTTTTTTGCTACAGGAAAGCTCCTTCTGCTCAAGAGCAGAGTGCCAGGCCAATGTTAAAGACACAGACACAGCACCAAGAAAGTGAACAACAGCAATAACAAGGAGCTGATATCCATGGCTTATGAACTACAACCGGTTTACATCTGTGAAGGTCTCTCAGACCTTTTTTCTAGAAAATTAGTAACAATAATATATACCCTATTTGCTGGCATATAAAGCTCACTTTTTATTCCCTGAAAAATACTGTTTGAAAATGGGGTGTGTCTTACATGCCAGTGCATCTTATATGCCAGCGAATAGTATTTGCTGGTGTATAAATGGGATGCGTCTGATATGCTGGTGTATCTTATACAGCAGCAAATATGGTATATAAAAAACAAACCATAAATCAGATAAATAAAATAAATAGAAAATAGCTAGATGAGCCTACCTTGGCAAGAAGTCCTGCAGCAACCACTGAGAAGTCCATCTCTTGAGTCCCTGCTAAACAGATTTCAGATGCAGATAGGGGCATCTTTTGAAAAATCTTAAAATCCGTACAGGCTCATATGAGAGAAGATGACATTGTTCCTTCTCCCCCTCCTACAAACTGATCCCCGGTCACACAGGGCTTTATATGTAACAACATACTTTGAATTCTACCCAGGAATGAACCAGTTTCCCATTAAACATGTTGAAACATGAGGATTTCATTTTGCCTGGTCAGTGGCTCTCTCTGGCATTTTGAATCAGGCAGCTTCTAAATACTCTTCAAAGGGAGCCCCAAACAAAATACTAATGGTCTTCTACAGCCTAGTACCCTCCAGATGTGCTGGACTATCCATCCCATCATTTCCACCTAGAATGGCCATGATGGCTGAGGATAACAGAAGTTGTATGCAGCAGAATATAGAACTACAGTAACCAAAATAACATATAACTCAAGATATCTATTACCATCACCAGATCTGATGTCTTTAACAATATGCACACATGATACAATAGTCATCCGTATTTATTTTGCATGTATATTCATCAACAAGGAGAAACAGCTAATGAAACCTCCCCAACACAAGTATGTGTTGTAATAACATTTGTCATTTCATATTTAAACTTAACATATCTTGAATTAAAACTATATGTTAGGTTAAATATGTATCTACACTGAAAACAGCAACCATGAATTTAATTACCCACTCTTCTATCTAGGGTAACTTCTCCATGTTTTATAGACAATACATTGCTGTGCATGGGGTCCTCTCTACTGGTAACAGCCAGTGATGTGGATTGGAGGATGGGGTAATTCACAATGCCATGATATTAGACTGTAGCTTATCACTATTGGGGGGTGGGGGTGGTAAATGCATGATTGCTGTTTTTCTCAGCAGCCAAAAATTTCAGAGCACATGTAGTTTACGCCATTGGTGAACATGTAAAGAAACATAATGTCTGATTCTGTTTAGAAACCAGTTTTCCAATCCCATTGAGGCTGCTGTATGAGATCTGAGATCAGATGCACAGTGGCTATCCTGGCTTGTGGATTCTGGGAGTCATAGTTCAAAAAGTAATCTTTTCCGGCTCTTACTTACACATTTCCCTAGTAAGCTGCCCATCTCAGCTTCTTACTCTTCAGAACAGCTTGCTTTCATGCTTTCTATCAAACTAACGTAGAATCTTTGGCACAAAAATGTAACAAAGCAGCCAAGAAGCAGAACAGAACATAAGAAGTTCCCTGCTGGATAATCAAAGCAACAGCTCATGTCCTCCAGCATCTTGTTTCTAGTTGTGACATGTGAAACACTACCATAGACCTTGCAAGCAGGGCTTGAAGTCAAAAATCCTTGAAAAACCCGTCTGCCCTGCATAGCCTATTCAGAGGTACACCGCCTCCAAACATGGAGGTCCCATTTAGTGATCACTGTCTATCCTTCGGGGGCGGGGGGATAAGAACGTAATCACATCCAACTTCAGAATCATCCAAGAGTATGAACTTCTGTTTATTGAAAAGAAAATCTACTGAATGTTTATTTTCTGCACTTCAGGGAATGTTGGCTTTCTAGCTTCAGATGCCATAAGGCATCCCTTTGAAGAAGAAAAGAGGCTTTCATATTAATTCTGTTCGCAGGAGATGTGATCAGCATGTGGGAGGGGATAATACTTTGCTGCAAGCAATGTACATGGACAGATTAATTAGGCTGCACAGCAAGACTACAGGGGTTACCACTCAGAACGAAGTACACAAGGCAACAGTCAAGTATGACTTTTAATATAGGTCTGCCCTATGCATGTGAACAACAGGGGCTGTTGTTTCAAAGAATACTCTGGCAAGCAGGTTTACTGAACTCCCCTCTCCCTGCTTGCACCAGGGAGGTGGCTCCTTTTTTCAAGCTGGGCCCTTATACTGGACCTTATCTTGGCTGGGAGGGGGACAAAGTGGCAGGAAGGAAAGTTCATCTTCCCATGTGTGTGTGTACCCGTTTTAATCATATGTCAGACCCCTGCTGAGACACAACTGGGTCAGATGTGCACTTCAAGACCCTCATCTGATGCTGATGTGCCTCTTTCTGGGTTCCATGGAGCCAATCGCAAATAAATATTGCAAACAAAGTAACATTTGATGTGTAAATTAAAAAAAGCAGCAACAGAACTGGAACAAATTATATTTGAAACTGAACACATATACAACATTCTAAAAGTTCAATGCCCAGTGGCACCAGTGGATAAGCTGACCTGTAGAACTGTTCTGTATGTGCTGCTCAGAGGTACTGCAACATTTAGATGCAAACTTAAAGACCTAAATAAAAGATATAAAATAGGTGGGGATGCATAATAGAAATTTCACTATAAGGAATTTACCCCTTTGTCTCCTCTTAAATATGCAGATGAAAATTCTACTATCTCATTCGAGGTGGTATTAATCATTAATCATTATTTGAGGTGGTATTAATCATTAGAACAGTCTCTTTCTGAACTGAATTAGTAAGAACAGCCTTCTTTTCATGGTTTCCCCCACCTACTGGGCCAAACCATAATTCATAGGTTCATAGACACTGTGATGTCTCTGTGTGTTTCATCTTCCAACCAAGAGACTGAGGAGCTGGTCAGTAGGAAGCTCAACAGGGCAGCATTTTTCACAGTCAGCTGCTTTCATTGTAGAGTGCTAAAGACATTGATAAGACTGAAGAACATCTTTTCATTTAAAAATATACAAGTGCCAAAACAAGCATGGTACATTAAAGCAAATCATGACCTCCAAATCACTTGCTTGTTGTTGTTGTTGTCATGTGCCTTCAAGTCATTTCTGACTTCAGGCAACCCAATAGGCAACCTATTGTGGGATTTTCTTGGCAAAATTTGCTCAGAGGGGGTTTGTCTTTGTCTTCCTCTGAGGCTGAGTGTGACTTGCCTAAGTGTAAAACTCAGATGTGAATGGCCTTCATCCAAGTCAGTGGGATATCCAGTTGTTTTTATCCACCAATCAATCATCCATGGCAATGGGCAGATGTGTTAAAACTAAAAACCTAAGCAAAGTCTTGGAGAAAGGACATGCTTCATAGCCAAAAAGGATTTTTGTTACTGCTACACTGCCTTGTGTAGCAAATCATATTACAGCTTTTAAGTGAAGAACTATCTGGACTGAGTCCACTAACAGGGGCTGTTGGCTCATACAAGAAGATGCATAAAGGGCATTTATATGTTGCCTAAGCAAGAGGTGTGCATTTTCGTTCCTGGTGCTGGCTTGTTCTCTTCTTTTCAGTTTCCTCATCATGGCTCTTTAATCATGGTTCTTGATAATTAGGGAAAAGGCTGTTGACTTCTGGACACCCTGTTATTCAATAGCCTGATAGAAGGACTCTGCACATACTCATAGGTTTTATTGTTTCCTCTTTTCCTCCCTCATTTGCAACCATTGCAAAGCTGAGGAGCAGAAAATTGGTTTCATGTTAGCCTTGGGTGTCAGGTTAAAAAAGCCTTTCTTTTATAATCTGATCTTCCTATTCAGCACAAGAAATTACAGCCTGAAAAAGGGGAGGAAAAGTGGCATTAGATTCAAACTTGGTAGGAGGTAAATGCTGGCCTACACTGTATAGTTTAGCAAATTAGATCCATTGAACTATGGAATTCTGCAAGGTGGTAGAGAAAGCCAGACAATGTTGCAAGAGACAATGAGTTCATAATGCCATATCCTCCACCCTTTACTGGTCAACAGTCTAGATTGCTCATTTAGGAGAAAACAGGAGGTTCAGGCTGTGGGCAGAAGAGTGGTCAGAAAGCTATCTTTCATGTTTTCTAGCAGAACCTCAAGAAAAATATTTACCCTGTTTGGGTTTTGTCTGGGACAGTATCTAATCCTGTATTTAGAGGCCTCTAAGGGAGGAAGGAAATGGAAACCTCATTTCTGCTCTATGTACTTTGAAGTAAGGTGATCTGAGATGTTACATTTGGAGGTGGTACCCCTTACTCCTAAAAAGCAGGATTAAATTGGCAAAGCTCAGACAGGACCCAGAGCCCTCTTATCCCCACTGCTCAGCCAAACAGTGGTAAGTTCCTTAGAGATCGTGATCCGCTCCTACAGCCCTGCTTGGTGCAGAAGCAGGGATTTCCCCAAAAGGACCCCGGTGGTCTCCCTATCACTGAGTGCCTGGACCACTTTTCCAGGTTTCAAGGCATTGTCCTAGCCAGGAGCCATTAAGAGATTGTGGGGACATTTAAGAGGAACGCCTTTGCATTTTGAAGCCACAAAGGCATTGCAAGAGGAATGCTTTCACACTTTGAAATTCGAAGTTTTGCATGAGATTAATTGAGAAATGTGTTTAAGGAAGAAAACAAGATGGGCAAATTGGAGAAACGGGTTGTAAGCAAGGAAAGCAATCCCTGGAAAATGGTTTTTTTAAAACTGCAGACCCATTCAGAACCCTCCATGATGTTTTTTGTGCACAGTGTAAAGAGAGGTCGCTTTCAGCCCCTTCTAAGAAACCATGGAGGCTTGGGGGTTCTGGATGACACTAAATGATGCCATAAACACCATCCAGGAACTAACCCAGAGGACTGAGAAGCAGGCCCAAGAATTGGAGCACTTGCAGATACAAGATGCAAACAGCATCCTACTGGCAGACAAATTGGCTTATTTTGTCTGCTATGCAGGAGGCCCATGCTAAATTAGAAGAAGCCTCCATCCAAGTTCAGGCACTCCAGTGTAGGTTGGCCACCATAGAGGAAGAGCATATAAAAGCATAGCATGCTGCCCAATATCTGGTCAACCTAGCCAAGGTTGAGAGTGCAAGCCATGAAGCCTACAATCAGAAGATTGCAGAGTTTACCCAAAAGTTGACCACCAAAAAGCTGATTATCACCACAGTCTGTCCTGAGACACTTCTCTCACTCCCCATGTACACTTCAGTTGAGTCCTTGCTGGAGAAAGCCACACCCAAATTCCTTACAGCCCTGTTTGGGAAAAGCCAAGCTCTGTCCAATGAAAGTGGTCAACCTGAACATCAAAGTGTAAAAGAGAGGGTACACTGGTCTGCCACAGAGGCCAAGGCCATCTCCAAACAGCTGAGCCCCCTGAATGACACCAAGATTGTGTGGTTGAACACCATTACACACACATTACACATATGGCCACCATTACACACATTACACACATGGCGAACAGCCAAGACCTAACCCAGCTTGCCAACCGTAGAGTCAGTGCTAGCCGCCCACGATATGGCCAATGCTGGATATGTCAGTATCAGTATCAGTATAAATTTATTTATTAGTCAATTGACCATATCAAATGTTATAAAATACAGTAAAATGAGTAACTAAAATACAACAGAGTAAAATAAAATAAGGTAAAATAAGGTAAGATATGATAAAATATGATAAGATTTAAAAAAGAATAATGTTAAAGACTATAAATATATATCAAAACTTGTAATAATAGGTTATCATCTTGTGATAAGATGAAAATAGTAAAATGAAGACACAATACATATTTAGATTAATTCATCACCCTTGCATGCAACTCCAATATGTTCTGTAAATCGTTTTCTCAGTTGGACAGCTCTATCTATAAACTTAGCAGTTCTGTGGACTACATATGTGTTAGTGCCCTGAAGGAAATAAGATAATCATTTGATAGGGTCCTAGTATTTTGTTTTGTCAAGTAATGTCTGTAGATACTGGGCCCTAACCAGGGCATATAATTGTCAGTTAAAGAGAACATGTGCAAGTCTTCTATTTCAGATATACCACAAACACATATTCACTCAAAATATGGCACTTGGTGGAATCGTCTGTATTTAACCCATAGACTCTAGCTTCTTGAATCTTGCTCTAGTAAGGGCTATCCTTTGGCACTGAGGCGAATCCATTGTCAGGTATTTCTCTATTTGAAAAAACATTTTATTTTTAGCCTGCCACTTCAACGACCTGATGTTTGCAAGTGACTCAATATCGTTTGGGCATTCACATCTAAAACTCTTTGTTTGAATATCACTGTGGCCTGATGTCCATCTGAAAATAGATATTGTGTTGAAGAACCAAGGTGTAAGATGGTTTGGAGAAGCTGGTTAATCCATAAGGTGGGTTGGACTGTTCTTGTCTGTTCTTCCAGGCACATTTTTGGTAGTCTATCAGATTCCATTGAGAGAATCTTCCACCAATAGTTGAAAGCTTTGGTTACTGCTAGACTATAGATGGATTGGGTGCCTGTTTCGGCTCTTACTGCTGCTGCAAGTGTATTCCTGTTGGTCCCCAGGATTGTTCTTAAGAAGCATACTTGATTTTGTTCAAGTAAAGGGGCCTTTGACAGCCCACATAATTCAGCACCATATGTTAGTATTGGTACAATTTTTGCCTTGTCGGCCTTTAAAATAGAAAGCAGAGAGCTTGGGTGGTTATAACTAAGTAATTTAGTTAACATTTTAGAGTTTATTGTAGCCTTTATAGAACTCTGTTTGAAGTGATTGAGTCAAGGCTCTGGGTTTGCAAAAACCATCCCTAAATAAAAGAAAGGATCTATTTGTTCTGCCAGCTCCCCATCCAAGTGCCAGTTGTGTTTGACCTGTCTTCTTCCAAAAACCACCACTTTGGGACTTCCAGTCTTCATGGCGCCAAGGCTGGCAAGGGAGTGATGATCATGGGTCACCCTTTGGTGCCAGATGCAGTATAGCTGGTGAAATTTTATCAGCCAACTACCCCCCTGGTAAAGGGGGTGCTGAGAGGGCTCACTGGGGACCCAAAACTCTCTAGCCCCCCAATTTGAGGAACACGCAATCGGGGAAGCGGACGAGAGTTGGGGTCAAAGAGCATCCACAACTGCATCTGACAGCTGCGTTAAATAGCAGAATCGTAGCAGAAGATTTTTTTAAAAAATAAGCTCGCTTTTGAGCGAAGAAAGAAAAATCATAAGCTTATCTTTTGAAGGTGTGTTACCTCTTCAAAAATGAACCACCAAACCTGCTAATCACATTTGTAAGTAAAACTCAGTGCTGTTTTATTAAAAAGGCAATAAATCCAGCTTGAGCTCACGAATGGGACACAATAACTGTCTGAAGTGACTTTCTTGCTTATAACAGACCGCATTGAGCTTGCTGAAGAATTTAGACAGTAGACTGTATATATAAATATATACATATAAAAGGTGGAACTGGAAATTAAATGATTTGTTATTTCAAAAGAATGAATACTTAAAACAAGCCAAACAAATATTGAAACATTACTTTGCGGAAAATACAATAAAAGACACTCCGATGAAGACTATATGGGATGCCAGCAAAGCAGTAATTAGAGGCCATTTAATCAAATGGAGATCAGAATGGAAAAAAACTCAACAACAAAAATATATAGAAATCCAGAATATATTACAAGATAAAGAAGAGGCACTAAGAAACGACACAACGAATGAAAACCTGCAAAAAGAGATAAAAATCTTACAGGAACAACTCAGAATGGAAAACACTATCCAATTAGAGAAAAAACTTAAAAGAATCAAACAAAATCAGTTTGAAAGAGCTAACAAACTGGGAAGATGGCTGGCCTACAAATTAAGAAAAGAAATTGAAAAGAGACAAATAACGGAAGTTAAGAAAGGAGAAAAGGTATTCACAGATCAAGCGTCAATTCAAAAGATATTCACTAAATATTAGTCTAAATTGTATAATTATGTAAAGCCTGCAGAAAACAGAACAGAACATTTGAAAGACTACCTAGATACTAAAAGCATAAAAAAAACTATCAGAAGATCAGAAAAATATACTGAATGCACCGTTTACAGTGGCAGAAGTTTCTTCTGCAATACAGAAGTTAAAAACTTCAAAAGCACTGGGGCCAGATGGTTTTTCTGCAGCATATTACAAGCTTCTGGAAGAAGAACTGATAATACCTTTGCACATGACATTTAATGAAATAATAAAAAAAGGCAAACCAGAAACATGGAATCAGGCTAACATAGCACTAATTCCTAAAGAAGGAAAAGACATAAAAGACCCCAGAAATTACAGACCCATCCCTCTATTCAATATTGATTACAAAATTTTCACTTCAATTCTAGCGGAGAGACTAAAAAAAATATTACAGGTGTTAATCCATGATGATCAAAATGGGTTCTTACCAAGAAGATTACTAAGAAACAATATTAGATCCATGGTGAACATGGTGGAATATTTTGAAAAACATAACGGAAAAAAACTGGCGATGATTTTCATAGATTTTGAAAAAGCATTTGACAACATTAACTGGAACTTCATGATAGAGGTCTTACATAGGATGGATTGTGGAACTAGATTTATTGGATGGGTACAAGAAATTTACAAAGAGCAAACCACATCATTGATCATAAATGGAGAGAAAACAAAACCTTTAAGTATATAAAAAAAGGACAACACAAGGATGTCCAATCTCACCACTGCTATTCATACTTACACTGGAAGTTCTAACCATGGAAATCAGAGAAGATCCTAAAATAAGAGGAGTAAAAATAAAAGGACAGGAATATAAACTAAAGGCATACGCGGACGATCTGGTAATCTTTTTAGAGGATCCCAAACAAAACATTGGAAAGTTAATGTAGAGACTGGACAGATTCGAAGATATTGCAGGGCTAAAAAGAAATAAAGACAAAACTAAAGTACTTACAAAAAATCTTCAAGAGAAAGAAGAAAAAGAACTTTTAGAAATTTCAGGTTATAGAATGGACAAGAAAACAAAATATTTAGGAATATGGATAACCAAACATAATACAGAACTTTTTGAAAACAGCTATATGAAAGTTTGGAGAGAGATTAACAAAGAAATTCAAACATGGAACAAACTGAAATTATCATTATTAGGTGGGATTTCAGCAATAAAAATGAATGTTCTCCCCAAGTTAAATTTTCTTTTTCAAAATCTTCCCCTTAATCATAAATGATAAATTTTTAAAAAATTGTCAAAAGGAAATTACCAAATTTATATGGGAAGGGAAAAAAACCAAGAATCAAATGGAGAATATTAATGGAAAAGAGAAAGAGAGGGGAATGTGGACTTACAGATCTGAAATTATATTACTACGCTGTGGGGCTATCATGGATTGCAGATTGGATAACTTTCAAAAATGATCGAATGATAAAGCTCAAAGATAACAAATTCAGATAACAAATTCAGTTGGCACGCATACATGTGGTACAGAAAAGAAAAAGCTGATAAAGAATTTCTGAATCATTATATAAGAAAATCATTATTACAAATCTGGAAAAATTCAAGACTAAAATTTACCAAAAAAAATCCCACAATGGGTTTCCCCGCATGAAGCACTTTACAGGAGATGGAAATCCATACAGAAAAAATGGATCCATTATAAAGATATCATAATTGAGGTAGAAAATTTTACACTAAAATCAAGGACTGAATTAGAGAAAGAAGGCTTTCCCAGTCAATGGTTCCTATATATGCAACTGAGCGAGAGATTTAAAATGGACATGAAGCTAGAAGGACTTCTCATTAAAGCAGAAAAAAATGAATTTGAAGTGGCTGTTTTTAGAAACCAACACATCTGACATCTCAAATATATAAATTTCTATTAAATAAAGAAATGGAAACTGAAACTATAAAAGAAACAATGATTGAATGGGCATCAAACATTGGTAAAACAATACAATTGGAATATTGGGAAAACAGTTGGACAAGGACGCAGAAATTTACATCATCTCAAAATCTTAAAGAGAATTATTTGAAAATGTTTCATAGATGGTACTTGAGTCCATCCAAATTAGATAAGATGGGCGACTTCTGGCTGATATGTCGGCATGGATGGCAGCCTGAGTTTTATACTCCTGAGCTGTCGCTGAGCCCGAGTAGTGAAAAAGATCAAAGAGGATCAAAAAAGGATCTGAAAGTATCCCCCCGGTAAAGGGGATCCGGAGCGGCTCACGGAGTCAACAAAAGACCCAGCGACGACGAGGAGAGGAGAAGGAGAGTCGTCAGCGGACGGGATCAAGTTGGTGGAGTGGACGCCATCGGGCTCAGACCAGGGAGAACCTGCCTAGTGCCGGTGACAGCCTTGCTTTTAATCTTAAGGAAATAATCGTGAGTAACCATTCCAAGCTCTCACTTTAAACCTATCTAAAACCAGCCTTCCACAGACATTGAAAAAGTTGAACCAAAGAGAAACGAAAAATAAGTAAGTGGAGGACTTACAGTTGTGGGGACCCATAATGGAAAGACAGTACTGTAAAAGAAAATGTGGTGGATAGAGACAGAGACAGAGAAGAGGAAGACAGAGAGAGATTGAAAAAGGAGGGAGAGGAAAGATCGAGGGGGAGAGAGAGGAAGAACCCATTGGATAAAGAAGAAAAGGTTTGAAAGAGGAATAAAAGGGACTGTTTACATCAAGTGTTGGAGTATTAAAATAAATTAAAACTACAGTAAATAGCGACAGAAGGCAAGGACTAAAACAGGAAAATGGCGGAGCTGTAAAGACGGAGGGCAAAGACACGGGGACATGGAGCGCTGACAGGCAATAAGGACAGAGAAATAAGTAAAGGTTGAAAAAGAAAATAAACTTTTAAATCTTTAAATACTTTTTTGGATCTACTCTCAAGACGGAGATTGGATAGAAGAGTATAAGGACCGGAATTGGTGGGTGAGAGAGAAAAGAAGATTGACGGTGTGAGAGTAAGACTGAAGATTAAAGGAATTAAAATTAGGACAAGGGGGGGTTGAAATTAGCGTATTGAACTATATAATATAGACTGTGAAGGAAAAAAAATGAGAGAATTGTGGATGTTATGATTGGAGTGGACTAAAGAGAATGTACAAGAATTGTAAGTAAAAAAAAAAAGACTGGGGAGAGGAGACGAGTCAGTGATAAGAAGGGAGTGAGACGTCAGCTCATTAGCTTAACAGGTTGAAATTTAGAGCCAACCCGACAGGAAGAATCTTTTCCTCTTTTTTTTAACCTCCAACACCGAAGCGAAGAGAAAGAGAGGAAGAAGACATCAGAAAATTTTGGGGTTTGGGGGAAGGGAGAAAAAGACCAATTAATTGATAAGGGGGAGGTAGAATTAGTAAAATAAGGGACGTGGGAGAGGGAGAGAGAAGAGGTTTGGGAGGTTCAGATTTGAATGGATGAATTGTTTATAAGTTTATAGGAATTGCTTAAATATATTGCTTAAATATATTAAGTAAAGAGGTAGTATATTTACATACATATATATTTATTTAGATAAATATATAAAGTGATATATTGATTGTGTTGATTTATAGATAATATTTATGTATAGATGAACTAATAAGACTCCTAAAATAAGTAAAAATAAATATATTGCTTAAATATTAAGTAAGGGGGTAGTATATTCATATATATATATATTTATTTAGATAAACATATAAAGTGATATATTGATTGTGCTGATAATAGATTTATAGATTTATAATTATTGTATAAAAGATTTGTGTTGAGCAAACAAGAATAGAGGAATTTATAGAATAGATTGTTAAAATTGATTTAAGTGATTGAGTGGTAAGGTGGGACCGAAAGGAAAAAAGAATAAGGATAACAGATAAGAGTATGGGAAGGATTTTAGAGGAGGAGAAATAGAACGTGAGAAGAGGTGAAAGAGGGGTCCAGTCTTTAGATAGAGGCAGTTTTGGAACGGGAGAGACTAAAAGGGAAATTGATAAAGAGTAAGGAAAGAGAGTGCAGAGATTAAGACTGAGATAGAGTCAAGGGTAAAGAAGAAGAAGAATATAAAGGTGAAAAAGAAAAGAAAGTAAAAATTAGAGGAAAGAAAGAGAAATATAGATTGAGATAAGAGACAAAAGTAAGAGGAGCAAGGGAGAAAAGGAGAGAGAGGAATTAGGAAAGAGAAGTAGGAGGAGAGAAGACACAAGGAGAGAGGAGATAAGTAGATAAGGAAAAAAGTGGTTAGGATTAAGAAGCAAAGAATTGAAGAAGGAAGAAGGAAGGCAAGGGAGAAAGACTGAGGGGAAAAATAATTAGAGAGAAGTAAGGAAATGGCAACTGGACAGAAAAAGACAACACAATTGCTTCTACAAACACAAGTACAGGGGAGAAGACCATCAACAGAAGGGAAAACATTGGATCAGAATATTAGGCTATTTGTGGAAGAAATCCAAAAATTGAGAAGCGAAATAAAAGAAGATCTCAAAGCAACACGTGTTGAAATGAAACAAGATTTCAAAAAAGAAATTGATAAAGTGAACCAGAATTTGAAAAAATTAACTCAGGATCTGGCTGTTATTGATAAAAAGGTAGAGACACTACAAGAGAAGACACACAAAATAGAGACGGAAAATGAAAACTTCAAAAAAGAACAAGGAAAAGAAACAGAGGCTAGATTGAAATTGGAATTAAAATATAGAAATAAATGTGTGAAAATAAGAGGATTACCGGAGCAAGCTGAGGAAGATTTATATGAGAGAGTAACGGAAATATTGGCCAACTTTGTGGGACAAAGAGTGGGGAAATTTGAATTAGAAATAGATAAAATGTTTCGAGTCGACTCACCAATTGCTAAAAAGAAACAACTTCCGCGAGACATAGTGGTATACTTCACTAGAGAGAAAACTAAGGACCTTATATTGCAGCAGAGTTGTAGAGAAAAATTGATAATAGAAGATCAAGAACTTAAGATATTTAAAGACATTCCCTCGGTATTACTAAGACAAAGAAGAGAATATTCTTTCCTGACGAGACAATTACAGGGATTAAATATAAGATATAGGTGGGAGATCCCAGAGGGGATCTTCTTTTATTTTAAGGGAAAACCGCAGAAAGTGACAACAATAGATCAAGCAAAAGAATTCTACAGGAAATACATGCAGGAAGAGAACGGGGACGGAAGAAAAGAAAAAAGGAAAGAAAAAATGGTAAGAAGTCAGAAAGATAAAAAGGAAGTAGATATTCAACAAGAAGAAGAACAAGAGAGTAGAGAGGAAATTATAAATTTATCGGATCAGGAAGAAGAATCAACAAGAGAGGAAGAAGAATTAGTAGTGGAGTCATTGGAGTAAAATAAATAAATAAATAAATAAATAACAAAAACTAGAGATCGAAGATGAAAATAATAACGTGGAATGTCCATGGTATTAATTCACAATACAAAAGAAGACAAATTTTTCATCAGTTGGAGAAATTAAAGGGGGAAATTATATGTATACAAGAAACCCATATTGACAAGAAAAATGAGAAATTCCTGAAGAATAAAAAACTAGGAGAATGTTATACGACATTATTTGAAAAGAAAAAAGAGGAGTGGCGGTGTATGTTCATAAAAAGATACCAGCAAAATTATTATTCAAAGATGAAGAAGGAAGGATTATAGGAATAGAAATACAGATAAACAATAAGAAGATGTTATTGGTGGGTATATATGCTCCAAATGAAAAGAAGGAAGAATTTTATAAAAATTTAGAGGATTTAATTCAAGATTATGAATACGAGAATTTGATTTTGGCTGAAGAGAGAGGAGGATTCGGACTACCACATTTAGAAATATACTATCAAACATGTTGTTTAGAATGGATAAAAGAATGGATACAATTGGAAAATGATAAATTATTGGAATTAGAAGGATTTAACATAAATTTTGGATGGCACGGATATTTATGTTATAACAAGGCGGAGATAGATAGGGAATTCAGAGATCACTACATTCGAAGAGCCTTGATGAGAGTGTGGCAAACACGATCAACAAGAAATTTTACAATAAATTACCAATTTGGGACATCACCCCAAGAAGCATTTAGAATAACAGGACCAAGACAAGGTGGAATACTAAGATATATGGATATAATAAGATGGGAAGGAAGAATACCGGAAATGAAGAGTAGAGAGAAGAATTTAAGAGGCAGAATATAGAATTAGATTGGTTCCCTTATCGGCAAATAAAAGAAAGGTATAAAATGGATTTGAAAAATAGAGGATGGGAAAGGGAAAAGAATAAATTGGATGAAAAATCTAAATGAAAAAGGAGAAAAAACAGTTTCAAAAATTTATAAAATTTATTGGAAAGAGAATTGGAGCAGGAACAGATTAAGGATTATATGATAAAATGGGCGCAAAACCTCGGTTGAAATATAGAGAATTGGAAAAATGGGGAAAAGTATGGAAGGAAGATATAAAATTTACACAGAGTTTGGCATTAAGAGAAAACCTTTACAAATCAATGCAGAGATGGGATATGACCCCCCAAAAACTAAAGAAAATAACAGGAAAAGGAAGTGGGCAATGCTGGAAACAATGGGAACCTACTTTCATACATGGTGGCTATGCCGTATAGCAAAAAAATATTGGAAAAAAATTCATCAGAGTCTAACCAAGTTGCTGGAAATGAATTTTGAGATGAAACCGGAGATACACTTATTAAATATGATTGAAGAGAGAGGTGAAATGAAGAAGAAAAGAAAGTATTGTTAAATTTAATAACAGCAGCGAGGTTGAACTATGCGAAATATTGGAAGAAGAAAAGAGCCCCCTCAAGAAGAATGGAAATTAAAAGTGATGGACATCATGGAAATGGAAAAACTATCCAACAGTTTAAAAGGTAATTCAATTCAACAATTCGAAAGGCAGTGGCAAGGTATTATTAGATGGGTGAAAGAGAAATGAGAAGAGAGGTAAAGAATACAATAAAGGAATTGTAGGGTAACAGCTAAGGTAAGGTGGGAATTCAGAGAGAGAGGAAAATATTATTAATTGAAGTAGAGACAACAACAAAAAAAGACTTTACATGAAGGAGGTTTAGTTTAAGAAAGAGAATAAAGAGTTTGGAATGGAGAAAACGTGGAAGAAGGAGTGGAAAGGGTAGGGAGAGGGAAGGGGGAGGATTGGGAGGGAAAGATGGTTTTTATTAAGGTAAGGGAGGAGGGTGGGAAAGGGAGGGGAAGGGAAGGCAGGGAGGAGAGGAAAGGAAAGGGGGATTGGAACATATAAATTAATATGTACATTTGTTAACAAAGCAGGAAAGGAATTAATGGAGAGTTAATGTAAGATTGTTGTATAATATAGAAATAATGTTAAGCACTTGTATTGTGTATAAACTCCCTCAAATAATAAAAAAAAAAAAACCAAATTAGATAAGATGTACAAAACAGGAAAGAAGGAATTTTGGAAATGTAAAAAGAAGAAGGAGCATTCTACCATTTGTGGTGGACGTGTAAAAAAGTAAAAAAAAATTGGAAAGTATCAACAAAATTATGTCAGATATGTTGGAGATCAATATACCACTCTCCCCTGAACTCTATTTATTGAACATTATTCAAAAGTAAAACAACTAACTGTGAAAAACAGATGAAACAATTCACAGATGATCACCTCTGCAAGAATCACTTACGCAAAATATTGGAAAAGTCAACATTTTTCTAGCACCCAGGAATGGATCATGATGCTTAATGAGATGGAAAACTGTGATAAATCATCAAAATCGCTTAAGGAAGAAAAAAAAGTGATATACGAAACAGAGTAGGAGTCAATAACAAGATACCTAAAAAGAAGATTTGGTGATATTATAATAATGTAAACTTAGTAAGGTTAAAATCATTAATGAAATCCACAGCAGCTGATCATTAGTAGTACTAAACACTCTGATTAAACAGGGAAAGGAGGGGGGGGAAGTATGAGTAGTCTAACGGAATGGTAAAGAAAGAGTGGGGGGAAAATGTGTATATGTGTTCAAAATGTATGGAAGTTATAGAGCTATCTTTATTAAAGACAGAGAGAATAAACCTGAAAAAGATAACAGGAAGTAAACAAAAAATTTACTTTTGTTTAATAGAGAAAGTAGTATATGATAAGAAATAAGAAGACATGAACTACATCATTTGTAGAAGATATAGAATGATAGATGATCTTTGTATGAACTATGTATATGTATATGTATAATCTAGGTATACGTATACTGTTTAAATGAATATCGTTTATAAAAATTTATTATTTTATTATTTTTATTATTAATAAATAAACACAAAACACCACTTTGGATTTGGACTTATTGATATTTAATGAGTTGGTGAAACAACAGGAACCAAATTGCCCCATCCAAGTCTTCTCAGGTCTACTTGGGAATGTGCCATTAGAACTGTGTCATATGCATACATAAGGAAGTTGATATGTCTGTTAAGGATCTTTGGCATATGAACATCTGTAGACCAGAATAAGAATCCTGGGAATGTCATTAACAGAAAGATTAAGTAACATTGAAGCCAAGATGCATCTTTGTCTAACACCTTTATAAGTGGGTATGCTCTGTGTGAGAGAGCCATTGACTCCAGTACAGACTTTCAGGCATGTATGTGTGTAGAGGGCCTTTACCAGCTATAAAAGTCTAGGTTCCACATTTAACTTGGCCAGCCTCTTCCACAAAATGTCTCTATTTATGGAGTTGAATGCCGCACTGAGATCTATAAAGGCTGTGAACAGGTATTTACCATCTACTGTGTATTTGGTAAGAGATGGTATACCACCAAGCAGTTATCTATCCCTGGATGAAGGAGATTCTCCAGCTCCTGTGGCCCAGGCAGACAGCTAATGTCCTCTATGTAATGGAGCACCAGGCTCCAGCAGAGAATCCAGAAACATTCATAGCTGGGTAGCCCATTCTGGCCATCCTGGCAAGAAAAGTGCACATCATCCTGACACTAGGCTTGACTTTGATGATGATGAGTTCAAAATGCTCCTTTATGGAGGATTGAACTTCCAAACCTAGATGTAGACCAGCTCCCATGGGACAACTTTTCAGACAGGATCAGAGGGGTGGCAGATCTGTTGAGGGAGTCAGGAGCCATTAGGAACGCAAAGGTACCCCAGAGGCATAGAGTCCAAGTTGTGGGAGCCTGTTCAACCTATAGTAATCATGGCTGTCACACCCAGTACTGGGGAGGGCACGAGATGCAGGAACTCCAGCACCTCATGGTAGCTGGGGGAAGAAGGATGAGTACACCAGTAGCAGTGCAGCTGCCAAAGTCAAAGAGACCAGAGCTAATAGCTCCACTCACAGCAACAGCTGTGGCTGAGGCAAAACTCCTTCTGCCCCCACAGATGAGCCTAAACCAGGCCTCCACAGAAAAGCAACAGTCAGGAGGATACGATCCTCACTGGTTGGTGTACAGCAAGGAACAGAAGCATGTATGGGAGCTGCTAAGCAGACAGGCACTGACATGTCCCTGAGGAGTCATTGCTTGTTTGGAGCCTGACATCTGGGGAAGGCCAATGGTCAAGGCAGGCATCAGGACCTCATGTACAGAGCATGGGGAATAAGCAATGCACAGAGCATGTGGAATAAGCAAGATGAACTCCAACTCTTAGTACAACAAAATAAATATGATTTAATAGGTATCACTAAATCTTGGTGGGATGAATCTCATGATTGGAATGTAGGAATAGGGGGTATAACCTATTTTGCAGAAATAGACCAAACAAGAAAGGAGGAGGAGGAGCCTTATATGTCAAGGATGATTTCACTTGTGAGACAATCCAAGGATTATTGAGGAAGCCAAGTCAAGAGCATTTGGGTAAGAATTAAGGGAGCGAGAAACAATAGGGATGTGATTGTGGGTGTTTGCTACAGGCCTCCAGGCCAGCCTGAGGACATGGCTTAGGCCTTCCTGGAGCAGATGACCACACATTCAAAAAGGAGAAATGCCATGTTAATGGGAGATTTCAATTATCCTGATATTTGTTGGTAGTCAAATTCTGCAAAGACCACAAGATCCAACAGGTTCTTCACTTGCCTTGAGAACAATCTCATGGTCCAGAAGGTGGAAGAGGTGACAAAGGGATTGGCTGTTTTAGATCTGATCCTGAACAACAGGGATGACCTAATTGATGAGCTGGAGGTGGTGGAATCCTAGGAGAGAGTGACCATGCTCTTTTGGAGTTTGTCATTCAGTGAGAAGGAGAAGCCAAGTGTAGCCAGACACGCATCCTAAACTTTAAGAAGCTGGTTTCTCTAAACATAGGGAGTTACTTGCTGAAATCTCATGGTCAAGAATACTAAAAGAGAAAGGAGTTCATGACAGATGAGAGTTTCTTAAAAGTGAGATACTGAAGGCACAATTGAAAACTGTACCAATAAGGAGGAAAAATGGCAGATGTCTAAAGAAACCAGAATGGTTGACTGAAGAGCTCTCAGCTGAGCTAAGTGTTTAAAAGAAATATGTACAGGAAATGGGAATGGTGTAACCACCAAAGAGGAATTCAAGCAAATAGCCAGGAGATGTAGGGAGAAGGTCAGAAAAGCTAAAGCGCAGAATGAACTCAGGCTTGCCAGAGACATCAAAAACAATAAAAAGAGCTTTTTTATATAATGTCCAGCAAAAGGAAAAACAAGGAAATGATAGGGTCGCTGCATGGAGAAGGTGACCAATTAATAATGAGGGGAAGAGAGAAAGCAGAGAACCACTCAAAACCTTCTTTGCCTCAGTTTTCTCCCAAAAGGATAAGAAGTACCCAACCTGGGGCATGGGGAGCAGGTGAGGAAGTGAGGGAAATGCAGCACAGAATAAGTAGAGAAGTAGTACAGGAATAATCCCATGAAACTAGATGATTTAGTCTCCAGGGCCAGATGAATTACATCGAAGGATATTAAAGAACTAGCAGAAGTCATTTCTGAACCACTTGCAATAATCTTTGAGGACTCTTGAAGAACAGGAGAAGTCCCAGCAGACTGGAGAAGGGCAAATGCCATCCCCATCTTCAAGAAGGGGAAAAAGAGAACCCTAATAATTATCACCCAGTCAGCCTGACATCAATACCAGGCAAGATCCTAGAGCAGATCATTAAACAATCAGTTTGTAATTACTTGGAAGCAATGCTGTAATCACTAAAAGCCAGCATGGATTTCTCAGAAATAAGTCATGCCAGATGAATCTTATCTCTTTTTATGATAGGATTACAGGCTTGATAGATGAAGGGAATGCTGTAGACATAGCATATCTTGACCTCAATGAGGCCTTTGACAAAGTTCCACATGACATTCTTGCAAGAAGCTAGTAAAATGCGGGCTGGACAGGGCTACTATTAGGTGGATTTGGAATTGGTTGACCAACTGAATCCAAAGGGTGCTCACCAATGGTTGCCTTTCATCCTGGAGAGAAGTGACTAGTGGGGTGCCACAGGGTTCTGTCATGGGCCCAGTGCTATTGAACATCTTCATCAATGACTTGGATGAAGGAATGGAGGGCATGCTGATCAAATTTGCAGATGATACCAAATTGGGAGGGGTTGCTAATACCCCAGAGGACAGGATCAAATTTCAAAACGACCTTGACAGATTGGAGAGCTGGGCCAAAGCTAACAAAATGTATTTCAACAGAGAGAAATGTAAGGTTCTTCACTTAGGGAGAAAAAATGGAATGCACAAATATAGGATAGGGGACACGTGGCTGGATAGCAGTATGTGTGAAAGGGATCTAGGAAAGTCTGCAGATCACAAGCTGAACATGAGTCAGTAGTGTGATGCTGCAGCCAAGAAAGCCAACGTGATTCTTGGTTGCATCAGTAGGAGTACAGTGCCTAGATCGAGGGAGGTAATGGTACCACTCTACTCTGCATTGGTTAGGCCTCATTTGGAATACTGTGTCCAGTTTTTCTTGGGCACTTCAATTCAAGAAGGATGTCAACAAGCTGGAACGTGTCCAGAGGAGGGCCACCCAAAATGGTGAAGGGTCTGGAAGCCATGCCCTATGAAGAACGCCTTAGGGAGCTGGGGTTTCTGTTGCAGTAAAGAAGGTTAAGTAGGGGACATGATAGCCATGTTTAAATATTTGAAGGGATGTCATGTTGAGGAGGGAGCGGGCTTGTTCTCTGCCACTCCAGAGACTAGGACAAGGAACAATGGATACAAGCTTCAGGAAAAGAGATTCCACTTGCAACCTCAGGAAGAACTTCCTGATGGTCAGAGCTGTCCGGCAGTGGAATATGCTGCCTCAGAGTGTGGTAGAGTCTCCTTCTTTGGAGGGTTTTAAAGACAGGCTGGATGGCCATCTGTTGGGAAAAATGTTTTATGGGTGTTCCTGTATAGCAGGGTGTTAATTTACTGCCCGGGGTCTCTTTCAACTCTATGATTCTATAATTCTATGATTCTATACGCAAAATCCCCTGCTAAGCTCCTAGTGGATACCAGAACAGCCCAAAATGTCCTTCATCCTGGCCTAGTTGCAAGTGGGAAGCTCACCTCTGAGGCCATAAAACATTCAGAGTAAGGAGGAGGCTCACAGCAGGCAAAGGACTGGGAGCAAATCCTCATCACTGTTGACAAGCTCTATACCAAGATCAGGGTGTGCAAGAATCAGGGAGAGGATAATGGGATTTCAGGAGCCCCTTCCCTCACACCCACTGTTTGACCGTGGGATACAGCAAATGGTTTCTTGTGGCAGATAAATGATGCCCCCCCCACACACACACACCAATTTTGGCCATATACAGATGCGCAGCTCTTAGAATGTGTCAGTTGAGCCCAATTGCAAATTACTCCTGGGCAGGGAAGTTCCCAGAGGTCTGAACCAAGGACAAAGCAGAAGGCGGTCTGATAAAAGATGCCTGCATCCTGATAGAAGGAAGACATCCTTCTATCAGCAACAGTAGTACAAACACCCCCTCAAAGCCAAGCAAGGTGTAGGCAAGACCATAGAGGGATGTAATCACCCCCATGCAGTCCATCTGCAATATGCCCTGATGGCCCGTCCTTAAGCAGATGGAAAAACCTGGTATATGAAGGTTGATTTGCAGCACGCAATGCCAGTTGCCACAGCAATGCCAGTTGCCTCCATGGTAGCCAAAAAAATGAAATTTGATCAGCTATCACATAGGTACTGAATATTACAGCATAGTGGATTTGGCCAAGGCCTTCCACTTGATTAAACTTCCTGAGGCATGGTGGTATACGTTTGTGTTCTTTATGGCCATCATGACCATTACCTCATTGCAGATGTTTGTTGACTGCTTATGTGGCATGGAGACAGCCTAGTCTAAATGTAGACACAACATTCTGTTATCACGTATGATGCCATATCAGTATGTTTCATGTTTTGGCCATCCGAAGGACTGTTAATAATCAGGTTGGGGCATAAAGTTACCGACATGAATTTTCATAACAAGTATGAAAAGACATATTTGGGGGAATATGTTGAACAGCAGTGGAGAGCAGTGGAGAGTTTTGAAAGAATTCCAAGGGAAGATTTTTGTTGTACCTCATATACCTTCTTGGTATATACTTTAAGGAAATCTAGCTACTTATACATTTGAGTGTCTTTGGAAGATTTTGCAGTTGGGTGAATGTGCATGAGAACAAAAAAGAAAGATATGAAGTGTGAAGACTTTGGAAAATTACAGATTATGAAAGGAGAAGAGTGTCATGATATTATGTCATGAAATGCGTTCCTTCAAAGCCGAACTTTTAACGAAACGTGTAATCCTGTGGGAAGAAAGTAAACACGGAGTATGATGCTCTTGGCAACATAACAGTGACAGAAACTTTGCCATTTCTGAACATTCTCCCAGACTATCCTTATATGAAGGCAGTCCTCAACTTGCAGCCCTCAGCTTTAAGGAAAATGTGAGACTAATGGTTGTGAAGGTACCTCAGTGAGACGGGAAACATCTGAGAAAAGTTATTTGTAGATAGTGCATCTGCAGAATGAACCACTGGATGTTTTATCAAGTTTTATTTTCATATGCCAGTCATCATGAGGGCACAAGATGGTCACTGAGGTGTCATTTTGTTCTATCACTTCCTGCCTATCTAACCAAGGGTGGGCAAAGTGTGATCCATGGGCCACATGCAGCCATTTTTGTGACGCTCAGGTCATCTTACAGCCCTGTAATCTGCTCCAGGGAGCATCGGAGGCATTTTCTCCACAGTTTCTCCACAGTTTCCTGGACCATTTTAAGCCCAGGAAAGGACTTTAAAAAAGTTGAAGTGACATTCAGTCACTTCCACTTTTTAAAAAAGTCCTTTCCTGAGCTAAAATAGGAAGAGATTTCCAGTCACCTTCTATTTTGAACAAATGCTTCTCCTGGGCCTAAAATGGGCCAAAGGGGCCTTTAAAACATGATGAAAATGATCCTGCAGCTCCTAGATAGTACTGGGTTTGGGGCATTTCAGTGGGAGGATGCAATAGAGGGTGCAGCCCTTCTAGGTCTTATTAAAGCTAATGCAGCCCCCTTAGCCTCCCACTATTGCCTATCTGTAATCTAAACTCACAGGTCTGGACTTTCCATATACTTGGCCAGAGTGAAAAAGCAATATAGAGTGTGATGAAAGGCAGCAGATTATTTTATTATTATTTCTATTTTAATCTTAGAAAGATGCATTTGTGGGTTTACTGCTTCATGTGCCCAACAACTTGGTCTTGAATACATCAGGCAGCAAAATGTCTTGGGCCAGAGCTGTGATGTCTGAACAAATTGGAGCCAGGTAAGATAAGCCTCTTGCTCTAATCTGCAGCCAATATAAACAGCATGAACATGACAAAACAATTGCGTGTAGCTCTTGCAGGGTTACTATGTGGTGCAACAGTTTTCACATTTTTTCTGGCATATGAGATATTCTCTTACACACCAGGCAACACTGATGTTTAAAAAACACTGTTTAACTGGCATAAAGCAAATATTCAGTAACGTAATTGATGGAGAAGGACTATACCCAAATTGACCAAGCAATTGGTTTGGCGTAACTTTTTGTTCTTTTATCTAAAGCAGGCATAGAAAGAAATTTCAACAGGTGTTGCTTATCCTACAGCCTGGTTAACAAGCAACACCTGTTGAAATCCTTTCTTCTACATAACCATTAAAGGTGCAGATGGTTGTTCCTATGTGCTTTCAAGTTGCTTCTGACTTATGGCAACCCTAAGGTGAATGTTACTATGGGGTTTTCTTGGATTCAGTGATGCACCCAGATTATCAGTGAATTTCCATGGCCCAAGTGGAGAACTGAACCCTGCTCTCCAGGGTCGCAGTCCAGTGCTCCAACTATTACATCATGCTGGCTTATTACTGGAGGCCTCTCCATTTGTCACTCTATAGTCCTATCCCGCAGTGTTTGCTGGCTATTCTCCCACTCTTGCAATAGCACTAGAATTGAAGGAGGACAGTGGGGGAAAAGAGAATGAGGGATGAGGAGAAATGGGAAAGAAAATCAATTTCCTCTTCGTTTTCCCTCCCCTTCCTTCCCTCCAACATGGAACCTGTGAGTCTTATCCATTATCATCAAATTGGCTCAGAAGAAGCTCTTAGCTTGGCCTATTTCAAGCAAACCTAATTATCATTAAACTCATTTGCACCACTTTTTGGTGGCCAGAGATCTGTGAATTTCCTCTCCCACCTCTCCTTTGAGTGTACAAACCCCCAGTAGCAGTAAGATTAACAAAAGGCCTGGCAGCTTAGGGGTGTATGTGGGAAAGTATGTGTAGCGCTCAGTGGTCTCAGGTGTGGGACAGGGAAACACTGGAGGGTGAATGAAGGGTCCAGATATAAATTCTAGTTTGGCAAGAAATGGAGGGGGCTTAGGTAAACTTTACAATTTAATTGCAGCATTGTGACTTACAATTTTTGTACTCCAATCAAAGCAATTATAAAACTTGGCAGCCAAAGTTAGGTGAGTGGCAGGCAGGAGCAAGCCATCAGTCTCTCAGCTGTTCCCTAGCTTGGGAGGTAATACAGGTGTATGATTTGAGGAAAGCACTTCTATATCCCTGAATAAAAGAGGCTCAGCATATCTTTAATATCCCTGGCATATGAAATGCTGCTGTGTCTGAGAAGGGAGGATGAGGAAGACAGTGAAAGAGGGGCTGGGGGAGAGAAGAAGGTTTTCTTCCTTCTTACCTGGGGTATCCACACTGTTATAGCACTTTGATCCCACTCTCAATGCAAAAAGGCATGCTGTCCTATGGAATCCTGGAACGTTTGGAGAGGGGCACTTATAAATCTCTGGAATGCTTTCATCCTGTAGCCCTAGAGAATTCTCAGGGGGGCCCCTCCTCAACCCCAAATCTCAGGATTCCTCAGGATGGAGTGTATATACCCATTGTATCCACAACCAAAGCCAGGTAACTAGGAGGAAGTGAGAGGCCAAGAATTGGAGGAAAAGTAACAAAGAGAAAAAGGTGGAGAAAATCTTCCATTTGTCTGTGACATCACTGTTGGTATGGTCAGGGCTAGATCTATGTGTGCAGGAGAGGAGACTTCCCATCTCATGCATTAGGCTGTAACTGTCAATTAGGAAGAACTATGAAAGAAATGGTCCCAATTTGGAATGCATAGCGGGGTTATATGGACAAGCAGTTTTGCTTTGTTTTGTTTTGAGAATTAGGATTGGGGGGCAAATGGGCAAAGTTTGCCTATCATGCTAAGGTTGTTTTGAAAAGAAAAGCTCTCTACTTTGATCAAGCAAAATGGTGAGCACATTCTTCTTTTCCTTAGTACTGTCCCAGTGTTATTCAGCATCACTGACAAAAACATCCCACTTTATGAACTACTGTGCACATTCTGGTTTTCTTGCATCTTCTGAAAGCTCCTCTTCTATGCTTAAACCAAGAACATTCTTTATATCTTCCCACAAAAACATTCCCCCTGACATTCCATCTCAGAGAACAATTCTGGAGTGGGTGGACCCTGGAAGGGACAGGTAAATTCTAGCCTTCCAAGGCCATTCTTGTGGTTCTTCTAAGCACTCTAGATTTCTTGAGCCACTCTTTTTCTTAGCCATGAAAGAAGGTGAATTTACTGTCACTGAAGCATCCAGATCAGGATTTGGCAATCCACTTTTTAAATAGGTTAACAGGCTTCCCCTGCACTGTTACACATTTTTAAAAAAATTAACAACTAGAAAATGGACTTCTGTGCAGTTTTGTTTTGCTTTTTGCAGTCTGCTGGTTCTGGGACTCAAATGTTAAAGTGGTAAACGGCTGCATCATCCATAAATTAGTTGTAGAAATCTGTTCTCCTACTCTTACCAAATAGCAAAACACAAAAATCGGTCAGGAGTTCATCTCGTTCCAAATGTATCAACGTGCTTTCATGTATTGTGGTTTAATAAGCCAGTATGAAAATAAAATACTGTTATGATATTTCCAGGAATAAGAAATTGTAGTTGTTCTAGGACGGTGGGGTTTACTTTCTTTCAGCACTGGGTCTTGTGGTGTCTTTTTAATCGTACAAAAATACAAGCAGGGCTTACAGACATCTATAAACAGACAGCACAGCTGCTAACGGTCTATCAAGACCCCACAAAAAGCAACAGCTGACCCCCAAGAATGCTTTCGCTACAGTGAAGATAAATTCCCTCCAGTCTCTGTGAAAGAGTCAGACTATATAATACAGTAAATACAGTAAGCCCATGGTATGTTCAAGTCCACATATGTTCAAGTCCCCATGAAAATATGGTGCAGGGCAGCAGCAATCACCACTGCCATGTCCCTGCCAAAGCCCCAAGGCGGCAAGCAGGTCCTGGAGGGTGGGCCTCCCCATCCTACCACCCTGGGTGGCAGCAGCAGCGGTCCCAATCCTAAGTTGCTCATGAACAAGCAAACAAGGAAGATCAGGAATGGAAGCCCTGAACAACCCCAGGGCAGGGAGCAGCTGACCTGGGATTGCTGGCAGCTGTGGGGGTCCCAATCCTGATCCCTCGCTAGCAAGCAAGCAGGAACAGGAATGAAGCCCAGGATGGCATGCAGCTCCCAAAGGATGATGCTCCCTGCCCTGGAATTGCTGGAAGTGGTGGCAGTTCCAGTTGGGACTGTCCCTGCCTAAGCTGTTCCCTGTCTTAAAACTTCTGAAGTGAGAGAATTGTTGAAGCACAAGTGTACCCACCTCCAGAGAGCAAACATGATGCCCACTTCGCACACTGCCCAGCCCTTTCCTGGTGCCTGGGTCTTGATGCTGTTACTGCAGTTTAGGCCTGTTTGGCGATAGCACCCGATATCACTTTGATATCATAATTCGGCCTTACCATACCACCCTTCTCCACGTGTTTGTGAGGGCCCCAGACAAGCACAAAACTAGGCTCGGCACTTAACTGCTGAAATATTCTCAAACAATACAGGCAAGAAATAGCCAGTATCGCAGCTTCAGGGCACTCCCCGGCAAACACCACATTATGTACGCGCGCTACCTACAAAAGGTCCCTCCCCCAAGCAGGCAACTTGACAAAGGTTGAACCATCCACTGTCAAGCGTTGCACATTTACATATTGGCTACACCATTGTTAATTCAGCTCTGATTCCATCATGCTAAATTCGTGACCTTTTGGAGACATTGTCTCACACCCAAAACTCATTGTTGTCCCCGAGTAAGGCATAGCCTGCAGTCACACTTCTCCCTATAAAAACCCCTGATTCCGAGACCTTTCTTTGGATTGCTCCCGGGTTCAGATCGCCTTGCTGCCGCATCGCTTGGCGAGCTTCCCCTCAGCTCCACGTGCTGAGCCACACCGAACCCCAGTATCGCTCTCCATCTTCGGGCTTCAGGAGCAGGTTTCTTCGTATCACCCCCCTAAAATCCCGTTATCTTACTCGCACCTTTACTTTCCTTAGTTATCTGTGTGCGTGTGTTGCTTACATTGTGTGTCTGTATTTAATAAAGATCATTCATTACCTTCAGTTTGGCTTGTCTTTCTCACTTGGCCTGACCCCGTAAACACTGGGTTACAATATTCTGCTAAGTTACCCTGCCTCCCGCAACGCTAAAGCAGTGCTCAGAGTGAGTTTCCCCACCTATAGTTGAGCACATTTTGCGTCCCCTCCCGGGACCCCCAGTAAACAGGGTAACAATGCTGCTTCCCTTGCTTCCCTGGGAGCATTTCTGCAGTAGATGGCAGGTATTGTACAGTAATTTAATTTTTAATATATTTTTCTCTTTTCCTCTCACATAAAGTTAAATTTGTGAATGCTGAGCATGTGAATACCCTCACAGGCCCACTGTATGTTTCGAACAGGTGAACCTCTCTTTGTTTCTAAATAACAAACAAGCACATAGGGCTCCAGTCCAATGGTGTCAATGGATTTTTTTTTGTCCTTTTTTAAATAGTTCCTGAGTAGAGTAAGCAAATTTCAGAAAATATAAAGCTGGTGGGAAAGGTTTAAATTTTCCAACCCTCTGTTGTGTGATAATCTCCATATGGAACCGGCCTCACACATTTATTTGGAGGAAACAAAGACAACATGGGCTGCATCTGGGAAGTCTACTTTAAAGCTCTGTCAGTTCAGAGGTCAAGCTGTTTGTTTCTTTCCCACATGCATACCTATAGGGCATCTGCCCCAAAACTCATTGCCTGTCTACCTCCACATCCATCATCAATGAAAAGTATTTTTCCATGTCACCAGTCCCCAAATTGTCACTATTTTTCTCCTGTAGTCTTTAACATCTTTGCCTGATGAAGCAGCCAGTGAAGCTTCAAAAGCTTGCATAATGTATTTTATGCTTTAGCACTGGCCCCCCAAAAGGTATCACAAGTTGTTCTGGATTTTGTTGGATTTTGCTGCAGGGTCAACCTGGTTATCACTGAATATTTTTTTTCTTGAGATTTTATATATCAAATTTAGCTGCAATAGAGGAATCCTAAACAAGAGGGAGCCAAAGGACTCAGACTTTGAGTTAAGGGATAAACTCTTTCTCTACTACAATTTGGGCAACTTTCACCTATACAGCACCTAAAAGTTTTTCCAGAAGTATCAGTAGATAGAACCCTTGGGACATTCACTGTTCTTGCCTAGAAAAAAGCAGTTAGCTTCACAGAGGAGAAGGAAATCTGGACCTCGAATAGAAGATTACTTCTGGACCTCAATAGAAGATTACCTGTTGCTAATGGAGTGTTGAAATGTTATTGTTATTTCTGACTTACAGTGACTCTAAGGAGAACCTATCATGGGGTTTTCCAGGGCTGAGAGTATGTGATGCGCCCAAGGTCACTCACTAGGCTTCTATGGCTGAGCAGGGCATCAAACCCTGGTCTCCAGGGTTGCAGTCCAATGTTCAAACAATTAGACCAGTGGTTCTCAACCTGTGAACCTCCCCAGATGTTTTTGACTTTACTTCGAGAAGCCCTGAGCATTGACCATAGTGGCTGGGGCTTCTGGGAGCTGAAGTCCATGAACATCTGGGGACCCACAGGTTGAGAACCACTGAATTAGACCATGATGGCTCTCTTAAATTTTATTACCTGTCTTTTATTTCTCTTTGTCTCTAGATCTCACAAGGTCAATAAGGGTAGTGGGCTCTGCTTGCATTGAAATCCATCTTAACTGACAACATCTCAGACAGAATATAGGCCTGGGACTCTAATGTTGTCATCATTACTCTACTGTATATTTTTTTAAATATCTTTGTCAGATGAAGAAGCCAGTGAAGCTTCAAAAGCTTGCATAATATATAATGCTTACATAAGGCTTTGGAGGTAGCCTGAAAAGGTTTAGCTGCTTGTGGATTTTGGATTTTGTTGTATTTTGCTTTATTGCCAACACAGTTACTCCTGATTCTCCCCCCCCCCTTAATCCTCATTTCTAATGGGTTTCTTTCTTTCTGCTCAGCAACTGAGTTTAAGTATCGCCACTGGCTTCATGTAAGGTAGGTCAATGGAAATTATGCCCCTAAAATCAGTATTACTAGTTGCTCACTGATAAACTTGTAAAACTGTAATTATAACACTACACCTATATTATACAAACTGAATGAATGTGCATTTTGACAGATACTATCTATAGCTTCAGATCAAGTGTTTGGGATTATTTTAAGTGTTCCAAAACTCTTGAACCTGTTAAGAACACACACAGCTAATGAACCTCCGGTAGGAGAGTCAAGACATAATAATAACTACACCTTTGGCCTGCAAATCCAGGCAAATATGAACTTTTAGATTCCATTCTGACCAATTAATATCCTGTCTTTACTTCTCTCACAAAGCATGACTAGCCTCCGAATCTGGGATTATATAGTTGAGGCTGTTCTTTTAAGACAACATAAAAGCAACACTTTTTGCTGAATTGGAATTCAGATTACTTCATTACCCTCTTTCATTATTGTTCTGATCGTTTAGAAGTAAAGGACTCAGTTCAAGAATAACTTCAAACTATGGTCAGTATCAACCCTATATAACCGAGTGGAAAAGCAGCTCCAAACTGTGGCCATTTCCACACTAGACTGTTGCAGCACTATTATTTCACTTTCATATTTATGGAATCCTGGGGTTTGCAGTTTAGGATTGGATTGCAAGCCTATCCCTTAACTGCAACCCCCAGGATTCCATAGGATGTTGAAAGTGGAATAATAGCACTATAACAATCTAGTGCAGAAATGGCCTGTGGCTTCTAATTCTGGTTTGGAGGACAAATGTAAACTGTTGTTGCATTTGCTATAATCCACGAAGCCAGGGGAGGAAGTTGGAGTCTGCAAGAGAAGTCTATAAGAGGAATGGAAGAGGAATACAGAAGACTGAAAAGCCTTAGTCACAGAATGTAGAACAACAACTACGTTAATTCCATTAGCTCACCGGGGGGAGCTAAGGAACCACCCAAATTTTCAAGATTCAGCATGGAAGGAGACAGACCTTAGCACATCCAGCAGTAGTAGTTTGTGTCGTTGCTGATATGATTTAGCATCAGATGAGAAAATATAAACTATCCGATTATTACCTTTTCCACAAAAAAATCCTTGTGGATCTTCTGTTATGAAATGACATCAACACTGAGATCATCGTGTAGTGCAATCTTTTGTATCTGTTTACTTGCAAATCCTAGAGTGTAGAGAGGGTTTACTGTCTGCAAAATATACAAAGGATTTCAGCTTCAATGGTTTTTCTAATCATGTGATCAGATTTTAAGCATCAGGGACAAGTAATGTGTACCCAAGCCAGAACTGTTTAATTGGGATAGCTATTAGACACTTGGTAGGGCTTTCATGTGTTATTGGATCATAGATCCCATCATGGCTTAGGCTGGCTAAGGCTAATGGGAGCTGACATTAAACAACATCTGGACTGCATATTTCCCACTCCTTCTGATGGCATGAAATAAAAATATGGATTTTTGTGAGGGAAATCTGTTAAGTTATAGTTAGAACATGATGGGTCATGCAATCAAATACTCTTTTTTAAAACTCATGCTAAATCCAGCTTGATAGTCCTTGAAGGCCTTGTTTTCTGCTCTCGTCCTGGGAAGCGGGCCTTGGAATGCAGACACAGATAAAAAGTTACATTGAACACAGTAAGTCTGTCCGCCACAGACAGATGCGCAAATCTTTGGACATTAAAGACAGTGTTCCTTTGTAGACAACTAACATAAGAAAAATGTAAAAGTTAATCAAGAAGCGATTGAAACTAGATTGAGGGGGGGGCACAGTCAGCCATGAAGTTTCAGTTGCCTTTAGCTTATTATAATATTAAATTTTACACCTCCAAGGTGGAATTTGGTATTATAATTTGGGACCACCTATATGGACATGTGAAATGCTTGAATGCTGGCATAATAAAGTATTCATTACATAGTTCCTATATGTACGTATTTGGATTAGCCAATTAACTAGTATCTTTTGCTTTTGTAATCATGCGTAGCAAGGTATATAGCTGCCTGTGTGCACCCATTTCTTTGGAGTGGCTTGTCTTGGTTGCATGGGTTTGTGCAAATGAGACAAAAAAGAACCCGTTTGTTATATGGATCAGGTGTTATTGACTAATTATTAATTGGGAGTTTGCTGCTACTCTTCCTTAAAATTATTCGGTTCTACCAATAACATTTTTGGTGGATTTTTAAAGGGATCTGTACAGTGTACAGTTAATCAGAGTGGAAGTAGTTGCTAAACTAGTCCTCAGTATATTGTGGAATACTTTAAACTGTCTATTGTATCTTTGAGAGTATGTGTAGTGCAACCTTCAACTATCCTGACTTGGCAGGGACAGTTCTGATTAATTCTCTGTCATCCCACTTCTTTCTGTTTCTAAAATACCCTCATTTCATTCTCCTCCTACTTTCCCCCTTTGTCCCAAATTATTTCCTTGCTGAAAATTAGGTTCAAAGTGTGAAAGTAGTTTGTACGCTATTAACTCAGAAGGGGGAGAGGAAAATAGGAGGCAGAAACTTGCCTTTCCCAAGAGCTCTCAGGCAAAAGCAAACTGGTGTAGCCTCTGTGGCCATTTCTGCACTACAATCTGACAAGCCAATTATTCCACTTTAAACATCCTATGGAATCTGGGAATTTGCAAGTTCAGGGAGGAGGCCAGCCAGCCAGCCAGCCCCTCCCTAAACTGCAAGCCCCAGGATTCCATAGGATGTTGAAAGTGAAATAATCGTGCTATAAGAGTGTAGTGCCAAAATGGACTGTGGGTCTCCTTTCCGATTGATAACTTGTCATCTTGACCACACTCTGATATTCCTTAGTCACACGTGTCCCAGTTTTTCTCTGTGAAATATTGGAATGTTTGCTATAGGCAAAACAGATGAGGTAACCCATGTATGGAGTTTTCCTATGTGGTAGCAGCCATATCACATCCATTCTTGAATTTGTAACCTGTAAAAATGTCAGCAGCATTTTTCATTTCTTCAGACCACTATTGCATTTTTAGTTTACTGTATAGTTAAGCAACTAAAATAGGAGTCATCAGGTGTGGTTAGACATGTTTATTGTATCCTATGATTTATGACCTGTTGTGTGAGAAACTTTCAGATTTAAGTACTTAATCTCACATTACAGATTACAAGATCCCTCTGTTTAAGTATGGATCAAAATCAAATCCTCCTAAGTGAAAATAGCTGTGTGTCAGGAAGTCTTGACCATTGCAGGTTTCTAATTGTTTGGAAAGGGTATTTTTAAGCAGACCTTCCACTGCATCGTTGCTATTGTATCACACTAAAAAATGAAAAGGTGGACAATGAAAGCGTGCTTTGCTCTTTGTAGTTTTCAGTTGCAGTTTCTTCACAGGAGCCAGTAGATCTTATCTAATGTGGAACAACCATTCATTTATGAATATGTTTCATTAACAACAGTGTGAAAAGACAAACAAGAATATAGACTCCAAGTCAGTGACAGACAAAGGTCATTTCTGCTGCCTCATCAAATTTCTGCTGCCAAAGCAAGTTGGTAACACTTCAAAACAAGTGGGACCAGGGGCAGTTGTTTTGCATTGGCTGCAAAAAAAAGAAACATAATGTTTGAGACAGATCTACGGTACAAAGCCAGGAATTCTTCAAGATCACTTTTAAGGATTCAACCAACTGTTCCTGCTGAAAGATGAAGGTGAAAATGTGGAATTTCTGGTCAAAAAGGTGTTTTAATATGGTTTAGGTAGTTTGTTTTGAAATTGAATGTGTGATATACTGTAATAAAAAATGAATAAATCTAATGTGTCTTGTTTCCTTCCCAGTCTTTTAACTGCACATTATCAGTTTTCCAAATGCACACACACACAACTTCTGGGGTTATAGTTCAGATTGTTGCAGGAAAAATAGAGATCAAGACCCACAGAAAGGAAATTCAAAGTTTATTCAGCCGGCTGGGCTTGGTGAAATAGCTTCCAAGACTGATAGTCCCCCCTTCATCAATTCACAATACTTTATACATTTTTTGCACAGCGTTATCTTTAGTACAGTGTCATCATGTTCGTACATGGCACCAGTTTAAGCTACATACTACAATAGATAATAGACCACTCTGTGGCTGTGCATTCTTTAATGTTGCAAGTAGAAATCTACTCTACTTTGTTTCATCTTCCCTTTTCCTCCTTCCTTATTCCTCCTCATTTCCCCACTTTTATGCTAAATTCTACACAGCAATTTAAGCATAGTTACTTGGCTCTGGGCCATTATGGCAGAAGCTACAACTTTCCCATCCATAATTTTACGCATTGCAGATTGGAAGCAGTTTAATAAGCAAGGTACATATCATTAGCCCTATCATTAATACAAAAAGAAATCCCACGAACTATGTCTTCAGCCATGCTAAATTCGGAAGCCAGGAAGTTAACCATGCCCATATGTCTGCAGACATGCGGGCATGTCCTTTCAGCTCCCCCTTCAGCTTGCTGGCCTCCCTCAGGGTGGAAGAGACCTTTCAGCTTACTGACGGTCTTCTGCAGGTCCCTCAGCTCCTCGCTGCGAGAGACGTTCATCAGGCGCAGTTCCTCCAGCTCCCTCTCTTTCTCCCCAACCAGCTCCTGGGCTCTGGTCACCTCTTCCTGGAGGCCAGAGACCTCCACGCGGTGCTCATTGGTGAGGTTCTGCAGCTGGACCTCCAGCGCTGCCTTTGCCAGCCTTTTCTGTGGCCAGCTCTGCCCTGGCTCACTCCTCCTCCCTGCCAGCCACTTCACTTCCTCATCACGCAGAGCTAGCTCCCGTTTCTGCTGCTGCATGGCCTCCTTCTCCTCAACTTGCTCTCCAGCGACTTCACCTGGGTAGAGAGCTGCTTCACCTCATGCTCCTTCTCCTTCAGGGAAGACCTAATACTGGAGAGGTCTACTGGTTTTTGTGGCTATGCTCACCCAGTTGCTTCACTCTGGCCTCCAGCTCTGCTCTCTTGAGTTTCTCCTCAGCCAGGTCTCTGGTGGGGGCTTCTTTGAGGGCCTGCGCTGCTTCACGCCCATCCTTTTTCACTTTTGCTGCATTCTGGGCCGCTTCTTGGTGAACAGCCTCCATCTCCTCCTGCAAAGAGGCAGTCTCAGCTCTGAGCTTCTCCTTGGACCCTGACCACCTTGGCCTGGGAATGTGCAAGAGACAAACTGGCCTGAAGCTCAGCCAGAGTTTCTTGGTGTTTGGTGCTCAGGTGCCTCATCTGCGTTTCTGCTTCTGCCACTTTCACTTGCTCAGCCAGCAATTTCTGCAGGAGCTGTCTGAATCCCTGCTTAGGGCTTGGACTTTCTCTTCTCTCCAGCTCCTGCACTTGGCTGTCTCCCCTCTGGCAGCAGAGGACAATTCTGCCAGCTGCTGCTGAAGCTCCTGGACTTTGGTCCTGGATTCATCCCCCAGCTGCTGCACCGGACCTTCCAGCGCCAGTTTCTTGGCCTTCTCCTTATCCATCTCCTGCCCCTTCCTCTTCGTCTTGGGCCTCACAAAGGGTCTTCTCTTGTATTCTTTTAATCTCTTTTGGCCTTTATCTTCTGCCCGATACTAAGGGGGGGGATGGATCCCCCTTTCAGGTCTGAGAAGTCAGGATATAGAGCAGGGGGTGATGGCGGTGGTGATAGTTTGTTCCGAGTTAAGGATGGGGCTAGCTGGATTCCCCAGTGGCGCCGCCGCTGCTGCCTTCTTTGGCTTCTTGCGCCGCCCACGGGCTTCTTGGCTCCCGCCACCGCTGCCACTGCTGCTCCAACTTTGGTTCCGCTGGCTGCTGCCGCTTCCTCTGCATCGGACACTGCTGGCGATCCGCGGCTGCCGCCATCCCCCCGCCGCTTTCTTGGCCTTCTTGGCAGGTGCCTTGGCTGCGGGGGCCACCGCCATCGCCCCTCCTCGGGAGCCTTCCCCTCACAATGTCGCACACCCGTGGCCAGGGCAGTCCTCGCTGGTCTCACTCCCTTCTCTTCCTCTCACATACGCAGACACTGGCTGCGGTTCCCACTCCTCGACGCTGCTGCCCCCCCAGTCTGTCTCCGTGGTGGGGAGGCAGGCAGGCAGGCAGGCAGGCAGGCAAGCGAATGAGCAAAGAAATGAGTGGAGGTGGGCGGGCTTGGCTACTGTTTCCCAAAGAGTCACCACTGGAGCTTCAGGAGCCGTCTTGGACATGGTACCTGTGGCTGGTGCCGCTGCCACTGCCTGCTCCACTGGGGCTGGACCTGGGGTTGCCACAATATATGGGAGTGGTGCGCTGAGCTCCTCTGGGTGGGGCTATCTAATTCTACAGGGCCCCTGCCAAACTTCTTCTGAGTTTTATCCTTCATCAGCACCATAACTTTACTGCACTGTTCCTTATATTTTGCAAGCCATGGGGGGAGGGATTCAGTTACTATGGTATCCCATGAATCAATATAGGGATACTGGTCAAAGTGTCCAGGGTTCCCCTCCACCACTGCATACACAGCCCTGATCTTTTCTGGGTCCAAATTCCTTCTGACGGCCACCCCACCTTGAATGACAGCCGTTCTACCTCACACAAGTTTTGCAACCCTGTGATAATGGGGCTTCCCATTATCTAGACTTGGCTGAAGGGGGATCCTTCCTCTTCAGGTAAACCAAGGGTTCATGAGGTGTTGAGGTTAGGTTACACTTTTTATTGTGGGCCAGCCTCACAGGTTGTGGGGAGAGCAAATTCCAGCCAGCACTGGCTGCTCAGCACTGACTGCTTACTCAGAAGCACAATGCCAGAGTTTTGCAGCTTTAAAAAATCCATCTCCTCTGTAAAAGTGGGAAGAAGAAAATCCAGAAATCACTCATTCCTAAAGAGTGGCTTTTTTTCTTACTAGGGTAGCCAACCCTGCCACCAAAAATCCTCCTCTTCCTCCCTTCCTGCTGCAAGGAGGAAGAGTAAAGGAAAAAAAACTTTGAAAGCCTGTTTAGACAAACAATGCCGCTTTGCCCACTCCCCCTCCTCCTTTCTGCTTGATTTCTGGCAGGACTCAAAGGGACAGAGAGAGTGAGAACTGAGAAGCCTGCTTTCTGTAATTTAACCTTTAACTCTCCAATTCGGAAAAACTGCTGCCCTCAGTATGACACAACCTGCCTGGTGTCAATTTTGGGCATCCATAGTCTCCATTAAACTCTTTCTTAGTTTTTCAACATACATTGGAGTGGTGTTTGCTCAGCCACTGCCCCCACCCATTTCTCTCCCATTGGTAATAACACACAGTAGGTTAGAGGGGTTGGACTGTGGGTAAGGGGTCCCAACAGTCCAACACAATAGAGTTTTAGAGAGTCACACACACGCACCGACCCAGACATCCGGACTCTCAATGGTATGCATTAGGAACTGCAATGCCAGTCACACGTTCTTTACCTAAACAACACGGCCACCCTCCTGTTCCCATTCTCCTAAGGAGTCCTGCATTTTCAAGAGCCTCCCCGGGGCTACGACTAGGGCAAGTCCTAAGCGGGTGATCAAGCCCCTCTTCTCCCCATTTCACACACTTTGTGGAGAGGCACTTACCTAAAGCCATGTCTATGTTGAATTTCCAAACTGTCCTGGGTTCCCAAGCTGGCAAACCAATCCTTGGCCCGGTGCCCTCATGAGAAGGACCGTCCAACTAAGTGTCAGGGGTGCCCAAGGTCCCTGTCAGTTGTGGCACGGATTCCAGGAAGCGGTGGCTGCTTAAGTGGGCAAAAGGCCCCCTCAGATCCGCACGAGCCCCTAGAAAATATTGCAGGAAAAATAGACATCGAGACTCACGGAAAGGAAATTCAAAGTTTATTCAGCCAGCTGGGCTCGGTGGAATAGCTTCCAAAGACCGAGAGCCCCCCCTTCATCAATTCACAATGCTTTATACATTTTTTGCACAGTGTTAGCTTTAGTACAGTGTCATCATGTTCGTACATGGCACCAGTTCAAGCTACAAGCTACATACTACAATAGAGACAATAGACCATTCTGTAGCTGTGCATTCTTTAATGTTGCAAGTAGAAATCTACTCTACTTTGTTTCATCTTCCCTTTTCTCCTTCCCTATTCCTCCTCAAATATTTTCTCAATAAAAATTAAAGACTGGTTTCCTGAATGAACATTCTACTTTCAAAATGGAGGGAGTGGTAAGGAAAGGCAAAATGTGCAACACAGAGCAGGAGGAGTGTGTTTATATCTGAGCAGAACGAGAAGAATTTAGGTATTTGGTCAAAGCAGGATGTATGTAGTTATGCTACTTATCTACAGTTGTGCCTGCTTCCACTGTTGCTAGACTTCTAAATAAACAGATATTATAAAATTGCTGGATATTTTCAGTATTCTTTTATTCTGCAGATATTGAAGTATATAATGCTGCTGCTGGACTTCTCATTAAGGAAGTGAGGATCACTAATTTACAAGGTTTCCACACACCCAAAATTCAGAGTGGGTATTGTTTCCGTATGAGCAAGAGCCATTTAAGATGCCTCATAAATGTCAACTTAGAGATAAATGCAGAAACAGAAGCTGTGAGATGCACTACCACTGAAATTCAGGGGGAACAATTTTAAAATTATTTGATTTAAAAAGTAATATTGCTGAATTAAATAACAGACAAGGCAGACTTCTGCTTCTCTCAGATATTATTTGGCACAGCTTCACTTTCACAGGACTGCAAAAATCTCAAGTTTCCATTTTAAAACAAAGAGTGCATTTCTAGCCCTTATGAGGGCATTGCTATGCTAGAAATTACAGAAAGAACCATGCTGAAAACTCAATTCAAATGAATGGCTTAACCATATTTTTAGTTATTAAAGTTTTAAATAATAAATAACTTTATTTCAATTATTAAATTCAGGGTCTTGCATAACTTTTTGTATTCATTTCCCTCATGAGTTAAAATTATGCAAAACAATAAACAGTGAGAGCAAACAAAGAGAAATACACAAACATCTTCAATTAACAAAATTGCCAGTGCAGCAGTGATTTGTCCTGCACAACCAGAGCAGGAAGGAAAGGAATGATTCTGCTTCTCTCTACAGCTTGCTTAACTGTTCATGCACACACACTGGGAAGGAAATAACATTAGCGTCATAGCTATTTTTCACGCAGTAATTTCTTATTGTGCATCCTTGCAGGCTAGAAGTTGTGATTAATTATAACACTCTTGGAAGCGGCGGCATTCTTCTGTGCAGAACTGGAAGCACAATTGAAATCTTGCACTTTTGAACCCAGAATTAAAAGCATTTGAAAAAATTGAATTAAAGTGCACTTTTGCTCTCACAACTAAATATTTTCACTTTCTTAATTGCAACTGATATAAACTTGTAAAAATGATTTCCTTTCAAAATTGCAGATTTGAATTGTGATAATAAAACTCTGACCAGGATTACTGGGTTCCTCCTGAAAATAAATTGAGAAAAAAACAGAACCAGTTATGTTTTTGACTGCAACTGCAGTCAAAACTTTGCCAATGCTAGCTGGGAGATCCTGGAAGTTGTAGTGCAAAATAGTAAAATTTCTAACCTCTGAAGGGGGAAAAATTGTAGAAATTAGAGGGAAAAAAGTAGAAATAGTCCCTGACCCTTAGTGCCACAGCTTGGAAACTTCACTTTGTTGGACTACAACTCAAAAAAACTAAGGGATTCTGGAAGGTGCAGTAGTCTAAGCTCTACCTAGCAATTATTCCATATTTCTTGTGAAATAGCCTGCTTCTGTGTGTGTTCATATTTTAAACAAGAAAAATCAGATTTGTGATAAAGAAGGCAATTGACATCTTCATAGCTAAGATTCTCCACTGTTATAGCGTATGCAGATAGAGAAAGAACCCCATTTATTTAAACAAGGTTATATGACAGATGTGATTAAATCTTTGCAAAATATTGGACAGATTTTTTTTTAAATCACTGTGGTTCACCTTTAGCAGCTTGATACTTGATTAGCAAACAAAAACTTCTGTGCTACCATTTTTCTTGGCTATTCAGTCAAATCAGTTTATACTTGTTACTAAGCAAATTCAGTGTCAGCAGTGGATGGGAACATGCATGTTCTATTGAATAATCTTTTTTTCCTCAAAAATAATATACCAAAATATGGTTTGCCTTTGGACTCCAAATGAGATCACTGTTTTCTTTTTGTCATGTTTTGAATCTTCATGGGGAACAAATATGCTGGGAGCTATGTTGGGAGGGACACAGAGTTTCTGTACCTTTAAGAAATGAAGAGAAATAGTACAGCTTCTGCTGTAAGCATTCAAGGGTAACTTCTTTAATTACTAAGGGAATGACTTCTAGAGGCTGCCTATAAAGAGGAAGCAAGGATAAAGAAATAAATTGGGATGAATAAACTGTTCTGCAGTTGTTCTGTTGGTTTGGTTTCAGATTTATTCAGTATCTGCATATGCAGATTGTTGCTGAGTTTTCAAATCATGGTCTTATTTTTGCTTCTTCTCTCTTACAGGTCATTGATAAACACTAGCACACTGGCAAATAGAAAGGAATCTTCATGCAAATGCGCAATTGCAATAGGATTCCTTTCTGTGTTGAATTTAATCAAGTTTTATATATCATGGTCAGCTGTGAAAGAGAGCAAGGCTCCTGTACCTTTAATAGCTGTGAGGAGGAAAGTGCTTCAGCAGGTGTAAAACTGTTAAAGGTACAAAAGCCCAGCCTTGTTTTGCATCTGGCCATGTACTGCTTGAGGCACATGAGTTTACTCTCAAGGAGAAAGTGAAGGGGTTAAATCCAATGCCACTTGAATAGGAAAAATAAGCGAATTGAATTGTGCCTCTGAATAAATTGCAGATGTCTTTGTCTTATCTCAAATTTTAGGAATGGCCTTGCAACACTCAAAGGTCTGGGAACTAAATGGGAGTAGACATACTCCCTCATTTTGTATCATTTTCTAACTAACTCTTTTGTTCTCCTCTGTGCCAGTCAATGATGTAATGGAAAAGTTAACTAAAGATCTTTTTCTCCAGTGATGGGCGGGCTAAGTAAATGATTGATTGCTGACATAGAAGGCAAAAGGTATATAGTGATGCTACCTCAATTAATTGACACAACAGTTCTGGGATAACTGTTGCCCTTGCGCAAGATATTGTTAAACAATAAAATGGCTTTTTGATTTTTCCCTGGAAACCTGGTCTTCGTCTCTTTCCAGGCCACAACATTTCTGGTGCGTTGGCCGGGAAACGGGGGAAGGGGCTATTCTGTCCCCCTTGACGGACGTTTGGACGTCGGGGATTGCGGCCCCCCCTTGACAAAACCCAGGGCGCCCTCGACCTTTTGTCGAAGAGGTTTGGTTAGGGGAGTGGTGGCATCCCTGGCGACAGCGATCCAGTCAACGGACCTTGGGTTACAGCTGGAAACCAAGCCTCCCATGGCCCTCTGGTGAGTAGACCCCCCTCATGTTTGGGAGGGGGAAGGGGGAACTGATCACTCCCCGAGTTTCGGCCAAGTACCTCTCAGCAGTGGAGAGAGAGAAACCCCGAAAATTCTTGGTATGGCGGAATAATAAATGAGACGTCTCAATTGTGGTTTAATGGGCCAGATGGGAGGTTGTTTGTCTGAATGAAAGATGCATGTATCAGTTGCGTGAGTATTGCATTTCCTACATCCATGCTGTTGGAACGTCCAGATGGCTAGGTCAATACTGGAGTGACTGGAGTCAAAACCCCTTTGTGTGGGCGCACGGGACCCCCTTCACCCGTACGTCAATCCCATCCCCATTGTGTCTTGTCTGGAACTTGGGAGGAAATGGGTGGGGGAGAGAACCGGCAGAGCCTGGAAACTTACTATTGCCGCTGTAGTGTAAAGAAAAAAATGGTTTGTTTCCTCTCTAGTTGTCTCTCAGTGTTTGAAGCCATTTCCTGAAGCCCCTCCTTCTTGGGCTCTCTGTTGTTTTAAGCCAGAGAAGTTAACTCAGCCAGAGGCTGGGAAATGGCAGAAATAAAGTCAGTGCAAAAACCTCAGGTGTTAATGAGAAATAGTGAGGAAGCAATGCAGAATCTCATTGTTTTCTCTAAGTGTAAAGAAAAAGCCTGATTTTGCAATTCAGGCAGTGGGAATTTTGAGGTTGGATCCAAAGGGCTTCAGAGAGCCATTAATGTCAAATGTTACAATTAACTGGAAAGGGGTCCCTTTGTTCCATGCTAAGAGGCAGTGGGAGCAACTCTCGGCATGACAGGAAATAAGGGGTTTTTCTAGGACCAAGTCTGACCTCCTTGATGGAGATTTAATGGGCCAGCAATTAACAGTCAAAGGGTTTAGAAGAGATGTATTTTAAGCAGTTTTTGCCTGGTTGGTGATAGCAGGATACACTGATTTTGGGCTAGACATTTATTTAGCCAAGAGGTTTGGGAATAGCAGAAATAAAGTTAGAGAGTTAATGAAAAAAATAATAATAATAAGCCCTTAAGGTGTTGCATGGAGACATGCCAGGAGTTGGAAAAGATTCTCCTCTAGTGTTTTTGCAATAATTAGTTTAAAAAGCTGCATTTGAAAAGCAAAGAAAGAAGAAGAAGAAGAAAAAAGAAGGAACTCTGCACTCACCAGGAATTCCCCTTCACCCCTCCCTGTTGAAAGAAAAGGAAAAAAAAAAAGAAAAACAAACCTGACAGCCTGGAGACCGTAACACAGGGGACAGGCAGTTTCTCCCCTTTTAATGATAGGAGCGAAGTCTGGTTTCCTGGTAAATTCTCTCATGTCTCAGAAAAGGGAGAAAGGAGACTTCACTGAATATTTAATGAGCTGTCAGTTTGCAAATTCCCATCCATTCACCATCACTTGAGGCTGTGTATGCAGTGGTGGACAAGACTCAGAAGAAATTTGGAAGAGGTCCCATAAGTTTAGATAGTCCCCCTGAGGAACCAGAAGAACTACGTACAGCCCCGCCATATGTTTCAGCAAATTACAGCCAGGAGGGCACCAGAGAAGAGGCAGAGTTCCCCTAGCTGATCCAGGGTGGGATCCAAATAATCTTGACCAGATGAATATGCTCACTGATTATCAAGTTGGTGGAAACAATGATAGAAGGGATGAAGAGAGCTGTTGAGACTCCAAGCAGGCAGGAGGAAGAGGCAAGTGGAGAGAAAGAAGACAGAGGCCTAGATTGGGAAGAAATCAGTGTGCAATTTGCAAGCAGGAAAAGGCCAGTCCTTTCTAAGTCAATAAATAGAAAGGAGGAAGTTGGGAAAGTTCAGGAATGATGGACTTAAAGCTGTAAAACTCTATCTGACAATGAGTTTTTGGAGAAGCAGTTGACATAGGAATCTTGAACACATGGGAATTGTAGTACCTGAATAAGTTTCCCCCAAGAACCCTTGGGAATTCCAATGCAAAAGAACAGAGAAGTAGAGCCCCCACAGAGGCCTTGAAGCTACAGCTGCAGCTCTTTAGGAGACAACCACGCTCCACCCCCACCGGATCCTTTCTGCATGCCTGTTTGCCTGTCCTTCCCCTGAGGGGACAGATGGGGGAGCAATAATACCAGCAATAAGGAGTGAGAGCCGCTGCCAGCATCAAGAGGCTTCCTGGAGGAGAAGCGATGTGACACAGCAGCCCCCCCCCAGCTGAGGCGCCGGCCAAGGAGGCAGGGCAGATGGCGGGGGGGAGAATGGAAGCGGCGGATGCAGCGGAGGCTGCCCGAGGGATGTGGGCAGCAGAGGCTGAGAGGATGCAGCCAACAATAAGTAGCAGGAACAGAGGAGTCAGTTCCGAAAGGGGGGGTTCACCCCTTCCCTTCCTTAGTTCGTCTGATGTTTGGAACTTTAGAACCAGAGGGGGGAAAAAAAGGAAATAAAATGCAGCAGAGCTAAATGGCTGACAGAAAAAGCTAGCAGGGCAGCCAAGAGTCCAGGAGCTGCAAGAGGCTAAAGAGGGCAAAGGGGAGTGGCTCACAGCCTATGGCCATACCACCCTGAACACGCCCGATCTCGTCTGATCTCGGAAGCTAAGCAGGGTCGGACCTGGTTAGTACTTGGATGGGAGACCACCTGCGAATACTGGGAGCTGTAAGTTTTTGTAAAAATCCAAAATGAGTAGAGGTTGGAAGATGAGAAGGTGGTAGGAAAACCCAGAAGAGGAAGAGGGTCTCTGGGAGTGTTCCAATGTGCCCAGTGTGGGCAGAAGGGGCATAGGTGAGAAAAATCTGGACAGATGGTGAAGACAGTCAGAGAAGGATGTGGATATGTGGTGGATATGTGGAAGAAGACAGCAGGGACCAAGTGAGAGGTGATGTATGGTGAGAATCCTTTTGTGGAAGACGACAGCAGAACTCCATGAATAATGTCAGTGGTCAGCAGTTAAGAGGAAAAGTTTTGTTCCTCACCCCATAAACTGCAAAAGATAAGGATTCGGAGTTGTGCCATTCTGGTGAGAAACGTTGGCAGCAGAAGCATGGAGAATACGGGAAAGGGCCGAGTCAGAACTGCAAAGTAGCGCCCCCTCACCAGTTCCCGATAAGATGGAAACTGGGAAGGCTCCCTGGCGCAGTCCCAGCGGGATGGAGGAGGTGATGGAGCACCCCTACGAGCAAGCTGGGAGAAGAGGTGACGGCACACCTCTGAGTTGGGAGGGAGAAAATAAGGGAGCATTTCTGAGAGGCGATAGAGTGCCTCTCCAGTTTGGAAGTGGAGTTGCAGTTGAGGGACTCTGGCTGAAGAAGGCAGAGGAGAAGGAAAAGAGAGATGCAAGCTGTGAGACAGCTAACAGACCGACAACAGCCCTGAAAAAGCCCACACATCATACAGGCTCAAACAACAGACCTGCATTTGTCCACAAGATCATCAAAGATTAAACCACTGTTCTAGGAATCACCCAGAGGAGTCACATTGTACCTGCAGACCTCAGAATTTAAGGAAACTGGAGAAGATGAAACAAAATCCTGGAGACACAGTAGTTCAACGTGTATGGTCCAGATAACAGCCCTGGCTATGTTTCTGGACTGGATGCCAGCACAGGACAAGTGGCATGATACCACATTCATCTTCTGAGCCCATTTTATAGAAACCTTTCATTCTCATTCCATGTGCAGCCCACAACAAGAGGAACCAGGAGTGTTTTTGTTTTTTCCCAGAGCCCCATTATGATGGGGAAGAAGATGCAATATATACTTCACAGAGTCATAAAGTTGTCACCTTTCAGCAAAAGCCCTTTTGGATAGATTAAGGGAACATAACTCTACAGGAAAGAGTTAGTGTGTTAGGGAAAGCTCTGAGTACGACAAGGGAGAAAATGTTAAAATAGGGGCTTCTTTCCTTACAAGCACAGGCAAACCCTCTCAAACCAGGAGACATGGGTGAAGGATTGGGGGCAACCTGAACATGGGTGGAGACCTATCAGGTGGTAGTGACAACCCCCACTGTGGTAAAGGTGGCCAAGATGCTAAACTCGGGACACATGCATGATCAGATCTTGAATGTGGAAAACAATAGATTGAGACAGGTATAGGAGGGGCAGGAAGTTTGGTTTACCTATTTTATCACTAGGGATTGGAAGATATGTGTATATGGTAAACAGGTATGCCCAGGGAAATGTCTCAATGTTAATTTCTTTCCAGTTATAGCATAGGTTTTACTGGGTTGTGTGAGAAAAGGGGGGTTGGTCCTCCATAGTCAGTTCTGGAAAGCAACCAGTTATTACAATGGTAAATAGGTATATGGTTCATCTCCTGGGATTATCACTTTTCACTCAGTGCACAAATTGATATAGTGTGGCTGGCCAAAAAATGAAAAGGATTCACAATAAAAGCAACAGGTACATGACAACACATGATCCCCATGGAGGGAATTGGTTTTCATGTAAGGCAGGTGCGTTGTTGGCTGTCAGCCCAGCATGAAACTATCTCTTCAGTTGTGAAGGGGTACTCAGTATTTTGGTAAAATACAACCTGTTGTCATTATGTAAATGAGTTGAATGCAAAAGAGGAGAAAATGCATTTTGAAGTATATAATATTAGAAGATCATTCTAATGGTCTGCAGGCATGTGGACAAAATTGAGTTCCCTAAGTAAGTATGGGAAAAGGCACAGTAAGCAAAAGTACTTTGTACTAACATAATGGCTTTCCTAAATCTGCCTGTCTTTACTCTGCATGTTAAAGTGATTTCTAATCTGTAATGCTCAAGTCAATGGAAGAAGGAAGTTGTTGTGTATGCCTAACTGGTGGTTGCAGAAAGGGGGGTCAGAAGAATTCTGGGCTAGATGATACAATTTGGCACTCCGGAGGCTGCCAAGAATTGTACATCAGATCCAGCAACTGCTGAGGAATTGAAGATTGGGGCTAGATTTCTGCTGGGGTTACACCGGGAAGCTAACCTCTCTATGCACAAATCAGACCCCCTCCGTTATTGGGAACAGCGTGTAATGTGTGTTAATGAATTCTAATGCTGCTATGTATCACTTGTACTATAAGGAAGAAGGAAATAGTACATGCTTGAAATTGCAAAGTTTTGAATTTAGCATGAAGGGGGGAATGAAGGGGTTAAATCCAATGCCACTTGAATAGGAAAAATAAGCGAATTGAATTGTGCCTCTGAATAAATTGCAGATGTCTTTGTCTTATCTCAAATTTTAGGAATGGCCTTGCAACACTCAAAGGTCTGGGAACTAAATGGGAGTAGACATACTCCCTCATTTTGTATCATTTTCTAACTAACTCTTTTGTTCTCCTCTGCGCCAGTCAATGATGTAATGGAAAAGTTAACTAAAGATCTTTTTCTCCAGTGATGGGCGGGCTAAGTAAATGATTGATTGCTGACATAGAAGGCAAAAGGTATATAGTGATGCTACCTCAATTAATTGACACAACAGTTCTGGGATAACTGTTGCCCTTGCGCAAGATATTGTTAAACAATAAAATGGCTTTTTGATTTTTCCCTGGAAACCTGGTCTTCGTCTCTTTCCAGGGCATAACATAAGAAGAGGTGCATGGAAAATATAAACTGTAGTCAATCAAAAATCAAGGTGGAACAATTTCCATCAAATTAGAAAAATTTCTTAATACACCACTATTACTCTGGGAACAAGATCAGGTAATTTGGAGAACCCAAATGTGTCAAATTTTGAAAGAGAGAATTTCTTACATATCTAACAAATAAATAAGTTCTTGAATGACTGTATCATACCTGAAAGGCATGGACTCCTTTATTGAATGTAGAAAATAAACTGTTGGCAGGTGTGAGTTGTCATGCTCTGCTGAGAAAAACCACATTTATTGTAATATACTCCTCTATACCAAAAATTATCATTACAGGTATTGTGCCCACTTGGCTAGACTGCAGATGCTGTAGTGTTAACAGAAGCTCGATATGTGAAAAGTAGCAAAGATAAATATGTCTCTCTAGTGGGAAAGGCTGTTGATTTCTATACACAAAGCTGTTTTAGAGGCCAAAGAGCATGCCAGGTTGGGGCTTTTCCTGATCAGCAGTTGACCCTGCCAGAGTCACAGGTATTTTATATGTTAGAATCATAAAGTGCTTGAAAAACTCAGTGGGTCTCTTCCACGCAGTTTGTATAAGATGTGTTAGACTTCTACCACAGAAGAATAAAAGCCTAATATGACAAGAACAGCTGTGCTACTGTTCCTGAGGCTGAGGCAACTCTACCTACCTGTTGCACCACAAGATCTTCACAGTGGAACAGACATCTGTAATAATGTTACCCTGTGAATTGGGGGTCCCAGGAGGGACGCCCAAACAACCAAACAAACTAAACAAGATGGGGAAAATTAGCTGGAGCACTCTCTTGACTAACGAGAGGCAAGGTAACTTAGCAGGGATTTTTACCCAATGTATACAGCGTCAGGTCAGTGAGTATGCAAACAGTTCAAATAACAATTAAGATTTATTAGACAGTTATTAAAGAAAAGCATGAACACACTCCTAACTAGAAAAGGAAAATAGAGTTCAAGGGGAATGGGTGATACACCACCTTTCCTGCAGTCCAGAGGAAGCCGACTGTAGAAGAGGAAACCCAGCGTGGCGGCCGAAGGGAATCTGCTGAACCGAGTGGCAGCAAGGCAGGGTAGAAGTCCAGAGTGATCCGGCGAGAGTTCCAAAGAGCTCTCAGAACTGGGGGTTTTTATCAGGGAAAGAACGAATGTAGGCTAGTCTGGTCTTGGGAGAAAACAATAAGTTTTGGGTTGGAGACAATGCCTCCGAAAGGTCAGAATTTACATGATTGAATTATGTTCCGAATTGACAATAGTATGGTCAGTATGTAAATGCGGCTAGCTCGGCAGTTAAGCACTTAGCTCGCCAGGGTGCCCTCTCAGGGCAGAGGGTCTCTTAATGAGGGTGTTTGTTTCGGGAGGTCCCCTAAAGCAGACCTGGCAATCTCTGGCTTGGTTTGGTGGGAGCAGCAAATAGTAGCCATGCCTAGCTTCGCGCTTGTTCGGTGGCCTCACAAACACTTGGCTGGTGGCAGAGTAGGGCCGAATTGTGATATCAAAATGATATCTTTGGTTCACCAAAGGTCAGGCCAGTACACGGTGGTAACAATAATAATAATAATTTAAAAAAAAACAGATGGTGGAAAATGAGTATATTGTCCTGCCTTGATGTAAGGCAGGAAATGCTGGTAGGGAATCTGTGCTAATCACCTGTGTAGCAGTCTCTGCCACAGAACTTTCCAAACTTTTCATGTTGGTGACACACTTTTTAGACATGCATCATTTTGAGACAGAGTAATTTCAGTTTTACCAGCAAACTGGAGGTTAAACTAACCCCTTATAAGAGATACAGACATATACATAAATTATAATAACAAAATGTATAGGGACACAACATATCCCATGAAAACCTTTCATATGTTTTTAAAAATAATAACATACATTTCCAAGATTATAGCTGACACACCTACACACTTCAGGTGACACACTAATGTGTCACAGCACACCATTTGGAAAGCCCTGCTCTACCAAATAAAGCGAATCAGTGCAGATAACAAGTAACAACAATGATCATGCCCGTCTGTTTCAAAGGGCTAAATCAGAACTGAAAAATGGTTTGGCCAAAGTGTTTCAGATTTGTATTGCTTCTTGTATTTTCTAGTTTTCATAAACCAATGTTTATGGTGCTGCATTTTTTAAAGTAGAAATATGTCTAGAGTCTTCAGGATACATTGTTGTAATCATACATAACTCAGGCCTGTTTCTCACTCAGAGTTGTGGGGGTATTTTTCACCTGCATTAAATTTTGAAAAGTCTGAGGGCTTTGGGGAGGCCATACTTTCCCTATCTCTAGTGGTGTACATTCTAGAAGGCAACTGAAATGAACTGATTTCTTTGTAACCCTCTTGTTTCTTTTTCAACTCATCTTTCTTAACTAATTTACACTAATCCCTCCATATTTGCTAGGGTTAGGGGCACAGGACCCCTGTGAAAGCAAAAAAAAAACATGAATAACTTTAGGCCCTCCAAAATCATATTTAACACACAAAAAAAGTATAATCACCGTATTCAACCCACTGTGAATTCCTCTGAGGCATCGGGGTTCCTTCAAAAGGCAGAAGTGGGTGGCTAGTGGGCCTTCCTGACACCTCTACTGCTGCCCCACACCATTTTTAATAGGGATTTACAAGTTTCTCAGTCTCATGAGGCTTGCAGTCCCTATTAAAAATGGCATAGGGAGGTAGCAGAGGTGACAGCAAATAATCCATGAATAATCAAATCTGCAAAAGCGAAACCTGCAAATATAGAGGGCTGACTGTGATTCCACTTATCTTCTGGACCTAAACCATCTAACTCACCTATTTTTTTTTTATTCTAACAGTACTTTTGTGAAACAGACCAGATCTATAACGAGCATTTGTAAAAGGGGGTGGGTGAAAACACAGCAGATCATGGATCTGAAAGAAAGGTATGATTTTAAGCAGGTATGATAAAGGCATTATATTATTAAGTTTAATGTAAATCATGCTGCATATGCTTCCCCACAAACACAAAGTATTATATTTTACTGGTTTATTTTTGTTGTTCTCTCTCTCTTAAAGGTTTCCTAAACTCAGTATATTAGTTCCACGGTTTCTCTTCTTAAAACTAGACGTACGTGTGTGTGTGTGTGTGTGTGTGTTCTTCCTCATTAATAACTTTTACCCTCTTGTTGCCTTAGCACACCCTTTTTGCCACATTTGTTTGCTGCTTGGCCAGACATGTCCCTATTTTCACCTGTGGAATATTGAAGGGCATGAACAATAACTTTCATCAGCTGACCTCCTTTCTACTCTCTTCTGATCCAGAATTCTCTGACCACTGGCTTTGCCAGTCAGAATTTTCATTTTCAAGGGTTGACACTCAGCCCGTTCTTCATGCAGAGAGGCCAATAGTTGAACAGGGATGATTATCAGGACTTTAGCCTGAGCTATTGATCCAGGCTTCTCACAGATGAGGGAAGCAGTGGTGAAAGAAAAAGATGTAGTTCACTTCCTCTTCTTCCTGAATCTTCCATTGTTTCTGATGTCAATATATTCTGTGTTTCCTGAGGAACTGAATAAATGCAAGAGATCAGGATGTGAGTCCTATTGGAGTTGCAAGACTGAAAATGAGTTCATGAATGCAAATATTTGTGTTACTGTCTAGTTTCTATTCTCCTAGAATAACCCACTCATATATAGAAGGGAAGCTGTTTCTGAATCTGCTCTAACTATCTTAATCTGGCCTTGATCTGAACTGGGAAATGGTATATTTATTATTTATAGAAATGCTGTATTTATTTTTCTTAATTAAAATTTTAAACACAAACACAAAAACACCAACACCAACCAAAACAATACATCAAAGAAAAAAGAAAAACCATAGCAATCCTAAAAAATTACACAACTCTAAAATAAATTCCACACTAATCAAAACATACTTAAACTAAACTAACAAAACTTAACAAAAAAAACCCTACAACTAATTAAAAATTCATTCCCACGCTTGTTGCAAAGAGCTCCTAGTGTATAAGTGTCCTTAACTTGAAATCGTTACTTAGATTACTATTAAATTTGTTGCTTGTTATATTTATACTCATTGTATTTCAAAATTTTATTCAATATCTGGGATAAAACCATTTTAAATTCTAAATTTCTATTTCAAACTATATATCAACATTATTAGTAAATTCAAAGTATCATTAGTTAATTCTATAACTCATTCATAAATTCGCAAGAAATCTTTTAACCAAAGCATATCTCTTTGTGGCAACACCTATATTAAAAAAATATTAAAATAGCAACAATTTGTAATCATTTTTTATTTTCGTAGTCTTTCTTATGAAAAGAGAAAAATGAATAGAAGTTAAAAAGGAACAGTAATATGCAAGTTCAAAATTCTGAAATCATCAATTCACTCTCAATTTCCCTTAAATAATCAATTCGAGATTTCCACTCCAAAGCAAACTCTTCTTCAGCTATATTTATTACTTTTGACAGAGACTCTCTTTCTCTGCCATGTTCAACTGGCTATCAGACCAAATGTTCAGAGAGGGGCAGTCTCTGTTCCAGTAATGGACACCCTTCACGGAGTATCAGAAGTGACAGAGCTATAGTCACATCCAAAGAGTGATCCCACAAGATTATCTTGGAACCGATTAGGTTAGGGATGTTAGGAAAAATAAAAGGTCAATACACAGTTATTCAGACATTCCTCAATGAGTCAAAGCTTGGAAGTAATGTGTTACAAGGAACAACATTACCTGTCTTAATAGGGTTAATATAAGGGCATCCTAATTTTAAAAAAGTATACTGGCAGGTAGTATTGCTGTATAAGTATAATATAAGTTTATTGTTACTCTTAAAATGCTTCTATTCAGAAGTCATTTGAAGGGGACTGGAGACCATTTTTATATTTTCAAGGTATATTCTTTCAAAACAGTAATATAGTAAAACACAATATATCAGTAACACAGTTGCAATGACTTACACTTTAGTTAATGAGTAAAACCTACCAGCATTTCACAGATGAAAACCAGGAGGCATGCGGCTGAGCAATATCAGACAGCAAAGGTTATTAATGAGGAAGATCACACAAGTTAGGAGAAGCTGTAACAGTTTGCTTTGGCCTGAGTCTGCTGGGAAGGGCAAGATTCTGCCCCCTCCTCTCCTCCTCTTGAGCTAATTGAGTGCAAATTATTTTTTTGCACTGTGAACTTAGTCTGCAGCAATTGAAGTAAGCTAAGGACAAAGGAGGAAAGTGGTATCAGGGGAGACAAAGCAGCTGAGAAAATAGGAAGACAGACAATTAATTGGAACTGATATGTATGACAGTGCTGAAGCATAACTGAAACAAAAAGTAATGAGAAACAATCTACTTTCTAACAAAATGTCCCCAGCTCTGAGAAGGAGGGAGTGGGGAATATCTTATTCAAATGCCACTTACATTCAAAGGCTAGCTGGCTGCCTTTATTTCTATGTCTGCCTCTGTGGAAGATTTTTTGAATTGTTTTCTTATAGAAGTTCTTTAGATCATAAGAAGGTTCCATGACAGCTGCTTTCTGACAACTGTTAGGCATTTTCCCATCCTCTTAATACAAAGAAGTCCTCTCTGATGGCTCCACACTGTTCTCCTGCACCCTTCTACATTTATCAGCTTTAGTATTCTAAACCACCACCTGTGTCTTCTCTTCCCATGTCTGAAGGTGACTTTAGAGAAAATAATAAATTCATTGTGCATGTGATTAGTACATATCGAGACCTCTGTTCAGCCAGTGGCTCTGTTTGCTTGCAGTGCATGAGGGGACTTATGGTGAAGTTTCTTGCAGTGCTTGAGTAGGATTACAGTCCATACAAAGGAACAAAAAGGGCAGGGGGAGAGACCTAAGGATGGAGGAGGTCTAGAAACACAGTAGGCCAAAAGAAGCAGGTTGGACCTAAGAAAAGGGAGGGGGAAAGTGGTCTTGATTAATTAAAAGAGATGTCCAGAAGGACAGTGTTAATAGGGGAAGAAGTAAGCCAAAAGAAAAAAAGAGGGAGAGAGAAAAAAGGACATGTGGGGAGTAGGCAGCAAAGCAAAAAAAAAGGCTGAAGTTGACATATTAACCTGAAAGTGTCAGCTAAATATTTTTGTCCAGGCTTTGAGCAGATTTTATAATATTGGGCAGCTTTGTTTTATACATAATGTCCTGCCCTCATAAACCATACCCAGGAATGAGTATGGTTTGGGCACTGGCACTCTTCCCTTGTGCTTTCCCACCACTCATACCTTGTCTGGGTGCTTCCAAATCCAAGAACTTTTGATTTAAATGAAATGTTGTGCAAAGCAGGAATATAAGAAGCAAGGCCTTCTTTTCTGACTTCATAAACCATACTGGAAATGTTATCCAAAGTTGCCCACTGTGTTTGAGAAGAAATTATAATATGCAAAGTTATTACTTGTGCTTCTTATATATCTTGTACTGAACTAATGGGAAGACAGAATTGTCACATTCTGGCTCCTTTCTGGTAGGAATAGTTTTTCTCACTGTTCCCATATGAGCCTGAGTGGTCTTTATGAGAGTACTGCCTTCCTTCTCCTTGCTTACACATAACAGATGGATCCAAATTATCCAACAGGAAATAAAACATTTACTTTTGAATTCTCTAAGTAACTCACATGGGGGGGGGGGTGTATACATAGCACAGTTTTGAATGCACCATTAATTTCAAGGATGCTTATCTGAAGAGAACGACCAAGAACAAATGAAATGTATTGTTTGGGATCAACATCATAATTCATAATAGGCACAATGTATACAGATTTTTTTTCAAAGAAGGATAGTTATTCTAATGACTAGGGGGACACCCTTCTCTCTGGCCATTTCAACACTAGACTGTTATAGCGCTATTATCTCACTTTCAACATCCTATAGAATCCTGAGGTTTGCAGTTTTGAGAGGGGCCTGTCAGTATTTTTTTCTGTTAATTTTAATGGTTATGGTTTAAACTGCTTTTAATTTTATTGATTGTTAATTATATTTTTTATACTTTTGTATAATTTTTTTTATTTGTAGCTGTTTCTACTTTTGTAACACATCTTGAGTCCCAGACTGGAAACAAGGCAGGGATTAGAAAGAGAAGGTGGAGGAAGTGGTAGAGAGTTGATTTTAATAGGGACCATTATAATATTTGGTGTATTTGCTTATTTTCACAACTGGACTTCCATGACCTTAGATGGAAAAAAGAGGGGTGAGAAGCATTCTTTACCCTTTACTCCTTGCCTTCAGCTCAGTTCAGGGCTCAGCATCATTTGCTCTGACTTTTATCATCAGCTTCTGAGCATCAGCTGCTCTCTTTCCTGGCTCACAATTAATTGTAGCTAATATAAAGATTAAAAAGACGATGAAGCAAGGCTGCCCACTCTCCTCACTACTATTTATTTTAGCCATAGAACTCCTAGATGAAAAGGAAATTGTAGGGTATACTGTTGAGAAGGAGGAAATGAAGATAAATTTATTTGCAGATGATACTTTATTAACTGCATAATTACCTTGTCAGTCCATAAAAAATTAATTAAAATAGTTTTAAAAAATGAAAAGGTCATCAGGACTTAAAATCAATATGCAAAAATCCTGGAAAATGTTTTTTTTTTTTAATACCAAATTGTCAGGGATTCCAGGCAGGGAACCCGGGGAAAATGATCAGCCCACTGCAAAGATGTTGCATCTTGCCCCAGCTGTGGGTAATTGCAAGGAGAATTTTGGAGGAAGTCCAAAGGAAGCAGTTCGACTCCAGATTGCAGACGGAAAGGAAGACAGGCAGCCAGGAGGGCAACTCAGGAGGAGGCATCTGACCTGGAAGAAGGAGTGTGCAGTTTTGCCAGACGCTGCTACAGATGCAAGAGAGTGGGCCATCTCCAGAGAGACTGCAAGATGCCAGCACCTAGCAGAGGGAAAAAGACAGCCCAGCAGCGGAGGGGCGTGTCATCTCAGGCTGAAGGCCATGCATTTGTGGCTAAAGAACAGTCTGAAAGTGGTGTGTGGTTGCTAGACAGTGGTGCAACTCACCACATGGTGAACAATATAAAGCTGCTAAATGATGTTACAAGTGCAAACATAACAGCAATTTCCCTTGCAGATGGGGCACCAAGCAAGGTGCAGAAGATGGGTACTGCGTATGTGCCATGTTTTGGGAAATTGTTCAGTAATGTGTTGTGTGTGACAAATTTTCAGAACTGTATTTTGAGTGTCTCCCAACTGGCCAGTGGTGGTTACAAGGTGGTGTTTGGGGAGAAATGTATAATTACTGCAAATGGTGTATTTTGTGCAAAAGGGGTGAAAAAGCAGGGACTGTATCACATGTTGCCCAAGGGAAAGGTGGCCAACGTTAACCCTTTGTGTAACAAACCCCTACATGAAAAATGCATTCATTATCTCCACAGAATAAAGGGACATGTCAACTACAAAGGTCTGCAAGAGTTGGCAAAGGTATGCCCTGGGTTAGAGGTCAGAAATTGCCCTAAGTTTCTTGAGTGCTCTGTGTGTAAAAAGGTAAAGGTGAAGGCATTCCCCATTGCCAAAAAGAGCAAGTGTGTCACCCGAAGGCCATTTGAGATTGTTCATGCAGATTTGGCAGGGCCATTTACACCAACAGCTGGGCAAAATAGGTTTGTCCTGGTGATTGTAGACAGGCACACCAGGTTCTCTTATGTCTACCTGCTGAAAGAGAAGAGCCAAGCAGCAGATAAGTTCCATCAGTGGGTGAATGCTATTGAGAGGGAATTTCCTTACAAGGTGGCTAGTCTGCTGTCAGACAGAGGGGGAGAATTCCTGTCCAATAACCTGCAAGCCTGGTTGCATAAGAAAGGCATAAGGCATAAAACCACCAACCCTGCATCTCCCGGGGGGATGGTCCTGCAGAAAGAAGAATTGGGCTGTTAAAACAAATGAAGGACTGTATGATGGAGGATGCCCAAGCCCCAGCAGGACTTTGGGGAGAAGCAATTGTAACAGCAAACTACCACTTAAATAGGATGTGGAGTTCCAGTGTGAAGCAGCCTCCATACTACCTATTGTACAGTAGAGCGCCAAACCTGAGGCATCTACGTGTTTGGGGTCAGTTTGCAAGTGTGTATGTTCCCCCAAGCTTCAGAAAGGCTGGAGAGGAGAAGTCTAGACGGTTATGCTTTGTGGGATATGAGGGTAATAAATATAGATTTCTACACCATGCTAACAGAATTGTTATTCTAGGAGTGCAAAGTTTGAAACCTATTCAGGATGGGATAGGCTGCACTGTAATGAAGAGGTGTTGAGTCCCCTGGGTAAAAGTGTGAAAAGTCTGCACTGTGACCAAGAGGTTTTGATTCCCCTGGGTAAAAGTGACAAAGGTGTTCCTGAGAACAGAGGGGCAGTGATGTCTGATGAGGAAAAGGACAGTGTCCCGGACACGCTTGAAAGCTCTGAAGATGGAGGAGCATTGACGTCTGACAATGAAAAGGAAAGTACTGAGGAGGAGAAGCCAAAAGTATCACATGACATCACACCAAGAAGCTCAACACCGCCACCTCGTGTCAAACCTGCATTTATGATCAAGAGAGAGCCTTGCCCTGAGACCAGCAGTACTTCCAGCAGTGGTTCCAGTGAAAGTGGATCAGGAAGTACTGGAAGTACTCAACTCGCTGAGTCAGGAAGTAAAGTTATACTTATCCCTATAAGGTCAGGAGGAGGGTATTTTGCTGTCCTGTGTGACTGAGGCAGAAAATTCGAGTGTAGGACTACATTCAGGTGTGATATCAAAATGTGAGGCAAATGATCCAGGATGGGATTTTGTATTTGTGGATTTGCTCACAAAGACCCTTCCAGTAGCAAGCCATGAAAAGCTGGCAGGTAAACTGGGCCTTGCCACCAGAGTGTAAGGTGGAAGATCAATTGTACCCTTGAATGTATATACTGTGTGTATTATGTAACATGTATTGTATGACATGTATGGATTGTGAAAATGTCCTACACAGTGGCCTGACCATTTTGAAGGCGATTGTCAGAGATTACAGGCAGGGAACCCTGGGAAAATGATCAGCCCACTGCAAAGATGTTGCATCATGCCCCAGCTGTGGGTAATTGCAAGGTTGCATAAGAGACTGGGGTCGTGTGTAGATGGTAGAGGGAGGTGTGCAAACCCTTACCTGGTTGGTTGTAGATATGTATATAAGAAAGCAAGCCCCTGTCTGTATTTTCTGTTGACCAAACCTGGCGCAAGCTCTTGTCTGTCTGTCCTATGTTTGTACATAACGGAACTTTGCTGCAAGATAAACTGCCTCCTGTTTTGGAAGAAAACTCCTCCGTGTGTGAGTATCCTTATTGGGGAACAAGGTTGCTGCTGTTGGCTAGCTGTGCTCTGGCTTTTCTGCTGCATTTCTGTGGGGCTGAAACTCCTATCATCCCCCATCACAAATGGCAGGAACAAAAGAAACTACAGTGTGTTTCAGAATTGAAATAAGGAGTTAAGAAAGTGAAGTGTTTGGGAGTGAATATAATAATGTGAACAACATGATACAATGTAGTTATAATCAGGTTTGGAAAAAAATAATCAGATATTGAAATGGTTGCATAAGAAATGCCTTACCAGAGTAAGAGTCTTTAAAATGAAGTTGTTCCCAAAATTATTACAGCTTTTTCAGACAATTCCAAAAACAATTCCATTAAAGATGATTAGAAAATGGAATAAGAGTAAAGATTAGATTGCAGGGGGGAAAATTCAGATTATCAAATATATTACTCTATACCTTTCAAGACAGAAGAAGCTGAGGAGTTCAATCCTTAGAATTATATTTTGAGGCAACCCAAACAGTTAAAATTTTAGATTTTGAATATGCAGGGGAAAAAGATAGGTTAGAATTAAAAAATATGCCAATAATATATCTATATTTCAAATTAAACCAATGAGTAAGAAGGCAATGGATGTAAAAATGGGCCCCTTTCTATCAATTTTACATGTACGGAACAAATAGTATAGAATTATACAAACAGAACATTTAGAAATGATATCCAATAGAATGTTTAAATAAAACTGGAAATCAAGAGTTAGGAAGAGTAATTAAGGAAATACAGTATAAAGTGTATAGAATGATCGGTGATTTATTTGAAGAAAAAAGAAAACTGATTGAGATTGAAAAACTAATCCAATTAATTGATAAGAAATATTGGCTCCATTTTGGATCTCCCAAATAATTAAGATTAAAGACATAGAGATTAGACAGCAATGATTAAAATTAATTGGCAAATGGTATAACCCCCCCCCCACCAGGTTTCAGTGATGAATAAAAATCTTCCCTCAGACTGTTGGCACGGACGTGGGCAAAAAAGGACATACATACGTCTGTGTTGGGAGTGTCCCTTCATACAAAAATTTTGGTTAGAAATTATTCAAGAGATAAATAAAACTATTGGGAGAAACCTCCAATTTAATAAAGGGAATTGCTTAACTCTGAATTTAAGAAAACTTAAGAGTGAATAAGCTAGAATATTATGTAATGAAAATTCTTTCAATGGTGGTACACACTGTAATAGCATTGGGTTGGAAAAATAAACAACATTGGGATAGAAGTAATTGGTCTTATTGTATAGCAGGATATTTGTTATTTGATTTTCTAAGGGATTGAAAAGGAAAACGATGGACAAATACAGGAAAAGAGCTGGTGGGATAAGCGGGGCTTTTCGACTGAGAAAGTTAATGGCAAAAAGGAATACAAAGAAGTGAGTAAAACTATTAATAAGATATTCCACGTTGTGAGTTCATAGGTGAGACCTGCTACCAGCCAAAGGGACACAAGACGCATGGATGTGGAGAGAAAAAGACTACAACTTTATTTGGTTACAGCTGTTACGGAGTCGGCATGTGGGTGGATTCGGATCCAGGCATTGGCCAATCTGCCTGTTGAGCCCGACTGTCTAGCCACTGCCAGAAGCAGAGTGGTAGCAGGCACCAGAACCACCCAATCACCCAAGTAGTGCAGGAGACGCTTGAAGCGAAGCAAGTGTCTGCCTGGGAACAGCCTGCTTAAATAGCCCTTTCCAGGACCAGGGGGAAAACTACCAGCAGAATCTGGCCTGGGAAAGGAACAGCCAATGAGCTCACACCAAGGTTTAAACTTATTGGCTGCCCGAGAAAAAAGCCCCAGAATACAAAGCAGGCCCCATAGCCTCTCGGGAAGAAGGAAGTGACTGCCAGCATACGAGGAAGACTGTGTGGCAGTATGCAGCTGCCCCAAACCACAAAAATGCTGCCTGGTAAGTCAGGCAACTGCATTTATAGTTAATGGATATCGAAACATGGCCATCGTGGAGAATGAGGGTGGGAGACAAGCATCTTCTTTTTATAATATAGAACTATTTTGTAATGATTTATTGATTATGTTGTATGGTAGTATCAAGTATAAAAATAACAAATAAAGCAAAAAAACAAAACAATTAATTGTAGCTGCAGGAGAAAGTCTCCTGGTGTTGAGTCTGGACAAAGACATTTTCCTGCTTGAGGGTGTGGCAAAAAATAGTGTTTCCCTCCCTCCCAAAGGGAAAGCAGAGAGCACCAGACAACAGCCAAGATTTTTTGGCGCCTTAGACAGAAAATCTCAGAAGCACCTTTCCCCACTTCCCTGAAGTAAAACTACAGCAACAACTTAAATAATTACCAGTCTCCTGCTACCATTTCATGAATATTCAAAATCAGCTTGCTGATGGTAAGGCTCATCCAGTCAGGATTACTTTGTGTGTGACAGTGGATGTCCATCTCTCCTCAGCTTAGCTTCCCATGCTTTAAATAAATGAATAATAGATTATGTGCTAAGACAACTGCCTAATCTGTTATCACATAAGACACTTACCTGTGGCTGAGAATGTACAAGGCAAGCAGCAGGTCAATCAGGCAGCAGAAATAAATTCAAATGACAAATTCATTTGACAAATGATAACATATGCATGTGTACACATTCACACACACCCACCCCCACATCCCCACACTTCATTGCTTGTAACAATAACTGCCTTCTGTAACTGGCTGTCGCAGGATGATTTATAACAATGATAAAACTTTTAAGAGAAAAGATAAAGTCCTATAAACTACCAACTATAGATATCAAAGAACATGATGTGTCAAACTGAGGAAACATGATGTACAGCAAGCTAAAAATATTTTGCAGAGTGTTATCAGGATACATTAAATCAGCATAAATTCACCAAATCATAAAGAGGTGAATGAAACATGGATCCCAGGTGATTATTTCATCTTTTGGTGTGCATTTATACTTGGCATGCCTACCGTGCCCAGAATGTGACATAGAATGCTTGCATTATTGGCTGATGTAAATTTCCAATACTTTGCTGAGGCTTATCAGCAGTGCTTTGCAAATTTTGCACTCTTTGCACTCTTGTGGAGTATTTGCTATAGCAGTGTACCAGTCAAGGAATCCCTGCATGCCCCTTTAGGATGTGTGGGAGTTGCAGCACTGTAAATTGAAGACTGACCTCCTCAAACTGTGACTGCTGAGTGAAGGAGGTTTAAAATTTCCCACCTCTCCATATTAGGATCTTGATCCAAGCCCACCAACTGCTGCCTTGGCAATTTGCAAAAACCTACACAGGCATACATAGAAATGCAGCTCTGAGTGAATAGTCGAGAATAGCGCCATCTTTCTCCAGTGACTGTGCACTGGAGAGAGGGACCAGTAACAGTGGACAATGGACAAGTCAATGGACAAGACTTGTGGACAAGTCAATGGGCAAGACAAGTGAGGTCTTAAAAGCTAATAAATTTGGATTCTTTCATATTCCTCCAGTTAACCACAAGGTTCTCCATTGTTTCAGCAAAGGTTAAACATCGCAGGCAAATCAGATGGGTCAAGCTGGTAAATCCATGTTACAGTTGAGGAACATCAAGGCTGAAAGATGGCTTTGCCAAATGAACCAGTGCCTCCATGGTAAAAGTCACACAGACATCTGCTGGAGAAGTGAACAGGGGCAGTCAAGAACATAACAAATTGAGAGGGTGGTCAGCAAAGGACACATGATATCGTTGTTCTTAACTGTTATCAAGTCAACTTTGACTCAATGGTGTTCCTGTGAATGAAAGACTCCAAGTCACCCTGTCATCAACAGCCCAGCTCAGCTATCGCAGGTTGTTGCTTCATTGATTGAGTCTGTCCACCTGTAATGAAGTCTTTCTCAGTTTAGTCATCTTGACTTCTACAGAGAATTAAGGCTTAATTTGCTCTAGGACCCATGTATTTGTCCTTCTGGCAGTATAGGGTACCAGCAGAACACGTGACATAGTCACATAGAGCAATGCTTCCCAACCCTTTTTCATGTGTGCAATGCTTGGCAGTCCATTTCCATAAATTGTACCCCCCTGCCACTACCCATGGAAAGAAATGCAGAGTGTCAGGCAAGCCATCCTGTTCAGATGTCTCCATCCCATTGTGCCTTGTTACCTATCTAGATGCTCTCCATGGTCTCAGGATCTGTTTTGCTCCTGGCTGAAGGCACAGGATGGAGTGACTTGTGCTGCATGTCCCTTCCTCAGATGGATTTGGGGCAGAGCTGGATGTCTCCACCAGGTGTGATCGTTCCTCATAGAGAGCAACACAAGGAAGAGGGAGAGAAGAAACTATGCACACAAAGCTCAAGAAGCCACATAGCGTGGGCAGGGCTATGGCCATTGCAACTCAAATAAAAAACTGTTTGTGCATACACATGTGAGAAAAATTCTTTTTTTTTTTAAGTCTTTGACAGAGATCCTACATGGGCATGCTGTTCCGTGTCCTCTCACCAGGTCCCTGCTGCTCTCACTAACCCTTGAGAAAAAGAGGGGAGAAGGTGATTCAGACCACAGAGAAGCAGCTGGCTGCAGCTTGGTAGGAGGGGAGCTTTGAGGGTGTGCTTTCAAACAACAGCTCAGTGAAGCCAGATCTTTATGGTCTAAATGGTCTCCCTACTCTTTTTATTTCCTTCTGTGAGAAAGAGCTGTAAAGCAGAGACTTAGGTACATGTTAGCTGCACTTACACAAGCATAAATCACTAAGAAGATGCTGGTCATTCTGGGCATGGAGCATGAATCACACACAAATAGGACAAAACATACCTTTCTGGAAAACGATTTCAATAATAGATGTTACTAGATGGCTTTCAGAAAGTGCCTGTTCACACACTCTAGCCTTATTAATAGGGCTGTTGCAAGGATGAAGTTAGAGGACCATCTGCAATTCTTGGAGGACTGGTAGAATACTACGTGTGCTAAACAATGGTAGAATTGCAGATGCAGCCTTTGATTAACAGATTAATTAAATTTTGACTTGATTAATGAGTAAGAGTCAGTGTTAATTGGGGTGGCCAGTGAGGACAAATGTTAGTGAAGCTGATTAACTATTAATTACAGTAACACTTGCTTATTTCTAGGATGATTTGGGACTTGGTGGATTAATTGTAATGGAATGTAGGGGGAAGTTATTAAAGAGAACCCTCCACACTAAAATGTGTATCTGTTTATTTAATAAAGTATATTTGTTACAAACATGATTTATTAAATTTTAGTACTGTATCCCAAAAAGATCCTAATATTAAGTCTTTGGTAGTAACTGAAAGTTAAATTTAAAAGCAAGTAAATTGAAACAATTGAAAGCCCTAATTGAAAGCAATAAAACTAACATGCAGCAGATATATCAATGGTTAGGATTCCCATTGTGTGTTCTCTCTCTTTCAGGACAGCCAGTGTTGTATAATGGTTTGAGTGTTGGACTGCAGCCCTGGAGACCAGGGTCTGAATGCCCACTCAGCCATGGAAAACCCCTGGGTGACCTTGGGCAAATCATACCCTCTCAGCCTCAGACAATGACAAAGGCAAACCCCTTCCGAGCAAATATTGCCAGGAAAACCCCATGATAGAATCACCGTAAGTCAGAAACAACTTGGAGGTACACAACAACAATATCAGCAGCAGCAACAAAAATGGTTGTTGTTATTGTATTCAAGTCATTTCTGACATGGGGGCCCTAAGGCAAGCCTGAGAGACAGCACGATATAATAGTCTGAGCACTGGACTACGACCCTGGAAATTCCCAGCTCAGCCATGAAAATCCCTGGGTGCCCCCGAGCACGTCACACATTCTCAACCCCCAGAAAACCCCACAACAGGTTCACCTGTAAATTGGAAATGACTTGTAGGTACACAACAACAAAGGCAAACCTATCATGAGGTTTTCTGAGGCTGAGAGTCTGTGACCCACTCAAGGTCACCTTGTGGGTTTCCATGGCCAAGCAGGGAATTGAACCCTGGTTGATTCTCTGCTTCGTCTCCACGATCATAGTCCAGTGCTCAAGCCAGGACACTACACTGGCTTTAAATACACTAGGCATATTTCTGGATAACAGTGTCAACCCCTCTGAACTGGATCATTAACATTTCTCTCAATCTGAAATCTAGGTACTTGTATTAAAAACTATGACAGCAACTTCAAAAGTTAAAAAGAGAGAGAGAGAGAGAATTAGACTTTACCAGGAACAGCAAAACTTTCCCTGCCTCTAGTATAATAATATCCTTGAACCTCTGGACAATCTTCAGATAGCAATTGCAAGCCTATTAGTCTTAATGCAAAAATAAAATCAAATAAAAATCAGAGTGCCGTTGTCTCTGATGGCATTACTGGCTTCTTCATAGGGCAAAAGTTCACTGTAGCCATCCCCTTCTCATTTAAGGCTCAATGTATAATTGCATGATTGGCTTCTGGGATGAAGTGTTCAGTGATATCTACACAGACTCTTGAAAGGCTATTTTTTGGACAACTGCTCACAGAATCCCAACCGGCACGGCCACTGGTAAAGGTACCTCTTCACAGCTGTGTACCTATCAGTGTGAGAGTGCCCTTCATTTCCCCTTTGTTAGCATTCCTGCTGATGCAGCATTGTGGAAATTACTGAGCAAGGATTTTTTTTTAAAAGGGAAGTGAAGCACTCTAACAATAACTGTGTGTGTTCTCTCTTTCTTTCTTTCCCTCTCTCTCTCTCTCTCATTCATGCACGCACACGCACACACACGCGCACACACACACACACACACTGACAGGGGGAGGGGGAGAGAGAGAGAGAGAGAGAGAAATATCACTCTCCTTGCCCAACGTACTGCAATGGAAGGGACAAATTAATAGATAGTTTAATAATAGCTGAATTTAATCAATAGTTGAAGAACAGATATTTTAATTGAATTTTAACAATAACATTATGGATGTTTTAGCATAAGGTCATCTTTTAATCTTTCCCTGATTAATTTTGTAAGCCAGTTTATGGCTGGGTTCTGGAGACGGAGGAGCAAGACAGAGTATACATTTTTAAAAATATTTAGATTGCCTGTGGTTTGAGCTTCTCTGTTATGGGAAAGCTTTTGAAATTAGGCCTAGGATAAAGGATGTCCAACTCTAGGGTTTCTCTCTCCATATCCAGTAGCCTCCACAGCCATTGACATTCTGTAAGTCCTGAGATCTCATGGGTGCTTGCTGTACTGCTTTGAGCTGTGCTGCTTTAAACCAATATTTAAAATGTAATATTAATTTATGTTTTGAAGAAAGAGAAATATTTCACTAAGGGAAATATCTCGCTAAGGATTCTTCCTGGATTTGCAGCTGGAAACACATAAACCACAAATTTATTGGCAAATCGAGTATTGATTTCTGCTGTCATGTTCATCTTTCTGTATTCACTGCCTAATAGATTTACTTCTTCAATGCTGGGCAAAATAAAATTGCTCCACAGTTGGGAGTTCGGGTTTTTACAGAGCTTGGAAATAGTTTTTGGACTACAACTGCCAGAATTTCCCAGCCAGAAGTAACATGTTCAAGCTCTGGGCACTAGGTGGCTGCACTTGCTGTTTCCTCTTGCTTCAGAAGTCAGAGGATCAGCCTCAGCAAATTCTGCCCGCCCCAAGCCCTCTGGTCATCAAATCCCCATCTACTGCAGGGAGTCGCAGACAGCCCTCTCACTTCGTGCAGGTCTTGCAAAGGAGAAGTGGAAGCAGCACAGCTGTCTCCTGCCTTAAAACACTGGGCTATAAAAGAGGACTCTGGCCAGTTTTCACCAGCTGGAAGCTGATAAATTGGGAAGGATAAGACTATCATTAGATTTGTTGTTCAGTTTGCTATTTTCCAACTACATCCAGCTTGCACTGCAGCTGCAAAACATGCAGCAAGGCATCTTATTATATCCTTTGCCTTCATGCAAAACTAATATATTTCAACAAAAGTCAATAGATTTCCGCTATTATCCCCTGATCATAATAAGCAGCTTAGAAAAAATGGCTCTTAATCTGGGGTCCGTGAACCCCCTGTGGCATCTTCAGAAGGGGTCCATGAAGGCTTGAAGAAATGTTATGAATTTTCACAGTTAAGAAAGAAAGAGAGAAAGAAAGAAAGAACGATGATCATACATTGATCTCAAAGAGCACAAGTCTTTTGCCCGTGCAAGATATTATTTGTACAAAGTTGCAATATCTCAGGCTGTTCAAAAGGCATGAAACTGTTTGATAACAAAAATGTGTTCAGCACTTGCTACCTCTGTTCGCCATGAGAATGTGCAAGCGAATGATGCCAGGTGGCTGACAGAAAGCACATGGTGTTTCTTGCTACCACATATACAGATAGAAGCTGCCTTGAGTTATGTCTTGAGGGTCCATGGCAACAAAAGATATTTAAATGGGGTCCATGATAAAGAAAATGTTAAGAACCACTGGCTTGGAAGAACGGTGAAGTTCAGTAGCTTACTTACATAACATGGTAGTCTGCCTAGGATTTAGGATGGAGTCTTTAGAATCCCAGAGGTCACTATTTCTGATTGACTGGTGTGCTTGTGTTACTTTCCTTGTTCTCTATTGGGATGTGTGACATATGTTGCTTGCTTTACTGAGGTTGTTTTTAAAATGGAAGTGGATTAGAAGGACTGGGTTGAGTGAAGTGTGTGTGTATGCACATGCCCCCCCACACACAGGGGTCCAGGAGGATCCTGAATTTGCTAGAATTCTTCAGAGAATTTGCATAAATAAAATGTGCTTGTCTTAGAAAAATTGAATTCATATCTTCTACATTTTATTCCCCTTTCCCCTCATGTTTCCAGTTATGGATGATCATAGGCTTTGCAAGTGAAGCACACACAGACACAAACACATAAAAGTACTAAAATTAGCTATAATGCTGTGGTTCTTTTTTGTTTTCTCAGCCTGCTTTCTTTCTTTCTTTCTTTCTTTCTTTCTTTCTTTCTTTCTTTCTTTCTTTCTTTCTTTCTTTCCGTTGCCTCCTGTCTGTCTCAGGGCTGTGACTCAAGGCAGCATACAACAAGATGAAAAAAGTAAATCATTACAGATCAAGACAGATGAAAAAATAAAATGAAATAAAATTATAATACCGAAACTCTACTGCATTCAAAGAAACAATTTGAAAGCCTGAGTGCCATTTGAAAACACACAGCACTGCCGGTAATGAAAATGAAATATACCTTTATTATGAATATCTTTTAAACATTAATCCAAAGTATCCTAGCTCCTGATAATATCAACAACAATGGAAACAAAGTGCGTTTGCCTTAGTCACCGAGCCCAACAAGCTGCTGGCTAAACATATCAGATTCTGCTATGAATCTGATGGCTTCCTATTTGGTATTTGCTGTTGTGCTATTACCATTTATGTCTCACTGGCCCACTCTCCCTCCTTCTACTTTGTCTAGTAGCAACAATTCAACAGTTCAGTAGACCAGAAAGCACTGTAACCACCATACTTGATCTCTGGAATTGGTCTTATGAAATAGCAATAAACAACCAGAAGCAAAAACTTGCATGGAGATGTAATTATTATAACCAGAATTTTCTCATTAGTTTTCTGCTTTGCAGTACCACATTATGCAAAAAGAGATGGGGAGAAGGAGGGGACAGCTCTTCAGTGCATGTTTTTGAAGGGTGGGTATAATAGTGAAAACACACGCACATTAGAAATGAAAGCAAAAACCTAACATGAAAAACCAACACTAAAATATCAGAGGAATTAAAGAATTAAAAGTACTATGAAATATTACAGAATTGGAAAAGTCCTGAGGAAATAAAAAGGTCAGTGCCTCGGTAAAAAGACACAAGAGAAATACATACAGGATTCGGGATATTATTCCTTTTCCAAACAAGTTCTCCACCAGTAGGAAAATACACACACACATGGTTTTCCCTGCAGGCCTTAAAAAAAAAGTGAAAAAATGGTTTGGCATTAGCTCAGTGTTTTAATTGACAAAAGGTGATTTCCCCTTGAAGGGAAAAAGATTTGAGACAACTTTGTGAAAATTCATCAGTTGGACTGTATATTCTCAGCCAGTGCTTCTCAGCTGGTTGACGTGGGAGGACAGGAAATATGCTTTGTACAATATTAGCAAAACTATGGAGGTTGCTTTAAAGTCCCATGGATAACCATGTTTTTAGGGCTGCAAAATCCTACATTTGTAAATTCTGTATTGCATGTGTGTGTATCTTACAGATACTGTATCTATTCACATATTTGTATTATTATTATGTATGCTCTGCAGTGATCTTTGGCCACAAGCAATAAACTGGTATGATGAAACAATACGAAGTGAGACCTGTAACGCAGAATGCAGGTAGAACTACAGAATCTCTGGAATTGGTCTTATGCAGCCAGCCACGCTCCCTTCCAGGGTGCTCTATGGCATCTTAGATGGTGGGGCCTGTTTCTGTAATCTTTTTCAAAGAGAGGCTAGACAGCTATCTCCTGGGTATGTTCTGGCTTGATTTTGTGTATTGCGGGAAGAGAATTGGAATGGATGGTCATGGGACCTCTTCCAACTCTATTCTGTTCTTTTTTTATATAACACTACATAACACAGCACAGTATTACAAGACTACTTATCCACACAACTACCCAACTACCACACCGTAACACCAACCAACCAACCAACCAACCAAAGAACAGAATAAATGCAATCATAACACAAATACTCTCTCTCTAAAACTGATTTACTACTCTCTCAGCGTAGACTATATGTCATAATATTAAAATCAACTTCTATTAGTCAAAGATCCTCTAAAAATCACCTCCAGTGCTAGTTTTACAATATATTAATATTCAAAACCAATAGTTGATAGGGAATTCTTTTTGACTTCAAAAAAAATGTATTAATGGATCCCAGTCTTTCACCAATGTCACCAATTTTCTCCCTCTCAACAAAATTGTTAATCTATCCATTTCTACTAAGTACATCAGCTTAGACAACCAGTTTTATATTGTTGGAAGTTGCAATCTTTGCACATGCTGCAAAATATAATTTCCAGTCAGGCAGCCCTGATCCTCTCCTATGTTTAGCATTTGTAAATTCTTATATTTAACACCAAACACATTTCAATACATCACCCTGATGTTCTTTCAGTAATAGATAATTTGTTAAAACTGTAACTGTTTGAAATAGATACATCATTCTAGGTGGGACATTCATTTTAATTACTGAAATTCTACCCACTAATGATAACTTTAGTTTTTCTATCTTTCCAAATTTTTCTTAATCTTATTTCACATTTTGATGAAGTTATTCTTCAACAACATACAATTCATATTTGTCAAAGTGACAGCCAAAGATTTCATCTTTTTCCATATTAAAATTAGATTTCTAAAACAATACCTCTTTCTCTGATCTTCTCATATTTTTGACAACATCCTTGTTTTCTGATTATTTATCTTGAACCTTACCATAGACCTAAATTCTTTTGTTCTTTCCAACAACTTCTCTATGCATTCATGGAGTTCTTTAAAAAAAAATCACCGAGTCATCGGCAAAGCCACTTTATTATATTCTTCCTTCTCAACTCTTATTCTCTTGTTTGCTTCATCTTCTCTAATTCCTCTACTCAAAACTTCCAAACCCACGATAAAGAAAGTGGGCATCTTTATTTTGAGTCTTGCATGAGTTACTCAATTCTCTATGAATCTAAATATGCACAGTTTGTTCTTTATAAATTGCCTTTATCCATATGGTGAAATTATTCCCAAATGACATCTTTTCAACAACTCAGAATAAAATATCTCAATTAAATAGTCTATTCTAAAATGTTCAAAACACACCTTGTATTCTCCCATAATTGTCTGTTAGGTAAAAAACCCCAGCATGGTCTCTATGTATAAAATCTTGCAAAAAATTTTTAAATCTATCCACCAAACTAGTTGCAAAGGTTTTATTGGCATTATTTAACAAAGAAATTGGTCTGTAATTCTGAGTCCCAGTCAAATCCTGTTCTACTTTCTTTCCAGGACTCTGGATTTTTTGTTTTTTACTCCAAAATTGAATTAACTTCTGTGGAGGTAAATATAATTGTTCCTCAAAGATTTTACAGTGAGAAGCTCTTAGGCCATTCAGTTCCAGAGCTTTGCCAATTTTAATTTTCTTAACAGCCTCATCAATTTCATTTTTTACTGGTGCATTCATACTTTGTTTCTGAAAAATCTGAAATCCTGGGTAAGCCTTGTTTATCTAAATATTCCTCAGTCTTCTTCAAAGATGTCTGTTGTTTCTTGTATAGTTTTGTATAATGTTGATAAAACTCTTTTCTGATGTTGTTTCGATCACATATAATCTCTTTCCCACTTTGTAACCTTATCATGAGTTTCTTTTCCCTTTCTTTTCTCCATTTGTAGACCAACTACCTTGCTCGTTTATTGGCAAATTCAAAATTCTTTTGTTTCATAAATCATAATTTTCCCTCAGTTTCTCCCATTATCATCACTGGAGTTTGTTTCTGTAGAATCTTAACTTGATTGAGTAACGTCTTGTCTGTAAGTGACTTCTTCAGCTCCTTTTCTTTTCTCTTGACTTCACCTAAAAGCAATTGTAATTTCTTCTGGCATCTCCTTTTGATTCCTGCATTCTATTGTTTTAAACTATCCCTCTGTGCTCTTTTCTAGGTTGTCCTCAAAAAGAATTTTGAGGAGAATTTTTTTCTTATAGTCCTTTACCATCATTTCTTCTTGGAGTAAAGAGTCATTAAGTCTCCAACAGCCTTTTAGTCCTTATCCTTTCAAAATTAAAGTTAGTGGGTTGTGATCTGAAGAAATGCTGGGTAAAATGTCATTTTTTTATATCCATGGCCAGTGTGTTTGAAATTAAAAACTTATGAATTCTTGAAAAAGGTTTATACCTTTCAAGAAAAAAAAAGTATAGGCCTTGGCATTGCCATATTTAAATCCCCATGCATCAACCACCTCCAGATTCTCCATCATCTTAAAAGGACTAATGGGCAGCTTTCTTGGCAAATCTTAATCTCGTTTTTTCAGACTGTCTCTATATTGCAGATTAATAACTCCATTCCAGCAGTTTCAGATTCTCGAAGGGCTAGCCCAGTAACTTTTCATAGGAACTTGCTTTATTTTCCATTGTTGCATATGATTCTATGATCCTATGACCTTCAAGCTCTTAACTCTGGGCTGTCCCATGTCATGGTCTTTCTTTGTCATTGGAGTCTTTATTGCCCGTGAATTCATGCAGCCAAACACCTTCTTAATGTTGCCCTTCTAAAAGAAGGAAGGAAGGAAGGAAGGAAGTTACTAATCACTTCTATCTCAAATTTGAAGTACCATTCTAGTGCTGATCTGAAAATGCCACATCACTTCCTAGTGACTTGTTTGCAGGCAGAGATAGCGCAGTACCAGCATCTACTCCACTGTGAGAGTGAGAGGGTGAGAGGGTGAGAGGATGTACTTCTAGACATCTGTGAGGGATTGCTATGACAAGTGGCAGTGACACTGCTTTATTTCTTTTAAGAAACATAATTTGGCTGCCACTGCAAGTGATGACAAGTTTCCTGGTCTCTCCCTACCATCTCATTTTGAATGACGCTGTCTTATGATGTAGCATTGTTCCTAAGGTGCTGTTGGAAAAAAGATGTTGCACTCTGCTTTGCCCAATAAACGAGTAATGGAACAATGAGATAAAACAGTTTAGAACATGCAGTCTGACTGATGAGTTTTCAGAGAGTTTTCTCAAATCTTCATTCCTGCTTTTCTTCTGAGTAATGCTTCTGGAATGGTGTTCCATCATAACATAATTCTCAAAGAGCTACTGTTACTTGTGGCAGCAGCCAAACATTGCTTTGGCATCTCAAACTGATTAGTTTTTAAACTATGGTTTACTTAACCTAATCAACATGAAATTGTACTTATGAAACTGGTTTGTGTTAGTTACCAATTGTACTCAAGGTGGGAGAAGAAGCATATAAGCCTGAGGCTCACAGCAGCTAAGTTTTGAATAATGTTAGAACCTGGAAGTAATGCATTATTGTAGCAGTAATGTTACTTTTAGCAGTAATTTTACTTTTTGTCATAATGAGATATAATAATTTGCAAAATAAAAAAATAGTAATAATGTCATTCCATTTTGTGTGTAACATGTAGCATTTACCCTTTACTTCTATCTAAAACATTGAGGTATGTGGGGCATTTTGACCATTTTTGTAACTTTAAGTTTGTTTTTAAAGCTAATTTAAAAGTAATCAAAAAGTAATATGCTCATAAGTGTTTAGTACTCTTAAAGTAATGAATAATAATGAATTCTTCCCTTCCTTTGGAAGGAAGAATTAGTCATGTCCAGTATGTAACTTTAAAAAAAAAAATTTCAACCTTTGGCTCAAAATTGTGTAAAGCCAGTCACTAAATACTGAACAGGACATTAGGATTCCTAAAAGAGGAACAAGGCATACCCTTCACAACATTTTCAGTTTGTCAAAGTTACTTTATTGGACTACAGCTCCCAGAATGGATAATAACTATACTAGCTGTGAGATTCTGAGACTTTTAGTACATAAATATAACTTTTCCAGACTTTTCATTTCACTGATAAAAATGAGAATTAAAAACACTCAGAATAATAGAGTCCAAGATTGCACCTTCCTGCATTATTTATTAATAACCAAAGGCTCTATTCCATGTACTTACATTCTATTCATGTGCTTTACAGTAGTTTTTCTTTCTGTTTTTTTAAACAGGCTTTTTTGTTGAAGTTATACAGCCACACCTCAGGAAACGAGGTGGATGTATTCCTGGGCATTCCTTAACAGAAAATCTGGTAACAGAGGCAAAAATAACATATAAAAAGAACAGGGATGGGTTTATACACCACCAAAAATAGCAGCTCAACATATTTCAGCAAATTTTTTATTCAGAACTAAGAATATGCACATGTAAAATGAAACAATAAGGTCACTCAAGCCAGGTAAGTGTTTGTGTAAGTAAACTACATGATTTTGAAACTTGTAGAGACAACCTGAACGCTTCTTCCAAAATGTAAGCAGAGATATTTTTTTTCTCCAGACTCCACATTTCTTATGATTTCTATGTTGATGGCCGAGTATACAGATCTATTCTTTTTAAATGCTGAGTACAGCTGGTGAGGCAGGCTTATCTGCTGTTTCCCCTTTCCTCCATTTGGCTGTTTATATATGCTGTAGGCAGCTGCTGTTTACCGTGCCAGCTGTAGGCAAGAACACACAGCTATAGCAGGATCAGCTAGAACAGTATCCAGTTCTTTATCAGCTGAAGCTTTATTGCCTTGCTTAGTGCAGACATGCTGCTGCAACCCAAAATTGAAATTCTATGTTTTCCCAGGCCTCCTTTATCATCCTCCCATTCCTTTATAACCCTTCCAGGGCTGATGATGCAAATAAAAAAAAATCTTCCAGCTAGGCAGAGTAAAAGGAAGAAAAGGCAGCTGGGTAGATAAAAAAAGGCTTTGGATAAAGGAGCATTTTTGTTTACAGAGGTATGTCTGCATTAGGAAAGGAGTCACCCTAAAATCTGTTACCAATAGTTTAAAGCAAAGCTTCCCTGACTGTGAAATAAGTTAGGGACTACATGGCATCCTCGTGTTTATGCACCATCCATGACCAACCCACAAAGCAAAAACAAGAATAGTGACAGGGACTAGTAAACAGATAAATTGGGCACTTGGAACACATAAAGAAAAACGAGATGTTTAACAGCTGGGATGGAGAAAGCTTCTGGGCCACATGCAGTCCTGACACCATGTTTATATCCCCAGAGCTCCCCAGTCCCCCAATTAACAGACCAAACTGCTCCAAAACATGGTGGTTTACTATTCTCCATAGCTCTTGACATGCCTCTCAACTGCCGAAAACCTAAAGAACACCTAGTTCTAAAATACAGGGAAACAAACCTGGAATTAACTAAAAATGAAAAGGAAGTGACTTGTTCATGTTCATTTTTGGTCAGTTTTTGTAGTGGTATTGCCCACCGCCGTTAAAGAGGCACATAGTAGGTTGATAGGTTTAAATAATTCAAATAAGAATAGAAGCAGGATTTGAAGCAGATCCCACATTTTTTACCCCATATGGTAAGCTGTATCTGCTCAATTCCTTCTTCTGCATTAGTAATAAATAGGTCTGGCCCTACCATTCAACAGAGTGAGGCAGATATGATCTCTGTCCATTTCTTTGGCCAATCCCCTCTTCTGGAAGACAGAACTGCATGTACTATACGGCCTGTCCTACCCTCCCTGAGGTAGACCACTGTGCTTATGTGGTAGAGGATGCTGTCCTGTCACCAGTACTGTCACTAGTAAGATTTATCTGGCAATCCAGTCAGATTCCAATCTATGGGAAGGGTGAAGAGCCTCTACCTTGCTCCTTCCCCTGCTATTAAAGGTAGAGGAGGCCTGGCATCTTGTGATACTATGGGAAACCGACTTGAGAGCGCATACAGAAAAGGGAGTGAGAATATACAGCAAATGCAATTGATACATTGGCAACATTATATTGGAATTAAAGCAAAAAGAAGATATGAAGGAGGCCGACCATTCAGTATGGACTCTGGAAGAGATTTGCCAGTAAGAGTGGAGCATGATTCTACCAGTGCTTCTGTTACCCTGATTTCTGGGGTCCCGTGGGGGACACCTCAATGTGCTCAAAATAATGGGGAATGGGAATTAGCTAGAGCACGAGCTGTAGCAATGCAAGAGGCAGGGCAACCTAGCGAGATCTTGGACCCAATGTTTACGGGGTCAGGCCGAGACAATAATCAAGCAGAAGTAAATTACAATTGTTTTCTTTATTTAAATGACAGTCACTGTGCACTTACGTACTCACTCATACAGACCTAAGAAAGTAAAGGAAGGAAATTGATAGAGGATTTTGAGAGGGATTTCTCAGGGGAAATACTACACCTGATCCTGTAGCCCAGGTAGCCAGAAGAAAGTCAGTTGGAGTGGAGATTCTCAGCATGTGGAGCTGAGGGAAAGGCTCGGCAAATGGAGCAGCAGCAAGGCGGGATGAAAGCCAGGAGTGATCCGAAGAGACGCTCAAAATCAGGGGGTCTTATAGGTGAAAATGTGCCTGTAGGCTAGTCTGTTCCCAGGGAAAACAATGGGTTTTGGGCTGGAGACAAAGGCTTCAAAAGGTCAGTACTTTGCATGATTGAATTATGACAGCGTTGTCAATAGCGCAGACAGTATGCAAACGCAGAGTGCTTGACAGTTGGATATCCAGCTCGTCAAGCTGCCTGCTCGGGGCAGGGGATCTTTTGTAAATTGCATGCATACATAATGTGATTTTAAAAGGGTACTTGCCTGGAGGTCTCCTGAAGCTGCAGTCCAGCCTGCCTGGATTAGTTTTGTATTGTTCAGCTATTTTCAGCCATGCCCGTGTGCGTGCTTGTCCGGGGGCCTCGCAAGCACATGGAAAGGAATGGGTAGTGAAGGCCAAATTCTTGATATCAAATTATATCTAATATATCACAGGCCCAGGCTAGAAACGACAGTAACACCATGTCCCAAAATACTCTCTAACTGAAGGGCAGAGATGGTAGTTGCTCAGAGGTAAAGGCTTGCTCCTTGCAAGTACAACGTTGGGATGCTATGTAGGTGAGGAAAATGATGTGTGGTGAAAGATGACTGCTTCTCATAGTACTTGATTTTCCTCACCTACATATATTTATCATGCCTGATTTTTCTGACTGGTGACCAGAAGGTAAACACAGGCTTAATTTGCAACTCTGATGACTAAGGTCCATATTTGTCAGCAAATCCTTTTGAAGAGATAAAAAGAATATTTTAAAATATCCCCAAAATAACCAAAAAAACCAGATGTCTCAATTGACAGAAAATCTGATGAGGAGAATTCTGCACTGATGAGAATGTGTTTTTGTGCAGGAAATTTGCACAGGAAGGCTTCTGTGCAGAAGCAGAAAATGCTGCTTCCTCTATAGAAACTGCTGTTTTCTGTATCAAAAACCCATGTGTGAATTTTGCAGAGATTAGTCCTAAACTAGTAGAGTGCCAGCATGGTGTAGTGGTTTGAGCATTGTGCCACAATGGTTCAAATCCCAATTCAGTCATGCAAATCCACTGGATGGCCTTGGGCAAGTCACACTCTCTCAACCTCAGAGGAAGGCAAAGGCAAACCTCCTCTGAATAAATCTTGGCAAAAACCTTCTGACGGGTTTGCTTTAGAGTTGTCGTAGGTCAGAAACAACTTGAAGGCACATAGCAACAACTACTGCTGCTGCTACAAGTCCCAAACAGCAAATATTAATTGACAGCTACCCAGTTTTCAAAGACTTTCTCACAGCCAGAAGAAATCTGCTAAAATTACTCAATGCTTGTTTTCAGAAGAAAGTCAAAAATTAAATCTCTGTGAGAGGTGAAGCACAATCCCCTTAAAATTTGCTTTGACCCTCAGAGTCAAAAGCCAAGCAAAGTTGAGCAAGCAGGTATTTCTGAGCTCTTCTGAGAGTCAGAATGGAAATGAGGAAGAGGAGAAATATGGCTTACAGCCAGCATCCTGTTGGGACCTTGAGCTGTCAGGTATTCACAGCTGATAAGTCATATGCTTGTTTGTTTGTTTTTAATGGGAAGGGACCTAGCATAATGCTTTCCTTATCCCCAAGATCTTGTTTGCACCTTATTCAGTTGAGTATGCCTGGTATACATCTGCACTCTTAGCCATTTTAGCTTATCTAGACCTGTGCAGCCTCCAATATCTGGAGGGATTACCCATCTCTTTCCATGATTTTGGCAGCCAAAGATCTGTGAGGTCCATAATAAAATGTCAGGCAAGATAATACAGGGGCACTTTCACACAACACAATTATAGCACTATGATTCCTCTTTAACTACCATGGCTGTATCCTATAGGAATCCTAGGGACTATAGTTTGGTGAGGCAGAGAATTCGAAGTATCCTTCCCTACAGCTATCAATACCAGGATCCAACAGATGGAACCACAGCAGAGAAAGTGGAATCATAGTGCCACAATTGTGTTGTGTGGAAGGGACCCAGAAGAGAAGTGAATCCACAGGACTCTTTGGCCTGAACCAACTAGAGAAGATCTGTTGAATGAGTAAGTAGTGAATCAAAACTTATTCTAAGTTCCACTGATTCAAGGGGTCTATTTAGTTGGGTTTATGCACCCCAGTGTCCAGAGAGGCGAAACTATATTCCTTTCACAAATGAAAAGAAAAAAAGCCCTCAGTTCATGCTTAGAGTATTTCGTTCAAACGTTTCAAAATCTCGTCCGATGGGCCTCTGCCCATGCTCAGAGGCTTAGCCATACAGGTGGCAGAAAGCCTCAGCCCGAGCTCAGCTTCCCCACCCCACCCCACCCCACCCTCGGGCGTAACCTTGAGATCTGGAGAAGATACCCGCGGGGAAGACCGCCTCAGAAGCGGCCGCACAGCCCAGCCGCGGGGTGTGTCCTTTGCCGTCGCTCTCCCCTCCTTCCTTCCCGCCTTTCCGCAGCGTGCCATGTGAGGGGGACGGTGTCGCCGCTCGCCTCTCTCCCACCGACCGCCTCCCCTGCGCCTGGTCGGTCGCTCCTCGCGGGCGACAGCCTCCTCTTCCTTCCTTCCTTCCTTCCTCCCTCTTCTCGCTCTCTCCCACCCGCTGACAGAACGCAGCGCTGCTGGTGCTGAGGGAGAGCCGCTGCGCCGTCGCCCGTCTCTCTCAGCAGCCCAGCCGAGTCCGCGGACAGACGCCGGAGCGGCAGGGAAAGGGGCAGCCAGCGAGCCCCGCCAGGCAAGCCGGAGAGGCTAAAATGGCAGCAGAAGAAGGCGGCGGCGGCGGCGGCGGCGGCTCCTCCACAAGCAGGCACCGCCTCTCCAGGAGACCCAACTTGTACTGCGTCTGAGCGGACGGCCGCGTGAGGCGCCTCGCTCGCCTGCCCGCGCGCCCGCCCGCGCGCCCCCGCCTGCAAGCTCCGCACCGGAGGCTTCCTCGCTTTGCTTCTCGACGGCGCCCCGGAGCCACGGTGAGCGGAGCCGCCTACTAGATATGGATATAGATATGTTTGTAATATAAAATGTTATATGTATATTTTGTTTGTCACGTGGCTTCGCCTCAATTCAAAGGCGGTTAATACCCCCCTCGGTCATTGTCATGGGGCGGGGGAGAGATAAGTCGAGAGAGGAACGATCCCCGCTTCTCCGCCTGAGATCCGCGGTCCTCCAGAAGCGGTTCTCCTCGGGCCACGATCGGCCCAGGCGTTGCTGTTTTCCCACGGAGGACCGAGATGGGGTGGGGGGACGAGAGACCACCCAGATTGCCGGAGAAGCGAGGATGGCATCGTCGTCCGCGTTTCGCCTACCGGCCGCTTCAAGCTCTGGGCTGCCTTTCCCTCCGCCTCCCGGTCCCATATCAGAAACGAGGGGGCTGGCTCGAGGGGCGTGAATTACAAGGGAGGAGGCTGAAAGGCGCGGCCACCGTCGGTAACTGAACTAGGAGGGGAGGTTGAGTGGGATGCAGGCGCCCCCCCCCCGGGAGTGCGCCAGTGACTGCATCGTCTAGCTAGTCAGCCTGCTTGTGTTCACCAGCGGCTCATAGGTGTGTGTTGCGGGGAGACGAGGGTGCAAGTAAAGGACCAGCAGTGGCACGCCCTTGTGGCTTACATTTATATCGCGCTGTGTCAGGGTGAGGAACCCACCAGGGAAGCTGAAAGAGGTGTGTGTGTGTCACTTGCCCAAGGTTAGCGCCTGATTGGTACCCTTGAAAGTGGGAGAGAACATCCCTGCTACCCTTAGTCTGGGGCCCTTGAAAAACTGTTGAGGGCTTGGATACTATCACTGAAAGGAACACGCCACATTTAAAAGGGAATTTCAAATAATCGAACTTAATTAACTCCCTCTATCATGTAGAGTTTTAGATTATTGAAAGGCAAAAGGCTTGTTGCGGCATCCAACTGAGTTGGGAGTTTTACTTTGATTGCAAGTTTAGCTGTTACCTTGTCCATGCTGGTTTTTGAAAGTTAATTTTAGGGGGATTACACAAAAGGTAAAACAAATCAAAGAGTTTCCCACATCATCACAATCTAATTTGTGCAGTCCATGTCTAACAGTTTATCCAGTTCTTTATTGGGGAACAAAGAAGAAATGCAGAGAAGCTCTAAGTTTTAAGGAGGTGCCCTGGGCAGCCCTGGTTGGCTGAGATTCCTTGCATGTGTTCACTGCCTGCTTAGGGCTACACCATCCCTTCTTGATATGTTTGCTGTGAGGCAGTGCTGGTGTAACATAATCTCGGTGTAGCTGGGAAACACAAGTGCTACACCAGATGCGGGTAAATGTCAACATTGTAGGATCTGCTTTGTTTCTTACTAGAACCTTCAGGGCCATCAGCAAAATGGTATCTCAGGAGGGCAGAGACAGATGCAGCATGATGGTTCAAGAGGCAGAACCTGTTGAATCCTGTGAACTAAATGCTGGGATCACCTGCATATCACCACACAACTCTCCTTCTAAAATGCTGGTGTTTAGAGATGCTGATAACCTAATTGAATAGGGAGAAATTTTTTTGTTCTTGCTCTGAGAATCAGAAACTGTCAGTGATTTGCTGCAAGCTGTCAAGGGGTCTGTCAGTAGATCTTGATCTACTTTCTGCTTATTTCTAGATCAGATGAAATAGTGCTTCTACTCCAGTGAATGCAAGGTACCATTAGACTCAGGGTGACATTTTACGTTACACTGAACATAAGGAAATCAGCATGAAAGAGGAGACAAGACTCCATGTGCTTATGGATGATCCAAGTTTATTCTTTAAAAAGCCCCGTGCATTTCAGCCTGTTTATACATTAATTGGCCTTAATTAGGAGGCATAAATCCAACCTACAACAGAAATTTCTGGAGTTGCTGCTGCATTTTCTTCAAGAACCAGACTGATAATGCAGTAAAGAACCTTTATTTATAGATTTGATTTATGTCCCCAAAGAAGACCTATTAATTTATAACCATGCCAAAATGTGTTGGGCTTTTTAAAGAATAAACTTGGACCATCCATAAGTATGTGAAGCCTCATCTCCCTTTTCCTGCTGATTTATTACACACGCTTTCCAGGGCATAAAGAAAGCCACTTAAATTTTCTTCTCCTTTGCCTAACATTTTGGAAACCATGTTGTAAGATTGTCACTTTCCTAGCTCAGGCATCAGTGAAGCTGGTGTGTGTGTGTGTGTGTGTGTGAAGGTGCAGATGCAGGTTTTTGAACATGATAACATCATAACATAGGCAAGTGTTCTATACTTGTTATGGAGCAGAAAAACACAACATGAGGGTATGACATCTCTTGTGCAGCTCTGGCCTTCAGATGAGGAAGGAGGCTAAAGCCTATAGAGAAAGAGGTTGCTGTGATCATATCAGTTGCAATGAGATTTTGTGTTTTAGGCAAGATTCAGGTGATGTCCAGCAACGGCTTTTCAGAGATATGATTTTACTACTCCTGTGGATAGCATCTTCTATTAAATTTGCTGATAAAAGAAATGTTAAATGTTTGTTTTGCATGAGAAAATTTGTTCTCTTTGGTGACTTTGTGGAGGCAGTAAATTTTGTGAACTTAGTTCCAAAGCTAGCTCATGTCTTACTGTTTCAGAGTTTACCACATTAAAGTTAAATGCATTGTTTGGCCTTTGTGACCTTTCTCATTCGTACATGCAGACAAAGTCTCATAAACAAAGTCACTATTAAATATGTGTGAAGAACAGTCATTCACAGGTGACTAAGATGTTCCATGTTTGGTCTCCTTAACCAAACATTAAGCCATTCAAAGTAGTAGGATCTGAAGGGATCTTTACAAGATAGAAAACTGAATGTTGAAATTGGCTGAGTAAGCCTAGAATAACATGGAAAGTCTGGATTCAAAAGATGTGACCCAGTAGTTAGCCTTCCTATGGAGTTAGTGGTGGGTGAAAGTGTATTTTGTTATTAGATCTGTTATTTGATGCACCATATATAGAAACTTGGAATTGAATGTTTTGATTTTCAAAGAACTGAAGGGGATGACCCGGTTCTTCTTTTATTAATAATGTAATTATAGGAAGACTCTGGAAAAGATATTAAATTAAGAGATGTTTCTAGTGGAGCTGATGATGGATGGCAGCAGAAAAATTGTTTCAGGGGGAGTAATGTCTGTAGATATTTCAGAATGAAACTTCAGCATCCAGTAAAGCCCAAGATGAAAACAACACTTTCTCCCAGATCAGTTTTGTTTTTCATTGTTGGCATCCAGTTTCTAGGTTTAAACATCATAATAATAGAAAATAAAGAAGGGATATAACAGGGAGAAAAAGTGAATATGTAATAATTTCTTAAAGTGGGGTGAAAAAATGGTCACCTTCAATTGTATTTTGCACCTAAGGGCCCGAAGGGGTGAAGGAGATGAGAAATAACAGCAAAAAAAAAAAAGAAAAAAGTGAAGGCTTAGTAAGATTTGCATTTGAGTAAAGGGACCAAGCCAGCATAGCGTAGTGGTTTGATCATTGGACGATGATCCTGGAGACAAGGCTTTGATTTCCCATCACCACCGCTAGTGATGCACCTTGATGGCTGTTCCTATGACAGCTAGACACAAGGTGTTGATGCTTTGATTGAGCTAGCATGTAAGGCTCTTCTACATGTGGGGAGAGGGTATTTTGATCTACTCCTTGTAGGGACGAGCCCTGTGTGTGGACATCAGTACACCTGTAAGGCTGTTTCAGGTGGCTAGTAAGAGATATATGTCTGGTGAGATAGTCTGCACAGCTTTCCTGACTGTGCTTCATGCATGCTTCTAGTGCCTGAAGTGGGACATCTGAATCTTTCTATCATTGTATTGTGAAGGGGAAACAATCAGGAAAGCAGAACTGTTAGAACAGAAATAGCTTTGAGATGAAGGACAAGAGCAATGAATTATACATTTCGGTAACTAATGCAGTATAGAATGAATGTCTGAATCTTGGTGAATCTTGAGTCTTGGTGCCAGCAGATTATACAGTCAAACCTCCACATTTGTAGGTTTGGCTTTCACGGGTTTGATTATTTGTAAGTTTCTTCAACCCTTGCCCTGTCCCCCAAGTGCTTCTTTTCCAGGGGAACTTTCCCTCTTGGTGGTCCCACTCAGGCCATACAACCCTTTAAAAACCTACCTCTGGTCCTCTTCCTCATTCAACAGCCACTGCCTGACCAGCTAAAGCAGTGGTTCTCAACCTGTGGGTCCCCAGATGTTTGTGGACTTCAGCTCCCAGGAGCCCCAGCCACTATGGTCAATGCTCAGGACTTCTGGGAGCTGAAGTCCACAGACATCTGGGGACCCACAGGTTGAGAACCACTGAGCTAAAGGATGGCTAACAGCCTGGTTACTCAGCACCACAAATCTTCTGATGCCTCCCCCTCCACAGCCAAGGAAGGTGATGGGCGAGAGAGAGGAAGTATAGGGCCGTCATGCTGATGCAACCCCTTTTTCCTCTCTTTTCTCTGACCTGGTTTAGACCGTGGGTGTCCGCTCTCCCTGCTACATGCCTTGACCCTCTTCCCATAGACACACATACACATATTTTGATATCTGAATTTTTTCCACATTTGTGTGGGGTCCTCTGTCCCTAACCCTAGTGAATGTAGAGGGCCAACTGTACACGTACCAAGAGAATACTGGTGCTAGGGCAGATTTAAAATAGTGATCAATAACTATAGATTGAAGTACGATTTTTAAAGAAATATTACAGAGGGAACTGACAGCTCTTATTTAGATCAGTAGTGTGAATTAAAAAATATGCCTGTGTCCTCATGGAGGCAATCTTGTTAAAATTCAAAGTTATTGTGTACATGCCTTTGCAATGGCAGAGTGGCCCTAATTCCTATGATTTTAGCAAACATATTTGAACGTAATTTGCTTTGAGGCTATCCTATGGTCTTGCATGAACAAGGGGACAGTTGCATGCAGCAGACTCAGTAGAGATCCCACATGGAATAACAATCCTTGGTCCTATTCACTAAAAGGCAGCTTAGGCTAGTGCTCTGAGTGTTGGACTAGGATGCTGGAAGACCAGAGTTCAAACCCCTGCTTGGCCACGGAAACCCAGTGAGTCACCTTGGGCAAGTCACCTTCTCTCAGCCCCAGAAGAACCATCCCCTCTGCCCAAGTATGGCTGAGAAAACCCCATGATAAGGAATTGCTTGAAGACCACAACAATAGATCCCATTTATTCCAGGAAGAGAAATTTACATCTTCATGTGGAACCTCAGACAATGAAGAGGGAAGTTGTAGAGTTCTAAATACCTATGCTAACGATCCTGAGAAAGGATCACCTCTCTAATCAGCAGCCAATACACCGCAGAATGTGCAACCACATGGCAGAGAAGCCACGTCTTTAGCAATAGGAGGGGGCTTTGGTCATCCAAAAGGAAAAAAACCTCCATTTTAAATGCAATGGGTAAGGAATGCAAGGAATGGGAGGAGGAAAATGGGGAGGATAAGCAAGCACGTACCTCATGAATAATCAAATGTGTGAAGTTAAAACCCATGGATGTGACAGGAAGACTGTAAAAGTACAAGCCGTTTTGCTTGAAAGTGAATGTGTTTGTCATCAGTGGAACACTTCAAAGTAAGGGCAGGTTGACCTTTCAGTGTGACAAGGGATGCATGCCTCATGACCATGCTTGTTGACAGGATTCTGGGTGTTGTAGTGTAGCAAAGCTCTGCTACACTCTATCCATGCAACCCCCTTTTGAGATTCAGAGACTGTGATATAGATCCTGTGTTTTTACCTGTGTGATAAGAAGTACAGTCATGTGCCTAAAGATGTGTTGAAACCACCTGCCAAGCCTGAGTTTGTGCATATGCATTATAAAAATAATATTTAAAATTTATATCACATTCCATGAAAGTGGAAAGTAGTTCACAGATACCTGCGTAAATCCTATTGTTAGTCTTCCATTGAATTAATTGGATTTACCTATGTACTTACTCACCTTTCAGCAAATGATTGAATTGGTTTACTCTAGTTGGGATTAAGCAAGAAGATTCCAGCCAATCAGGATTCCAGCCATGTTCATTGTATTTTATGTAATAAATTGTCTATGGAGACCAGTCCTATGCATGTTTACTTAGAAGTAGGGTCAATAAGCCTTATTCATAGTTAAGTGTGCATAATTTTGCAGTCTTAGGAACAGAGGATTTGAGGCTATGCCCAAATATATCCAAATGTGTTGCTATAAATGGTTGGCAGAAAAAAGTTATGGTTTGCTTTCCAGATGAGTAGAAACTGGAGTTATTTGTGTGAATAGCACAAATCTTCGGTACAGAGATATTTATAAATCTTGCAGCTATCTATATATTCAGATGAGTTAAGCAGTGTCAGAAATTTTTGCCCAGTTTAAGGCATTTTTTAAAAGAAAATCTTATAATCCTATCCAGAACTCTAAACCCATAGTTATTTGTCATGACTTTCCACCGTCCACTTTACATTTTGATGGAGGTGGTATACCGTTTCCTTTTCAAAACTGTAGAAAAGAATAACATGTTTTTAAAAAGCATAAATGATTTATGATTATGAATAATGATTTATTATGGGTAATGAATTATGGTTTTTTAGCAATCAAGTTCCCAAACCAGGCTTCAGCCAGTGACTTACAGACATCTCAAGTACAGATGTTGTTAGACTTAAGTTCCAGATGTCCCATCCTATACAGCCAGTGGTTAGAGATTCTGGGAGTTGTAATCCTAAAATCTGGGGACCCGCTATGTTACCCTGACATCTGGGGGTCCTTTGGGGGACACCATGATTTGCTTCAAAAATGCTAAGATTGGGGAAATTAGCGGAGCACTGGCTGTAGCCAAATGAGGGGCAGGGTAACCCAGAAGGAATTTTTACCCAATGTTTATGGGGTCAAACCAAGCGAAAAGCCAGACAAATGTACCAATAACTGAATTTTATTAATAACTGTGTTCTCACGCATCAATTCACTCACTCATGCATGCACACAAGGCCTATTGAGAAAGGAAAGAGATGAAAATTGATAGGAGATTCAGCAGAGAGGATGTAAAAGCGGTAATACTGCACCTATCCTGAAGTCTTCAGTCCAGGAAGCGCTGAGAAGAACGGAGCTTGGCGAAGAGAAGCAGCTGAGGAGATCGCTCGACTAACAGAGTGCTGGTCTGCTAGCTTGGTGGGGAGTGCTCCAAAGAGACCCTCAAAAACTGTGACTGCTTATAGGGCAGAATGTACCTTGAGGGCAGGCCCTTTCCTGGGAAGAACACTGGCCAAAATAAAGGGAGAAATGCCACACAATAGCAACTTGGTAGTACGCATGATTGGCTTATGCAGATGGACCTTGCAGTGCAGGGTTTACTAGCGCTGGAGTTGCTCAACCTAGGGAAAACCCAATAATCCATTCACGTTGGCTATTCCTTGGCTGAAAACCTTTTGTCCATGTGGACATGTTTAGCCTGAGGTCTCCTAGGGGAATATGACTGGAGATTTTCCTGGCCTGACCTATTTTCTTTTGTTCAACCTCTTTGTCTATGTACCCATTTGAGCAACCTCTCTGGCATAGCGGGCATATTTGATATCAAATTTATAGTCCCTGGGATAGGGTATGCCAGTAGGGTAACAACTATACGACAGCCCTGTCAGGTTCAGACCAGAGTTTCAAATCCTCCAGAAGAGAAACAGTTATTTAGCATTGACTGTGGTTGAGTAAAGTGAGTGTAGTGGGGTCTTTCCACTGTTAAGAGATTCCTTCTTTTCTTCTACCCCAGGCAGCTCAATGGGGAGTTTTGGTAGAAAAGAATGCAAAGTGCTATGATGATTGTCAAACTAATGCCATATTAAATGGTATATTACCATTACTGACAAAATAATTGGTTTTTTTTCCCAAGGAGATAGAATGCATTTTATGTATTTTGATTGCTTCCAAAGCAAGAAACAAACAAGAAGGCACCAAGTGCAGAAGGATAAATGAAAAGCCCATTGCATTTAAATATAAATCTTTCTTTACACACTTTCAGTTGAGCCTTTGCTCTCCAGCTATGATGCAAAAAGTCATTTTCTAATATGTTTTGTCTGGATTCAATATGTATACTTCTCTATAGTCAGAGGATTTTTTCCCTTCCTTTTCTTGATAAATTCAGTGTCAGAATTCCTGGTGACTAAGGCTTTGCTTAGAAGCATCTCTCTTTCTTTGAGGGCAACTGTAATTCAGTGAAGAACCTACAGAAGTCTAGAATGTTCTTTTAGTTTAAAATTGTTTCTTTCTGCTTTTTATCCCATGCTAACAGGGCTCACAAGTGAAATGTTCTAAGGATTGTGAGGTAATCTGTGGCTCAGGTATAGGTGGCATTTCTGCAGCAGAATCGAACCACTCCAGAAATAAACAGAGTGTTGACACAGGAGCATGAAGAATAACCTTAGGTTGGTTAACCTTCCCTCCCCAGTAAGTGTTATAAGTGGAAGAAACAGATGGTAAGGTTGTGTATGGGATCCAAACTCATCCATTAATCAGTTGTCTGGATAAACCCATTTCAGTCACCACCCTAGGAAAGGCTGAAAGCTTTTATTCGGCATGTAGTTTGCACCTGGATAAGGTGCCTGGAAGTGTGAGAGTCAGATTAGGTAACTGTTCAGTTGAATGAAGGCAGAAATTGGATAGGATTCCTAATTTTGGTTTTAATCTGTGTTTGTGAGTGAAGCTAAAACTCTTTTTTTAAAGAATGTATGAGGTATGTTAGATTTAGCATGACAAATGATTCCTCAAAAAGCATAACAGTAGTCTGAGGAAAAAGTCAAGAGCTTCTTGACTAAAGGCACTTAACATTTGCAGGCACTGTGCATGATGTGATTCCCATGTTGATGATGTATATCAAAAATTATATGGAACAGATCAAGTGTTGAACCCTTAGCAAGTCTGACAAGAGATTAAAAGGTGTTCTGGTGTCATGTCTGACAATCTAGGTGAATCAGGAATATCACCCATATTTAGTTATCAGGGACTGATACAAACACATTTAAGCTTTGTGAAGAAAAGAGCTAGCTGAAGGCTGCTACAGATTCCAACTGTAAATAAGGGCTGGCTTGTTTAAAGTCATCTTGTCCTTCTTCAGTCTGTTTTTGGAATTTTGCTTTGTAGGTGGAAGGGTGTGTGGGTGTAGACTGAGATTTGAAAGAGAGAATTGTCGTTATAAGTATCTCCCACTGCTCTTTCTAAAGTACCAATCCAAATTAATTTGCATTTACATTTTCAGGCAAGTCAAATATAGAGGACCAGCGCTGAATTCTAAATGCATCCTGACAGCTAAATTGGATAACATGTCACATAGTGATATGAGGCCTTCCCCAACGGAATAACTAGATCAAATTCCTTCTTTCCACTCCTGTTAGCCCAATAACTTAGTATAATTATATCTCTGATTAAAAGAGGAAGGTACTTTTTCCCCCTGTTGACTTCAAGAGTTTATATTAACCCCTCCAATGAACAAATATTTAAGTATTTGTGCCTGCAGCTTTTTCCTCAAAAGTTAAAGGTGATATTTTATTATTATTATTATTATTATTATTATTATTATTATTATTATTATTATTTTAACAGCCTTTTAAAAGCTTCTTTAAATTAATGTTTAATATGACTGTCAGTAGTTTAATCTCATAATGTTCCCTTTTTATGTTTTAGCTTTATTTTGTTTTTAAATTGTAAGCCCCTTTGAGTCTCAATTTTAGGAGAAAAGTGGTGGTGGTGATGATGATGATGATGATGATGATGACGACAATGATGGTTATGACCCTGGACCCTGGACTATGGCCCTGGAAACCAGCGTTCAATTCCCTGCTTGGTCATGGAAACCCACTGGTTGACCTAGGGTGCCTCACACTTAGCCCCCGAAAACCTCATGATAGGGTTGCCTTAGAGTCTCTATAAGATGGAAATACTTGAGGGCACACAACAACAACTATCCATTGTTTTAACTCTATTTTAATTCAATTTGTGAGCCAGCTTGGATCCCATTTTGGGAGAAAGGTAGAGTAGAAATCAAATAAAGAAAAATAAAAATTGAAAAGATTTCTATCATGGTTCACAGTAAAGGAAGGATCACAGTAATTGACAAAAATGTGATGATTGTGGTTTTATTAAAAAATGGTGGTGAAAGAAACACAATATTTAAGTCAGATAGGAGATAGAGATCCTCACAATACTGTTTCCTTCAAGCTTGGGCCAAGGGAAGAATCTGAACCTTGTGCTCAAATGTTGGGCATGCATACCCAAGGACATGATTCCATTGCTGGGCTCTTCTCACTCGAAAGGACCTTTCTCCAATTAGCTGTCATCACATCTCCCATTGCTGGACTGTCAGCAAGTCTCCAGTGATTAACTTAAAGAAAAAACCATTTTAGGGTTGGAAGAAGGGAGAAACAAATAAACTCTAATGCTTACTTAGTGTAAGCATAGTGGCCTACTTGCTTTGACCAGCTCTCAGAGGGCTGCTATCACTGAAGATTGCTTGACTGCAGAAAACATAAGTGGAAACCAAGGTAAGGGGTTTTAAAAAAAGGAGGGGGGCAGGAAGAGATTTCAGGATCAGTTCTCTGTGGTTGCTGTTAAGTTCTATGGACAGACTACCTGGGAATACTTCTCTTTTGGGCTCTATGGTTTCCTGGATGTTCTCAACTGTATTTTGTATTGATAACTTCTCACTTACTCGTGAACTGGGCATCGTCTCCAAAAGCTTACAGAAAGCCACTTTAGCTAGGAGTAAATATGGCAAATCAGTACCACAATTTCAAGAGCCTGCAGCAGGCTACAGTTTTTTCATATAGTGGCATATGCTATAATAACGTCATCATACCCTCATTTTTTCTTTGTTGATCATGATTTGTCTCTGATTAAACAAGTTTGGACAGAGACAATACTGGGCAGGTGAAAAATTAATGTGTACAGTATAGTTGGCTCTATCGTAGCATTTGCAACTCTGCAGTAATTATTCATCTCCAGGCTGCAATTCCACTCCTAAGCATGCTTACTTTGAAGTAAGTCTTGTTACTTGCAGGTAATATGCAAATAAGCATGTGCCATGTTGATCTGCTGACTGCAAAAATATATAAAAAAAATTGCTCATCTTGCAGTTCTCATTGTGTCAAAAGAATTCAGCATAGTGAATGTGATACAGACTCTTCGACTACAACACTTCAATTCATGTTTGTGAATCTAAAGAAAATTCTCTCACAGGAAAGGACTAATCCTCATTCCCCTGAAATGGAAAAAAAAATCAGTGTCATTTATTTCTTTAAATTACTGTGTTATTACTTAGAATCTCAGCAAGTAAGTTTGCTTTCCTCTGCTGTTACACTATATCTGGGCTGTGAAACCATTCTGTCTGTTTAGTATCTGCTACATTTTTTGTAATTAAGGCCATTTCCACACGGGGTAAGTAGAACGGTGCAGTGCGACCTCTGACGGAGGTCGTCCGCACCTTGGGAGCGGACTGGGTCGGACTACTTGTCGAAGTTCCGCACCTTAGTCCTCTCCGGAGCGACTCGAAGTGGTTGCGCAGCGTATTTTTCAAAAACGTGTTTTTACAGGTTTTTCAAAAGCACTGAGCGTGCCACTCCGTGCCACTCCATTCCCACGCTGTGGTGCAGATTTGCAGGCGCACACCAGTGCGAGCCTGCAGATCTGCTGGGGGTGGGCTTTAGGCTGGCGAGCTTCAGCGGTTGCTGGGAAGCCTCCACCAACCGGAAGCTGCCATTTTGGACACCGGAGAAGTGCGGAGCGACAAGCTCGCACTGCTCCTCATCAGGACGGACCCAAACGGACCTACCAAAAAGCCGGTGAGTAGCAGCAGGGAGTGCTTCCCTCACCGTGTGCGGAAAGGGCCTAAGTAGACAGCTGATATGCAATGAACTCAGTATTTGCTATTCTATTAATTCTGGGTTTCTGAACATTTAACTGAGAAGAACTTACATTGAACAGCAGAATAAGGATTAATCATTTTACTGAGAGGAAAAGTGAGGACTAGAATAAATTGTCACAGTATTACTGTTTTGCAAAAGTGGGTTCTAAGGTAACAAAGACTGTACACTGAAGAGCCTGAGCACATGATTTACATATCATCTATCATCTTAGAAGTAGCCAGTGGCTTATTGTCATATGCCAGAATTTCTTACTTATTCTTTCATCAAGAAAGACTAGGCCGTCTTGGTTGGGGTTTTTTTTGTCCTAGTTTTCCTTGTATATGATTTTTTTTTAGTTCAATAGGAGATTCTAAAGCTGCATTTACCATCCTTGGCAGCCTTTAGTGATATAGTCTAGTTTATCACCTCATGATTCTACTATCTTTTTTTTTTTTAATGTGTATACCAGGACTGAATGATTGAAAATTTGTAAGAATTTGCCATTTAATGTAAAATGAAACATTTAATATTTCCCTATTTTTACTAGCACACCAAAATTAAGACCAACTCAGAATAAACAGTTTCTGTAACTGCCAGACTTTGCTCTCTGCATTTCAAATGGGCCCTGTTGCCAGCCAACTAAAACTGTACTTTTATTACTCAGCCAGTTAATGATAATTAACATTTGCAGTCCAACTATGAAAATATGGAAACTAGCTGAGAGCATCTTTTAGACTGTATTCACAGGTGTCATTGCAGGCTTTCCCACACAGCTATGAAATCTAGAACCTTACACCCAATAAAAACTGAGGCTCATTTACCCCCTTTAATGCTGGAGGTGAGGTTCAGGCAAGACCATCAAATATCAACATAGGTAGAGCAGCCTCATGATGAGATCTTGCCATCTTGTAAAATGTGAGGTGCGGAAGGTAAAAAGTCTTGTTTGCCATTGTGCCACCTTATGCATGACTGTCATTCCATCATCACATTAAGTGCTGCTTTGTAGACCTCAGTACAATGTGTTTATTGAATCTTTCTGGCCCTGGAACCATCTGGGTAGCAGATTAAATTTTTAGTAAAGTTTCTTCTCTACTTCGCTGCTAGGGAATTGTGTGCCCTGCAGACAATATTAATAGGAACTGGTGTGGCTGCTGTGTGTGCCTAGCCTATGAATAGGACTTTTGTACGCATTCACATTGCTAAGCGATCTGCAGAGAGATCAGGCTTACATGCTGCAGTGTGTTAATACTTCTGTAATTCTAGAGGTTTCTATTCAAACTCAAAAGGGTACTTTTGAGTGGCTTATGTGGAGACCTGTTTCACAGCCCCAGTTACATTGATCAAGGTGCAAAGAACTACTTTATGGAAACACACGAAGTCTTGCATGTGCCCAGGTAGATTTTTGATTTTTTTGTGGAGGCCGTTGAGATTGTTGTTCTGAGTAACGAAGAGGGCTCTGCGATCTCTCTGCTCTCTTTCCTGCAGACTTGTTTTAAGCTTTTTGTGAAAACTTGAATAGCTCTGGTATGTGTCTGTGTGTATTAATATGCCTAATTGAATTTTCAGGCAGTAAGTTAATAAACATTTCCTTGATTCATATATAACAGCACTTCTGTGTGAGTGGTTTTTGATTGTTGTGGTCTCCCTGGTTCTCCCAAATATCTCTGTTCTGCCCCCCCCCCAGGTAGCCCTGATTGGACTTTGAGCCATATAACTGAAAAGGCTGAGCTCTTAACCAACTGATGCATTCTGCTAAATGTTTTCCATCTATTGTGGTGCAGACCACTGATGAAGCAATGACAACAGACCTTGCTTTATTGATAATATCTTGTGAAAAATTCCATGTTGGCTTATGGACTATACATGTGAGCTGGGCCTAACTTGTTAGGTTATTTCGTATTTTCCCTCTCGATAGATACCTTGGATGAATAAAATAATGTTTTAATTTCATTTCATGTATTTGTTTGCCTCCAAGGGGAATCACAACACTAACACAAGCATTCAAAAAGCAAGTATGATAGTGCCAAAATAGAAGTGATCAATAAATAAATAAATAAATTGCAGAACAAATCATAACCAAAATGCTACAAGAATGGCCCTCTATTGACCTCAACATTAAAACTGTTACTGATATGATGAGCATGTTCACAAGCCGGAATTCTCTAAAATTTTTAATGGTTGGTGATGAGATAACATGCTTATGCACAGTGCTTGGTTAATCATGCTGCACATTCTTTCTCATGACAAGGCAAAAAAATACAACTCAGACAAACCATGGGTTATTTTTCTGGGGTTCTGGGAAGAGCTAGGAAAGAATGAGAGTTTTCTTCCCATTGAGAATAAAGGACTTGGTGTGGGAAGGAAGTAGTTTAAATATTAAGGTTTAAAGCCCCTCTTGTCCGTGAAACAGTTTTGGCATGCTTAATTCTCCTGCCACTGCACCACCTCTTATGTGCACGACAGAAAGTATCATCATAAGCTTTTCAGAAAGTGAGACTAGAACTATTTGACTCATGAGGTTATAGGCCTTTAATACTATTTTATATAATAAAGACAAAGGAATAAAAATTGAAATCTATATTACAGCTGCAGTTAATTCCTTCTTAGACTTCTATATGTTATATGTTCATTATGAGGAGACATGTTCTCATGGGTTACAATTGCTGTTTTGCCTATGTAGATGTTACACATGCATGGTAGTTTTAAATACACCTTAATGGCCATTTTCCAGTTTTCTTTAATATGCTGTGAAAAAGTTGATAGTATTTGCATCTCAGCAGAAGTGAACAGAGATGTAAAGATAAAGTATGTAAAGTTAAAAATCTACAAAGAGAAAACAGCATTGAGTCATCGTTTCCTGTGGGTGTGATTGTGGCATGTTCACTTTAAATTTTTACTCTTCTTGACCGAAGTGTCTGGATCCTTTTTTTATTTTAAAAGTCTCTCCATCTCTCCCACCCTGCCCTACCTCATTTTCTCTCTCTCTCTATCTGCAGTGAAGAACATGAAAGAAGGTCTGCAGAAAGCCATTATTTTCACTCAAAAAAAACCAAAACACCTTCGTGTGTATTTCTAGTGTATTCTCCATGAAAATTGTGTATTTGTGCAATTTCCCCCGTGTTTTTATTTTTTTTAAAAACACTCTTTCCAGAGGCCAGCTCTTTATGTGAAAAATTGGTGTTTTTTGCACAAGGTTTGAATTTCACACAAAAGAAGTCTTCTGGAAACAGTGCCTTTTTGCATTTCACAAAAATATTCATTGTCTCCAAGTGCAGAGAAGACTATGGGAATTATTCATCCTCACACATGATAGTGAAATAATTAAGGATGATAATGAAATAATCAAAGGATACACTGATGAGACTCAAATCTGAATGCTTAGGATATATATAACATCAAAAAAGTGGGGCACCACGTAGGCAGAGGGATTACTTCCTCACAACAGTGCCATGCCTCCTAAGGGCTGGTGAGAAGTCATTGTATCAAATATGTGGTCTTCCATGTATAACACTGCCAGGCTGGAGGGAGAGGTGAGTATATAGTTGTCCCACATGTAGTTGCAGATTGGCTTGCTAGTCATCAGCCATAACAGAAACCAAAGCACCCATGTTCCTCAAGGAGAACTCTTTTTATAACTGCAAACAGGAGCAATCCTATCTCAAGTGAGGCATAAAGAATGTAAGATTGTTTCCATTGACCTCCCTGCATTAATGGCAAGGGCTAGTGTCTACTTCCCCTGTCTACAGTGTTCCAGGGAAAGTTGACCACGCAACTGCTGTGTGTGTGTGTGTGTGTGTGTGTGTATGTGTGTGGTAACATCTGTCACACTCCTGATATTTCTCCACACATTATTGCTGCTGTTTCATAGCTCAGCTGTTGATATTTTGGAAGTTATTATGTCTTCCTTAGATATTTCATCAGTTTTTTGTGAATATGTTTTTAGTGATGTATGTTTAATTTCTTTTATAACAGTTTTTGCATTGCCTTCATCCTCTAGATTTGAAAAGAAACAGATTTATTTCAAGTTGTTCTAAGTTAATTTAATTTTTGCCATGCTAAAAAATCTAAGTCATTGCCTGGGCATGACCATTCACCAGTGCTACAAGATAAAGAAAGGTAAATGAGTTAATAGGATTTGGTCCAAGCTGGTGGGGTATAGTGGATTTGACAAGCATTATTTCTGTAACACCCAGAAATTTCTATAGATCTGAAGTGTCTCTGGGTTAGAGTCGTGGAATATTTGTAGGTGTTGACACTACCCAAGAATAGGTAACACAATGCCTTCTGGTTAGCGTTCCTTGAAAGCTGTGTTTGTGTGTGTAGGGAAAAGCTTTTGTGTTTGTCACACTGAGCAGAAAGTGCTTTCTAAAAATCTTTCTTGGTTTTAACCTTTCATCGTTCTGCAGCAGATGGTCTTGTGGTTGCTAGCTGCCTCTTGTTCTTTCCAGCTACAGAGGGAGGAAAGCTGGAGTCTCTGGTTCCCCTCTTTCCTTAATCTTTCCTGAATTAGGCTTAACAAGAAAGTGAAATTCCCTTCTCTGTGTGTGTGTGTGTTTGCGTGTGCATGCATGTGTGTGCATAGTTGTGTATGTGCATGAGTGTGTGTGTGTCTCTGTGTTAGAGAGAGCTTATTGTAAGTGAACTGTCCTGAATTCATGCACATCTTTACATTTTTTTGCCATTTTTCTTTCTATTTTGTATGGGAGGGGGAACGGGTGTGGAAAGTATGGAGGGAGGAAAAATGTAGGTCAAAACTGATGTAACGATTCAGGAGTGTATTGAGATAAGTGGCTTGACTCCCTGTGCTGTGAAGGAGTGGAGAGAGCTATTATCGGATATGCTCTGATGGTTTACATTTCAAACTCGGGCATGTGGCATATTGACTGGCAATGGTTCCTTTTTGAAGAACAATTTAACAAGCAATATCTTGTTAAATACTTCTGGAGTACAATAGTAACTAATAGCGGGAGATGAACCAACAACAAATAAAACAATGATTTGGTCATCTTTAAGATGATTTACCTGTTAAAGGTATAGGTTTAATATGCTTTTGCTGCCATTGGTCTTAATGCTTTCTTTTCTCTCCTTACTGAAAACTTCTTTCCTGCTTTGCATACACATCCACCCACTGCCAGCTTCATTCAGTCCACACTGTCAATAAAGGAAGACAAGGTTTGAAGAACCTGCTTTCCTTATTCCGATTTTTCTCACTGGAGACAGGAAAAGAGACATTCATGACCAGTGCAGTGGTCTGCAGTTCAGCATTGTGGGCTACTGTGAAAATCCTTGAAACTTCTTCAGTTAGTCAGAAGCTTTTCCAGATAATCTTTACTTTTCTTTCTGTTTTCCTTGTTCTCTTTCTTTCAGTCCTCCTGTTCAGATTCACCCTGATGCTCTTTCCATGACAATCCTGGAATTCTGCTTAGGATGTGTAGCAGATACTGAAAGCCTCATGTCTTGTTCTTCCCCCTCACATCTACCACCCTCAAAGGAATCTGTGGCAAATTGTTACGTGGAGAGAGAGGATGTGTCAGTGAAGGCCACCTGGTGTCCAGGGGTAAAAGCTGTCCCCGCTACATTACTGCCCTCAAATTTAATTCTTCTTTTTTCCGTATGAGTTAATGGCACCCAGTAACTCATAAGTGCACTTTGGATGAGGAATTGGATTAGGCGATACATACCTGAAGATAAAAGAATCCTCCATGGACAGTACTCCTGTGTCTTTAGCTCCTAGGGAAGTTACTGAAAATGAGCAGCTGTCAACAGAAGATTTGCCAAACAGCATTGATCTCCACTGCCAGGGTTACATGGTAATGTGAGTTTCAGTGTATATTTGCAGCCACAGACCTTTATTACTTATTTACTTGGAAGGTTATCTGGTCAGTTCCCAGGGCGCAATCTTGTAGTTTCCTAGTACGCATACAGTGATGCCACTTTAGCTAACATATCTTTTGAAAGCCCAGGATCATCTCCACATCATGATGAGCTGGCAGAGTAAGACTTTGTGATGGAAGCACAGTCCACAACAGGATACATCATTAGCATGGTGATCACTATTTCTGGTACTGCCCCCAATGCAGAATGAAGACACATCTGAACTGAGTGTGATCTTTCTTCCTTTGGAGTTCTTATCAACCAAAAAAGAAAAAATAGGAGCTTCTGGTGGATCAAGAGGGACAGGATTGTATACTACTCTGAGTAATGTTGTTGATGATGGTATTTATTTATGTCCCACTTTTTTCCCAGTTAAGGACTCAACTTGCAACAAATTAAAAAACACATAGTTAAAAATTCATGAAATACACATTTAAAAAGAGATTAAAAAAATTAAAACCTGATTAAAACATACACCATTAATCACACACAAACTTTCGCACAAGTACACTAGTGTACTGTTTAGACTAGGACTCTGTTGGACTGGTTGGACTAGGACTGAGAAAGATCAGAAATCCCCACTCAGCAAATTCCACGCTCTCAGCCTCAGAAAAGAGAGCAATGGCAAATCCCCTCTATACAAATCAAAACGATGAACCAGTTCGCCTTAAGGATATCACAAGTTGGAAATGCCTTGAGGGCACACAACAAAAACAACATTTAGTGGAGCAAGCAGTTATCCTGCGCCACCCTTATGTCTCATTGTATCTGATTTTACTTCTTTGCCAGGTGATGGAGGAGATGCATTGTGGCTGAATGATTAAACTCATGTGCAAGCTAGGGGTAGAAGTAGAAACATAGGTGCAACTGCAAAGGCAGGTGTCTGCCAGTACTGCATTACCCTAAAGTTATCATAATTTCCTGTGAAGATATAGTGAATCTTCTACATTGCAACAGTGACAAGAAGCATACTTTCTATTACATTTATATCCTCACTTTTCTTCCAAGGACATCAGCTTAGTATACTTAGGTAGAGATGTAAAATTTCTAGAAATTTCCAGCCATGGAAATAGTTATTTTCCTGGGGGATTTCTAGGGGTGGAGGATCAGAAATATTTAGGAAAATTGAAAAATACAATATTAGCATCCTTTACAGACTGAATGTTGCTTTATTATTTTAGGAATATAAATTACATTCTGTATAGCTTGGCTTGGCATAAACGTATTATGTTTGATATATCAAAAGAACACTTCATTCAGAAAATAATTACAAATCAAATTTACTTCTTTCATTTTTAGAAATGGAAATACAAGGTCCTGGACTGTAAGGAATACCTGAGCATCCATGATTTGGCCATTTGTGGGGGGGGGGGTAGAAAAAGGCGGGGGGAAGCATCAACATTAGTAAAGCAACATTCATAAAGGAAATTATTTAGTTTCCTCTAGTCTTCCATAGTGTCATGCCAATATAAAGTACTCATTCCCATAAAAAGAACTGAGAAAAGGAAATCAAGACCAATAATTGCAATGAAATAATGTACGTAGTTTTAGATGAATGTCTACCTGCTACATCCATTTTGTCTTTTTAGCTTACTAAATTGTTTAACGGCTTATTAGCCTTTAAAAACATTTTTATTATTTACACTGTTTTAAATTTGTCAAATTGTTTCTGTTACATGCCACACTGAGATCTCTGATTAAGAGACCAGAATGTACATATTTTATATGTAACCTCACATGAATGAAGCTGGTTTTTATTTGTGCATAGAGAGTAGGGGTGATTTTTCTGTTAATAATAAAATTTAAACACATAAAGTAAAAATGAAAAGTCATTTGTTTTTATCTATTTTAGGTGCCCTTTTCAATTAAAAAGTTCAGTGCGCCCTGCCTTTTCCCTTTCAGCTGTGGCTTTTGGAGGATGCAGCACTCAGACTCTTGCTCAGTGTGAAATGAGGCCACAGCCACACAGCAGTCGCCACACCCTCTCTGAATGAAAGCTTGTGAGCCTGATTTCAAAATGAAAGATACATTGGATGCACCTTTCCTTTAGTCAGGGGCAGCTCATTGTTCTCTCATCCTTGATTCTGCTTGTGCAGAGTGGAGAGTACAATATGTGTGTATATATATATATATGTGTATATATATATATATATGTATAAAACATATAGCTAAAAACATTTTTAAAAGATTAAAATAATGTTAAACTGTCTATAAACTTAAAACAATATAAAACATTAATCAAAGACATAGGTTACAAACAGTGCAGTACTAAAACAGTAGAACCTTTATATAGACAGTTCCCAAATACATGCTGGAACAGAAGAGGCTTCACTTGATAGTAACAGCAAAGAGGGAGCCAGGCCAGCCTCACTAGGAATGGAGTTCCAGATTACAGGAGCAGCCATGGAGAAGATCCCCTCCTGTGTTGCCTCCAGATGTGACCGAAGTGGTAGGATCACATGAAGGAGTTGGGATCAAGAGAAGTGCAGCTCTCAAAGATATTTGATTTTGAGCAGGCTCATATGGAAAAATTGTATTATTATTCAGATAAGCTGGACCTGAGTGCCATAGGGATTTATAGCATTTTGAACTGTGCATGGCAACAGATAGGTAGCCAATGGAGCTGTTGAACTAAAGGAATCATATGCTCCCTGTAACCAAGTCCCATTAACAATCGTGCTTCAACTTTTTATACCAACTGAAGCTTCCAAACACTCTCTACATGTAGAGAATGTTGTAGTAATGCAAGTGGGATGTAACTAAGATATGTTTCACCATGGCCAAGTCAAACATCCCAAGGAACGAGCGCAGTTCACACTCTAGTTTTAATTATGCAGATACATTCCTAGCTGCTAACTGAAGACTGGCTGATAATTATCCAGCATAGTGGGATCCAAGGACATCTTTTTCAACAGGAGGAAGGAAGAGAGATGAAAAAACAGAAATGTGGCAGCACCTGTAAGACTGTTATGTTCACGTGAGCTTTCATGGATATTGACCCACTTCTTCTGATGCAGTACCAAGTGGTATTAAGGCCTCAGGCATAAGGCATATTTATACAGGAGTGAGAGAAGGACTGAATGTAATAAGATCCAGAAATCATGTCACTTGTCCTAAATTTTCAAAGCGCTAGGCAAGCCGATACAGGTTTTTTGGATCTTTATGATGGCCAGTTAGAGCAGACATATGAAAACAATCAATCTGCTTACCAAAAGTCTGTTTTTCAGGGTTCAACGCTTTCTCTGAGAAGATTCTTTTTGTTATATATACAGTAGCAAGACCTCTTGTACTAATATATGTAGTGCCATGAAGCCATTGTCTTTGTTCATACCTCTGCGAATAGATTGGAATTTTGAATATAATTCAATCTGGCAGTTTCTCTTTCTAGTCTTCCTTTGTAATTTCCTTGTTCAAGGACTGCAAACTGTAAATCCTTTACTCCGTGCCCAGAAAGACTGAAATGTTCTGCAACTGGTTTTTGGGTATTGCCATTTCTAATGTCAGGGTTATGTCTCTTAATCCTCTTGTGCAGATATTGCCCTGTTTGTCCAATGTAGAGGGTACAGGGGCATTGCTGGCGTAGGATAGCATATGTCACATTGGAGGAAGAGCAAGTAAATGTACCTCTGATGTTGTTAGTGGTGTTATTAGCCCCTGTAATATTGCTCCCAGAGTAGATGAAGGGACAGAGTTGACTTCTGGGTTTGTGGCAGCATCTTATTCCTGTAGTACCATCTTGTTATGTATCCTGTTGTAAGTGAGTAGTTACTGAAGATTTGGAGGCTGTCTGTAGGCCAGTAAAAGCCTGACTCCCAGCTTGTGAGAGAGCTATGCTATTCACCAATATGGTTTGTAACTCATTGATGATGCACTTGAGTGCTCTCAGGTGGTGACTGTAGGTGACCGCCAGGGATGCTGTGGATACTGCTGTTTTTTTAATTCCACCCTGAGTGGATTCTTTGATACAGAGTGGTGGCCATCTCTGAAAAAGGGTAGCAGGAAGAGTGGGGACAAAGGAGACGGGAGGGCTGCTAGAGCAGAGGCCACCCCCTGGCAAAGATACTGGAAGTTGGAGCAAGGGATCACCTTTGGTAAAATAAGCCACCACTCAATTCAGATGGAAGCACGTGCACTTATGAATGAAAACGAGGCATGCTCAGAATCTTTTACAAAACAAAAACACTTTTTTTTTGCCTTCAACCCCCAGTTTTGTTTTTGTAAGTTTTGCCCTCCCCCTCCTTTTTTGCTTTCCTCCCTCCTTTGCCTGTCTCAGTTCTTCTTCTCCCAGTGAATCAGGCAAAAAAAAGGATGGATGTTTTAGCATTCTGATAGTAGCCTGGACCGCTTACAACTGGAAAGACTCTCTCTGGATTTTCCACCAGTGTCTCTTGTCTCCCTCTCACTCTGCCAGCTCTCTAGAAAACCTGTGGCCTACCTTAGTTCCACTTTGTGAGGGATTGGCCATTTCCGCATGGTGTCGCTAAAACATAGTAGCTACTAGTTGTATTTGTTTCAGGGGCTGTAGTTCTGTATGACATCATAGCCATCCAGTAGCTGTCCCATCTAAAAGTGGTAGATAGGATGCATTATTTCAACTACGGAAAAAATCTGTTTTGTGCTGCCTCATCCGCATATATCCCGTATGGCACCTCAGTGCGGAAACATTAAATGCACTTTACTGTGCATTAAGAAAATGGCAGTGCCAGCAGGAGGCTAATCAAGGTGGGGCAAAATGCGGAAGAGACAGTCTGCTTCAATTCACATTAATGCTGAGAGGTGCAGAATGTGACGTTGCTACCATGTTTCAAGAGAATCCACCTTAACTATGGAAAAGATCTGTTTATGGCGTTTCATGCTGGAAGGGCCGTTGTTGTAATGACCCTGAAATAATGTGCTTGTAAGTTCTCTGAAAACTTTTTAAAAAATCTGTATGCAAATGCTAAGTTGTGGGGTTGTTAACTTAAACAGAGTAGGATATTAAGTTGTCTACTTCTAGAGCATGAGTCCATTTTCAGACCTGAGATACTAGTTTTACAGATGTAACTCGATCAGCATGCATGGCACTTCAGAATATACAATGACAGGTACTTGCCCCAAGAAGCTTACAATCCAGAAATCTACACAGGAAAAACAGAGGAAGGAAGTTGAAGTAAATACAGAAGCAGTATATATGTGTTTGAACTGGATGTGTTGATGCTTCATTACAAGCAGAGTTATAGTCTGGCGTGGCAACTAGGGAGCTGTGCCAAAGCCATAAAGAGAGATCATTGGCAAGCTAATTTTATCTAACATAACTTGTTAAATCTACAGAGCTGTTCTCCTGCGTTACTTCATGCAACTTCTGTAGACTGCCTGACTTCCCCAGTTGTGACACTGGAACATAGAGAAACACTGCATTTTTGAACACTTCGATTCAGTCCTCTTCTCTGAATCCTTCAGCAGGTAAGCTGCTTCTCAATGTTCTGATGCTGTTTAATCAGTCACTGTGCTTTTGGCAGGGGGCTTTGTATTTGTACAGGGTCTCTGAACCCAGTAGGTAGTGCAGGCAGATGCCTGAGATAGTGGAATTCTGGAGGTTCTGATTTATTGAGGAAGATCTTCCAGGGATCACAGTTCTCCACCTGCTAGCATACTGTTTGTTGGTGCATGCCTTCAAGTTGTTTTCAACTAATGGTGACCATAAGGTGAAGCTATCATGAGGTTTACTGAGGCTGAGAGTGTGTGAGGTGCATAAGGTGAGTTTCCTTGGCCAAGCAGCAAATTGAAGCCTGGTCCCTAGGATCATAGTCCAGCACTCAAACCGCTATACCAAACTGGATTTCCCCACTACTATTTACACATGACAATTTGAACAGTTGGTAGACAGTTGTGCTGTTTCTGTTCTCTTGATAGCAGCCATCTTCAATCATATAGGACATTTGGGTGGCCTGAACATCTGTTTCTGTCAGAACAGGAAAAGGAGCAACAGTCCAATTCTTGCTTCCTATACCCAAGGCAGAAACAATGGCAAAGTGCATGGTGTCATAAGGCAGCAAAGTAACATACGCAAGCCTGTATTTGAAATGATGACCGAACTGGCAACATTGTTACCCTGTGACTTGGGGGTCCCAGGAGGGGCGCCCAAATGACTAAACAAACCAAGCAAAGATGGGGAAATTAACTCGAGCACTCTCTTAAGCTAACGAGAGACAGGGTAACTTAGCGGGAATCTTTTACCCTATGTATACAGGTTCAGGTCAGTGAGCAGTCAGACAGTTTAAAATAGCAACAATAATATTGATTAGCAAGCAGACAAATTATTAAGAAAACGCAACCACACAGCTAAGTAGAAATAGGAATGAGAGTTTTGGAAGAAATGGGTGATACGACACCTTTCTCGTAGTCCTGAAGAGGTCCCAGTGAAGAGAAAGAAACTTGGCATGGTGGCCGAGGGGAGCTCGCAGAATGAAGTGGCGGCAAGGTAGTCCAAATGGGCAGTCCAGTGAGAGATCCAAGGAGCTCTCAGAACTGGGGGGTTTTATCAGGGAAAGAATGACCATGGGCTAGTCTGGTCTTGGGCGAAACAATGAGTTTTGGGCTGGAGACAATGTCTCCGAAAGGTCAGAATTTACATGATTGAGTTAAGGTCTGAATTGACAATAGTATGGCCGGTATTGAGCACTCAGCTCGCCAGGGTGCCCGCTCGGGGCAGAGGTCTCTTTGTTTTGACGCGCATCTGTAATGAAGGTGTTTGTTTCGGGAGGTCTCCTAAAGCAGATCTGGCAGTTTCTGGCTTGCCTTGGTGTAAACAAGGCCTTACAAACACATGGCTGAGGGTGGCAGAACAGGGCCGAATTGTGATATCAAAATGATATCTAGGGTTTACCAAAGGCCAGGCCAGTTCACTGTGGTAACAGCACGGCTTTCGTAAATCCCTCATCAGTATTGCTTCTGTGCTTGAACAAGTCAGGCAGATCTGCATAACTGGTGACCTGTCATGCTGAATTCTGCTTATCGAATGCATTTTGTCTAAATGGATTTGATAAGCCTGATGCTTTGACTGTTTTCCTGGGACTGCACAGGTGGGGTGTTAAGTACCTGATCATCTCCACTTTGGGCTGATGGATCATAAAATGAGCAGATCTGCTTTAGGAGTCCAGCAGAATACTCAAGTGTTACAATTTTTGCATGGGTTGTTACCCCAGGAGATCTTTCTCAGGCCAGCAGTAAGATTTACTGCTGATACAATAGAATGGAGCCAGTATTTCTCAGAGAAGAGTTTAGAGAATTTCAGAGGATTTTGTTTTTCACTCACCTTACGCAAAAAGGCCATTTCGTAGAATATTTGCCACTACACTATCCCAACCATGTCCACAGTATGAGGTCAGGGGGTTGTGGAAGTTGTGGCAACTGTACCAAAAGGAACAGTAGAAAGCATTTGTGTGACTGCTACTGCTCTTCACTCCATCAAAACTCATAAGAATTTATTCTTTCCCACCAGAGAAAGGCAAAATGGTGTCTATATTTTGCTACTGGCAAATGATGGAGAACTTAAGTAGATTATTTTTGCTTTATTCTAGTATGAATTCCTAGAATAGTGGAGCATAGCTAATTTTTAAAAAGGATAATGAATATTGTATAATCTGAAAAACAGCACAGTGATTATTTGTTGCCTAACGGACTATAGGCTGATCTCCATATTTCCCATAGGTATTTTAAAAATAGGTAATTACCCTAGAAAGGGGATGAATTTAGGTGTTATTTTCAAGAATAAACCAAAATACTTGGTTTTTCATTTGATTATGCAGAGGACCACTGGAAACTTCAAAGGAGTCTATATTTGATATGAAGGTCACAGACCACTTTGTAGTTAGAGAGCAGTATGTTCCTCAGCTTGTTAGAACCGGAGATGAATTTTAGTTCTGGATGAGTGAAAGCAAGGCAATAGAAACCAGTCTAGATAGCTGTAGGAGAAAGAAATGTTTGCAATGATCTGGGACTGCTTTCTGTCTCTTTTCCAAGCATTCAACTGTGTCATCCTGTGCTTAGCAAGCAAGGAAATATTCTCAAAGACTTGCAACTGATCCTTTGAGATGACATCTATATTCTTCTGTTTATTTGTCAGTCTAGCAGGGTTAAGGAAAGGCCTTGCAGCACTTGATTGTGCCAAGGTGGAACCTTAAGGCCCCATAAGGGTGAATCTGATAAAAAAAGTCAAGCAACCTCAAAAAAAAAACTTTCCCCATTTTTGCTTCTCTTGCCCCATTCTCTGGCTTTCCTTGTGCTTCTGGAAGCCAAGATAAGAAGGAGATTCAGGCTCTGGGGCTGCTAGTCAGATGTTGAAGCATGGGAAAGTGTGGGGGAAAAGAACAAACCTTTTTAGTGCCATAAGATTTCTATTTACCACATTTATATGGACAAATACAAAAATCTTGTAAGACCAGAAGCTGTAAAAGAACACTCCAAAGCACTGGAGATGTTAAATCCATGATAGTTTCATTTCAGTCTACCCAAAAACATATCTATCACTTATCATTGCTTTCTAGATGCCTAAAGTGAGAACCTGTGTGGTATAATGGTTTGAGTGTTATACTATGACTCTGGAGGCCAGGGTTTGATTCCTTGCTCACATCACACACCCTCAGCCCCAGTAAACCCTGTAATACAGTGGTTCTCAACCTGTGGGTCCCCAGATGTTTGTGAACTTCAGCTCCCAGAAGCCCTGAGCATTACCATAGTGGCTGGGCCTTCTGGGAGCTGAAGTCCACGAACATCTGGGGACCCACAGGTTGAGAACCACTGCTGTAATAGGTTTGCCTTAGCATTGCCATAAGTTGGAAAGGACATGAAAGCACACATTGCCATCTCACCACTCTAGTTTAGCTCTCCTTCACATTCCTTTGTGTCCTGATCAGGTCCTGATCAGCTTAGAAAAATTACTTTTTTGGGCTGTGGCTCTCAGAATCCCATAGACAGCATGGCTACTGCTCCTGTGGCTAAGAAGATTTAAGGAAATGTAGACTAAAAAAGTAAAATGTTCAGGCTCTGGGGTCTTCTTCCCTTTCATTCTCCACCTGTGCTATGAATGTGTCCCCTCAGGATGGGACTGGGCACGCCTATTGTAGGCTTGCCTTGTAGAGTACTTTGTGAAGCTGTCTGATTTAAAATAGTTGAATTCTAAAAGAATTATTCTAGGAAAAGGCCATAATATGGATACGAGGGAGAGGAGACATAAAAGAGACCTACATTTGTTGCAGTGGATCTTTTCTCCAAATTTCATTGCTGCAGTAGGAAGGCACATGGGTGATACGTAATTGGTAAATTAATATAAGACTAAAACTAGTTTTCAAACTATTTACTTTCAGAGAACTGTCACACTTATAGCTTGTTTGTTGAGGAGCTCCACATCTGCCACAAATCCTCAGCTACTGATGGAGTTTCTGGGGCCTGTTGGGCCTTACGGTTGCTTGCATGTGCCACCTAGAATAATCTCAGCAATTGTGAAGGTCCTCTCCCCCCCCCCACATCTCTATACCTTCATGTCCACTGTATTTTGCAGGACAGATTTCACAGTAGTGCGGAAGTGGCTTTTCGGGGAGCCTCAGTGTCCACTGTAGTTTACAAAAACACCAGAAGCAGCTGTATAACTTCAAATCTCATATAATTGCCTGACAGTAACAGATCAGGAGCCCTAACATGGAACTCAGACAGGTTTCTAGATCACTGGCAGATCCTATGGGCATAGAACAGATTCTTCTTTCCCCCAATAGATGGACAGTGGTACAAGGCTGGGTGCTAGTTTAGGGTGTGTGACCTCTACTTTTGCGCTGCGTAGAGGATAATGCCCAAATTCGGCTCTGTTGTAGCCATGTGTGGGGATTCCTGTGTACAGATAGCCTGCCTTGAGGATATACACATGGGAGGGGGAAGTGGCAGTTTGTTCACCTTTGCCATTTCAGTTTCTTTTCAAGTAAAGGATAGCATTCTTAAAAGCATTTGGAAAGATTACTATTTTGGATTATAGCTCCCACATCCCCTGCTAGCATAGGCACTGGCCATGTTAGTTGGAGAAGCCTAGGAACTGAATGACAAAAACTATTTTTTTCCTCCCATGGTTTGCATTATACACCCATATCTGCCCAAATGAATTCATTATACATGTTTGTAACAGGGCCCACCCATGAGAAGACACACAGTGTGAGAGAATAACTTAACTTTGCTTCTTTGCTGCCTGGCTTTGACCATGATAACCCCTGCCATTTTGTTTCTCCTGTGCTATGTTGCAGCACAGCTGGTTTCCTGGGCAACATGGTGACTTCCTTATCCTCCAGTAGTGTGCTGCAGACTCCAGGACTTTTCTTTCTTCCATTCTGGAAGAGGAGAGTGAATTGGCTTGCTTGTAGAGCCACTTAATTTTTTTAATCTGGTTTGTTTTGTTTTGTTTCTTTCTGCCAAGCTGTATATGCAACTTGTGTATAGCAAGGACAGAACTCTCCCCTACTGTGCATGTTTGTTAGATATGCAGATGACCTCAAGCAGTGCTGTAGTGAAATCTTTCTGCCAATACTGTGTTATAGTGAGAGGAGCATCTTCCACACAAGTAAGGAACTTTCTATGGCTTCCCTGGAGCATCAACAAAAGAGCAAAGTCAAATCCATAGCCAGAGAAGTGTCTGCCTGTTCTTCCGTGAGTCACATGTCTATAATGAAAATTAATATCGAGGGCTTATTAAAAATGAAAATGCCTGGTTAACAGGCATATAGCAGGCAAAGAGTGTGGAAGAAACAAATATTTAGATAGAGGCAGCATAAACATTAATTTAAACATAGGAGTGAATGGTAAATGTTTTCTGTTGTGAAGACACTGCTGCCAGTCTGTTTCTTGGCCAGATCCAGCCCATTGGGTTTGGCATTCAGAGCCTATGTGGTCTGGGATGCCTCTTCGTCAGGGAATACCTACTCCCATGTGTGCCCCCTGCATATGAGTAAAGGCAATCTCATGAGATGTTTTGGGTGTCTCTAGAAATTTAAGGCTAGATTTTTGCCAGTAATAAGACTTTTTCAACACTGGAAACCATGCCGTATGAGGAATGGCTTAGGGAACTAGGTAAATTTAGTCTGCAGAAGACGAAGTTAAGAGGGGACATGACAGCCATGTTTAAATATTTGAAGGGATGTCATGTCGAGGAGAGAGTGGGCTTGTTTTCTGCTGCTCCAGAGACTAGAACAAGGAGCAACGGATTCAAGCTGCAGGAAAGGAGATTCCACCTGAACCTGAGCAAGAACTTCCTGACAGTCAGAGCTGTCTGGCAGTGGAATATGCTGCCTCAGAATGTGGTAGAGTCTCCTTCTTTGGAGGTTTTTAAGCAGAGGCTGGATGGCCATCTGTTGGGGTGCTTTGATGTGTGTTCCTGCATGGCAGGGGGCAGGACTGGATGGCCTCTGTGATTCTATGATAGTTTTTCTAGAGAATGCATGAACAATTCTTGCATCACAGTTAGTAAGATCCATCTTTTCCACAAGGCCTCCTTAAGTTCCTACCAGTGAATTTTGTAATCTACAAGCTTTTCCCCCCAAAATGATGCTACTGGGATGATATTATTTGTTTTGTTTTTTACAGTGTCATTACATTTTAGATTTTTGTATTGTAAACTGCTTTGAAGGTCTTATGATGGAAAAGATAGTTGATTTAAATATACAACAAGTAAAATATAAGCACAGGACTGAGATAGTCAGTACATTAAAGACTTAATCATTGTATTTCAATGATGACGGCCTTAGAACAACTGAAACTTTGTATACTTTCTCATTACAAGTTTTAAAGATGAAAAAAATTAATTGCCTCTTTGTTGTACCGTAGCTAGCCACTAGAGGGAGGCATTTTGAACAAGGAATACATATGTGATATATATAGTCCATTGATACTAATGGGTAGATGATTAGTTGTCAAAAACAAAATAAGGTTGCTTCCTGAAATAAAAAGAACAAAATGCACTGAGAAAGAAATCATAGAGCTGGAAGAGACCACAAGGGCCATCGATTCCAACACCTTGCCATGCAGGCAGTGGCAGAGCTTAGGGGGAGGAGGGAGGAGGCGTGGCTGCAGTGCATGGGGAAGTGGCAAGAGCATGCGGGGGCATGGCTACGAGCTGTGATGCCCCAAAAACATTGCCACCCAAGGCGGGGAGCCCCCGCCCCCCCATTCCTACGCGACTGCATGCAGAAATACAGAATCAAAGCATCCCCAAAAATTGGCCATCCAACCTCTGTTTAAAAACCTCCAAAGAAAGAGGTTCCACCACACTCCAAGGCAGCATATTCAAATTGCTGTTATTGTCAGGAATTTCTTCCCAGTGCTTAGGTGGAATCATTTTTACTGAAGTTTGAAGCCATTGCCCTGTGTCCTAATAGCAGAAAACTATCTCTCCGCTCCCTTATCTACTTTTATCTTTTTAAAGCATATAGTTTCTAACCATGGTGAGGAAGAGTCCAAAGGTATATGCTAAAACCCTTATCAGCACAATACCTTTGTTGGGCCAACACAAAGTTCACAAATTACTGCAAAAGCATTGGGCAAAATGGTAAATAAAGCAAAAAATGGTGGGTAAGGAAAAGGAGTCTGCCTCTGTCTAGTCATAGAATGTCCTGGTGAAGATGGCAAAAGGACAGCTGAGCCGATGCTAGTCTAGCTGAAACTGTGCTGAATCCAAATCCCCTCCCCAGCCCATGAGTGTTGGAAATTGTTTAAGACTACAATCGCACTGGCCTAAGTTTATACCAGCATTGTGACTGTGTCCCTGGGCTGAAGGAGGTTTGGATGTAGCTGACTTGGTTCTTCTCTTGCACTATCTCTTTTCCATCTACTTTTTGCTCTTTTGTCATAGATCCCTGTCATCAGATCTCTGCAATCAGCCAGTAGGAAGGGATCTTTGCCAGCAGAAGACTTCTGTTGGTAGATTAGTCTTGTCCCTATTCCTGATTGCCTGCATCTGGCACACCTTTGAGTGAGAACTGCATTGAATGAGTGGTAAAGAATCTAAAAGTTTGCACAGTATTTGGGACCTTCGAGTTGGCCCAATAATGGCATTAAGTGTTGATATGAATTTATGCTATTAAAGAAATGTGGTTTCACTCTCAAAGGATAAATTAATACTAGCTGTGACTGTTTTCTGTTTCAACAATTTAATAAAACTCTGGGCATCCTTTGCGTATGGTGGTTGTGCAGCTTGGACAGAAATGTCAGTTACACTGTGGCAGTGTCCATGAATATGTGTGCAGGAACTGCAAGAGTGAAGAAAGCCAAACCATTTGACATGCAGTAACTAAAATTTTTGGCATAGGTTTGCAGTCAAGTTAATATGGAATGACACATCTTGGCTGCTGCATTTTATCCAGTTATTGAAACATATGTTCTTATGCCATTCTTGTCCTAATCAAGCACTCAGGGTGATTAACAGTAAAAATTGTGAAAATATCTGGCATAACAAGTCAGATTAGCAACAACAAAATATCTAAGGTATTAGGAATCAAAATATACCAAATATTTTCAAAACAGGTAAATCCAAAGTAGTAGTATCTTAGATCCTCTGAAACAGAAAAATATGTTCATCACCTACTGGTCTGATGCTAGTTGCTTTGGTTTTTACCTCAAAACAGAGTGGGTGCTCTTATAACATGTTAGTTTTGTTACAGTGAATTAACAACAATCCAGGCTTGAAAAGATACATGCATATCTGAGTTCACAAAACCTCTGACAAAGAAGCTCCTTTTGACACACTCTTTTTATGCCTCCTTAGCCCTGCCCCCCCTTTCCTTCTTATCCCTTGGACTAGCTGGCATTTTTAAGTAGCATTGGCATTGGGAATATGATGAAGTAGAACTAGAGAAACAGAGACTTTTCCTGTTAGTTTATAGTAGTGTTTCTGCAGTAAACAATGTGAAGTGGGAGAGAATGAAATTCTACTTTATCAATTCTGATATAGACGGATGTCTCTTGTCTGCAACACAGGCAAAGTAAATAGTAGGTGCCTCAAGAATCTCTTACTAAGAACACACGAACAACAAAACAGAAGGGAAAGTGGATAAACCTGCCTCACCCACTATCCTAGCATGTTAAAAAGAATATGGATCTATCAGTTTGGCCACCAAAATGGAAATCATAAGAGAAGTAGAGGCTGATGAAAGAAAATCAACAACCCTGGATATATTCTGGAAGAAGCTTATGAGAGGTATCCAATGTTCTCATTTGGTTAAGCAAGGCTTACTTTACTTTGTGTTTCATTTGATATGTGCATATTGTTTTGGATAAAAACTGCTGAATCACTTTGACCTGCTTGTCTTTTTTGTGGTTTAGAAATCTGCCCCTGTTCTTTCCATGTTATTTCTTCCTCTGGTACCAAATTTTCTGTGAAAGAAGTAATGCCTAGGAACACATCTACCTTGTTAACTGAGGTATAACTGTCTATGTCTATGTCTATGTCCATCCTTCATGTGCTTGTGCAAATTCTACCAAGAAAATTAAAATGCAGACTAAGGGGCAACTATTGCATCAGGTTCAAGTTTTAGCTTTCTTCTCAAGTCTTCATGGGAATGAAATAAAATATTAGCAGTAATGAATAGAGAAACCTCTTTTGTGTTTCTTTTAGAATATGTTCTATTCTCTTGGCACTGCCATGCTCTTGTCCATCCCAGTGGGTGGCACTTGTCTCCATCCTTTTACCTGGCAGACATCCTTACCCTTTAGAGCAGTGTGGATAAAGTGCAGTCTGTGGACTGCTCCTAGCCCCCAGGGACCCTCACAGGTTAAAAAAAAAATCTACTCCAAAATGCCCCTAGAAGTCCTCTACGGGGTGTGGTAGGCACTTCTACCATGCTTAGAGGGCACCTCAAGTGTCAAACAATTTTTTTGTATTTTGTTTTGCCCCAAAATGACCTCTGTGAGGTTGTGGGTGCATATTTTGGGTTCAGCTTGGCCCAATTTAGGCACAAGAAATGGTTTCTTAAAAAAAGCAAACAGCAAGTAAACAACAAATGACTTCATTTCACTTCCTGACGTAAGAAAGACCTCTTCTGGGCCTAAAATGTCCCAGGTCCCAGGAAGGCCCAAAAACATGGTGAAAATGTCTCTTGTTCCCTAAAGGATTGGGGGAGGTGCAATGGGAGGATGCGGCTCTCTGAGGTATCCTTGGGAGCTAAAGCCTTCCATAATTGCCTACCCCTGCTTTAAAAATCAGGACCCACGTATCTGCTCAGAGGCTCAAGTTGGAGTTCTTCAGTTCAGTGTATAGCAGAAACTGAGGTCCTTTAAATGATTTGGACCTCAGCTCCCATTTGAAACAGTACCTGGAGGGCTTCAGTTTGGACACTCTTGGTGTATAGGATCTTGGCACAAGACTTTGGAAACCTAGCAACCCTACGTGCTAACTTCAGTTAAATCTGAGAATAATTTGTTCCCAACCGTTCTCAAGAAATTCTGTTGTTTGCCATCCTTTAAATGCTCAAAACAGGCCAAATCATTCCATATTTGTTTTTCAAATGCAATGACATTTGTTTTCACTATTTGCTGCTTATCTAACCATGTGGGCTATTTGACATAAAATACTATTTAGGATTTGACTCTTACTTGATAGTTTAAATATAATAATAGTTAACGTCAGATAGTACTTGATTCAGTTGTACCTAAATGTATTAATCTAAATGGCCGTGTGAGATTTTATTTTTGATATTTTTCCATATCATTCTAGAGATGGCAGTAATTATGTGTTCAGTATACAAATTTGAACTTTTTATGTTTGAAATCTAAGAGCAATTTTTAATTATATTTTTTATCCCACTCCACAATTTTTTCTTGCAACAATGCTTTTGAATATTTTAGGCCAAGATAGGCCAGTTAAGGTGACACAGTAAGCCAGGGAGCTGTGGGAATTCTGGCTTATTGACAATGAAAGAAGGATTCCCGAGGGTTGTTTTAAATGCTGGGAGAGGGGAATAAACCAGAGAAGAATGTGCATTTGAGCAACACTGGTTTATTCAGTTACTCCTGCTGTGAGCATGTGCATGACAAGCCAAGATCCCCATGGTTTCTTTGCTGTGTACTTTATCCTTACTCCAGTCTGTATATTTTATCCTTTATGTCACACTGGCAAGATTTAAATGTAAATGTGATAGTGCTATTATAAACACTGTGTAAAAGACTGTGTAAGACTGTGTATATTAAACAGCTTTACGGCTGTAAAGACACATTTGAGTATATGTAGACAGTGGATAGTGAATTTTTCTAAACCTGGAGCATGGTCTGGGTAGAATATTCAATAGTCAGACCATGGACATCAGCTGAAACCTACAACTATGCTGCTCTCTAGAATTAAGAAAAATAGATGTCTTCAAATTTTCAGATTTGCATAATATGTATAATTTAGCACACAATATGTATAACTCCAACCATCATCAAATAATAATCTTAATACTTAAAGTGCCTTTAATCTTGCAAATAAGTTTCCTGACATTCTTCGCCTCTGTTATCCACACCTACTAATGTTGGTTGTTTACAATGTTATAAAAGGGCAATAGGATCTTCAGCACAGCTACCACCTTGGGGAAATTCTTACTTGTTACGAGCAACCACTTACAAGTCTGTTTTACAATATTCATCATGCTTTACTTACATTATTCAGAGAGAAAGAGAGAAATTGAGAGACAGAAAGAGAGAGAGAGCACAATATAGTAGTATATTTGCCTGTTTCTTCCACAGTTAATTAGAAAGACTGGATTTGGAAAATTTGACTAGAAGAAGATATGGCTTGGTTGCAGATGTTTAAAAGACCTGTGCTATCACCTGCATGTGATAGCACAGTGGTGCCCTCAGTACTACTTGGAGGTCACAGTGTTTGAGAAGTAGTAAAGGCTCTGCAAGGTAGTCAACTTAAAGAACAATACAGAGCATTGAGATGAGCAGGGAATTCCCACTGTTTCTTTTTTGGCCATTATTGAGTGACTTTGACACATCAGTTGAGCATTACACACTGAGAAGAGTTGCTCAAGCATCAAAGCCTTCTTAACCTTTCTGATAATAAACTTGGTGCTCCTGTGTCTGTTTGCCAAAGCTATGAAACAGTGTCACCCTCAGACCAAATCAGGGTTTCTACACAGGAGACTGCCTAGGTTTACACAAAAAATATTGATAAAGAAATGTTGATAAAGAAAAACAAAAAAGCCAGCAGTGTACATTGTGCTTTAGAGTACATGGAATATTGGAAATGTTATTTGGGAGGAATAAATGGAAATGAGGTGGAATATATGGGCAGTTGATGTGATTGAAGACTTAACAGCATTAGGAGCAGAGGGTGTGTGCCTCATGGTTTGCACTTTTTCCCTACTACACTATACTCTTTTAAGGGTTCTAAATAAGAGGCTTCATGCAGAATTCCTGTCAGGAAAAAGGTAGCTGCTCTAGTTTTCAAGTCAAATCATTCCTTTACTTCCTGTAATGACAGGTTGGGAAGGGATGTGGTGTTGACACTGTTGGAAGTAAACAAGTCACCAAGAAATGAAATGGCAGAATCAACCCAGTTTGATGGCTAAGCATGCTTGTTGAGCTCCAGGACTGTGTAATGTTGTGTTAGTTGGAAAAAGAAACTAGAACAACGGAGTGGAGTGCACTGAGGAATCTGCAGTTTAACCTGCCTGCATTCCCTTACAAGTTATCGTTGTCATGGCTCAGCCATGGGCAGCAGGCTGAAGTGAGCCTAGAGCTGGGAGCTTGTGGGAGCTGGGTATAAAGAGTAAGAAACCAATCAGCATGAGTCAAGGGATCAAGGTAAATATCAGGAGCACATCAGAGCTCAGAAGGACCTTGCTGGTCAAGCAAGGCTCAACTAGAATAGGAATCCCTTTCAGGAAGTTCTGGGAGCCATTCTAGATTGCATCAGTCCAGAGCTAGAAGTTACCAGCTACAGTTCAGTAGCTCATTACATGGGGCAGCTACAGATCCTCCTGACAATAATATCCTGGAAGAAAGAAGGATTGGACCACCACTCCAAGCAGCAACACTACTTAAGGAGATGAGATTCCACTTGATTTCCATAAGAATATTTCATGTTTCTTGAATGGAGTTACAGTAGTTGGTTGTGACCACTAGATGATGCTGCTGCAGCAAAGCATGCTTTTCTGTATGCACTCAAATGGCAAACACAGAAAGGAGGGTGGTGATGGAAAAGTTACTTCCAAGTTGCTAGGCAGGAGATGGCAGGCACAAGATGGCACGACTGTGGCAATTACTGCCGACTGTCTGTAATGATAAGGCTCACAAGTTATGTTGTCTGTGCAAATATTGATGAAACAGGCAACTGCTTAGGGGTTTAAGGGGGAAAAGATACACTGTAGATCAGCTATTGGTCAGGCCTGATGAGGCAAAACTGTCAGTAGAGGAGGATGCAGCTGCTTCTGTAAATTCCAAGAGTGAATCAGACAGACAGACAGACATCTGGTTACAATTAGAATATTTGTGGTGAAGTTTGGCATTTAAATTAAAAAACAAAACACAGAAGCTCCTGTTGGCCAGCAGCCTCACTGACTACCATCTACGCTCATCTGTTTCAGTGGCCCAGGTATAACAACTTCCAGGAACACACAAGTGAATTAAAGTGAATTAAAAAAAACAAAAAGGATGGCTCTTTAACCATGTTCGCAAAACGGAACATCCATGTAACAAGGCAGAATACTTTTGATGAGTATCAAATAAATGACCATCAGGATGGAGGATGTGGGGGAAGTCTTTTCAGTCTATAATGCAAGACATGTGCAACATATGGTCACTCGCCCCCACTCCCAGTCAACACCAGATGCACACACACCCTGTGTTGAGAAGGCACCTCTACCCTAGTGTGTAATATAAGAAGAGTCTTCAGGCCAAAAGGCAGGGGGAATTAGAGTGACATGTAGACCTGTCCTCCAGATGTGTTGGGCTGCAACTCCCATCATCCCCAACCAGCATGGTCTTAAAGGAAGCTTACCTGGAGGGAGCCTAAACTGTTGCAGTTTTGTGCAGTATGTGTGTGGGTGTGTTAAGCAAGTTGTTAAAATGTGATTTGCTTTGAAATGAAACATTATAAAATGGTTGTGTTCTCCATTGAAAGTTCTTTTTTGGAAGATTGTAGTCTTGAAATCTGGCTAAGAAATACTGTACGAAGTAGTTGCTGATAATGAATAGTAGAAATATTTATAAACACAATTTAAACCCTGTTTAAAATATCAGTGCCCCTTCCTCTGGCCTCCTGCAAATGCACACAGCTAATAGTCTGATGCATTTGCCAATCCATAATGCATGAAACAACATTACAAATGTGTCTTGAGCTTACCTACAAAATAAACTATTTCTGCAAGAACATATTTCACTTTGCAGTATTATGTATGACATATTACAGTGCCATTGTTCTTTTTGAATTTAGTGAAAAGTTATCCCAGGTAACAACATTCTGTCTTCTGCAGAGGTAGACAAAGGGTGGGCTGCCTGCGGGCAGCCAGTGCAGTGAAGCCTCTTGGGCTCTCCCCTTTCATTGGAAAACTGGCATAAAAATGGTCAGCTACATTCCACAAAGCTTCCAGAGGGACTGTGGACCATTTATATGCTATTTTGGGTGCCCTGGGGCCTGTTTTAGGCCTAAAGTAGCTTTTTAAAAAATCTGGAAGTCTCCATTTAAAGGCTAGTTTGCGTGCCTCGGGGTCTTAGCTCCAAAATAGCCTTTTAAAATGCTGGAAGTGGCAGTCACTTCTGTATGAAAAACTGGCCACGCTGACCCTGAAGCAACCCAGTGGGGTGTGGGATATGGAACTTGCCATTTTTATGACCAAGCTTTTTTGAAGTACAAGAGCATTTGAGTTTTTGAGAAATGAACAGAGGTGGATCTCTGACTTCATTTCCAGGTTTTGCACAAAAAACAGCTGAATGAATGGAACTTGTGCAACCTGCCTTAAAGTAATAGGTCACACTTAATTGTGGTTTGTTTATTTTCCTTTTCTTTCTATCTGTGTGTCTCTGTATCTTTCCTCTCCTTCTCTCCCTTTTCACCTTTTAAGCTGAGTCATCTCTGGTTAACATTCACACTAATTACGTCCCTAATTGTAGAGTTATGTCCCAAAAGCTTTTGGGGGGGGGGTAGGAATGAAGGAAATCTCCCTTGACTTCAATATTACAATGAAGTTTCTAAAATACTTTAAAGACCTCCTCTTTTAACACACCAGTCTCTCTCAACTAGGTTATCTCATGTTCACAGCTTAAGAAGTTTCCTAAGCACACAGCAGAATTGTGTTTGCTGGAGGAGGGGGTTAAGAGAAAAAGTGCATGTTGTAATGTGGCAAAGCATCCATAGTAATTATGAAACTTTCCTGTAAAATCTCCATACGTCACATTTAGTAAGTAGATTCCACCCTCCTCAAGTCTTCATCTCCAATTACAAGTGAAGAGGGCGGGGAAAAACTCAGTTAATTCACTGAAGGAAGAAGTCTTTACTACAGCAGGTGGACAAGCACACTGAACGAGATTCTTTACTCTCTCTTTTTTTGGAGGACAGAAACCTTTTTTTTTCTATAACACATTCCTGTTTAAAGGGGTTTTTAATATGTAAAGAACAGCAATGAGAAGTTCAGCTTAAAACAAAAACACCTCAAGAAATTATTAACTACAATTTGTGACGTCAGGGTTGATCTGATTAAAGGTTTGTTTTCTTGCTGGCAGAGGTGTGTTCTGTAGAGACTGGTTCTCTCTTCTTTTTTTGTTTTTGTTTTTCTTTTCTTTTTTAAGTTTCATTTTTAAACAGCAAACGGAGAATCGCTCGCATTGGTGCTGCTGCTCCAGCTGCGTGTGTGTGTGTTGTAAAAAGGATGGTGTTTCTCTAGCTGCCACGCACAAAACAACACATTTGACCATGAGGACTCTTCGCAGGTTGAAGTTCATGAGTTCGCCCAGCCTCAGTGATCTGGGCAAGAGAGAGCCAGCAGCCTTGGATGAGCGGGGGACCCAGCAGCGACGGGCCTGCTCCAACGCCACCTGGAACAGGTAAGACCTTTGTCTCCCCTCCAACATGACTATGCTGTTCACTTCTGACCCAGATTTCTTTTCTTTTTGTGAAAGAAAATTCACTTGCATCCCTTTTTTTTTTTAAGCATAACACAGTTTGGAGTCTGAGTTTGACTTTATTTGCAAAATGCCTGCCAGCAAATTTGTACATCTTCCCATTGCTTTCATGCTGATATCAGATATATAATTTTCCTTCATACTCATTTCATTCTGCTGGAAGATCTAGGGAACTCTTTCTTTTTAGTTGGTTATCTTGTCTCCTGTTTGCTTTCCTCATTGTGAAACTTAGATATTCAGATGCCTTCCCATATCTGAAGAGGAGATACAATGGAATGGCTTGGTTTTCAGAATAAGAAGACTTCATGTCTCTGACGATTGTTAGAACAGTATACATTTTAAATGAATTGTTTAAACATATTTATAACTATAAAGAAATCACAACAGTGAGATTGAGACTGAGAGAGAGAGAGATTTCTTGAAAGATTGTATCATTTTTGCAAAAAGATTTCTGGAATTTCCTGTACCATTAATAACATTTTTCTGTTATTGATGTAAGGCTTTACATATTTGGAAAAAATGAAAGGAACAAGCAGATACTTCGGCCCTAAGTAAATGTCCAGTATTCAATTGTGTGCAATAAAAACTTAATATACTCACTCCACCCCGGTTTGTATAAGAAAAATCATTTTAGAAGAAAACAATTAGAGTGGAAATGATGGGCAGGGAAAGGACTGAGGGACCTGCTTTTTCTCATGGTTCTCTAAACCCTCTGCTATAATTTTGCTCTTTAAATGGGGTTTTATGACACATGTGCACTTCCATTTAACAGAGTTAGGGCTTTTTCTGGAAGTAAGCCTCATAGAACTCAGTAGAATTTAAACATAGGTCCAGGCTGCATCAAAGCGTTCCCTCCAAAAATAAGAGTTCTGCCCCCAATGAAATTTTCCTATGGCTTCCAAATTTTTAGCATTCTATAACTTAAGACTACAGATGAGCATTAGAAATATAGTTCATGCATCCAGCGAAAAAGGGCAAGTCCAATATCATAATTATCAAGGGAATGTGAGTACAGCAAATGTAATCTAGGCATGATCAGTTTTTAGTGCTTCACTCTCCGCACTGCTAGAATTCTGAGGAGTGAAAGAAAATCTCATTTGATTCTTATTTGAGGAGCAATACCCTCATTCCAGCCCACTGCACCCCTGTAGCTTTGCTCCTGTAATATGTAGATTTTAAGGCTGCTTCCTATGTTGGTTTTTAGATGTTTTAGGATGCAAAGGGAAACAGGAAGTGCTGGTGACTTCCTGGCAGCTTCTCCTGGAGTAGTGTAACATCTGACATGACCCTAGGAACTATGTTAAACTGACAGCCCATGGGTAGAGACACTGATGAAAAACAGTTGGGTTCTACATGCCAAAGATAATATTTTAAAACCAGATGGTAGCAGAATTGGTAGGAAGAGATTAAGTGTGGTTGTACCACCCGCCCAGAGAACTAAGAGGCTTTCAGAGGTTGTATCAACCATATGGAATATTGTCAAAAGGAGCATTTTTGTTCAGCCTCTGTATCTGAGGGCTATAAAAAATGAAGTTGTCTCAATGCTTCTAGCTCTGTTTCTGTCACTGCAGGCCCACATGAATCCTGTGTCTGAAAGGAGATGTATCACCTAGGCCTCCAGCCACAGCATTTCATGAACAGGAGTCACCTGGTCGTAGGAGTTCATACACTGCTGACTTCCTGGTTAGACTGTTGCAATGCACAGTACATGGGACTGCTCTTGAAAATGACTCAGAAACTGCTGCCAGTTCTAGAGAGTTGACTGTAACATTGCATAACTACCATGCAACACTGGTTGTAAAAGGAATTAGACTGGCTTGAATTCATGCTTCTGGCAATTACATTTAAATGTCTAAATGGCATGGGACTTTGATATTTGAAGGAGTATTTCTCTGTAAATAGGCTGGCTCAAGGACTGAGGGCTGTGGAAAAGGCCCTTACCTGTGCCTTACTAGTGAGACCAATACTCTGTCTGAGGATGTGTGAGGGGGCCTTCTGTGCTGTGGCACCCTTGTTTTGGAATGCCCTCTTCTTGGAGGCTGTGTGGAACAAATGCTGGTTTTGTTCCAGCACCAGATTAAAGCATTTTTTTTAATTAAATTTTTTGACCTTTAACGATTTTGCCTAAATCTGTACAGGTTACAAACTGTTTTAATCTATCTTGGTTGTTGAATTGCTTTAACGTTTTTAAATTTTTCAATATATTTCCAGGCATTTTAAATTATTCCTGATTCTTTTAGATTTTTCTAAACTGTTTTACATTGATTTCACTTGTCTGCCACCCTGAAATCCCATGAGGTAGGGTTGGATGTGAGTATTTTAATGAATGAATGAATGAATGAATGAATAAATAAATAAATAAATAAATAAATGCCCCTCATTACAATTGGTTTATTGGGAGGAGGGCTGCTTTAAGTAAAAAATGAGTGTAGCAGGCTAGGCAGAGTTTGGAAAAATTATTTTTATGGCGTTTTCCAGAATCCCGTGGTGGTCATGTTTGCTGAGCAATTCTCCATGTTGCACTCCAAAGAAATCACTGTTCTCGGTGTTGTCTAAGAGTACCAAAGTATGCATGGACAGCCAGTGATCATTTCCACAAGGCTTCCTGTCCCCTACTTAGTGACAAAAGTGAGTGGTGAAATTGCTGAATTGGGAACTGGATTTGGACCCAGGTCTGCCACTTCTTCTCTGTGATGCGTTGCTGTTGTTGTGTGCCTTCAAGTCATTCCTACGCTAAGGCAAACCTATTTCCTCTGAATCTGGGAGAATGTGGCTTGCCTGAGATCACCCAGTGGTGTCCACAGCTGAGCAGGCATTCAAACCCTGGTCTCCCAGTCTTAGTCCAAAACTGAGACCACTCCCAGAATCATGGTCCAATGCTCCTTCTATTTATTCTACTGTGCTCAAAACCTTGTTATCATTTGGGTGGCTAAAAGAAGAAGAAGCAACAGCTTTGCCTCACATGAGCACCTAAAATCCTTGAAAGACCAGGTAGCAAGGCTACCTATGACCATATGTTAACCAATTCATTAATTAAAATGTCCTTACATACACAGATGCACAGCATGTAGGCATTTAAATTGGCAATCTCTTTATTGGCTTGTGAGCTTATTCCTAGCTAGAGTAGAACCATTAAATCAGTTGCAAAGTGGTGATTCAAACACAGGCAAGTCCCATTGATTCAGTTGGTCTGCTCTAGTCAGAACTAACAACAGGAGTTAAGCCCACATTAGTCAATCTTTCTACAGTTAAGGATAATATTTAAGAAATTTTAACCCTTAATTCTCTGCTTTTAATTCCAGTTCGATTTATGTACATAACAATTTTTTCTATGTGCTTTCACAAATGCTACCTAAATGGGCAGCCACATTGGGTATTTTCCTCAATGCCCTTTGAGAAAGTGAGAAATGGACCACCGGATTTGAGTTCTCAGGCTGCGCAATAACAGAACGGCCAACTGTTCATTTGGCACAACCAAATATTATGGCCCATAAAAACAGCTCCAGGTGACCTCCATGAATGTGAACGTCTTCTGCTTATCAGTGGTTAAAACAAACACATTCCAAACTAAACATTGTTATTGTACAATAACATAGATGGCTATTAAAGATAGTATTATTGAAAGAGTGTCCCCCCCCGACACCAACATCATTCTTCCCTCATGCACTCAGATTTATTAGGTCATAAACTGTACTGTAGTAAGACAGTTAGGCCATTTCCGCACTACACTGTTATAGTGCTATTGTTCCACTTTCAACATCCTATGGAATCCTGGGGTTTGCAGTTTAGGGAGGAACATTTAGAATTCTTGGCCAGAGAGCTCTTTGGTATTCCACAGGATGTTGAAAGTGGAATAATAGCACTATAACAGTGTAGCGCAGAAATGGTGTCAGTCTTTATAGTAATCCTCTGTAGGTTTTTAATATAATCTTCCTATTTCCGTTTGCCTGTTACCAAAAATGTGAGGCCTTCCCTTATGAATGGGATAGTGTGGATTATTATTACCTTGATTATACATTGTGCTTTTCAGTAAAAGTATGACAAAACAGGTTTCTTCCCTAAAGAATTTATAATTTGAAGCTCAGCACAGTGGAGAAAATGTAGAGGGAGGTGAAGAAAATTTAAGGCAAGGAGTAAGAAAAGCAATAATATCCACATATTTAATTAAATTTAATTAATTAATTAATTAAATTTCATACTGTGTTTCCAGTAAAGTATGAAGGTTTGGGGCTGGGGTGAGAATAATGCAAACCTCCAGATGTTGTTGGGCTACAGCTCCCAGCATTCTTCACCATTGGTTCTGCTGCCTAGGGCTTCTGAGACACAAGATACTTTCGGGAGGGGTGCCCAGTCCCTCCCGAAACTGCAAACCCGAGGATTCCATAGGATGTTGAAAGTGGAATAATCGCGCTGTAAGAGTGTAGTGCGGAATAGCCTTAGTCTAGTATAGGGAATTACGCAGAAGGAACTGTATAGTTTTGAGTAAGTATTTGAAAGAAGCATGAGAGAAGCATTTCCTGTCCTTTGTCATCTCTATTGTTGAATGAGTAATAATTTACTATTATAGTTGCAAAATTTATCTTCTCAATTTTTTTCAAAAATGACTATGGTTTCCTATAGTGATGGGGGGCATTTGAATGTTTTTCATTCAGGAGCATGAGTCTGTGCTTGAACTAGATCATATTCTACCTCCTGTATTTAGTGAGGCTGCATCCCATAACTATACAAGTTACTAAAAATTTAAAAGTTACACCATAGAACAAGTGGTGGCTGTTGTTGTATGCCTTCAAGTCATTTCAGACTTATAGCGATCTTAAGGTGAACCTATCACAGAGTTTTCTGGGGCTGAGAGAGTGTGACATACCTATGATTACCCAGTGGGTTTCATGGCGAAGCAGGGAATTGAACTCTGGCCCCTAGGGTCATAGTACAGTGCTCAAACCACTATACTATGCTGGCTCTCAGAACAAGTGATGCTATCGGTCATTACATTACAACAATTAGATTTCATTGTGGGGAGAGAGGAGTTAATTACAAGCAAGCAATTGTCCATTACTTGTTATTTCCAAGCTGTGGCATCAGTCAAGGTGGAGAATATCCCCACTGGAAAATAAGGAGCCAGAAACTGGTCTTTCCAGAGAACCTATCCCTTGTTCTCATTGAGATACAAAAAGTATACCTGTATTACCTTAGACCTAAGTGGGAACTCACACGACTGGATGTTCTTTGCCATCCTCTCCCTTCAAACATATGTATCTTGGCCAAAGGTTTAGACATCAGGAAGAAAAGTTCTTGTTTTGCCTGGCCTAAGGCATATCACATTTTCTATTGAAAGGCATTGTCTGAAGTAGGGATATAAACATCTACATGTTCATATGTCATAGGTACATTCCTTCCATTTGTTGTTATATGCTTTAAAACAACATGAAAATCCTATTCAAACACATTTTTTCTAGGCATTTCCCTATAATACACATTATATGTGCATTGAGATCTAAAATAAGCAATTTTCTATGTGTTTTTGAGACAAGAATTGCATTACAGAGTTTAGAGAACCGTCTCCATAGTAGCCTGTGTATTAGTCTGGGACATGTAGGAGTTCTGTTTACTTTAAAACATGGATGGAACAGAATTACCAGCATCCCTCTTCTGAATTGGTGCAATCCAGGTCCAAATTTTACTATCTCAGAAGGAATGAAGGTTGTGTTGGTTGGGCTAAAAAGTAAATTTCCTTGTATTCTGTTTCAGTTTTGTACATTTATGAATCTCTGAAGAAATCCACCCGAAGCACATCCCCTTTTCAGACTTAAAACAGTTTAGCAATTATTCCAGTTTTTCAGGAGATCCTTCAAATCCTGGTTCTAGGTATGGGTGGCAAGGAAATGGTTACATTTACCAGTGTCTTCAACATCCTGTTAGACTACAGGTCCTAAGATTTGGAGTAGGAGAGGTACACAGTGATAGTTTCAGCAGCATCAAATCAGTATTACTTAGTAAGGGATTAAGGCTTCAGCTACTCCATAGCCATGCCTCCACCAAATGTGAATGAGATCCAGAAGGGGTCTGTTCTACACAGCTTAATGAGCCAGGCAGTTCTTCTCTAAGTCTATGTGAAATTGGTATTGATATGGAACAGAAGTCTTCTGGCTTGAAAACTGGGTAAAAAGAAGAATTTTAGCTCCTTCATCAAGAGTGGAAAAGTCTGCATAGGAGCACATTCTTCCTTCTGTCTTATGAAGAGATAGTGTCTTTGTCTTATATTGAATACCTTAGATATTTCTGTCTCCCAGCTTTCTTAGTTAACAAAAAATCATTTCAAGAAAAGAATGCTGCAGTATATTTACAAGTAGGAACACTTCCTTTTTGACAGATAAAAACGATGCATCCCAGCGTAGGCATATAGTAATAGAGAAAAGCTTTACTGTTAAACTTCTGAGTGCATCTCTAATACTGCTAGAGTTCTGCCACAGAACTATGCTAGAACAATTATGTATAAGGTTCTACCAGTATTTGTTGCTGCTCCTCAGAATTGCATTCAGTGCTACCTGCTTATAAATGATACATTCATATCCATATCTTTAGGTTTTTTTAACTTTCTATTTTTTATTTATTTTCATGTATAAAACAGTGATTTAAAAGAAAAAATAAGAAAAAGAATCAACAATTATACCAATACATTCCTTCTTGCCTATACAGCATTCTCATCAACTTCCTCCTGATAGAGGATGGATATATATTATTCTATAAAAACAATATCTAAATTATCTGTTAGCAATGAAAAAAGGAGAAACTATGTAATTTCATCTCACCATATTATTTATAGCTGATAATTTACCTAATAGTCCCACTAAAATCAAATTTCAAAGTTTACCATCATTAGATTTCTGCAGCATATCCATATTTTGTTGATCTGCCCTCTATAATGATTAGGTCAGTCATCACTGTATTTAAGTAGTGGCTAAAGATCGCATATCCAAGCAGCTCTGGGTTAAGTGTAGCCAGAGTGACTAGATTTCTTTCTAATAGAGGTCCTACACGTCTAAAGCTGCCCAGAGTTAACAAGCGAAGCTTTTCTGAGGGAGATTCATACCTTTAAGCGTTGCACAGCTTTTCAACAGGTGTGTGTGTGTGAATTTTTTTATTCCCAGCAGAGTTAGTGGGAGAAAAACATACCTGGTGGTTTTTTTCTTCTGTTTACCTTCTTATGGGTATTCCAGCCCTCCCTCTTTACCTACCATTGGCCATAAGCTGGACATAACAGCCACGTTTAGATGTTTTTAACCAAACTGTAGTTTAGTTTGATGTGAATGAACCACAGCAATCTTTAGACTTGACCTTTCTCCTCAGAAACTTTTGTGTTGTTTGAAAGAAGCCCTCTTCACAATCCATAGTTAATGCTAAAGAGAAAGACACTGCAAACTTTTTACTGTTTTTGCCACCAACTAATACTCTGTTAGGGTGTGTGTGTGTATACACGCACACGCACACACATATATACATACACACGAGGCAGCTTTCAGGTTATGTGTTAAAATTACATATGTGAGCTTGCTCATAAAGGAATGATTAGTAAATATAGTACTCTAAAGAAATGCACACATCCCATCTTGACTTCCAAGGGGAATGGTTAGGTCCGAAGCTTGCTGTGAGCCATCTTTCCATTAAGCCACAGTTCAAAAGTCAAAAATCTTAGGATCTTTCCTAATAAATAAAACTCTAGAAAATGTTTCCCTGTAGCTAGTGTACAAATGTTTATAAAATCCATAGTATAATATCTCCTGACAAATTATTTCTATCATGAAACAAATGTTGATCCTAACAGTGAACAGATGTGGTGTACACAGAGATATTTAGCTTTTGGTCAGGCTAGCTAGGAAGTCATGGGCTTTTAATGCTGGATTTAGTGTATGTTGCATTCAAAGTGTCTTACCTTTCTGTAGCCTAATACATTTGACTCAATGCTAGAAGCATTGCTAGCTTTTTGTGATTCAAGGTCAGCCAGTACTAAACATAACTGCCCTAGTTTACTTTCTGGCTTGTCACTATTAGCTTTCCAATATACTCTTAAGCCATTTTCTCACTGGACTGCTATAGTGCTATTATTCCACTTTCAACATCCTATGGAATTGGTCGGCCCCTCCCTAAACTGCAAACCCCAGGATTCCATAGGATGCTGAAAGTGGAATAATAGCACTATAACAGACTAGTGAGGAAATGGCCTTAGATTAGTTGTGTCATTACATCTGAGAGACGAAGGAAGTAGGGTCTGCTGAACAATGGCTGTTGAACATGGGGTGATTACAGAAATGCATTTAGATTTATTTGATTGTCTTGTACTCACATATTCTCTCTCTCTCTCTCTCTCTCTCTCACACACACACACACACAAATTGCCTTTGCCCACCCACACTCCCTCCCCCATTCTGCCACACATGGACCCTTATCCACTGTGACAGCTAGGTGGAAATGGTGAGAATGATTTTTTTTAAAAAGGTTCAGGAGAATGAGGAAGAGAAACTGCACCTGCTTTATCTCCCTACTTTTTCTTGTTCTTTTTAAAGAAATAGAACAAATTTGGGGGTTGCAATTGAGGCTGCCAAGTGTGATTTAAAGGTTAAGGCAGGATATAGTACTTTTTTAGTGGAAGAAGGAGCAGTATCTCTACATTTTTGGGGCGACAGAGGCAGCACCTGGAAGATTTTGACACACTGGTGGGTGGTCCTGGAGAATTAGGGTGTAGAGGTTGCAAGAATTGCAAGTCACACACTCAAAATACTTAAGTTGTTTAACAGAATCCTTGGTACAGAATTCAAGACAAAAATGGCCAAGCTTGTGATGGCTGGCTACGTTTTTTTGATGAGGCCTTGCTGCTTCTTGGCCCTTTTTCTCTCCCCCCACCCACCTCCTGCAGTGCTTGAGGTCGAAGGAGGAGCAAAGGAATGTTTCCCTACAACATTCGCAATTTAGCTGGGCTGTAGGATATTGAATTCCTTGCATGCTTTTTCTCTCTGGAGAGATTTCCCTTTGCCTGCAGAGCTAAAGTGAAACTGTCAGATCAAAGAGAGTCTGCTGCCAGGTTTCTGCTATGTAAATTTATACTCTATAAATTCATGGCCTGTTCAGCTTTCCCAGGAACCCCCAAAACAACTTAACAATGCCCATTTCACAAACAGGGGCAGGGAAACCAGCCAAACTACAAACATCAGCATAATCTGCCTCCTCTTACAGTTTCAGTAAAGCACACAATATTTGCACAGGATTAAGATAGTTTAGATTCCTTTCTTTCTTTGTTGAGTCTTTTAGCTGCTTTCTGTTGGTGTATCAGTAATAAGAGAGCTGAAGGGAAAACAGGCCATAAAACACGTATTTTAATTGCAGGGTTTCTGATCTTTGGCTCAAATTGAGCGTAGCACACACACACATAAAGCAAGTGTGTGTGTGTGTGTGTGCGTGTGCGTGCATGTGTGCATGTTTGTGTATCTTCCTTTGAGTCTGTGCAACTCAGATTAATCTGTGGTATTGTAATGGGATGATGAAAAGGAGAGGCAGTAAGACAGAAAGTTGGGAATAGAAACCGTAGTACTAAGACAAGTAGCCTCCAAAGATGATATTGAAAATCAGTGTTAGTAAGCAAACATTTTGCTCACAATTTATGTGCCAAAGCCAAAGTCCTACATATAAATATAAATGTAATATATATTAAATCTGCCCAAAAATGAAGCTCACAGCAGCTTTTCTGTACAAATTTCCCTGTACGGTATGTGCCTTCGTAGACATCTTTCAACTGGAGAACTGCATTTCAAAATGTGAAACATTGCATAATTATGTTCTGTTCCAATATTATTTTGGGGAATTCTAATTAGGTCAGTTTATATTAAAATGTGAATAGAACAAATTTCTGCTCTATCTTGAGAACTAAAACCTAGACTAGAGTCCTGTATATGGTAGCAAGCTTGCTTCTCAGTTGCTGAGTTCACCACAGACAGGAAAAAGGTTAAATTCTCTATCCCGGTCATGTAGGTAATAGTTGCCTCTCACTTCCTTTCAGGGTAGGAAGCCTTCTCAGTATGTAGGTTATCCTTACAGTTAACACATGCCTGCTCACATCCCATCTGACATAATGACAGTAATCCTTTCAGCTCTGTCTACTGTTCTGCTGTTAGCTGTACAGTCTCTTGTTCAGAACATGTGGCAACCATCCTTAACCTTAGACTGGCCTCTTATTTCCTTCCTTTCTGCTACCAGATCCTTGTCCTTGCTGCCAGAGCCCTGGCTTTGCACACACACAAACATCTCTTTGCTTTTATCTCTCTGTGACCTTTGGTTTTATCTCCCTGTATCCTTCATTCCCTGTGACCTTCGTTATGATTTTAACTCTTCTGTCATTGCCATCCTCAGATCTGCTGCCTCCTTAGCTGACTCCACTGTTTCTCCCATGCTGTCCCTCACACTTAGGATTCACTGGTATTCAGTCACCTCTGTTTCTTCCTTCAGTTTCCTTCCTCAAATCCCAACTTTTCCATGAAGTCTGCCTGCTCTTCTGCAGTTGCGGGGAACCTCCAGCTCATGGGCCAGATCTGGCTGATCTCATCTTCCCATCTGGCCCACCAAGGCCCTGCCTGAGCCTCCTTCTCAAAGAGCAAGGGGAGGGGAAGGCCTGCTTAGCTGGAAACTGATGCATCAAGTTGCACAGAGTGACTAGGCACCAGTTCCTGAAGAACAGCAAATTGCCTCTTCCCTTCTGCACAGCTCTTTCCCAAATATCCCAGCTGTAGTTCTTGGAGCTGCTGGTCCACTATTAGCTGGGCAGTGATAAAAAGGAACTGCCCCAACCATTCCCAAAAGATTTCTATTCTTGAGCTCCAGCTCCTTTCTCAATGCACCAAGGCAGGCAGCTGGTAATTCAGGAAGAGAGCAGTCTCTTTCTGGAGTACCAGCTTGCTCTGCTTCCTCTCCTTTGCATTCTGCCCAACCATGTTCTGCATGAGTAGTGTGAAACTTTTGTGTATTTGTATGTATGAAAGAGAGAGTGACTGAGTGGGTGGCCCCTCCCATAGCTGGCATGTGGCCTCCAACAGGTTTCCACAGAGTTAATGCCTCCCTCAAGCAAGAAAAGATTCCCCACATCTACGCCTTTCTATCTAAGCCTAATTATGTGAAAGGAAAATAACAGTGTATCATTTCACTTGTTTACTTTTACTTCCATTTTACCTCCCTTTCCTCTGTTGTCTCCCTGAGTTGAATTACAGACTGCAAGTCCTCTTGATAGAGAATTGTCTCTCTGTGTTCTCTAAGTGCTGTACACATTGATTGTGGTGTGAAAATAAAAAGAACATCAATAGCAATGTTGCAAGAAACTAGTGTTTTTGACCCTTGAACGGTGTTCTGTGTCCAGTGTGACACTGATTGCTTACTCACCAGCTGGTGTAAACTTTGTTTTAGAACTAATTTTTACTGTTATCCTTCTGCCATGGCAGCTTTTTCTGGACTGTTGATCCTTGTCTTGTATTGGTAAATCTCTGTGTGTGGGATTGATGGATTTCTTGGTAACCACTAAGAGTTGTTTCAGCCACTCCTGGGACCACAGGCAGCAACCTTGTGATCCGTCTGACTATCATGATGTTGTATAGTATCCAACAAGCCAGCATGGTGTAGTGGTTTGAACAGTGGATGGCAACTCTGGAGACCAGGGTTTGGTTCCCTGCTCAGCCATGGAAACCCACTGGGTTATCTTGGGTGGATTTCTATCAGCCCCAGGAAACCCCATGATAAGTTTGCCTTAGGGTTGCCATAAGTTAGAAATAAGTTGAAGGCACACAACACCTATGAACCTGGAGACCAGGGGTCAGTTCTCCACTTGGCAATGGAAACTCATTGAATGACCTTGGTTGCATCACACACTCTGAGCCCCAGAAAACCACATAGAGTTGCCGTGAATCAGAAAAGATTTGAAAGCCCAACAACAGCAGCAATGATATCCAACTTCATAGAAGTAACTCCCATCTTGCACAGACAGTGTACAAATCTGTACATACTTTAACATAAGGACCAAGATGCTATACTCTTCTCATGGAATAGAATGTTCCTATGGCATTCCAGATGATGCAGCACATGCATTCTGACAGAGGCCGGCTCTATTCAGAGCAGTTTATTTTCGCAGTGGCATGGACGGATCCTCAGAGCCAAGGCAGTATGGGAGGACTTTGGAAACTGGCTTAGGAAGTACCTGAAAAATACTCACAGTCAGTTTCCCAGTTAATTCTTTCCATAGTTTCTCAACTCTTCAAAGCCAGACACTGGAGGTGGGTAGCTCTGGATGGACTTGGTCAATGGCAGGAGATAGTTGCTTCTTTTCTCATGGCAGCATAAAAGGGCAGGTGGGAACTACCCCTGATGTTTGTTACTGCTCTTCTGCTTGGGCAGGGAATTCTTGGTTAGCTCCCTGCACAAGCACCAAAACTATCATGTAATGGTTCATATAATAATTCTATGCACGAGTGATTTGACACTATGGATTCTTAATTATGTCATGTTGAGGGTGGAGGTGTTGTCTATTATGTCATGGTGGTGGTGGTGGTGTCTGTGTTATGTCATGTTGCTGCTGCTATTGTTCTTGTTGTTAGAAGAGCTAGCCTTTGAAAATAGACATTAAATTATCAGTGTAATGAAAGTTGTGGTGGGCCTGGTGATTGGTGTTGTTTTGGGATACCTTGTGATCAGTCCCGAGAAATTATTTATGATTGAAGATATATCTGATAGCGTTAATGGGAAGTGGAAAAGTAGCCTGTGTGGCCAAGTAATCCTTTATTGGAAGAATTTACCTCGATAGAGAACTGTGACATTGATCACAGCAGCCTTTTTTATAAAGTGTATTGCACTCGCTTCAAAATGCATTTCATCTGAGGGTTAGTGTCAGCTGATTGCGAACTGGAGACCACAACACAAAAGACTTCTGTGTTCATCACAGGAGTCATGGATATTCTGTCTCAAGCTAGTACTCATAAACTACCCACACCTGTGTTGTATGGTAATTACTGTATTTGAGAAGTGTGATGGTTGGTTAAGAATTTTGATGGCCTGACCAATTCAAGAAATGTGAGGACAGACAATTCCCTGAACAATGTTTTCAAAACAGATGGTAATTTCTCTTCCGGATTTCCACTTCTTTAACAAGAGTCAGAGGGGTGTTGGGGCTTGAATGTTGGACTATGACTCTGGAGGATTAGGGCTCAAATCCCTGCTCAGCCATGGAAACTCACTAGGTGACTTTGGACAAGTTGTACTTTCTCAGCCTCAGAGGAAGGCAAAGGCAAATCCACTCTGAACAAATCTTTTCACGAAAACCCTGTGTTGGTTCATTTTATGGTTGCCATAAGTCTGAAACAACTTGTAGGCACAGAATAGCAATAACAACAATAATAAGGCTTATAACCATTTAAGGCCCCACGTCATCATAGACAAACAAAAGGTGCTGCCTCATACAGAGTTCCTCTGAGTTCCACAGAGTAGCAAGTACATCATTACCTTCTTTAAGATGATGTTCAAGAATGCCTTGCTCCTCTTGGCACCACTGTGTTATTTAAATGACAAACGTGCAAGATAAATTTATCTTGACAAACGTGCAAGATACATTTTAACTGATACTAGTGAATATGTAAACTCATAATCTCTTTTAGGCATAATATATAAAACAAGCCATTTTTCTTCCAGCAATCCATTACACTCTAGCATGAGATAAGAAACTCATAGTAGGATAGAAGTTTGCCAATAGGAGGAGGCTTGATTGTGAATAGTTAAAACAAGGAGTCAACTTGTTAATGACCCACTTACATTCTTCGACATGTGAATGGCTGGTAGTAGGGTTCCCAAGTATCAGGGCCTGGACCCACTTTACAAGTTGCATTAATAAGGGGATAACATGGGCTTCCCTTGGAGAGTGATTCCAGACCTTAGGGAATAGCCCTCAAAAAGGCTCTCCCTTCGTCCGAGCTAAGTGTATCTCTGAAATTGCTTCAACATAGCAAGGCAGTCTCAAAGCCTAATCTTAACAGGCTGGGGGAAGGCTCATATGAAAAATGGGAGTCGTACAGGTGATCCTAAAGCCTTTTCAAGGCTTTTAAAGGCCATTAGCAGCAATATGAATTACATCTAGAAATGAACTTAAAGCCAATGCTTTAAGTTAAACATTTTAAAGTTAAATTAAAGCTGTTTCAGCTGGACAGTCATGTGCTCCTTGTTCATGGTCCCTGTTTAACAAAGCCAATAATCTTTTCAGAGCTATAATTGCTTAAACTAGTAGACTGTATAAATCTAATGTAGAAGATCGGTAGAGGGGACTGTAGTTCTCTTTAAAATGTGAAGGAAAGAAATGCATTGGTATGTTGTAGCAGAGCGAGCTTTGGGGTCTGGTAGTGGGAATTGTGTTGCACATTCCAACATTCCTTACCACGGGCCACACTGGCTAGGGCTGCTGGCAGCTGCAGTTACAATATCTGGAAGGCTGAACAATTCCACCCTTGCTGAAGCCTAAATGCAGTTGCTTGTCTCAGCCACACAACAGCCAGTGAATCAATTGCTGCATGGTAAAACAACACTTACGCTGTTTTAGTTTGTCTACTGCAGTTGTTACTAGCAATTGGATTTGGAGCCCCAGTCCTTCTTTACTCATGAAGCTGGTTCAGGAAGCTGTCATCTTCCAACATAGCCTATGCCAACACTGCTTGAGTAGAGGAACCAAGTCTTTCTGTAAAAAAAATGATTATACAAAAAAGAGAAATTACCACTTATGGGTGAGCATCTTATGCCCAAGGGGACCACTCTTTTCCATTTTAATATATTCACTCTCAGTTCTGGTGCATGTGGGTGCGGAATATGTTTATATATTGCTATATATCCACAGACACAGATACACATATGCATATACACATACATTTCAAGTGTGGCTCTAAGGCCATTTGTGCACTAGAGGCCATTAGCACGTTATGCCATTATAATGGCGGCATCGCCATTCATGCAGTGCCATTGGGTTAGATATGCTCTTTTCCACACCTTTCCCCCTTAAGCGGATGGGTAGCGGTATTGCCACTGGTGTTCCTTCTGCACTACAGCATCCTTAGCCACTCCTGTGCCCCAACTTCACCTTGCCCCACCGTCCCTGATTGGACGGTGATTTTGGGGTTTGTTTTTTGTTTCTTGTTTTGGAAGCTGTACTAATGCAGCAATGTTGTAACAGCATGACATGCCAGTACACTACTGTTTAAAAATGTATTTAAAAAATAAAAAGTTTTACCCGAAGGAGACATTTAAAATAAACAAGGAGAGGTGATAGAAAATTACCACGCCGTGGGAGTTGCTGAGGGAGGGACAAATTGGGCATGCCCACAGCCCACCCACTGCTGGATCTGTCATAACAGGAAGCGCTGTCAAGCACTGTTACGGTACCACACTATGTCAGCTGACAGGATTGAAGCACTATAGGAGGCTCTTAACGGATTTTTTTCTGGAAATAGAATATGGTGATTTGGCGATTCTTGGGAATGGGATAGCAGCTGGATAGCGATGACTGGACTGGTAATAACCTTCTACTGTAGCATTATAGCAATGTAGTGCGGAAATGACCTAAGTCTTTATGGGGCAGTGATTTACTAGAAGTCTGTTATTCAATATTTGCTGACATTTCAGGGAGATATTTGAATAAGGTCCCTACTTTTGAGGATAGGGCATAGCCTAAATACCCTAAAGGCATGAGATCCTATTGGATTTTAGAAGCTAAGCAAGGTTAGCCCTGGTTAGTACTTAGATGGGAGGCTGCCAAGAAATACCAGATGCTGTACGCTACATTTGAGAGGAAGGAATTGACAAACAACCTCTGAGTATTCCTTGCTTAAGAAAATGCTGTGAAACTCACAGGATTGCCAAAAGTTGTCAGGCAATTTGAAGGCACATAAACACATGCATTGCCCTTTGCTTTTCTTCTTGAATATACAAGCACAGTAGTAGAATAAATTATGTGATGTAAAAATCAACCTAGTTCTATTTGCAAAGTGCCTGAAGATATTTCGTGTTCTGTGTAATATGAATTACCATAGCTGTTTAGCTTTGTGTCACTTATATCTTCATGCTACCTCCAGTACAATGAACTGTATTTCCGGGACAGGAGTTCAAACAAAGGATTTTAGCCAGTTTGAAATGCTTATTAACTGAAAGAGTGATGGTGGGAGGGGGAGAAGGAAGAAAGGAAGAGCACACCATGTTTTCTATTTTGGTCTGTTCATGCATTTCTGCATGGCTGAATAATGGCCCCATTGCCCTGTTCTGCCACTTTTAGTTTCCTGTAACTGTTATGATGAGGCCAGAGCTTTTTGCTTCAGTCCCTGTGTCACACCACAATGTTTCTGTGTGTACTAAACTGTTATGCTTGGACACAAATCCTTGTTATTAATTACTTGCAATTAATTGTCTTTTGCAGTAATAGAGGCACACCTAATTTACATTTTGACTGTCCATTAATGAGGGATAGCTTCACTTCTTTGCAGAGCAATTGTAATTTTGCAGAAACAGAAATCTATATATTTGTAATGTTTTACACCACAGGATAGTGGCATTGTTTTCTTTTTAAAGTAAATGAAAGAAACACACAGTTATATTTCAGAAACAGAATGTAAAGAATTACTTTGTAAAAAAAAATTAGTTACAGTCTGTAGATCTTGGAATCACAACTAAATTACATTTTAAAAATTACTTTCCAGGCTTTGCCACATTGGCAGTGAGTGGTCTGATGGATAGATACCTATTCTGTTGCCACCTTTGTCTATTAGAAAGGCTTATCCAAGCACAGCATCTGTTGAACAAAACAATGGTTGCTACTTCCCTCTGTACAGGTTGGCACTTTTATCCTGGGAAATAGCTTATTATAATTGCAGTACCTTGGGAGAATGAGGCTTAAAGCTTTTCCTGAAGCCCACTTCTAAGTGTGGCATGTAGAAACAGTCTGAGGCCACTACAGGCCTGCCTGCATTATGGTTTTATGCCATAAGGTACAAGGTGTGCTGATGGTAGGGTATGTTTTCTACCAGACTGCAAACCACAAATTATGTTGGGACAGCTGAATTCTACATCTTTTTCTCCATAAAGTGTAGAAAGGGGAGGATGGATACATCTTTTATCCCACCTAACAGTTCATTCCAGCTTCCTACCTCATCTCTGATCTCTGAGCTTCTGCTGCCTCTCCCCCCATTATGTATCTCATGATTTTTCCTTTGTTAACAGAGATCTGGGCAAACGATTCTTTGCCATTATATTCAAGCTGATGGATAGATTTGTGCAGTTCTTCCAAACTAGAATATCGAATTAATAGTAGTAAACTGAGGATGTGGTGATAACATCCTTATGACAGAACTACAATTTGAATCTCATGTGCTCCTTGCCAGATTAGTTTTATAAATATAATTATTTTAACATTTTATTAAATATTACAGTATGGTTTATTTTATAAATGTATTGGTATGAATCCTTCAGTTTCTGCAATGACAAATCCAATGTTTCTGGTAGAGGACTTACAGTGGAAATATGAAAGTGTGGACAGGAGTAGAAGTGTTGGTTAATCCAAAATAAAATTAATTTAAATATAAATTAACTTAATGTTTACCAAAATAAAATTAATTTAAATATAAATTAACTTAATGTTTACCAAATAGTGCTAAGATTACAGTAAGCTTTATAGAGGTTAAAACCTACCTGAATGAGACAATTTTTCCATGTATAATGTACTGAATTTAGAAGAAACAATTCTAAATGTTTAATGATTTTGTATTTTGTAATTTATAGACTGAGAGTTATTTCTTCATATTGTTTTTGTCCTTTTTATGTGTGTGTGTGTATCTGTATATATCTATATTTATATCTATATCTATCTATATATTTGAGAGATATATTGCCAATACAAAGCTCAACCATGATTAGCTGCCTGAAAATGGGTGAAAACTCTAAATTTACGGTTGAACTATTAGCTTGAAGAGTTTTACAGAAATGAATACAAGGAGACACTAGTGAGATCTAAAAGAAAGTCTAGGGAGACTTTAACAGTGGTACATTTATTGGGCGTGTGACTCCGAACCACAGTTCGCTCAATTGTTTCAAATGGTTTCAAATTTCAAATTCTGGCATGTGGCCAATCATTAATCATTGTTTAGGTCAGGGATGAGTGACAATGACTTTCCAAATGTTCTTGGTAGAGATAGAAAGAATATTCAAAAATATTCAGAAAAAACAAACTAACAAACATGATTTTCAATACTGAGAACTCCTGACGAGAAGAATCCTGGACTGACAAGAATCTTCACAATTCAGGACTTACTCTGCAGAAAATTCGCATGTGGTTGTTTTGCACATAAAATAGCCTTTTCTGTCCAGGGAACAGCATTTTCTGCATGGAAATTTCAATACAGTCTTGTGTAGAAAATGCTGTAACTGGCAATTTATTCTGCTTAAAATTCCCACATAGTTGATCTGCATAGAAAACAACATTTTTTGCACAGGAAACAGCATTTTCTGCGCAAGAATTTATATTTCTGTGTTGAAAAAATATTTTCCTCATAGAAAATACTGTTTCCTACACTGAAAATGTTTAATTGGGTATTTATTCTGCTATGCTGAATTGTAGTTGACATTATAGGAGTGCCACAAGTTGCTCATGTTAACCTTATTGAAACTATAATTAATGGAAATAAATCATGGTTAATAATTATGCAGAGAGCTAGAGTGTGGTTTCCAGTTACCACTCTGCTTTGAAGTTAGGGATTTGCATCCAGGCTTTCTGAGCAATAATGAAATATTGTATCCACAGCACTGGCACTATGCAAGGGGCTCTGACTGCTTATCAAATGGAAGTAACAGTTTCAAATCCCTGCTGCCCCCTTAAGCTACCATTTCAGCCTATTGTATCTTCACCAAGCAAAATGCAGGTCGTTTGTAGTTTTCATCACACTACCTCATACTCTGGAAATACAAAGGATGCCTAAAAATTTAGCTTGTGAAATACATAGTTAAATTTTAGGAATGCATATTATGCAGGTTGTCATGAATGCAAGTTATACCTCTACCTTCCTACTCAGTGCTGTATTATTATTAGAGGTCTGCACCTCCTGCCCAGATTTAAAAGTCAAGCATTTCTATTAGTCACCGAGAATATAGTAAAAATATATGCAGAGTGTCTTTCCCTTTTCCCCCCTTTGTTTTTCTGTTTTTTGTTGTTTTTTTAAAATCTGTATCACCCTTCAGAGGACATCAGTGGCAGCTGATAGTTCCCGTCTTTGTGAGGCCGTGAATCCATTCCAGGTTTTTACCCAGGATTAAAAAGACTTCCAGGGTGTTAAATCCTATTGCTAAGTCTGTTCAGCCCTTTGGAGAGCTTCTTTAATGCTAGCCAAACTTGGAATGAGTTCACTGTCCTCCTGATATGGCAGCCAGTAGCTGCCACTGAAGGATATTGCTGAAATTGCCCTCTGCCTTCTTCCATTCAATCAGCCAACAAATTTGCACAGATAGATTGTTTTAAAATAAAATCTAGCTGCAGTTGGAATGAACTGACAGGTTCTTGTTGACTAGGAATATTTGGAAGGAATATATTTTTAGGTTGAGTAATGGTAGAATCTGGACCTATTATGGTTCTGTAGCAGCAGTATGTTCTAAGGATGGTACGGGGTGGAGAGACGGGGGGACGACGAAAGATACTTGCATCTCACAGTGGGTGGAGATTTAATATGAAATACTGAGCACCATTGGAGAGAGATGGGGGAGTAAAAATAGTGAAGCTCACCTATACTCACATACCTATCAGCACTGTAGGAAGGGGAAAGTAGACAGACCCTTGCATTTATTATTGACTCCTCTCCCAAGCATCTATTTTTGGTCTTTTTGGCCACCTAATCTGTCTGCTGTAATCTGTTTCCTGCCCTGAGCTTTCTGGCTGTCCAAGATCAAAAGCTTCCTTGTTCCTGGATTTTGATAAGTGGGTTTCTGGAAGATTTGTCATTATTAACAGCTTATTTCTTAACCTCTTCCTTGCAGTATCCATAATGGAGTAATAGCTGTGTTCCAGCGAAAAGGGCTTGCAGAACATGAACTTTACAATCTCAATGAAGGTGTCAGGTGAGTAAGATATCAGAGATCGTAGGTTCTTTTTCTCCTAAGTGCTTGCTGCATTCTCTTTTCCTTTATTGACATATGCACAGTGATGGTGACTGCCTTCCATGCTGAGGGATCAAGGTGGTAAATCATTCCAGATTTGAGTCTCAACTTTAAAAGCACTATCCTAACTGCTAGGTCTGTTTGAGAGAAAAGGGTTCAGCACCTTGAATAGCCCAGTTAAGGTTTGGACTAAAACCTACAGAATTTCTGCGCTAGACTGTTATAGCACTATGATTCCACTTTCAACATCCTATGGAATCCTGGGGTTTACAGTTTCGGGAGGGGCCAGCCGGCCCCTCCCAAAACTGCAAACCCCAGGATTCCATAGGATGTTGAAAGTGGAATCATAGCGCTATAACAGTCTAGTGCAGAATGGCCCTAGACTGGATCTGCCTTCTCCCCTGACATGGAAACCACTCCCCACTGTTTATGCAGGTGCCATTGGTGTAAACTAGGAGTGAGCCAACATCACCCATGGTCACATGGTCACTTCTTTTGCTTGTTGTTTGTTGTGGCTTTCATCACAATTTAGCAATGCAGCACAATGGAAAATTACCTCATTTTTTTTTCATTAAAACAAGTAAAATACACTTTCAGACACAATTCTCCTTTAGAATAAGTTACACAACCCCTAGATGCCATGTTTTACTGAGAAAATGCATGGTATGGCTTTTTGCTGTTCTGCTGTGAAGCAGATAGCAGGTGCAACCTATAAAGTGATTTTTGGGAAAGCAGATTTGCTTTCTGGGCATATTGAAGTTGCCCACTCTTACTGTGTGTGGTCATTCTTTTGTTGTAATGTGCCTTCACCTCATCTGCAACTTGTGGCAAGCTTATCATAGATTTTTCTTGGCAAAATTGATTCAGGAATTTGCCATTGCCTTGCCCTAAGGCAGAGAGAGTGTGACTTGCCCAAGGTCACTTGGGAGATTTCCATGGGTGAGCGGGATTTGAATCCTAGTCTCCTGGAGTCCGATTCCATCCCTCAGACCATTATGCCACACTGTCTGAAATGGTAACGGAGAACAATAAGTGAAAAAGAGCAAGGCAAGACAGGCTCTTGCTCACAGGGAATTAACATGGCAGGATGGTAGCTGGTTGAAAAAAAATTGCTCATGGTTTGGCTTCATTTGACAGTGGTTTCCTTTGCAGAGCCCAGTCCCGTTGATTGCCAGGATTGTGGGGATACTTAAGACAGCAGCCTCCCCTGCACTATTGGTTCACCTTATCAGGAGACAATTGAGAAAGCACAGTAGATATATGGAAATTCACAGTGCAGTGTGGCGAGGCCTTGTAAAAGTGTTACTACCAGTAGGGTTTCATTCAACCTGGGGAGTCATCACCATGGCAACCACAAACTGTGTTCCAACCTCAAGGTCAGAGCATTTCCAGGCAAGGTTGAGCTTTCTGGGTCAGTTGTTTTGACATCATGTTAATAGTATGTTGTGCTCGGATTTAGAAAGAAGAATTGTTTTGTCATCAGGTTAATAGCATGTTGTACTCAGATTAAAAAAAGAACAATAAGCAGTTTAAATGAACTTGCATCTTTGTTCTGAGTAGCAATATTGTCTGCGCTGACAAAATTTTTTCCAAAGCACGTGATTTTGTAAACTTGCCATCTTAGTTTTTTTCACTTGATTTAGATATGTATGTGTATGTGCCCAGAGAGGTGGTGGTGGTGATGGGAAATGGTGGAATCGTTTAAGGGAGCGAGAGGTGCATCCAGTTGGCGGAGTATGGGGAGCAAGAGTAGCATGTTGACTTTCAGATTATGAGACATTCAAGTTGCTACATAAAATACAGTTGGCCATTCGTATCTGTGGATTCTGTAGCCACGGATTCAATTAACCACAGCTTGAAAATATTTTTAAAAAATCCAAAAAGCAAACTTTGATTTTGCCATTTTATACAAGGGATGCCATTTTACTACACCACTGTACTCAGTGGGACTTGAGTATCCATGAATTTTAATATCTCTGAGGGGTCCTGGAACCAAACCCCAGCAGATATCAAGGGCCCAGATAGAAATGCAGAACTGGATGGAGCAGTGGGGGAAAGAAGAATGGATGGGTGTCACCAGCATATAGGTGGCACTGAAATCATAGGAATTGCTAAGTTCATCCAAGGAGAAAGTATATAGGAGGAGAAGCAGAACAGAATACCAGGAGAGCTTTTTTAAAAAAGGAAGGCATAGTAGCTTATTCCAGTGGGAATGTTGAATGAATGCTCCAACAGATATGATGAAAAGATATCAGGGTTATGCAAATTTGAAGCTTGGAGGGAGTCAAGCATGTTAGTGTGATCTGCCATATCAGAAGCAACAGACGGGTAAAGGAGACCAATGCAGTGAGAAAAACATCTTGGATCTTAGCAGGGGCATTTTCTGTGGAGTAGAGAAGCTGAAACCCATAATATAAGCAGTCAAGTGTTGGAAGACTCAAGTGGGAATGAATGGCCTTCTTAAAAGCTGAGGAAGATAGAGGAAATTGTGACAAAGTAAAATATCAAGTGACTCAAACTTTGAGGTATTTTTAGCCATTTCCTGCCGCTGATTACAAAGACAAATTACATCCCAGAGTTAGTTTGCTACCTACTGCTGTATCTCTTGACTTATAGAAAGACACTGCTAGCTCTCTTATAAAGGTTTTTCACTCTGTTTCAAATATCAATTTCCTACCCATCTGAAGCTAAGTTACACTTCAGTTTTAAACCAAAGAGATTTCTTTTAAGGTTAAGTTTTAATATGCTCATTGCAAATTGGAAGCAGTGTTAAGAGTCCAGAATAAAGATCTCCAACAAGCCTTTTGTTTTGTATTGTTTCAAATTAACCATGTGGGTCTACCAGTTTTGTTAAGACAAATGGCACCAGTGTAAGGAAGTGTAAAGTGATGCATATTGAGGAAAGCAAATCCTAAACTCACATATGGGGTGCTTCTAGATGAGGTTTTTGGCATACAGTTGCTCCGTCTCATTCACAGAATTTCTCCGTCATCCCGTGTTACCCTACCACTTCTTCAATTAAAAAAAAAATTAAAAATCAAACAAGGAAAGAGGCAATAATTAAACAATGCCTTTGGATTGTTAATGGTAGGGGCTCATTCCTGCACTCACCCATTTATTGAGAGGCTCTGAAGTGACACGAAGGAAATGAATATCTTCAGATTGTGGTGAATAGTTCAAAGGTTAGAAAAAACACACCTCAATGTGTGGCAGCTATGAAAAAGAAATTTCCTTGCTCAGATTACCCAGAGCTCTTTACACTATTACAGTGCTATGAATCTGCCCTGCATCCTGTGGAATCCTGTAACTGATAGTTTGAGCCTGCACTAGAACTCTCTGGCTGAGAAAGCTGAATGTCCATCTGTAAACTGCAAACACCAGGTTTCCACTGGATAAAATTGTGGCAGTTAAAGTCAAATCATAGTGGTATAATTGTGTAATATGAAAAAACCCTAGGAAATTGATTTTAAAAATAAGACTGTCAGTAATATAATGCCTTTGAAAAAATAAATCCACAACACTAGTAACCAGCTGCCTAGTGACCAGAACTGTACACAGTTTCTAAAAAAAAGTGTATTGAAGAATTGGAAAGGATACACATGCACACACAACCAAAAAAGAAACAGAACAACTACAGCAATTTGGGATATTTTCCCTGTGAAAGTGGCTAAGGACATTTGTGACATTCTAATTTAGAAACATTAAGATGTTTGCAAAGACTTAACAGAGTGCTTCATATAATTTTGTATGGCATGGTGAGACTGAGGCATTGTTAGACTTGATTGTGGCATGACCCCCAAAATGGATCAGCAGTAAGTTCACAAAAAAGAAAATGTAATACAGCTCTAAGCATCTTTTCCTTCTTCTATGTGCTAGTGTTTTCCAAAAGACATCTACATGGCCAATTGTGGAATCATGATATTGGACAGAATAAATTATACGTTGATAAAGGAGAGATTTCATATTCCCAGCCTTTTAACAAGCCTGCCTCTTTATCTTTATAAACCAGAAGCAGGGAGCCTCTGGTCTCCAAATTTTGTTCTTTTGTTTTTGTTTTTTTACTCCAGTTCCCATCAACCTCAGTCAGCATGGCCAGTGATTTGGGGTTATCAGAGTTAAAATCCAACAACATCTGGAGGGCCACAGATTCCACACCACCTGGTATAGCTTAAGCATTGGTTGATTGCCTTGGTTGTTTTTCTTGGTTGCACTACAGTGTGGCAGAACATTGATCTGCAGCTGTTATACTTTAAAGATTTCAACAGCATAAATCTAATGCTACATTTGTGTTGGACTTTATTTTTCTCCTGTTTTCTTGACCCCCTCATGAAATGGGTTCTGGAGTGATTCCCCACCCACCCTCCAGAGCAGGCTTTTAGGACATGTAGGGGTTGAAGAAAGGAAGAAGATATCTTCTCTGAATTCTCCTGGTGAAAAAAAAGCTTCTGCCAGCTGAAGCTCCTTATTAGATCCTGTCCTTTCATTGGTAAAGCTGTTGCATAAGTTGTAATCATGCTTTCTAGTTTGCACAATATATCTGCAGTGAAATAATGCAAGCAGTACTGATGCAAGGAGCTAATTCATTACTGTAAAGTACAATAAATATATTATAGCACAGTGCAATGATTACATGGATTTTTTTAAATTCTCTTCGAAATAGGCAGCTACTGAAAACGGAGCTGGGATCCTTCTTTACTGAATATTTACAGGTTTGTACAGTTTGCGCTTTTGTCAGGATCAAACTTTTATTTACTTTTTGTATTGTTATTGGAATCAGACTGCTGGACACATTGTTAACAGCAGATGTTTCCTTTCTAAAGAGTTTTGAGTACTGAAACTTTACAGCTTAGGTAGGTTGCATATTGGGCCTTTCTTTAAGAGGTTTCACTCTTAACGCAAGTATTTTTAGAAAATATAATACAGTGGGTTCAGAGCCTCAAAGTCAACTAGCAAATTACGTGTTGAGTAATGAGGGCAGAACATTTCAGAAGTAATCTAATGTGAGAACAAGGGTAGCGGTAACATTTTGAGTTACTTTTTGAAAGGTACTTTGAAAAGATATATTTAGAGGCATTTTGGTAAGAAATTTCCAAGTTTTATGTCATTGTTTTATCAATGCTTGGTGGTTTTTTCGTTCATTAAATTGTAATGAAAAGTAGTGAGGAATGTAATAACAGTACAATGAGCAACTCTCAGGGAAACCTTTTACAAAATAACTCTCTAGGTACAAGGAACTTCGTTTAAATTTCATAGTCCACATTATCTGAGACCTGTTTCTCAGTGAAGTGGCCACCTTGTACCTGGATGACACATTTTCAGGTAGCACGTGAGAGTACACATGCTTCAGGGTTCCTTCAGATACAACATTTTCCTTTCACATAGTACACTAGAGTTAGTGATTTCATGTCAGAATAATTGTAACAGCAACTAGGACTGCAGTCCTGTTCACAGTTAGGTCACTCAGAAACAAAGGCATAAGCTTTGGATCCGACTATAAATCATTTCTCTTTCATCCATTCAAATCATGTATTTAACATATGAAAATCTCAGAGAGTGTTGTATCAAGATGGCTAACAGGAAGTTGCACTAAAATGTACCAAATCTGTCAGACTATCACATAAATTATACTTAATACTTCTAACTTACAATAAACATAGCTTTCCGATGAAACAAAGAGCACATTGTTCAGTCAATAATATGCAGGAGAATAGTGCTAAAATGTTCTCAAGTTCCTGCTTATTTTAAAGGATTTTTGGCAGTTTCAGTTCAGCAGCAGTGTTGTTGGGGTGGTGTCTATGTAGGCTGATGCTTGTATGTGACATGTGAGCCCACTTACCTTACCCCAACCTAAAAAGAGCTTTTCCATTACTGAGGGTGAAGATACAGAGGGGCAAAATGAAGACATGGCAAAATAAGAATTTTGCCCCTCAGATGAAATTTTCTTTTAGCCCCCAAATATCTAGCATTGCAGGGAGTCAAACACAAAATGTTATTCACATTTGGAGACTGAAGGAAAACTTAATGGGGCAGGCTTACTGGGGAACAGTGTCTTCATTTTGCCTACCATAGCCACATGTCTGCCACTACTGTGATTTCAGAGTGACAGAGGAATATTGGAAGTAGTTGTATGCCAGATCCCCACCAGTCCATTTGCAAGCCCTGTGTTTCTCTCCCAAAGAAGCCTTTGTTTGGTTTTATTTGGTTTTGTTTTATCTTGTTGTGGGTGTACACAGCATTTCCGAGAAATTTCTCCTGCTGCTTCAGTACTCACGTTACTTTAACAAAGTGGCCAGAGGGAGAGAGACCATTAGGTACTTGGCAAGCTAATTGTCATTCTGTTGGGCTTTGCAGCCTTTTCTTGCTGCTCATACTTCTCCACATGCCTCCTAGAGGACCTAATATCATGATTTCCTCCCAGGAGCTGTGCTCCCTGCTGAGTGCCTGAAAGACAAGCTGCCTGTTGTCACTGTCATAATTTTAAAAAGTAATGATTGTTGTTTTAACAACTGCAAAAAACAACAAAATCTCATTCAGGTTTTCAGGTTTTCACTCAGCTGATAGCAGCACTGGCAAAATCCAAGGGAGGAGATCATGAGGTTATTTTCCTTAGGAGGCTTTTCAGGAAGCCAAGAAGAGAGGAAACAACACCAGGGCAATGGACAAGTTGCAAAATAAAGAGCACATCCATCCCTCAGCCACCTCCTTGGACTAGGGTAGACATGAAAGCACCCATACCTTGTACTTAAGGAAATTTCTCAAAGACTTAACTCCTCCCACAATTTTGGCATTTCACTTCTTCCTGAATGAATGGTTGAAAGAAAAATTCAACAGTATTAGGGAATATTCTGGCCTACATCCATTTTGTAGTCTCAGCTAAAGTAGGCCCATTGAATTTTTTGCTGAGTAGTACACTTATGTAGACATTGATGATACAACAACAGGACAAGCGATTGGATTTAGGTCCCGGTCAGTGTAACTCAGAATATGCCCATATTTCTTAACAGCGTCCCAAGGATTCCTTGGCAAATGAGTCGGTGTGGAAAGGATTTTCTGTCCATGCAGGGTGTGAAAATCACTGAGGGAGCAATTTGAGGGTTTGCTTCCTCTTAACATGTGTGGTATAATAAGAGCTATGCACTGTAGAATCATCTCTGCATACTGGCAAAATGATTATGCCCTAAAACAGTCAATAGGAAGAGAGAGACTACAATTATACAGTGCTTAAAATTTTAAGAAAGGAAATCTTATACAGTGAAATTACTCTTCTCGTGGCCCAAGTAAAAACTATGAACAATTCTCTTCTAATAAATTGGCTTTTTAAACAAGTTATTCATATTTGACATACAAACAATGTCTTTAATAGATCTGGGCTTACAGGGAAAGAGAAATGAAGTTATTTATCTTATATTTTCAGAATCAGCTGCTCACAAAAGGCATGGTGATCCTGAGGGACAAGATCCGGTTTTATGAAGGTAAATAAGACATCAGTTATGCCTGCTGAGCCTCATCCGAAAGGACATCAAAATCAAAACTCTTTTTCAACTGGCGTCAGACCAAAACCCATAATAACAGCCTGCTTCTGCCTCAGCAGTCATTTAATGTTCCTGCCTGCTGAACAAGGAAATGAAATTTGTCTGGCACTGCAGCCTCCAGGGTGACCGTTTACCCTTTTCCTCAAATTATAAACCTCTTTATGATTAAGTAGCCATGTGAACGTTGGTGAAAAACTGTGGAAAGCAATTCACTGAAAATACTATTTCACTACTCTTCTTCCAGAGAACTCAAAGCCATTTCTATGTGTTTCTCTGGCAATTGCCCATCAAGGCAGCACTTGAGGCCAGATCAGCTTAGCTTCTGCGATGGAGCTGCATTATTTGCCTTGACACAGTTCTCTGGTACTTTATGGCAGGGTGTCCCGACCTTTGAATTAGAAAGCCATCCTAAATCTATCTGGGGCTGTATATCACTGGAAGCCTGCTTGTGTATATGTGGATTGCCAGCTAGGTGGAAAATAGGTATTGAGCATAATTTCCCAGCTTAATCCTGTAACTGGAACTACATGTATTGATCCACTGGAGGAAAAAAACTGGAATTCTGTTGATCAGCTATCATGCCTGTCAAATCAGGTTCCTTCAAACAGGTACAGGACTCCCTGCCTCTCCCACCCCCACTCCCAAGGGATTTTACCAAACTGAAGCAAACTTCTTGCCGCTGCTGGTCTTCTTTTGGGAGGCAGGAATATGGGGGCCTACTTCAGCCTGCAATGGATCTTGATGGCTGAGAATTGGAAATCCAGAATTTGCCAATCTGTGGTTTACAGGCCTTGTACCTCACCGGCTGCTGCTTTCAGTATGCTGATGACTAGGGCTTTCATCCTCAAAAGTGGCAATCAATAATTTCTACAGTTTTCGCTATGCTCCAGATCAAACAAATATTTCTGCACAGTTCTCACCTGGTATTAATATATTCCAAAAGGAGTTGGAAAATTATTCTGCACGGAAATATACTTACTGTTTTTGGCATGAGAACAATGAGGTTTTGCATAACAAGCACTGTTTCCAGGAGGCCATATGAGTTCTTTTGTGCAAGATTTGTTTTCTATACAAAAACAGCAGTCTAACAAAACAAATGAAAACAGATCGTGAATCTTTTTTTGTGCAGCATTGTTCTTTTTGTGCAAGATTGCTTTTTTTCAAAAGCTTGTTTGTATGTGTGTGTGTCTGTGTCTGTGTATTTCACATGTATTTCTGTGCAGAGTAATTCTCCAAAACACTTCAGGATGTGTGAATACCAGGTGAAAACTGCAAAAAATTCTCACCACTGTATTAGTCTTTCTGACGAAGTTTCCCAAGCATCACCAAACCTATTTGGTTAGTTAGTTAGCTAGTTAGTTATGGTAGGAAAAAATAATGGTGAATATTATTTCCATCCCTGCTGGCTATCCTTACCGTATGAGGTTACTTCAACATTTCTGACAATATTTCTCCATTTTTGTTCTCCTTTGAAAGGGCTGTACATCAGTCTCAACTGCTGCATGTAGAACTTGGAACAAAACCAGCCTAGTTCAGAAGGCAGTTTCCTCTTATTAAAGTTGATTCACAACAAATAAATTTTCTGCATGTCTCCCCGCGACTTCCCCTGTGATGTCTGAAATTGATTCCCATATCAACAAACTAAGGAGTCCACAGTTGTGATCTCCATGTACAAAATACATTCTGCATGCTTTGTTTCTAAAATCCACAACAAAGAGAACCAAAATATAATTCCCTCCCTTGTGTGTACCTTAAAGTGATAAGGAGCTGAAAATATGCACTTGCACAACTCAGATGCATGTATTTGGCATCTGACTTTCCCACTCGTATACAAAATACGTTTGCAGTGTTCTTTTGTGGCCTTTGTCCTTTGACTATACTTTTTCCCCCAACATATAGGACAGAAACTTTTGGATACCTTGGCTGAAACGTGGGACTTCTTTTTCAGTGATGTCCTGCCCATGCTTCAGGCTATATTCTATCCTGTGCAGGTAAAGTATTACTTTGTTACTTCAGAATCCAGAAAAACCAGAAGAAGCAACTCTGCTGGTTGATCAACAGAGAGCCATAAATTGTCAGACATCCCAGCATGGCAAGCTGACACTTACATAGATGAGGAAGTACTTCTGCAAAATGCACAGTGGGGGGAAAGTTTCAAAACAGGAGAAAGTGTAGGCATTTTTCTCTACACATCACAATATTCAAGCTGTCAGCAGAAAAATAGTTTTGACCTGCAAGAATGCCCCACCATCCTCCCAGTCTAGCTGTGCTCACACTACCTCCATGTAATTAGCCAGGACCCAAAGAAGCCTGTAACTTGTTCTGCTTTCCCAGGGGATATTTGGACTGGTGATTCGAAAAACAGTATATCCAGCACCACCAAACAGAGGGCAATCCGCTTTTGAAACTGAGAGGAATTTTAAAATTTGTGCTTTTAGTAAATGTTGGAAATACAAAAACAATCTTAAGTAAAGCAAGCATGAGAATTTTTCTGGGCTGGGACACTCAGTTACACATTGGTGTGTATGATTCAAGGGCATTACAACATCCTTGTACTTTTGCTTTCTCAGTGTTTTGTTACTTAGAGTAACATTTTGTGACGTTTAGAAGCCTACAGAAAATCATAGAGATTTGATAGAAATAATGCAGAATATTATATTCGCTTCACATTTGAAGCTTCACACAAAAGGCATTATGTACTGTAAGGAAAAAAAACCTTTTGGAATGAGGATTTTTTTAAAAAAGGGGGGGGAGAGGTGCACAAACACAGTACAACTAAAGAATACATTAGATATTTTCTAACGTTATCACCTATATCAGTGGTTCTCAACCTGTGGGTCCCCAGATGTTTGTGGACTTCAGCTCCCAGAAGCCCCAGCCATTATGGTCAATGCTCAGGGCTTCTGGGAGCTGAAATCTAGAAACATCTGGGGACCCACAGGTTGAGAACCACTGACCTATATCATAACATTACAAACTTGAGTGTGATTTGGGAAGAAGTTCTCCATGTTCTCAAACAAGAATGTAAAAAAAAATGTTTGCAAATTTTCTCATCCTCAAATGAATAAAGGAGAATCTCAACATATTATGGCCCCCCTCCTACCTTTGTTTTGACTGGGGACTTTTTTGTGAAACCTTTGTTTACACCAAAACATTGTGGTTTTACAGTACAGGGTTTGCACAAAATATAGGTTGGAGTCCTTTTATGGTTTTTGGTGAGTGTAAATGCTATGGCGCACAAGCAGTCTGTTTTTCAGAGTTTGCACAAGGTTGCCATTTTACTGCACAGGTTGCTTGAACGGGATGTCCCAAAGGCATAAACCATTGTCGAAGCAGATTTACCTTCCAGGAGTTCCATAAGTGAAGAGCTAAGCAGTGGATGCAGAATTGGCTCAAATGTGCAATGGAGGAAGGCACAGTCGTACCACCCGTTGTGTGACTGATCATGAAGTGCTGCAGTGTAGTATCACCAGTGTGACTGTGTGAACATAATTTTATGCTATGCAATCACTGAAGACAGTTTTTGTGCATGTGAAGATAAATGTTTACAAAATAGTCCTGAAAATGAATTACATTCTTATTATAGAATTATTTCTTCTATCTTTCATTAAAACCCTGCTGAACATGTGGTAGGAATTGGCTTTGAAAGGAGGAGGAGAAAATGACATAAATGAACAGGATTTGGTATTCTAGAGTAGACTAGATTGCTTAGTTTACTGTTCACATTGTTTTCAGATACTTTTAACATCTGCTGATGCAAAAGAGATTTGCCTTAATAGAATTTTGAGCTGCACAAATTACTTGGCATCTAGTTGTATATTTTTTAAAAAGTTGTGATTGCAATAGAGACCACAACTTCATACATCTGATGGCTGACTAGATAGACTGTTGGGACTTTTTAAATGGGCATTTTCAGTTTGGTAAGAATGAGATTTTCCCACTGTGATTCCGCTTTGCAGGACTGGAGATAAATGCAGTGTGGGAAATATTTGTGTAATTTACATTTAATGTAGAAATGAATTAGATTATAAATCAGATCAAATGCTGGCACTTAGGCTTAACTTAAGGTGTACATTTCACCAGGATTTGATAAGTTGTCAAAAAGGTAAATGCAATACTAACAAATGTGTGTCAAAGGAATAACAGGCATATAGATATATAGAAAAGGTGTGCCAAGTACAAATGCATAAACCTGTAGCAGAAAAATTATCCACTTTGGCATCCCACTGGTTTTAGTGGACTAAATATACTTTTTACAAACTCCTGTTTAAATCTTGAATATGCTTAACATGCTTTCCACATAGTAATTTAAATTCAAGTAGCCTACAAAGTCTTGAAAACTTTCATTTTATTTTCATTTTTTTTCATTTTTTTAAGGGAAAGGAGCCTTCTGTCCGCCAACTGGCTTTGTTGCACTTCAGAAATATTATAACTCTCAATATTAAATTGGAAGATGCTTTGTCCCGTTCCCGAGCAAGGGTCCCTCCTTCAATTATTCAGATGTTGCTTATTCTACAGGTATGTTTTCCCAGGTATGCCAAATCTGTGTCATAGTCAGGACATGTCAGATCAAAGCAATTACTGGTGTTGGAGGCTTTGGGCTGATGCCATTTGAAAAATGCCTTAGTTTGCTCCATACTGTGCCAATTTCCATACAGCAACCTGGGAATCTGGGAAAGGAGTGAATAAAGTGTAGCTTGGAGGCCACCGTTGGAGCCCCGGGCCACTCAAACCCCCACCAAACCCCCACACATATTTTAATCTCCAGAGTGACAACTCAGTCTCCCAAAAAATTCTCAGGGAGGCAAAATTTACCTATAAATAGAATTCCCACCAGCCTTTGGGGAGGTGGCAAAAACAACTGAAAGAAAAGAAGGAAGGAAGGAAGTGAGTGGCAGTGGAGGAATTACATTTATAAGGCAGATTGTACACCTAAAGGCTTTTGGGTAACATTTGGGGGACTGATTGGGGAGCTTCAGGGAGAGTTAAGGGTGCAGCTTGCAAAGACTGGGTGTGGAAACAATGTTTCTGGACCCTAATAGAGGAGTTGTCACTTAGACTGGGTTTTTTCCCATTTGGTCCATTAATTTCCTCTTCATAAACAAGAAGTGATTTGTAGAACATTATTAATAGTTAATCATGTGGTTGCCTGTGGTTAGAAAAGATTTCATAAACTGGAAAAGGTTTTTTTTTAATGCCAATATGTTCTAACTACCATCTTGATGGTCTGCAGAACTAAGATAATAACCTTTATGAATTAAGACCGCTTTAATGTGTAACAGAGCTTTACTGTATTCATTTATTTATAAATCGAGATAGCTGCTCATTTTGGAAAGTGTCAGTCAAACAAAGACAACCAGTTTTTAAAAGTGAGGATGATCTAGTTCAGTGGTTCTTAACCTCAGAACCCTTGGGGTTCTGTGATGTCCTCACAGGGAACTTTTACTGTCAAGAAAGATACACAGACAGATAAAAAAAGTCAAACAGCAGTGACTGGTTTGTTAAGAGCAATGTAGAAAAGTATAGCTAGCTGCAGGTGTTTGTGGGTGTCACACATATCTCGTATATTACATTTCAGCTCTTCCTTGATTTCATTGGGATTCATGTCCCTGTTTCATTTCAGCCACCTGAACCCATCTGTTCACAAGACTGCTTACAGGATTGTGTCAGTGTACTAATAAATGAACTTAGACTTGTTTTTTTCAGTTTATTAATTGGACTTTTTGCCTCTGATTTGGATCTTATCTATATCATATCTATATATAGTTTATATTAATAATTGAACAAGACTTTGTCTTTATTATTAAGGCTATCATGCTTGATTATTATAAAGTTACTTTGTCATTCCATTTGCAGACTAGTGTCATGTTAATGTTAACATCTCTGGGAAAGTTTACATGAGAGATCCTGTAATCTAATATTTGGAAACACAAGGCTTTTTGTTTAAGAATATAGGAAATAATGGATGGAACTCATCATAGCTCCAATTCTGGATTGTGATAGTCAAATTGAAAATGACCTAGGGAAGTCTGAGGATGTACTTGAATGTATTCTGAATGTTTTGGTCGAATTTAGACAAGTTAAAGTATCTACTGAGAAAAAGTTTGAGGTCAAAGTTCAAAGGTGTGCTAGACAAAGATGAAGATATTAAAATACAACAGATGACTTAAATGATATATTGGCAACCAGAGGAAAAAGAAGATTCAACACAACCTTTGCAACTGACTTGAACCTCAGAAACTATATTTGTACAAAATGAGATAAACGCTCAGCAAGAGATGAAGAGAGTCAGTACAGTTGATGTTGGAAAGATGAAAAGTTTAAGAGATGTCATAACTCAGCCTCCATCTGCAAGATTGAAAGGCCAAAACTTAAGAGTTTGAACAGACATTACTTTGGGAAATGTATGGAAACTGGTCTGTGATCTGACAAGAATTTTTTCTTGGGTTAAAAGGAGAATACCAACTTACTGATGGACAGATGGTCCAGAAAAAAATGTTCTTTTCAGCTGGGATTAACTTGAAGAATTGATTTTCTATTATTATTATTATTATTATTATTATTATTATTATTATCATCATCATCATCATCATCATCATCATCATCATCATCATTATTGGTATTGGTATTGTTATACAATATACATAATGTAATATACATTATAAATACGCTTACTTAATATACATACTTACATACAGATTTATATCAGCTTATCTTCTTTGACTGAACAGTTGAATAACTGTCGAGAGATTGCTAATCCTTCCATATGATAGTTGATAAAGGACCCCAAATATTCTCCAAATAATTATATACACATTCCCAATCTTCCTTAAACCTTTTCATTGATTTGTCTTTTAATAATGTTGATAATTTATTAATCTGCATTAAGTCATAAATTTGCAAAAGCCAGTCATCAGTTGCTGGTACACCCTCTTTTTTACATTCTTTGGCATATAGTAATCTTGCTTTGGTTATCAAGTACAAATTAATTTTTTTATTTTGTTTCCCAATATAATCTTCTATCAGTTCAACTGTATTTAACAAATAGCATTCTGGTCGCATGAAGAATTGATTTTTACACACAAGTATGAAAGACATAAACTAAGCATGGCTGAGTTGACAAAAGGCCTTTTAAGAATATTTAATTATGATCCTGTTCTTGGAAAAAAGAATATAGAAAGAAAGAAGAAGAATGTGTCTGATGAAGAAAGAGACTTATGATTATTAGGAGAAAAGTTATGAAAGGACTAAGGATATCTGATGATGGTGAATTAAAATTTCAATTCTAAACTTGCTGTTTTTATTATCACAAGAAGAGTAATTGGAATTAATAACCTTTTTTGTTGCTTTTAAAATTTACTTACTACATAGAAAATTATTATTTAAAGAATAACTCATTTTAACATAGAATAGAATAAGTATAAGAGATGACTTATATATAAGATAGAATAAGTTATGAAAGATTTATTTGTTAAGTTAGTATCCTAAGGAGTTAAGTTTATATGTAACTTTGATATTGAATGATACTTTGTAAATGACAATTATTAAACAACTAAAAGTTACTTTCAATAAGTTAGAAACATTATTAATTATTACTAATAATTTTTTGTGTTATTTCTGTGGTGAATTATTTTATACTAACACGAAAGATCGAATGACTGAATGAATGAAGTTGATGGTATTTCACATAAGGGATCTGTATTAGTTAACTAATCCTATGGGTTTATATTTACTATGAAAATAAATAATAGGCAACAAGTATTAACCTTAGTTCAAATTTAAGCATTGAACAATTAGTTGTTACTGCTTGATTATTATTTGCTGTTTGCAACAAAGGCGGGAACCAGTTTTTAATTACTTGTAGTTTCGTTGTTGTTTTGTAGTTTATTTTAATATTTGTAATTTTGTTTTCTTTTTTGATAGTGTATTGAGGTTTGGTTGATTTTTTGTATATTGTTTTGTAGTGTTTTAGTGTTGTTGTACTCTTTATTGTTTTTTAACTATAATAATTAAAAGTAAACCCAACTGCTGAATTTCCTTTGCATTAAAGGACCCAAAATAGGGCTGGAAGTAGTGTTTCCTTTCCTCACAGGGTAAGTAATACGGTGTGGTGTGACCTCTGATGGAGGTCGTCCGCACCATGGGAGCGGACTGGGTTGGACTACTTGTCGCATTTCTGCACCTCAGTCCCCTCTGGAGCGAACCGAAGTGGCCGCGCAGCATGCTTTTTAAAAACCTGTTTTTACAGGTTTTTCAAAAGCACGGAGCACAGCACTCTGTGCCACTCCGTTCCCATGCTCCAGTGCAGATTTGCAGGTGCGCACCAGTGTGTGCCTGCAGATCTGCCGGGGGCAGGCTTCCGGCTGGCAAGTTTCTCCGGTTGGTGGAGAGCCTCCGCCAACCGGAAGCCGCCATTTTGGACGCCAGAGCCACCATTTTGACGCCGGGGACTGCAGAACAGCAAGCTCGCGCTGCTCCGCATGGGGACAGACTTACCCGGCTGCTGGTAAGTTCCATTTCAGCGCAGTTTCCCCCATTTCCCCCTCCACGTGCAGAAAGGGCCTAAGGTGAATCGTTTTCAGAATCAGATCCCCATGAAATGTATGTGAGGCTGAAATCACATGTTAAGTCACAGCACATCTCTGTCATGATATAGGAGTGAAAAGTGGGGGGATAATCATTCAGGGGATATGTGTTGTATATTTGAATGTGTGTGCTTTGCAAGCAGCTTGGAATGCATGTAGCCATCACTGAAGGCTGGAATGTATCTCATATCTTAAACAGTGCTAATGCTGCTAAATCGTGTCCAATAAACCACTTGCTTTTACTAGGCAATTGATAGACGTTGGCAAGTGGAGAAAAGTATGAACACTAGCTGATGCTGGGTTGTTATGAGAAGGGAATAGTATAGAAATAACTGGAGAAGGCATGCAGACAGGTCAGCAGTGGTCAAGGACAAGGTGGTTAGAACCAGGCATCAACTTGAGAATGTACCTAGGGAGCGTGAATCTTATGTTGTAACCAGTGAATGCTCTGTGTGCTTAAATTTGTATTGATAACCTATAAAAGAAGTAGATTGCTTATGTTAAGTGGTTTCGGCAACTTCTGTGGAGGTGTGCTGCGGTTGCTCACGTTAATCCTTGACTAAAAAGTACTGGAAAAGTCAGAGTGCTGAACAAGGCTTGTTTCCCTGTAACCATGCCTTGAGCAGTGCTCAGCTGCTGCATTCTTAGCTGTGAATCCCTGGAAAACAGAGAGAGCTGTTGTCGAGCCACTTTTTATGGAACCAGGTTCCCCAGTTGTATTAATCAACATCATGCCTCGGCTTACAACCTTTCAGGGCTTCTTTGATCAATAGGACTTACTTTTAGGTCATCAGTTATATTTTTTTGAGTTAGATATAAAATAAAGCAAGCTGTTATTTCTGAAGATGGGAGGATATTGGCATTTATGAATGATTACTATGGCAAGGGTTTAATACAAGTCGGCCTGTGACAACCACAAGCTGAAAAGGGGTTTAACTTTTCAGAGTGTCGCATTCAGTAGGATGCAACTTTCACTGTATTACAGCACTCCCAGTGGGTAGACCAAGCAGCCTGTGCAAGTTTTTCTTTTTGTTTGTTTGTTTTCTTTTTCTTTGTCTTTTGTAGCAAAATAGTTTCCTTGATAGTAATAGTAGGCCATGGTTTGGTAATCAGGTTTGTTTGTTTGTTTTAAATTTGTATGGAATCATTCCAATAAAAATGCTTTAACAAGAATGTATGCATTTAACTTATTTCTCCCTTCTCTCCAAATTTGAAGACCCTTGATGAGCAACTTTATTTGATGCACTTTAGGTTTTTAAATCTTGAGTTGTCTTGGTGGCCTGTGGCAACAAAAGATATTTAAAAGGGGTCTGTGATAAAGAAAATGTTCAGAATCACTAATCTAGTTAAATAAGTAAATAAGTTGTGGTCTGATCTAGTTCTGTTACATCTATTCTTAATTCTCCCCATCAGACCAGTAGGATTTAGGATTCTTTGGATGAGTTGAACAGTGGCCATGTGAGTGAGCTTCTTTCACCTCACAGAGAGTGTAATCACAGAAAGGAAACGAGCATTTTCTTAGTATATTTGCTACAAAATGAAGGCCACTGTTTCCTTAAGTCAGTTAGGTCATTTGTGCACTAGCCTGTTATAGTGCTATTATTCCACTTTCAACATCCTAAGGAATCCTGGCGATCGCAGTTTCGAGAGGGGCCAGCTGTGATCCCCAGGATTCCATAGGATGTTGAAAGTGGAATCATAGTGCTATAATAGCTAGTGCAGAAATGGCCTTAATTAGGAGTAGAAAATTAATTCTAGGTTAGATGTGTCAGGTACAGTAACTAAATATAGTTATTTCTAAGGCAAAGGATTAGTTGCTCGGTATCAAACCTGGGATTGCTACCAAGGGTACACTCGCGGGGTGTGTATGTGTGTGTGTGTGGCAGTAATCATCCTGATCTTTCCAGTGGGTGTTCTTGCATGATGCAGCTCTTTCTAAGCATGTGTGCACCTGTGCTATTCTACAATGTAATGCAAATCAGCCCTGAGTGATTGCTGGATTGCTCAAAGCTACTTGGTGAGTTGGGGGCTGAAGTGAATGAAATTTGAATTGGAGAAACATCCAGTGCCTCATGGAAATGATGGCTACAGAAGACTGAAGGACCACAAACATATACAAATAAAACCCTGTGGTTTGAAGACATTTGTTTTCTGACAGATATTGTCTCCTGATTGTCCCGTTTTTGGCCTAAGAGAGGCAGCTGGTAAAGATAAATGCTATTTATCAAAATGCCTTCACAATTTGTCACAAGGGAAGGAGGAACTTGAAAACATTTTGTACAATGTTGAGATCATATGGTGATTTTTAAAGTTACAGTAAAATATAAGTTATCAAGCTAGGGGTGTAATGGAGACCTCACATTGTCTTTGTTTCAAGCAGGGGCTTTCTGTGCAAAAGATGTCCTTATCTGTTGTCAGTAGGTAAGAGTGCGTCCCTAACTTGTCATGCTAGTTTTCTATATGTAAGAAGTTTTGTATGGAAAAACATTCCTAACTGCAGTCTCAGTCCAAACATAGGCTGACCTCCTTGTTGAGAGTCTGCCCTATATGCTGGACTTCAGCTTCAATCCCTCTTCAGTTCTAGAGTTCAGTGAGTAATCTTCAGCTGCTCAGCTCTCTCTGCCAGAGAGAAAATGAGATAATAATATAAATAAATAACAGATTTTTCCCCATAGGCTTCACTTTGAATTTTTCTTTAAACAGAGGTAGGTAACATATAAGCCAGCATGGTATAATAGTTTGAGCATTTGACTGTGACTTTGGAGACCAGAGTTTGATTCCTTGCTCAGCCATGGAAACCCACTGGGTGACTTTGGGAGTGTCACACACTCTCAGCCCCAGAAACCCCAGGGATAGGTTCTGCTTAAGGTTGCCATAAACCAGAAGTGACTTGAAGGCACACAACAACAGCAAAAAGTATCTTAATGGAATATGTTGTATTCCTTTCTTTCTTCTTTTCTTTCTTTCTTTCTTTCTTTCTTTCTTTCTTTCTTTCTTTCTTTCTTTGAGAGAGACAGAGAGAGCCAGTGTGATGTAGTGGTTTGGGCATGGTGTAATGGTTTGAACGTTGGATTATGACTCTGAAGACCAGTCTTTCAAAGGGAATAAACCTGCCTGCTCTTTGAAACAGGATAGCTTGGCTGCTTCCTAAATGACTAGGAGCCTTTTCACACCTTACCTTTTCGCGGAGGTGGGGGGCGGAGCTCACGCGAGAAGCCTTCGGAGGAAGGCTTTCGCGTCCCTGCTGCTTGGGCTCCACAGCAGCTTCCTGGTCGTGCGAGTGCCCCCCCGCACCCCGCCTCTTCCTTTCACAGTGCAGCCTGGGAGCTGTAGGCTGCGCTGGGGCAGGAAGCGTGACCAGCCTGGCTCCAGAGGCTCCGCAGGGCAGGTAAGTTCACCCCAGGCCCCTAACTGATGCACAAGCGCGCACCATTTTCAGCTAAAAGCTGAAAATAAAAAGGTGCATATGCACTACACGTCACGCTCTTGAGCGTTGCGTAAATGTGAGTGCATCATGCAGACCGCTCTTCACATTTACCCGACGCTCAAGGGGCCCTTTCGCTTCCCAAATGCTATGCGAAAAGGGCCTAGGTGTCAGAATAACTGGTGTGCATTCCGTAGTGGTTTCAGCATTGGAGTACAACTTGTTTTTTCCCCTAGTTCTCTTTATTTCAGTCAGTGGTAGTTTTTATTATACCCCATTCCTTCTTCCTGTCCTGCCATGTTGCAGGTGAAGACTACTGAAAGGCAGTCACAGGAGGAGAAGTCACAGGCAGGGAAAAGAAATCATGATGTTCATTTGAAAAGCTGGATAACTAAGAACTCAGCCTTTTTTCAGGTTACTATTTCTGCCCCCTTTGCCTCTCTGTTACATTTGCCCTACTTTGAGAAACAAAAGCTGTCTGTATAACTCAACATGAATCAATCAAGGCAAAGCACCCAAGTTAAAGTTCTTTTCCATTAGACCAATGAGTCTTTCAGTAACTGCTGTGTTATCACCAGAGCTTTTCCAAGTCAGCAGTGGCCTAAGCTAATTACAGTAGAGCCTGATTATAGATAATGCACTTGGACAGGACTGGGATCTCTTATTTACAGTGTATCAGGATAAAAGAACCCAACATGGTTATGAATCCTGAAGGTGGGCAACTGCAGCTCAGAGATAGAGCAAGATCAAGCTAGAAGGGATTCTACTTCCAACTTGAGTCAGCCATAGAGGTTCCTTTGGCAGTACTGGGAGTGCTGTGACTTTGGAAGGAAAAGGATGGAGAGTGCCAGCTGCATTACAAAGAAGTATTATAATTTTATAATGCCCTAATCCAGAATTCATAAGTGAGAAGTAGCAGGGTAAGTTTGCATAGTGCCAAAGTTATGACATCTGAAGGTATTTTTCTCCTATCACAGTGCAAACTCACAAATTGCAATTTTTAAAATAACATAGTACAGGTAAATAGGAGTCTATTTATGTCATAGTATAATCAGAAGAAGCTTCATACACAATAGAAAGGGTCACCCTATAAAATAAACATCTGCTGTAGTCAGAGTGTAGCTATGGATGGGGGGGGTAAAATAAGGGCATTGCCCTCTAATAACATTTCTGATTCCTCCATGAGATGCTTCTTCAGTCCCAAATTTCTAGCATTGCAGTAATGTAAAAATTTAGTTGAGCAATTAGAAATATACTTTAGGCATCCAAAGAAAAAGGGCAGCACAGTTACCAAGGAAAGGTAAACACAGCAAGTAAGACAGTTGTAAATGTGAATGGTTTTGACTGTCTCGGCAGTGCTGGAAATTAGGAGACTGAAGGAAAATTTCATTGGGGAAGAATTTTCTTTTGGAGAGCCAATGCCATCATCCCCCCTCCCCACACACAAACACACACTTGGTCATAGAAATTTAACAGCACAATCCTATATATTTTTATGTGGAAGTGTACTGAATCCTAGTTTACAGGGGCTTGCAAGCAATCAGAGTGACTTGTTCTTTAATAGGCATGCACTGAGTTGATTTCACTTGCATTTACTATATGATTGAGGGGTATACATTCTACTTGTAGCAAGTTTCGGAAGCAAACCTTGAACTTGCATGACCTTTTTCTGCAGAGTATATAATGTGGCCCTATAGAGGCAATTTAAACAGCATTGACTACTTTCAAACTAATATGAATGTATAGGCCTCGATTTAGTCTACACACAACAACTCCAAGAATCCAGATCTTGCTATCATAAAATGTTTAGAAGTAAGAGTCTAAATACTTCACTAGTTGTCTTATCTGAGTATGTTAAAGGAACTTTCACCAAATTTTAAACATGGACTTTACACCTGATTCTGTATCTAGGATTGTTCTGTATCTAGGATGTCAGGGGTTGGGAAAACGATGTCACAGTTTCTCTTCCCTGTGGCATGTCTTTGTTTGTTTTTAAGTCAAATGTTGGGAATCCTAGTAGTAGAAAGAGGTATCTCAGACAAAAAAGCATCATGTGCTACAAGCAGCCTTAATATTTTTAGATAATATTGTTATTTCAAGATTGGCTTGTATGTAATTTTACTTCACATAGGTCTAGAATTTCTTTGTATGAGTGGTGCTCTTTCAACATGCATTTGGACATATTTTGAAAGTGTCTGATTCCTTCCATTTGGAGGAATAAACTGTAACATGGAGAAGCTTTAAGGGAATTCTCTTTGGAAGGAATAATTGACTACTTTCTGAGAAGCATCACATTTTCTGTAGGATATATGACAGACTCCCTTTAGTAGCTCTTAAATTCTTAACAAAAATGAATGACCTATTTATGAAGATGGCAAAAGTAGTTGTGCCGTACAGCTTCATAAAGATTGCTAATCAGTTTCTTCAGTCATACTTGAAAAGCAGAGGGGGAAAAACTAGTCAAACTGATATAATTCTACTCAGAGGATAAGGCTGTGAAGGGCTTTGAAAACTGAAATCCATCAAAATGAAAAATTAATGCTTTAGTAGGAGAGCATAGGTATAGAAAGAATTGCGTGTCTGTGTTATCTGTGTTATCCTCACAAGTGCTGAACTATAGTCAAGCCAGCATTCACAGATCTACAAAAGCACCTGCTTAGGATATGAGTTCAAAGAGAAAGAAGTAAGCCATCTGCAGCTTCTTAAAGTAGAATCTTATCAATCTGTCCTCCTCCTGTTTGGACCTCAGTATGCAAGATCTCAACCATAAATGTTCATAAATTCCTTCTGTGGCAAACTGCAAAGGCCACCTTAAAACAAGGACTGCCTCTTTAGTGCAAGTATTCTGTATGCAACTATATGAATTTTTAGAAAAGAAATGCAAAATTGTCTGATGAAAGCCTGTAAACTTACAGTATACTGATGGTAGCTAAGAAATAAGAAACTGTAGATTTCCAGAAGCCAACAAAATGGAGGCCATATTCAGAGCTTCAGGGCAGCAGTGTTTAAAGAATGTGTGAACCAAGAGCAGGTCTTATCCTTTTAGCCCATCCATGAGATCACACAGGGAATCTTTCTTAGGGGATGCACTACATTGCAATATAGTGCAGGACCCACTTCTATAAAATTCAACAACCAATATGCTGTTGCATTCTACAGAAAGAAAGATAATAGCACTGGATTACAGTTTATGCTGAGGAAGAGGCTGGCAATGCAGCTTGGAGCATGCTTGTTTTTCCATAGGTCAGGAAACAGGTTTAGTATGGTCACTGTGTACGTCAACTGTTGCTTTTCACTCTTGTGGGAAAAACATCGCCTGCACTGAATGGGGTTTTGTGTGGAGAGACTTAGAACAAGTGGTGAAAATCCTTTTCTGATTAATGGTCAAATTCCTCTTTTAACCTTTCCCCAATAACAAATAACAGGAGTGTTATTTCCAAGAGATGGGATAAACCTTTCTCCTTGGGTGGCAGATTGGGAAAGATGGTGAATTGTTTAACTGACTGACAGAAGGGTCACTCAGCTTTGTTTTCTGTGCCATGAAGACAGTCAGGCAAGCTCATAGAGTAGGTAGCTAATGGATATCTCCCCCAGAGGATTTCTCAGAGCGGAGCATCAGATGGGTGGTCATTCCAGAGATTTCAGGAACACATCCAGTGTGGCTGTCTAGAGAAGCTTGCCTCTGAGTCAGGCATGAATTAGTCTGGTGATGCGGTGAGCTGTGCTGGCCACTTTTGCAGCTGGAACACAGCCTCTCTGCTATGCCTGTCAACACGATACCTCACTGAGGACTCGGGAGTGATCAAGTGGGCATATGAGCAGCTCTCTTGATACTAAAGAGAATGTGTGGTTTGGTGCTCATCAAGTTGTAGAATGGGACAATTCAGAGAAGACCTACACTGTAGTCCATAGCAGACATTTTGAATCACTCCATGCCACAGCAGTGCTGTGTTTTGTCTTTTGTCTTTTTTCTTTTTAATGGACCTTCACTAAAGGAGCAACATTTGTTCTGAAAGGCTGTAAACATTATCGGTGTTTTCACTGCACATTTAAAACTTGCTACAGCTCTTTATCATGTCCAGGTCTCTTGTCAACATTGTGTGAAATAATCAATAAAACATCAAAGAGAATATATATATATTTGCTTAGACTTCCATAAGCTCTCATATTTAAAACAATCCTTGCAGGCATCTCTGAAGCAATGTGGAGTTGATTCTGCTTGTCTGAGGCATGAGGGCTTCATATAGCTCTTTAGTTGCTGAGGTTACAAATGTATTTTGAGATTGAAGCTCTCCTGCTGTTTCCACATCACTCAGATTCAGACTTAAGGCTTGCAGCTTAAATTAAATTCTCCCTTCACAATTAAGCCTTTGTTGTTCACAACATTCATTAATGTACTTCCTTTATTAGGCATATTGCAAGATAAACAAAAAGCAAGTTTTATAAAATGTTCCTACCTAATCGTAGGGCGGTGATTTTTACTTGTCCCAGGCAACCAAGTGTTTTTGAGTGAATGCCACCTGCACAGGGCTGAGTGCTTTAATGGTGCCTGTGATGTCTCTGATGATAGGAACAGCCAAGTAAATGTTTTAGTCTCCCACTTACCATGTTGTTGTTGGTTCTGTTTCCTGAAAGTTACAAATAAATGCTCAAATCTTTTGTATTACATGAAATAACATGAGTTAGCAGAGAAAATTATAGGAATATATGTGAGAGTTTCCTTAAAGGAGATTCTAAGGAGTGACAGTGGAGAATACGAGGATGATCCAGAGATGCAGGTGACCACATGACATTAATACAGACATTGCAGGAGTTTTTGTACTGTACTTCAAGAGTCTGTGTGCACACCGTCATAAGCTGAGGTACTGGCCTGAATCGTGATGTTTAGTCCCACTAGAGTAGACTCTTTGAATCGATTGTGTGGTAGTGAATGATGTGTAATGGTGAATCAACACATAGGGAAATCTTGTTGACTCAGTGGATCTGTTCTAGTTGAGACAAGATTCAGGACACTGTGCCCCTGAGCTTTTTGTTTTTACATCTGTTGGCCAAAGCCTCTCGATGAGCAAAATGTGCACTAACATGAATATAAAACCAGTAGTCTGGTTCACACATGCTGGTTTATATCTTGATGAGTATAATGTACCCATGGTGATAATTTGCACATTTGTTTGAACTCAGATCAGCTGTGTAGTTTCGTGTTTGCAACTTGTCTGTTGGCTGATGTCTCAATGTATTTCCTTTCTCCCAAGGGTTTTATACTTCTACTGGATTATTTCTGTAATGAATCATGAGTAGAATTTTTCCTTTGCTTGGGACTCACTTGTTGGCACCTTACACCAGCCTCACAGTTCATTGTGCTCCATTTTCAAGTGGAAGGTTTGCAAGTTTTGCAGGCCACACATATGTGCTCTTGGTCAGTTTTTGGACAAAAAAATATCAATGGCAGTACTTTTTATATATATACCATATCAGTTTGAGAAATCTTCTATGCCACAGTCCTTTAAAAAAAAGCAGATGTGCATATATTACCTTCCAAAGCAAGCCTGGATTTCTCAAGCTGAAATGAGGTAGAGGTTGATGGAGAATTGCCACTCTCCTTTAAAGCAAAGTAGCTCGAGGCATCCATTAAAGAGCAGATCAGAGACACTTGAGTACCTTGTGTCCACCATTGATGTGAAAATCTGATCATTCTTAATGTAGAAGTGAACGCTGAATTGAGCCATTTGTAATGTGAGTGAAAATCCACTTTAGATCCCAATCCAAATGGGCCAAGAATTAAACCTCTTATGTGAAAATGCCCCCCAGTTACTGGGGGTGTTTGAGTAGCACATATCAGCAACCAACAGCTCTGAGAAAGTCTTCCCTGCTGCCCACAGGTTGCCATCCTGGTTACCACTCTGCCACCCCCCTGCCGTGTCTGCACTTCTCCCACTATACTTTTTCTCCTTTGGGACCTAAGATGGACTTCTGCCAGTCAAGCCATCCCAATTTGGGTGATTTCTCCCTCAAGGGTAGCATAATTGAATAGGAAATAGAGAGCTTAAAGCTACATTGTCTTTTGATGTATCAGGTCACTATACTCTGTGGTTTCTCTCTCAATAATTAAAAATGAGACAGTAGTCTTTCTAGCCTTCTGTATTAGTGATTCACCCCTCAAGAATCAGGTTGAGAGGTGCCAAATTTGGTAAGCTGGCTTTGCAAACCTTCCTTTATGTTTCTAGTAGCTTCCCGGTGTTTTCCTAGGCCATTTCCACACTAGCCTGTTATAGTGCTATGATTCCACTTTCAACATCGTATGGAATCCTGAGGTTTGCAGTTTTGGGAGGGATACCTAGATTTTATCATAGATTTCTAGGATAAGAAGCTGTAAAGACTAAGTTATTTCTGGCATAAGCTTTTGGGGCCTGCAGCCCACTTCATCAGATGCAGTGTGACTTACGCAAGTGGACTACAGTCCATGAAATGCTAAATAAAATGTGTTGGATTTGAAGGTGCTACAATATTTAGTTGTTTTTGCTTCATCAGACTAATCTGCTACCAATCCTTCATTCTCCAGCAAGACTGTCCTAATCACTGCAAATACAAGCCTTGCACTGCAGTGACACCTAATGGACTATGGCAGTAGTGCAATATTTCTGTTAGTGGCCTTTTCTACAAACTGTATACACTCATATATAAGTCTAGAAATTTAAAATTGACCCCCAAAAAAACCTGGGCCAACTTGTACATGGGTGAATGTAAGTATTGTACGTTAGTCTTATCAAAAGAGGATCAGTCCCCTTCTCTGAATAATGGGGTGAAAGGTGAGAGCTTAGTCCATTCTAGGGAGAACTTAAAAGAAGCCCTGACCACCTCTATTTTCTGTGCCACAATGCTGCTTCCGACCTTTTTGAATGTCTGGGCAGGAAAATGGCAACAGCAGTGGCAGCTGTTTGGTGCTTCCCATCAAAGGACAGCGGAGAAAGTAAAAGGGGTCAGTACTTCTTTTAAGGTTTCCCAGGACAAACAAAGATGGACTTAGATTCTGCCTGATTTGAGATGGCATTCAAAAAGGTCCTTTGCCACCTTACTCAGAGAAGGGGATGGTTCCTTTTTTTTATCAAAGTTAATACCGCACCTTAACTTTTAAGAAAAGAACTATCGCCTTAAGTAGAGTGGCGAAAGGCTTTTTTGAATGCCTGGCTGGGAAAATGGCAGCTACCAGGGGCATCTGGTCCCCAGAGGCAGGGCTGGCACTTTTCCTTCTCCATGGAATGACCCTTGACCTGCCCATGGGTCATATCAAAATCCATATTTTGGCCCTTGACTTACATACAGTAAACACTTGACGGCTACAGGTCTGCTTGTCCATGCTGGGCAATCAGGCTGGAGCGTGGCCTTATCTACAGTCTGCTGAGTAGAGCTAAAGAGGGCAATGAGCTCTGTGTGCTCTGCAGTAGGTATTTGTTCCATGTGTAGTAGCCCCAGATTGTAAGCACTTTTACTAATGTAGTATACAAACATAATCCTGCATGTTTAGTGTAAACTCTAATATTTTGGTGGAAGAGAAGCATCCCAGTTCTTAGAGAAAACCTGATGGAGAGCAGCAAGTTCTCTAAAGTGGTTGGGCAGGAGGCAGGTGATAACTGGATCAGAGAAAGAGTAGTTGTTTGTCAATGCAGAAAGATAACATCAGTGCTATTTCCCAGCCTAAGGAGTGAAGCTTCATACATAGAAAATATGGGGTTTGGCTCATTATTATCCGCAGACCAGGAGGATTGTGGACTATTGTAGGAAGCATCAGTAACTACAGGAACACTTCTGGTTTCAGCCCGTTACATCTGAAACAAGTGATTATATATTTCATGTTAAGCCAACAGTTACATCTGATAGCTAATTGAAAAATACTTGCTTTGTTTTACATTGGAGTGAGCAGCCACTTAATTTGGCACTGTGGTTTTAAAAACCTCTCAGAATTTCTTCAGAAGACATAAGTGTATGCGGAGCTTACACCTTGTTTTTAAGCATAATTGCATTATATGAAGCCTTCTGGAAGCACAGTTCTAGTTTAAACCAAAGCATCTGCTCTCTCCACATTTCAAAGGAAATTCTGTGTTGCTGTTATTGTTGTTTTGCCATAATTGCACCATAAAACTTGGCAGCATTAGAGCAAACTTGACTATGCTGTACTAGCAGTGTAATCCTCAGTGAATTCAGACCAAGAGGAAGGCATCATGGCCTTCAGCCTACTCTTCTATTACATTGATGAATAGCTTGAGCCTGAAATATTACTGGTGTTTTTTTAAAAAATGAGAGTGTGTCTTTTCTCTTTTTTTCCCCAGGGGGTTCATGAATCAAAAGGAGTAACTGAAGACTATTTAAAATTGGAAGCCCTTTTACAGAAGGTTGTTTCCCCCTATCTGGGCACATATGGCTTATACTCCAGTGATGGGCCTATCACACATTCTTCGTGCATTTTAGGTAATATAAATACAAGTTTCTAAGGTCATATATTTTATTTGCAGACATAGTAGTTATTTCAGTTAGGAGCTTTGCAAAGCCAAAAATGTCTCTTCAATAACCCAAGTCTGTCTTATCAAGGAGATTTCACTGGGCTAATAAAAGTCTAGACTAAGGGAAGGGGAAGCAGAACACATGTGATTCCTCTTCTGTTAAACTCTAAGGCTAGCATATATTGTATTTTTGTGTATGGTAAGCACATATTGTATCTGATAAGCATATACAAGCATTTTTGAAACCTCACTCAGTAAACTCAGAACCAAGATGAGGTCAGTACGATTAACTAGCTTTATTTATTGCCTCCATAGTTTCTAGGAGAAACAGTAGACTGAATAGTTAAGCCTGAAGACTGTCATGCCAAACTGAATTTAGTATCAATGAATCTCAGAAAACATTCTTGAATCCAGTTCTGACATTGGTTTTGCCTGCTTGCTTTTTAAGGATGCAAACAGAGAAACACATCAAAATGGCAGTACACCACCTACACAGTCCAGGCATGCTGTCTGTGAAGAGCCAGAGTTGAGTAGGTTCAGCAGGATACATTGTTTAGTCATTGGGCAGACTTCCAAATGAGCCGCCATATAAGTCACACCAGTAGTCCCTGTTCTCCCTCCCTGTTTGTTGGGGAATCAAAGTAGAGTGGAAGGCTCCTTTGTATGTATGTGTTTGTTCAGAATATGTAGAAAAAAGAGTTGACTACCAAGTTCAATCTTGTTATTTAGAAGTGGCTCCAATGTTTAGAAAGCCATCTTTCCTTTCCTTTCCTTTCCCTTCCCTTCCCTTACTTTCTTCTTTCTTCCTGTTTTTTTAAACCATCCCATCTTTGAAAGAAAAAAATTGGTTTTTGCTCCATTGCAAGTAACAACATTAAACTGGTGCCACCTAGTGGCCATTCTGAAAAATAATTCCAGTAGCCAACCTGGCTGATCTTTCTTGTTCTTGAATCCAAAAAGATATTGATGATAACCAGTTTGTGGATAAAATACCATTGTAAGTCCTATATAAGTAGCTTCAAGGAAGATAAGATAAGAATGAATTGATACTTTGTAAGAGAAAATTTGCTGACGCATTGAAAGTTGACATTGGTAATAAAACATTTTCTAATGGACAGAGAGATGGGCTGTTTTCAGGCACTACTACTTTTCTCATCTAATTATAGTCTTTGGGGTTCTTTAATATGTTTTAATTGTTCTCCCTATTTGTTAATAGAGAAACGTTACTTTCGACGTTCTAAATCTGGGGACATTCTTGCCAAGAACCCTGTGGTGAGATCTAAAAGTTACAACAATCCGTTGCTGACCCCAGTAGCTGAGTATGAAACTGAGGGAGCACCTCCCAATGGCGCAAACATTCGAAGGCACTCTGTGTCCGAAATGACTTCCTGTACAGAAGCACAGGGCTACTCCAATCTCGCAACCATCACAGACAATGGTTCCAAGAGCTCTATGGTCACCACGAAGAACTCACAGTCAGGAGAGTCAGAACGCCTTTCTGCAGGCTCATCCCAGTGTTCAAACCACCTCGGTGCTGTGGAACAACAAAAGGGACTCTTCTACCCAAGAGATGACCCAAGCAGGGCGTATGAGCTGGCCAGGGACTCCGACTTGATTGCCATAGCCCCAACTGCCAGCCCTGAGAATATTGTGGACCAGATCTTGGAATCTATTGAGTCAGATTCCGATGGGATTTTCATCGATTTTGGCCAGAGCTGCTCCAGTTCATCTGGGTATAATGTGGATGTGAGCAGGCAGAGTGTTGTCTGAAGGCCTCTAGATAAGCATCCTAGTTTGGGCTTAGGAATGCAGCTTTGGAATTCAGCAGCACATCTTTTTACATGGGTAATTTTGAGAGGGTCATCTGAAATTTCTTGAGCAATTAGAAATTCAGATAAAAGAGTATTCCCCTCAGACTTAGAGTGACATGAAATGAACAGCAGGGGGAGTGAGATAATCATGGTATGGAGAATGGTGATAACCACTGAATCTTAGTTGATGGGAAGTGTCTACTCTGTTGGCTACAGTGGAGTTTTGTCGGGTTGTATCATCTGTAAGCCGAGTCAACTAAGAACAAGACTCAAGAGATAAAGCTGAGGCATAGGTACCACATGGGGCACAGGCAGCAGGAGTTTGGGGTAGATGAGTCCAGGGGACGGTATAGCTCACCTGTTCTTCTGTACTGATGCTTCCTCCCAGGCCCCACAACCTAGAGTAAAACACTAGGCTTGTGGCACACTTGCTTCGAAGCATGTCCACTGTGATTCTTTTCCCATCCTGTTATTCTACCACTTAGGTCTGAATTGTTATCTATTTGGCACTGGAACTGTTTGCAAATGATTGAGTCTCATGCTACAGAACTAACGAGAGCCACATGGAACTAGCTGATGGCCTAGTTAGTAGTTTAGGAAGTCATTCACTTAGCTCACATGCTTCCTGGAGATAAATATTATCAGAGTTGTGCTGGACCAAGGCAGATGTAAGAGGATTTCCTTCTGAATGGCAGTGTATAAACTGGGCATGAGAACATCTCTGCATGAAAATATTCAGTGTTCCCAGTTGGATAGTTCATCATAAAACTCAAAGAGCAAGGAAAAGTTTCAGGAAAATTAGAACTATTGGAGCATGTAGAAATCCATACCACTGCAGCAGTAGTGGAATGAATCATCACGGTTGCCCCATTTGCAGTGCAAGCAAGCAAGCAGGATGGATAGAACACTGTGTCATAAAGGATCAGACACAGTGAATGAGCAAGTCAAGGGAAGGACACTGAATTACTTAATGCCAGATGACATCACCAGTGGTTTGATGTGACCCCCTCAAAAGGCACAATTTAATTAAAATTAGTTCCTCATAAGCTGCATTGAGATCAATGAGACAAGTTCATTACAATTAACATGAGCCTTCTGGGTTTTAATGGACATAGACTTTAATTGCCTTGTGGCCAATAAGCTTGGACTGATGCAGTGATACGAAAATTATATTTATGGTGCTTAATCTTGATAGCCCAGTCACATTCACAAGTTATGATTAATACTGCAGTTGTTGCGTAGTGAACATGCATGCATGTGTGAAACAGCACCAGTCACACACAATACAACACACACACAAATGAGAATGCATCTTACTGCCTATTTAACTTCCTGAAGAAGGAGCTGTTTCCCTTGTCAAATGTTATTCAGCAGTGCACATATTTCCTACCATGAGCTTGGAGCCCCTTGAGCTCTTGCCCGTTCATTTTTCATGACTTCCAAGCGCACATAAAAGCCAAGATTGCGCTTTGGTGAATTTTCCTTAGGATTGAAACAAAGATTTTGTTCTAATTGTTAAAAATTTGTGCAGAACATAGCAACACCTGATGATTTGTAATGACCATTTGTTATTTTTTTTCTCAGTACATTGACACTCCTTTTACTCATTTGAGTTGAAGTTTGTAAAAACAAGTGAAATAAATAGTGTGCTACATAACATGGTTGAAAGCCTGCTTATTTCTTTTACAGAAGTTATACAAGATTATTTTTAAATGTAGTTCTTAAAATATACAGCTTCTTTTCATGAAGCACAACCAGAAAGCATTTTTTGTGTGTGTGCCAGAGGTCCTCACTACAAATTTATACATACAAATTGAAACTATTCTTGCTTTGCTTACACCAAGTGTGCTCAACTTGAAGTTCAAGAATTTGGGCCCTTTGAAAAGTTACACATCTCTCCCATTGGCCCACTACAGTCGCTATTTCTGCACTAGCCTGTTATAGTGCTCTTATTCCACTTTCAACATCCTATGGAATCCTGGGGTTTGTAGTTTAGGGAGGGGCCTTTCAGGCAAACCCCAGGATTCCATAGGATGTTGAAAGTGGAATAAGAGCACTATAACAGGCTTGTGCGGAAATGGCCAGTGGCAAACTGAGTAGCCATTCTTGTTGCATAATGGTATCCTGTGTGATGTTTTGAATACTGACATAGTGGAAGCATTGCCTTTATTCTACATCAAGGAAACATCGGTTTCTGATAGATAATTGAGGCACAGAATCAAGTACACCAATTCTGTATTGGAGACTTCTATATAAAGGGATATGAGACACCGTTTACCCCAGCCCTCCAACCTTCCTTCCCCCATTTATTAATAAATTTTGTGTGCACCACACCATTTCCCAGCTGGCTGTGGGAAATGTACATTTCTCATTGAAAAACAACTTACTTTTCCCCAAAACATCTGTCCAGGTGCCTGAAGAAACGCTCCTTCTCACTAGCATGAGGGGTAGGGAGGTCAGAGATAAGATTTGGTGCACCCATTTTAAAAGCCTTCTTTCCATTCTTTCACTTCAAAGAGAAGCAAGAGACAAGTGAGTTCTCCTTTTCTCCTCCCTCCATCAGTTGGAACAGTCGTGTGTGTGTGTGTGTGTGTGTGTGGACCTAGGAGAGCGACTGGCGTTATTCAATCTTTGCAAGCTGCACACTTGCATGGAAGTGCACTCTGTCATCTTCCTCTCATACCTCTTTGCCAAGGGATTATAGAATCACAGAGTTGGAAGGAGTCGTAAGGGCCATCTGGCCAAATCTGCAGAGCAGATGCACCAGAAGGGTGTTCACCTACAAATAATTCCCATGCTGCAGAGGAGATGCTCTCCATCATCATGCATCATGAGGACATCATGAGGCCCTCCAGATGTTGAAGCACTGCAACTAACAGCATTTCTTACCGCTGGCTATGCTGGCTCAGGAATTGCAACTCAGCTTCTGGAAGGCTACATGATTCCCAACCCTGCTCTAAACACTGAACTAATGCGCACATCTTAATAGGAATCATTTTCAAAAGGGTGTTGTGCAAGGAAATGGAAGTTTCATTGTGTGTGCTTCCTGACTACAGCAGGTGGCAAATTATTATTTACAGGAGGACTGGAGAACTCATGCCTCACCAAGAGACTGTAACTCACAGCATCCCTAACCACCGGCTGTGCTGCCCAGGAATAATGGGAATTGGGATCCAGCAGCATTTGGAGGATCTACCCTGATTTAGATTCTAAATTGGCCACATTAATCCAAGCTGTTGCAGCTTCTTTGAGAACATGACACAAGACCTGCCCCAAGATCCTGTGGTTTAGAACCTCAAGGCATATGGAGCCTGCATTTCTAAATTATGCCTAATAAATCACATTGGTCTTTACAGTGCTGATAAACCTTTTTTTTTTCTGACATAGATTGAGGTGGGTACATCCTTCAATCCCAACAACAGGTTTCTGATTGAAAATACTAAACCAGCCCTTAAAAAGTGCAGATTTTAGATCCAAGAGGAGATGGTCCACCTTAACTGCATGATGTGATGATTTTATTTTTACTGTTCTGAATAATAACGTACAGTTGGATTTCTCAGACAAAATGGGGAGCAGGAAAAGATATTTGTAATAACAGTGGAACCTTGGTATCCACTAGGGTTTCGTTCCAGGACCCCCTATGGATACCAATATTTGTGGATACTCAAGTTCCATTATTTACAATGTTGTAGTAACATGGCATCCCTTATATGAAATGGTAATATCAAGGTTTGCTTTTTGGATTTTTTTTTGGGGGGAGGCAACTGTATCTATTCCCCAATGGGAAAATAAGTTTCCTGAGAAGCAGAAAAAGCCTCTGGGAAAACTAAAATATTAATGAGAATTTTGTGCAATTTCCCCCCATGATTCAAACATCGCAGGGTATTGTGGAGGAAATATATACAGAAACCACTGCTTCCTGTGCAGAAAACTATATCTAAGGCACAAAAATGCACATGTTCTTCTTTGCAGTATGGGGAGAATGCTATGGAAGAATATTTGTTTTTACCTATAGTGCAGAGAAAATTGCCATAGCTATTCATCCTCACATGTGAGGATGAAATAGTGGAGAATGTACATCCTTAATGGGAAGTCATGTGGGACTGGAACAAAAGATAGAGTACACCATCCTTTGGAAGCAGACTGCTCAAGATTCAGCAATTATAACTGCTTTTTAAAAGACAGGAAATTGCCTTATATTAAGTCAGGCCATTGGACCCATTATGTCAGCTATGACTGGCAGTGATTCTTCAGAGATCTGATCTCTTTCTCACACAAAAACAAACCCTGGAAAAGGCAGCGGCGGTGCTCATGGCGGCAGCGGCAGCCTACATCTCCCAAGCTCTATGTAAAAGCAACCTTGGCCACTGGTAATCCTAGCTACATACTTTTCAGGCATAAAATTAGCCATTGGACTGTGCCTGAAAATTTCCCAAAATGGCTGTTGCATGGTAAAGAAATGTTTCCTATTTGTTGTTACATCTCTCCTTGGAATTTTCTAAGCATTGTCATCCCAGGTATGCCTTCCTAGTTTCTATGTTCCATAATTACAAAACAGTCATAGCTATATGGGGCCAGTATTATCCCGGAGCCTGACCACACAGGAGGAGGCCATGTTTTTGTGACAGACTGCTATCTTACAACAGGGTGGCCCAAAAAACATGCAAGTCAGCCAGCCCTGCACTATATGGCCACAAAACCACCCCCTCCCTTTTCCTGCTATGTCTGACTGACAGCACACAAACAGGAATCAAGCAGCAGAGTGGCGATCAGCAATTGGTGTACTATGAGTTGGCTGGCCAAAAACGGGGGTTTAAATACCGATTTTCTACCTGGAGGGCGAAGGTACTAATAGCTTTCTGGCATTGTAAACAATGGAGCCCAGAGAGCGGACAGTGGGGTCCAGAATAAGCTAATGGTTTTAGTGTTAGGTGACAAAGGGCTAATGGTAGCCTTGATACCTCTTTAACTGCCAGATGGGTGAGAGGACAAAAGAGAAGTTTGCTTGATTGGGGGAGAGGAGCTAAGACAATTAGCCATCCTGTAGGAACATCTCTGACACTACTGTCTGTTAAAGGTTGAGTCATCGGAGGCTAATTGTAAGTCCATTATCTCTGGAGTTTCCTGGTGATTTCCTGACTATGACCTGGCTATACCTTGAGGTCTCTTCTGACCAGATTTTGTAATGCATGTTTGTGATCAGCTTTTCTTCTTAGCCAGTATGGCCTTTCAGCCATAGTAGGGTATAATTTATATTTGTGCCAATTCATATTTGCAAAGTAAGCCATATCAAACTGTGAGGGTGTATGGCCTACTAACAGTCTTGGCAGTTAATCCTCTTACAACTGTTACAGCACTGGAGCACTGTTGCCTGAATTGTCAGAGACTAGAGTCTTGGAACTGTAAAGCCAATGCTCCATGTTTTGAGGTTCAACCCAAAGACTGGGAATAACATGTTATAAACAGCAACATTGCCTGAAATGCATTACTTCTTGTATAATGAGAACACAACACTATTTCTGCAAAGTAGTGTTAACTATTTTTAATATTATTACATTTAGTGTAGTCAGTAACATTTACTCATTACTTCTAAGGCCCTTTCTGCAGGATGACACTCTCATGCATTATCCCATCATGATTCCGGCAGTGCCTTTGCTGAGATGGGAGTGTGTCCCCAGTGCTCCTCTCTGCACCCAACCGGCTGCCTGCGGAAGGGAGCATGAAGACACCCCTCTCCTTCCGCACTGCAGCTGGTCTTCTTCTCGTGCTGCAGTGGGGAAGGAAGCGTGTAATCGCACTTTCAGCCGTTCTGCATGCTGGCTGTGACAGAAGGCTCGCACAATCAAGGGTCACTGATGGAGTTTTTCTGTCAATGATATACCCTGCTATCGTGCCAGTTGGTGCAATGAGAAGGAAGTGTACTCACATCTTGCTCCTCTAGCGTCCCCATAGCAGGAAGATGCCATCCGGTGGACGGGGCCTAAATCAGTGGGTTTGTGTGGGATTGGGGGCATTTTGGCCATTTTTGTTAGAATATTTTTGTTTTCTAAAAGATAAAAAGTGATGCACCCCAAAAAGTGCACTATATCTATGAGCTGACCATATTACTAACACATTACTTTTTCACAACATTCCAAATTCTTGCTGTGCCCATTTCCCTTGTGACCTAGTCAAAGACAATGGCCCTTTCCACACGCGGGACAGGTAAACAGGGGGCGCACGCAGGGACGGAGCTTACCGCTAAACGGGTTGCTCCGTCCCTGCGGGGAGCGCGCATTTGCCGCTCCAAACGGTGGCGAATTTCGGCGGTGTTCGGCGGCGTCCAAAATGGCAGCCGCCGGCTTCCAGCGGCGCTCTGCCAATCAGGGCAGCGCGCCAGCCAGAAGCCCGCCCCCAGGCAGCTCTGCAGAGATGCGCTAACGCGTCCCTGCAGTTCTAAACGGGGCGCGGCGATGGGGCAATGCACACAAGTCACATAAAAACCACTTGAGAAGTGGTTTTTATAAGACTCGCAGCACCACCCCCGCGGCCGCGCGAGGGCGGTTTGAGGTTTAGAACCTCCTATTTGCGAACTGCCCTCACGTGCCTCGCGGTGTAGAAGACCTCCTGGGGAGGTCGCCCTAGTGCGGGCAATATGCCCGTGTGGAAAGGCTCAATGAGTGACAATGAGTGATCAAACCACAGAGCCTTGGGATTAATGGAGTTACATGTCAGGTTGTGTGATGGGAAGGCTCTCTGGCTTAGGCGCTCTGGTCAACAGGGCAATTCACTTCACATACTATCCTGTGTATGAGAGTAGTGTGGTATAGAGGTATGAGTACTTTCCCCACTAGCCTGTGGAAAACTACTGCGTGACCTTGGACAATTCACTCTCTCTAAACCTGAGACGAAGACAAAGGGAAACCCCCTCTGAACAAATCTTACCAAAAGAACCCCATGACAGGTTTGTCTTGGGATCTCCATAAGCCACATGACAGCTTGAACGCACATGACAGCAGCCGCAGCAGCAGCAAACTAGCCTATGTGCTAGCCACTGACCCCAAAGACTCTGTGTTTGCAGAACCACATCCACATCCAGATTCAAGTACAGCAGCCCAGCCAGGATCTCATGCACTAATTTCCATGTATTGTTTCATGTACTTGTTTTGAACTGGCTTGGCTGCCTTAATCCAGACTGTCATTTTAGAGTTCTGTCTTATAGTATAATGATGTGAAGAGAGAACAATGGACATGCAGCCTCAACATCTGCTTTGTTGGAAAAGAGATGATAGAACCATGCTCATTTCCCCAGGCTTGCTGCTTAAATGCAGCAATATTTTAGTTCTCATATATTGCAAACATGCATAGGAACACAAGCGGAGCCTTCCTGCATGAGACCAAAGGTTTATTGAGTCCATAATCTGTTTCCAGAAGTGATCAGCCTGATGCTTCTAGGAAGCCAACTCACAAAACAAACCACATGGTCAAGAAAGTCTCATTGTACATCATCACAGTGTTAATGGTAATAACTCCATAGCCTCCATTTTTAGAAATGAAGCCATATGTTGGGGCCAACTTGTTCCTCCATTAATTTGTCTCATTCTTTCTTCCTCAAGATGGGTCCCTCCAGAAGCACTTGCCTATGATTCACACAGCATGTGAGCTGACTAGCAGGTGGGCTAAAACCTCTGCAGCGACCATGGTTTGAGGAGGGTTTTCTGAGAGTGTGTGACATGCCCGAGGTCACCCAGTGGGTCTCCGTGGCCAAGCGGGGAATTAAACTCTAGCCTCCGGGGTCATAGCCCAATGCTCAAAGCATTACAGCATGCTGGCTCAGATCTAATCTTACTCAAAGCCACTTAGGCTAGTGGCCATACACACCCATTTAGGACTGTGATTTTTTAATATTAGTCTTGCAATGTATGGATGTGTTATTTCTTTTTCTTTCCTGAACTGACTGCCATCAGTTTATTTGAGAGAACCCAGAGCCCTCTCATGATAAGTCTATCTGACTCAACTGCCCTGAATGTAAATTGTCTTTAATATTTTGGCAAGGTTTCTTTTTTGGATATAATTCCTCTTTCTTATTATGACATATGTAGAAAAATCCACTCTGTTGAATTGCTAGCTGCCTCTCTCTACTTATTTGCTCTTCAATCTGCCATGTTTCCCTAGATTGAACTCATTTGTTTTCTTTCCTGTTTCAGTTTCAGCTAATTGAAGCACTGTGAAATTGAGGCTTTTAAAATGCTAATGACTATTGATTACAATTACCAACTGCATTTTCTCCATGCCTGTTCTATCAGCATCTAATGGTCTTCTTCATTTCCCTTTCATTCAGTTTATCTTTGAGAGAGATGTTTTCAGAAACCTTCACCACACATACTGCCACAGCACCGTCTTTTGCCTAAATAAGAAACAGCACACTGCTACTATCTGTACTGGCCACTGGAATGCACCATTGTGCCAAATAAAGTCACTAAATAAGCAGCAATGCCATGCTTGAGTGAAACTCAGACAGGATTTGTCTACTTAAAAGCAATTTGTAGGACCAATTTATAGAATCAGTAGAATCCATTTGCAGTAAAGGTGTTTTTGTGACTGCAGAACTTTTGTTTTTAGGGATGGAGATGTCACATATCTGCATATTCATACATAGAGAAATTGCATGTTGGCAATAAAGGTTTAGTTTAGTTTTCTCTTCAGGTAAACACAGTTGAAAAAATATTAAATAGTTCATACTCTGAAGTGGTACAATCTAAGTAAAGCTTTAATGTTGGATTAAAAGAATTCTGTAAATTAGCCCAATTACAAAAGGACCGATCCAGTATAAATTACATAGAATATATGCTAAATTAGGTTTATAGAAGTGGTCTTTTGTTATCTCAATAGAAGCAATTCTAATTTCTTGGTATTTTTACCAAGATGTGCTGCAGTAAGGTGGTATCCTAATGGGCTTGAAAATCAGATTTCTTTGAATAGAATTATCACTGCAGTTCGTCTTAAGATAATATCTAGCTGGAGAATGGGACTTCACAAAGGAGTATTAATGGCCTCAGATATTTGGGTGATGTGTTTCCATGGGAGCTAATTGCTACATTTCTATTTTGAATGGGACAGAAGTAGACCTTCCTCTGCCCCTACCCAAGGCTGGTGTAGTCTAGGTATCTGTAAAAAGAGGGGAAAACATGCCCCCCCTTTGGGAGAGAGAGCTAGAGAGCAATGGGTTGATTTTTTTGAGGAGGAAGGGGCTCTGTAAGTGACTATCATCAAGATGCTGCTTCTTAGAATCATATAGGGAAACAGTGGATTTCATGGTTTGCGGGAGTGCCTAAGCTGTGCCTCCACTTATGCTCAGTGTCTTTGTACAATTGTAATATTTGGCTGTATTTATAGTTTAAATACAGCCAAATATTGCAAAGTTCAAGTAATTCCCAATTGAACAACCTCCTTCCAAAGGAAAGCATACCTTGATGAACATAGCTTCTCACCACTCAGAGAAGTAGGCTGTGGAATTCTGGGAGTTTTAGCCCCAAAATAACCTTTTCAGATAAAAAGTAATGTTTTGAAGCTTCAAACTTTACACTTACTTATTGACAGTGCATTTTATTAGACTGCATATCTTTGGGAGGAATGACTGTTTTTATTATCTTATTTTCATATAACACCATACTTTCAATCAGTCCCAATTTTTCAGAGACAGTTTCAATTAATACTCAGTCATTTTTCTCTCTCCCTTGTTACTGACCCATACCACCCCAGATGTGACATAGTTTTATTGGTAAAATACATTAATTGCCACTGATATAAAGTGAACCCTGATGTGACTGTAAGGCCAGGATGGGCAGAAGAAAATTACTGGCTGAACACAGCGCTGCAAAGTAGGTCAGAGATCCCCTCTAAGCATAGTCAAGGTCATTATCAGGATAATCACCAGGTAACTCCAGTGAAAATAGGCTGAAGCTTGTAATGTCTCCGCTACTGCACAACAGCAACAGGAAATTCCTACCAAACCACTGATTGTTTCAGCCCTTCTTCTTATCAGTTGGATGTTTCCCTGCATTATTCTTTTATCTGTCCATTACAGAGCTTTTGTGACAGCCATTAACTCATTGTTACCTAACATTAAGACTATTAATTCCATCTGGACCCCACTGCCCATAGTGTAACCTCCACTGTTTGCTCAGCCAGTGAGCCATTCATGCCCTTGCCTTCTGGGCAGATTTTGGAGATAAAAACCCTCCCTTTTGGGCAGTCAGATGCAGTATCTCACCTGCTGAATGCCACACTGTCACTCTGATTTTCAAAAGCATACTGTCCTTAGGCGCAAGTCTAAGACACATTGCTGCTTTCTTCACTTCTCTCCATTATCTCCCATTCCCTAAAACTCTGCTATCAGCAACTTTCCTCCCATTATCCTTTGGTTAGCTCTTGTGCAAGTGTGTGAGTGCTTGGACCTTTTGTGTGCGTGACTGAACTCCTTAATAAAACACACTTTAGTTTATTTTGAAATCTCTGGCTGGTTCTTTCCTACAAGTACCCGTAAACATTGGTGGAAGATCTTGTTAGGTTACCTCCCTTTTGTAGGCCTCATAATTGAGTTAATTCCCCATTGTCACATGGAGGTACTGGCATTGTGGGTGGACCCCTGAGTCACCCACATTTTGGGGTAACACCCACCTGCCTTCCCCCTTTGCCTCAGCTTACTTCAATTGTTGCAAACTGAGTTTGATGTGCAAAAGTAGTTTGTATACAATTAACTCAGCAGGGGAAGAGGAGAGGAGGAAGCAGAATCTTGCCTTTTCCTATAAGCTCAGGCAAAAGCAAACTGCTGCAGCCTTGCCTAGCTTGTATGTTGTTTCTCAGTATTACCTTTTGCCATCTTGACCATACTCTGATGTTTCACAGTCACATGTCCTGGTTTTCATCTGTGAAGTGCTGGAGGATATGCAGCACCCATGTACATCAACGGGAGTATATAAATTAATTTCAGACTGTGAGCCAGTCAATATCACATATGCAAAATCTGGAACCAAGCTATTCCATGTTATTTCTTTTAGATCAAAGTAATCGCAAACTGCCCAGCCTTGACTGGGGACAGGAGCAGAAGTCTAGGAGGAAGAGTTATGCTCCCCACCTGCACTGTTTCCCCAAGAAGAGGTTTTCTTCAGCTATTTCATTTATCCTACAGAGGTGAGCTGTTTGAAATTTTAGCCCTCAAATATGGAGCTTTGATGTGTTGCTTGATCAGACTTTAGACCTGCCACAAGTTTCCTTCAGAAGGCCTCCCTGGGGCCCACCCTCTTGCCACAAAATAACAAGGAGATTCCAAGTGGGAAGTTGCGACTGGTCAGAGGTTTAGAGGAGGAAGCCACACTGAGGACTGGTGGGCCCCAATTATCCCCCTGAAGAGTGAATGGTAGGCAAGCCCCACTTGCAAGCAGACTACTTCTTCTTCAAACCTTTTTCACTTGCCTCGGCAACAGGGTGATTTGGTATTTCCAAGGAAGAGAAGTTACCCTAAATCCTGACGCTCAGTTCATTAGGTACATAAGTATAGGCCATTTTATTTCCACAGTCCGCTTTTAAATTACTGCTGCATGGCTGATACTAAACTTCCATGGCAGGGATAAATAGTTGTCGGCTACATTTGTGATCTTGTGGGAACAGCTAAAGTTGCTTCTCAATAGGGTGTACAGCATTTTGCTGATGATAAATGTGGAAATGGCTCTAAATCAACAAGCAGCAGGAAAGGCACCACAAAGCAGTATTGGCAACAAAAATATCCTGCAATCGTATCTTGCTGTTGTGTCTCAATTGTGCTTTCGTTTTTCTTTCCAGTGGGCGAGTCTCAGGAAACAGTAGTGTCTGCTGCCATCAAACAGACATTCTCTGCTGGAGATTTGTGGATTGGTATTTGTTGTTTAGGAAAACCATACAAAAAACATGTGTTCTATATAGAAAAGCAAACTTTGGATACCATCCAGAGATCAAGTGCTCATAATGTGAGGTTTCCCATTATCAGTTATCGATGGAGCTGCTTGTGCTTGAGGACCTGTGCTGTCTGCAAGTTGAAACTGAGAGTGTTTTCAAGCGCTTTCCTGTTTCTTGTCTTTACTCTAAGGCTGTAGTAGTCTGTGCACTTACTGAGAGCATGCTCCATTTAGCACAGTCTTAATTCTAACTACTTCCAAGTGTTCCTGAAGTAGAAATTCAGGAAAGCCCTTGTCTGGTCTTTGTTTCAAAAGAGGAAAAAAACAACAATCCAGAAGCAAATGCATCATCAGTTGGAGCACCAGGATAACTAGGATTATATATCAGAGGAAGGAACTGGCAAAACTCCTTCTGAGTATTTCTTACCTGAGAAAATCCTATGAAATTCATGGTGTCGCCATAAGTTAATAGGCAACTTAAAGGCACATACACACACACACCACTTGACCAAGTAAATGAGGTGATAATAAGGCTTTCAAGTATATTATAGTTAGTGACAGATTAGTATAGAGAAAGCTGAAGAATATGGAAATAATCATGCAAAGGCTACGTATTTATTTTTCTTTGATGGAGTTTCTACTTCGTGCAAGCAGTTTTAAATTTCTATCACTTTGCACTTGCATTTCTGATTAAAAGCTGAATGTATTTCAACTGCCCAAAGGTCTTTGGTTAAAGGCGTACTCCAAGGTAACTATCCATAGAATGGCAGCCAGATCCCACACGTGTATCCATCCACTATCTAGGCACGAAATTCTTCACTAATTTTGTTCTCAAAGGAAGCATAGAGTAATATTAGTAATTTTCTTCCTGCTGGGAGTTTTTGGAAACTATTTAGAGACTATTTGCAGTTGGAACTCTGCACAAAATTTGCATGTGGTTTTTATGTACACGAAACAACATTTTCAGCACCGGAAATAATATGCAGAAAACAATATGTTTCTACTATAGAAAAGCTAGAAATGTTGTTTCCTGTTTAGAAAATGCTGTCAGGGACTTATTCTGCACAAAACTTCTTCTTCTTGTCAGCATTTTCCTGCACAAAAAGTATGCACATTTTGTGCAGCCCATGTCTCAGCCTAAAAAGATTCTCATCACTCCAGGGTTCTCCTCATCAAGGTTTCCCAACATTTGAGAAACATGTTTTTGGATCATTTTTTTAAAATATTTTTGAATATTCACTCTATCCTCACTGTTAGGGGACTGTTGTTATGAGTTCCTGCACTTTACACTTTGCCACTGCACTGTTGTTTCAAAGGAAAAATGCTTCAGATCACAGTACACAGATGTTCCATTTTAAGACTTGCTTTGCAGCAAGCATACACATAAGGCCAAATTATTTTTTATTATTATTATTATCAAAGAAGAGTGTTAAGAACACATCACACCAGATCATACCACTCCTTTGCATAAATCCCAAAATGCAGTTTCTCAGTTTGTTTCAACTTTGGCGTGTCTGTGATAAGTCTCTCTCATATAGCTTACAACTAATAACTGCTGCACAGGTTATCAGCAGATGTTCTTACGCAGCAAGCCTTATTTATCAGGTGTAGCAATTCATTGTTGCGTTTGAAGACTGGTAGACATATACAAAACATTGGTTGGCATATGAAGTGTAACGGCCATCTCACTTTCTTATAAATCCATATATAAAGAGCCATCCTTAGAACAAAGCAGCTGCTCTTACTAGGTTCCCTTCTTTCTTCACAATCAGGCTGGCATGATGGGAGACATCCCATCCCATAATCAGGCTCTCATTCCTCATATGGGATGCTGCCCATTCCAGATCCACAAGTAGAGTGTGGAACAGTGAAAGTCCTGGATCTTGAATGGTTGCAACTGGAGGACTCTAGTCTACCTTGGGTGCTGTATTCCCTCTAGAATTTTGTGGTTCTCCTCCAAGTATCCAGTAGTCTCCCCAGAGTAGGTTGTGGAGGGCTCCAGATCTCATCCTTGGTGGCATCTATTAATGATGAGGCATCTACAAATTTCCCAGCAGCTACTTTGTGTGTGTGTGGTTTGCAGCTGTTTGTTCTACTAGCCTTTCTTTGTCCTTTGTGCTCATAGATTTATTTTGAATTCTTGATCTTTGGACCGGCTTTTTATTCCCTTTCTGTTTTGGCCTTGGTTATCAAAATTGTAAAAGTTTCTCCTATTACAAACTGCCTCCCTTGGTACTTGCTTCCTTTAGGCACGAGATACCTTTGTGTGTCTCAGTTTTATTGTCACCACAATGCCCCTATCCATTCCACGCCCAGCATTTTCCCAGTTCCCCTACCTGTCCACTTAGCCGTGTCATATGAGAAGGGGAGTGGGGCATAGTTTTCTGTGGAGATTTTGCCCCACACCTCCTTCCTTATGGGGATAGCTTGTGCAGGTGGAGGTGAAGCCCTGACCCAAATCCCATCTTATAAAGACAGCGAGTCTAGAAATCTAAAGCCAAAGCCAATAAACTCAATCACAGCCTGCCAAAAAGCAGCTAAGCTTTATCCAGGAAATTGGTCCAAGATCACAATAGTTAAGTTCCACCAGAGAGTCAAGTAAGGAGGATCCAAAGCCAGTCTCAAATCAAATCACATTCCAATTCAGGACAGCAAGTAGTCAAAAACAGACCAAGAACAAAGTCAAAGATAGTTGAAAGTCAAACCCATCTAAATCAGTCACAATAAAGCCCTCAAACTACAAGGACCTGAAGCTCAAGAACAACAGCAGCTGTGGGGAATATTTGTTGTTGTTCAACAAATGAAGCTTTTCTCCTCACCACATTCCCTTTTGGGTAAACCTGCCACTCTTAAATTCCTGCCAGGTGCTCAGTTTTTTGCAGCACAAGACCTGCCAGAAGTCAAAAGTGACAACCTTAACAATAGGCATAATTTACGAATAAGTGAGGTTTGTACTGTTGAATATTTGCTGTAATTACCACCCACTAGTTCTGCTATGTGTTCACTGGTGTTTGGCATGGGTTCCTGGGCATGTGGAAGGAAATTCAATGAGCTGCATTGCTGAGACTAGCAGATTATTTTTGGCTGGCCACAAAGCCAGTTTGCTCTGATTGCATTTCCTATTAACAGCCTGTAAAAGTGGAGTGTAAATCAGTCCATCAATTACCAGTTTGCTTTCACTGACATGCCGCTTGGCTTGTGTTTGAATCTGTATGTCACTTCTCCTTCTCAATATTAGTCACAGCAATGAGCACAGTTAAAACCAGAGATAGGAAAGTTAGTGGGAAAAGTCCCATGGTATTGTTATGTTTGCACTAAAAAGCAAACAAACAAAAACCCCCAAATCATAATGATCGCTTTGAAAAGGGAACACATAGGGCCTTTCAGCCCTACACTGTTATAGTGCTCTCATTCCACTTTCAACATCCTATGGAATCCTGGGCTTTGCAGTTTAGGGAGGGGCATTTAGACTTCTCAGCCAGAGAGCTCTTTGGCCTCAGAAAACTACAAACCCTAGAATTCCACTGGATGTTGAAAGTGGAATAATAGCACTATAACAGAATAGTGCAGAAAGGCCCTTATTGCACTTAAATGTAAGTGCACATTTAAATTTACATTACATTGTTACACTAAAAACTTACTGTAATAAAGGTATACAGTCCATAATTGCTGTATACAATCCATAGTTCCTGTTTTAAGGATGGAAAGATCTGCATGAATTTTTGAAAACCCTGTTTCTCACTCATCCACCTACTCAGTGAATAGAAATGAGTTAGATTAAAAATACATACATCCATATATACAGGGAAGCAACCGGAAACAAAAAGGTTCCTGGCTGGCATAACAAAAAAGGTAGGAGCAATAATAACTGATTGGAAAGCTAGGTTACATCCACGCCAGCATTCTAGCCACTAAACAATGGATATAAACCCAGTAACAAAGAAATGTCCACCCAAGCTCCCAGCAACACCAAAAGATACCTCAAGTCTCATTTCCAATCCCATCCCCATTATCAATATAATACTAGTACAGCCCTCAATGGGAGGCAGTTAATATCCAAATAATTGTAGTATATCTGAATGGATAAATAAAAGTAGCATCAGCAAAACTGAAATGTGAACAAGACAAGGGTTAAACTCTCCAGCTCTCAAATTTCAAGCTATACTTCCCTGAGCTGCCCCTAAAATGTTGTAGGATGGTATAGAGAAGTGAGAGTGTGTGTGTGTGTGTGTGTGTGAGAGAGAGAGAGAGAGAGAGAGAGAGAACAATCAAAACCCTCCCTCCACTCCTCTTTTGCCTTTCCTTTCATCCATTGTTCCTCGCCCCCCTCTTTCTCATTCTGGAGCCTTGCTTTTCCTACTTTCATCTCTGTGTCAGAGACAGAGCACTACAGGTTTCCTCTCCCTTCCTCCCTTCTGTTCTTATTGCTGTTGTGCTTATGCCATTCATAGCCATTGCTGCCTGCCAGCCACTAAAGATGAAAAAAAAACTTTAGCCAGAACAACAGGAGAGGTAATGAAAAGGAGGAAAGGGAAAGGTGGGGAACAAAAATGCTAACCTCTAACATTATTTCTCAGAAAATGCCCTCCAAATTACATTACATTTCAATAAGGCAACAGTATTTTATGATGTGGGTTAAATTGTTTAAAAAAGAGTAGATATAATCAATATCAATGCCTTGAAAAGTGACATCACCTAGTTGTGTGACAAGCAACTTCTGCTGAAAATTCCTTTTCTATGCAACTATGAAAGGCACAGAAGCCACCTCCAGTTTTCAGTCTGGCAACTCTATTGTGATCTTTCTTTAAAATCATGCTGTAGCACAGACTTTCAGCCCAGTAAGCCACACTAATTTTATGAGTGTAACTTTGAATTTGATAGAATTAGTGTCAAGGCAACATACTCTGAATTAAATTTATCAATAACATGTCCACATGGCCAATGTGACTATAAATATTTACATTGCATAGAAAGATGAGCCATTTCACTTTTTTCTGATGGATCATGATTATAGCAAGCCGTCAGTCTCTTACAGATGCATGCACTGACATCACAAGGGTGGCTATACCATCTCTAGTGTTTTGCAAGTGTGAATGGTGGCCGTAATACACATTAACCACACCTGGAACTTCTGTATTGCTCTAATCACCTCAAAAACAATGCTTTTCAATTTTATTAATTCATACATGCAACAGCCAATTATTAAGAGTACCACAATCAAGTATGGATAAATCAAGTGATGAAATTGCATCTGTAAATCCAGACCACAGTCTTTGGAAAAATGTGACTTTGAAACAAGACATACAGCTTTTCAATGCTTTAAATTTAAACACAGACAGTCATGATTTCTGTTTTTTAATTGAAAAACATTGCCTTTCCATCTGGAAATTGGGTGTTTGTTGCAAGATCAGAAACAAGTTTTAAATTCGCTTTGTAAATTGCTTTTTGGCCACCATAAGAGCTTAATTCTAACTTCCTTTGGATAAAGGAGTACTGGAAGGGATGTATGTGTGTTGTGTGTGTGTGAGAGAGAGAAGAAGTGACATCTGATAACAGACAAAATTCCAGGTAGAATAGGGCCATTTCTGCCCTACATGATTATAGTGCTATTATTCCACTTTCAACATCCTGTGGAATTCTGGGGTTTGTAGTTTTCTGAGGCCAAAGAGCTCTCTGGCTGAGAATTCTGAACGCCCCTCCCTAAACTGCAGACGTCTAGGATTCCATAGGATGTTGCAAGTGGAATAATAGCACTATAACAGTGTAGGGCAGAAATGGCCCAAATTTTAAAAACTAAGTAGGCATGTGCGCAAGGAGAGGAAGGGGAGGAAGTACCCTTGACAATATGACCTCTCCTGCTTTTTTTCTGAAAAACTCCTGGCTAAGTACCCCAGAAACCACACCACACTTATAACTCCTGGTCACGCTGGAACCATGTTCCTCCCTCTTCTAACACTGGCAAAACTATGCCCATTTTAATTAGTTCTGGGTTTGGTTTTTCATCTCTTGTGTTATGATGAATTAAAGCAAAGCTTTGAACATGACAGAATTTCACTTGCAAATCCAAAGACATTTTCCCTCTTGAAATGAATCCTGATTGACAACAGCAAAAGAACACAAGCCACTGAACTATTACATCTTGGATTTGAAGGTTTGGGGGGGGGGTTAAATAAAATAAATGTTCTCAGTATGCAAAGGCCCAAAAAAGCATGCAACAGTCTTATTTCTATTTGCAGCCAGGCTGACAGGCAGAAAGAAAAAAACACTTGATGGGCATTTTACAAGGAAAAAAATAATAATTTGTTTTTTTTTCCTTTTCATACATAAAGTGAAAAGCTGACAACATGAAATCTGAATAAAATCACTGAGTTTCTATGTTCCCTTTTCTTCAACCAATACTTACAGAGAAGAAATGACTTCTTAACGATAGCTGGTTTCATTAGGACAGTAGCTAAAACATTATTTTAATTGACATGCAGCATGTTCTATGAAAATAACAGTCAAAACTCCCTGACCAGTCAATTACCATATAAATAGGAAGGCATAGATCATCCCTCTGTCGCCATCAGTGCTTTTTTGTTGATGAAAATATGTTAATAGGCAAAGGCAGCTTTTCATTTGAATAATGACTTAATACTTCTGTAAATTTCAGATGGTGGATTAATGCCTTTCTGTGAAAAGTTTTCATATTTTTCCTATAGTTCACCAGCTGCTATTACTCCAGGAGGAGAAAGGATCTGGCATTTGGGATTCTTCAGACACAAGCACCTGCCGGGATGTTGGTGCATATGTGCATGCTAAAATATCTCTGGGTAAAAGAAAATATGAGCACACTGTGTTCATCTTTTCTTTCAGAAAAGCTACTGTTTGATGGACCAGCATGAAAGATGAATACGTTTGATGGCTGCAATCAGTTTCCTTTATCACACATTGCAGGCCTTCTTGGATCTTCGCCATTTTCCCAACCAGCTGGACTATATCCATCACTTATTTGCATGAAGTGCTCAAGATTTCATAAGATCACAGAGACAAGAAAGGGCAGAAATTTGTATCTGGAGCTTCACTGTGTGCAAACAATGAGATTAGAATGAAAGTAAATTATGTGCCTTTGGCACTTTCTGTGAATCTGTCCCATGAACTGAGACTAGCAGTGATCTAAATCAAAATGAGATCACAGCTTAGAAAAGTTATTCTCGGGATCCACCAGCAAGCATGGCTCGTCACATTCTGGGAGGTGTAGTCCAAAAACTAACTTTTCTGAGTTCTAGATGAGATGTAATCACTGATGACTCAGTGTGGCTAGCTGTCAAGAGAAGAATTTAAGGCCCTGTCTTACACAGAAGATTTTGGGGCATATTTTAGAAGATCTACTCATTACATTCACCAGCACAGATTAAATGTGAGTTCCAACTATTCTAGTAACTATTGCTTTCTCCATTCTTTTTCATAAAAGCTGTTTTGAGCACAGTGTCAATTTGTCTCCTAATGTGAGCTAGCATGAGTACATTAGTGTAAATGAAGCTACAGTGACGTAGAGCAGGGGTAGGCAGTTTTAGTGGGCCCGGGGCCAATTTTCTTTCCCCTCAAAGCCGGCAGTGGCTGCAAGTCCATTTCTAATTTAAAGCAGGGATATTGCATGGAGCTTGGTGGGTGTTAAACAAGGATGGTGCGCCTGTAAACTATTTTAAAGGTCAGCTGCCACTCCAGGAACTTCCAAGCAGCTTTGGGGAGAGGTAATTTACATTCTTTTTCAGTCCAAAACTCTTGGTCAAGAGAGTCTGGGAAAGGTTTGGGGATAAAACAACTGAACAGTACCTATGCTCCTGGAACTGTGCTTTGCTCACCCTTCTTTTAGAACAACTTGGAATTCTCCTCACAGCATCTAAGAAGTATGAAAGTCTCTGCAATAAGGATACAACACAACAGAAACAGCATATAATCATCCTTCTTACATCAAGGAACAGGACACAGCTAAGTTAAAATGTCTAAGCAAATAAGAATGTTTTGATCCTTCAAGGGGGTGCATCTGCTATGTATCCCTTCTTGGCCTTTTTAAAAATGTAACTAAGTTATGCAGTTTTTGCAAAATCTCAAAACCTAATAAAGTTATACTACACCAATTTTTATTTAGAACACACACAGGAAACTGGAAATTGAAAAGTAAAAATGCGTATAAAGTCCCTCCTGCACTCTCCTGTGAAAGAGAGTGAAGAATCCTGTATCACTGATACAGGATTAATGGTGAGGCAAATAATTATCATGATTATCAAGGTCATAATCATTAGTTTTCCTCTTTTTAGTTCAATATCAATAGTCAAGGTCAAACATATTAAAATCAAGTTTGATAATAATCAAAGAGGACTGGAAGATTTTATTAGCCACAGTTAGGGGAATTTTCTATAATTGTAATAATTAAATCATTTATCTTAGTATTTGCTGTAGAACTAATTTATATAAAATTTATGTATTTTCAACTTTATTTTTTGGAAAGCAAAACAATATATCTGACCTTTGAGCACTCAACCAGCTTAAAAAGAAGCTCCCGGACCTCTCAGTAGCTGCCCAACCTCGCCTCAACTTGTTCAGTTGAGTAAAAACCTCAGCACTTAATTTAGCCGAATCTCAGTTGCATTTCTTTCTCCAGGCTGCAGAATTGACTATGGCTATGGCAAGGTATGAGAACTCTTGGGTTCATGTGCACAGCATGTGAAGCATTTATAATGGTGAATTAAATAAACAAAATTCTTTTCCTTGTACTGTACATACACATCCATTCACTAGATTCCTCTTTTTTTTTTCACCTGGAAAAACCAATAGAGTAAGTCCTTAAAGATGTCACAGCTTACTTGATTTATTCTGTTTCAAGACCCTCTAGGGAAAAATCTTTCTCTTAGGAGATGCCAGACTTTCTCTCTTTGTTGCCCTTAACAGGGTAAATTACTCTCTGCAATTCTTATAGGCCCCAAGGCTGGAACTTTGCCGAAAGCCTGATTCTTTGATGCTGTGAATGAATAGGATGAGAAACTGGTGTGAATGTGGCTGAACACAGGCAATTTCTCATTCAGCATGAGACTTTATTTCCTTTGTTAAACAAGTCACTTCCCACGAGGGTGCCTGACATATAGCCCCACGAGGCAGGTGGTACCTGTGGTAATTCGTTTCTTTTTTGGCCATGTGCTCATCATATGTGTCATTTCTCTTGATTCATCTGTCCCACCTCTAGTATAATCCGTAACATTTTTACTACAACAACGAAAGTATGTAGTTACCGTATACAGGAATAAGAAATTGATGTTCCAGTTGCATCCCCTCTCTGCACATGCATACTCTCTAAAGAGGGGAAAAAATGTCTTGCTCTCTAGACTCAAGACTTCAGTCTGTATATACATATACTGTTCAGGCTTGGGAGTGGCAGTGTGAGTAAACACACACATTCTGCTGTTTTTAAAACACAACTTACACTTCTATTTTTAATTTTTACTACACTTAGCAGTGTATATACTTGTTTCATGTGTATCTGTGGAGAGAAAAAAAGAGATAAAAAGATAAACAAATATATATATTACTTAATATAATAATTAAAAAAAAGTAATGCAAGTTGCATTTTACAAACAATAGAGCTCTCTAACATGCTATAGTACAAGGGTAGACCTAGGGAATAAAGGAAAGTGTATTAAAAACACCCACTCCTGCAAAGCCCACAAACCACTACAAGTTCTAGGCCATTTCCGCACTAGACTGTTAAAGGCTAAGATTCCATTTTCAACATCCTATGGAATCCTGGGGTTTGCAGTTTTGGGAGGGACTGGCTGAAATGGCTCTGGCTGAGTTAAGCCTTGAACAGGAAAACTCTTATGCAGTGGCACTAAGGCATACATTAGTTAACAAAGCCTCTGATGAAGAAGATTATTTTTACAAAGTCTTTCTATGTTTGCCCAGCCCCCACCTCTTCATTTGCTATCTAGATGTAAGGATTTAGCAGCATCAGCACTGGGAGCAGAGTGAAGCAGGGCTGGAGAAGCACAGATTTTCAATGTAAGGTTGTGGCAGCAAATCTGCAGGAAACTGCAATTAAGTTTAAGGTGGGAAAAAGTGGGATTTTGCTCTAGCCCAGAGATATCCAAACTTTTCATGTTGGTGACACATTTTTTTAGACATGCATCATTTTGCGACACAGTAATTCAGTTTTACTAGCAAACCAGAGATTAAACTAAGAGATTAAACTCTTTATAAGAGATACAGACACATACATAAATTGTAATAACAAAATGTATGGGGACACAACATATCTCATGAAAATCTTTCATATATTTTTAAAAATATATGATTTATAAATAATAACATACATTTCCAACATTGCAGGCGACACACCTACATACTTCAGGCGACACACTAACACAGTGGTTCTCAACCTGTGGGTCACCAGATGTTTGTGGACTTCAGCTCCCAGAAGCCCCAATCACGATGGTCAATGCTCAGGGCTTCTGGGAGCTGAAGTCCACAAACATCTGGGGACCCACAGATTGAGAACCACTGCACTAACATGTTGCAACACACCATTTGGAAAGCCCTGCTCTAGCCAATCCTACTGTAGCTGTATGTTCCTGCCTACAACAAGCAAGGTAATAGCTCCAGAATCCCTTACTAAGTATGCATGAAATGCAAAAGGGAAGCACAGATAAGCTTGACTTATCAGCTCCCTGGTATGTTTAAAAAAAAAAAAGCATACCTGTGTATATCTGGCCACTGAAATGGAAATCATAAGAAAGGTGGAGGCTGGTGAAAGAAAAAATTGTCCCTGGATGCATTTTGGAAGAAACTATCAACTGGTCTCTAGAAGGCTGGAAATGCTTTTGTTTACTTATGCAAGGCTTACTTGAGTTGGTTGTTTCATTTCACATGTGCATATTGTTAGTTTAGATAAAAGGCTTGCTGAAATTATCCCTATTCTTTCCATATTATTTTTACCTCCAGTAAAAAAGTTTCTGTAAATGAAGCAATGTCCAGGAATACATCCACTTCATTAACTGAGGAATACCTGTACACCAGAGTAACTAGTTGCTGGAAGCAACTGGGTACATGGACATCACCTGATGGGCAATACAGAAATCAAACAGATTACATAATTGGAAGCATAAGATGGAGAAACTCCATTCTCTCTGCAAAAACAAGACCAGGAACAGATTGTGACACAGACCATAAATTATTAATGGCAAAACTCAGAGTAAAGCAAAAGAAGAACATGAAACCAACCATCATGCGAAAATATAACCTGAATAACATCCCCATGGAGTTTAAAGAGGAATATGAAAAATAGATTTGCACTAAGTTTAATTGATTGAGAGCCAGAAAAACTCTGGAATGTAGCCAGGGACATCGTCAGGGAGAATGCAAAAAGACACTATCTGTAGCCAAAAAGAAAGAGAAGCCTCAATGGATGACAGATGAAACTCTTCAAGCAGTCAAGGACAGATGGCTAGCAAAAGTAAACGGTACAAAGAATAGAGTCAGAACCCTGAACGCAACCACTCAATGACTTGTGTGTGGGGCAAGGAGAACTAATATAATAATCAATGTAGAGAAATAGAAGGTGACAACAAAAAAGGAAGAACAAGAAACCTCATCTACAAGATCTGAGAAATGAAAGGGAAATTTAAACCAACAGTGGGGACGTCCTACCAACCAGCAGAGAACGTATTACGTGTCCAAGTAGAAATAAAAAGATATAAATAAAAAGTCGAAATAAAAACTTCTATTATATATGTTGGATTATGAGGATACCGTGGAAAAAGATAATGATGATTATGTTACATGATAACAGCTGCAAGATTGACTTCTGCGACAAAGTGAAAAAGCAGAAAAAGCTATACGATAGATGATTGGATAGAAAAATTAATAGAACTATCTGAGCTGGACAAATTAGCATTTTTGTTAAAGGGTAAAAGTGTAGAATCACATTTGGCTATATGGCAACTTTTTTTTTGAATGAATTAAAAAAAGAAAGAGGAGAATCGGTGATTACTGGTTTTTATTAGATCATAGAATTCTTGTCTGGTATGTAATGTTATAGATAACAAGATAATACTATACTGGAAAGAAAAATGGAAAAGGTGATTCAGGTGTAAGAAAGAATAATACTCTATTTACTTTTTTCTGTTTGTAAGTGGAGCTGTGGGGCCAGTTGATTTTTAACTTCTTGTACATATGGAAAATGTGGATAAAAATTATTTTAAAAAAGATAATGGAAACAATACATAGTAGAACTATATAGAAAAGATGAAAGTTTGATAGATTAATTCAATTAAGAACTATATGAAGACAAACCTCCAATTTTAGAAAGTGAAATCAAAGCCACACTCAGAGCACTTGAGAGAAATAAATCACCAGCATACAGCATACCAATAGAGATGCTTCAGTCTACAGAGACAGGATCTACTCTAGATCTAACTAAAATCTGCCAGCAAATATAAAGAACAAAAGGCCCTCAGCTTGGAAACATTCAATACTCATTCCAGTCCCAGAGAAAGGGGATACCAGGGATTGCAGTAATCACAGGATCATTGCATTAATTTCCCATGTTCATGTTCAAAATTCTACAACAAAGACTTCTACCATATACAGAGTGAAAAATGACAGATGTCCAAGTTGAGTTCAGAAAAGGAAGTGGCACTAGGGATCATATTGCAAACACACATTGGATAACAGAGCACACCAAATAATTTCAAAAGAAAATCAACCTGTGCTTTATAGATTATAGAAAAGCCTTTGATTGTATAGATCATGAAAAAATATGGATCATTCTTAAAAGAAATGGGTGTGTCTCAACATTTGATTGTCCTGATGTGTAACTGTACACAGGATAAGTGCCTGTTTTTAGGACAGAATACAGAGAAACAAAATAGTTTCCAGTTGGCAAGGGGTCAGACAAAGCTGCATTTTACCACTCTATCTGTTTTACTGATATGCTGAATGTAACATAGACAAAGCAGGGTTAGGCTTAGAAGAAGGAGGCATGAAAACTGGAGGAAGGAACATCAACAGTTTAAGATATGCAGATGACACCACACTACTAGCAGAAAATAGCAAAGACTTGGAACAATTACCGAAGAAAGTCGAGGAGAAAGTACAAAGGCAGGTTTGCAGTCAAGAAATCAGAGGAAGACTAGGAACTGAAGGACATCTATGAAGGACCTAGACAAGTTTCTGAAATGTAAAAATACATAATTGAATACTGAAATTAGGAGTGCTCGTGCCATTGTTATTTCCAATTTGTATATATGGTTGTAAAAGCTGGACAGTGATGCAAGCTGATAGGAAAAAAATCAACTCTTTGAGATGCTGGAGAAAAGTTCTACAGATACCCTGGGCTGCTTAAAAGACAAATGAATGGGTCCTAGAGCAAAATCAAACCTGAACTCTCTCTAGAAGCCAAGATGGCTAAACAAAGGTTGTACTTTGGCTTTATCATGAGAATACCTGACTCACTAAAAAAAACAATAATGGTTGGTAAGGTGGAAGGCAGTAGGAAGAGGAAAACCACATTACAGATGGACAGAGTCAATCAACGAAGACACATCCCTGATTCTGAGGACAAGGTGACATTTGAGCTCTCTCATTCATAGGGCTGCCTAGTTGATGTCAACTTGGTGGCACTTAACAACAAAAGCAACCCACTTCCTGTTGTGCTGCTGGTGCTGATTATGAATAATAGGCCAAATTAAGCTTAAAATGGCTTTAAACGGGGGGGGATATACACACACAGACACATACAGGCAGCTCTTCACACACATTAACTTCCACAGATTTATTTATTTCCCTGCCTCCCCATCCCAAATGCTTCTTTTCTGGGGAAATCCTCCCTCTTGGCCACTTCGATCAGGCTGTGCAACTCTTTAAAAATCTGCCTCTTGGTGGTCCTCCTCCTTCTCCAGCTGCTACGTGGCCAGCTAAACATAGCTGGCATCCTGATTTCTCACCACCGTGAACCTTCTCCCAGTGCCTCCGCCATACACACGGGAAGGAATGGGCAAGAGAGAGGGAAGTATAGGGCCACGATGCTGGACCACTCCTTTTCCTTCTCCTTTCCTTGATCTGGTTTGGGCCCTGGATTCCAGCTATGCTCACCATCCCTTGGCCCGCTTCCAACAGATACACACACACATTTCAATATCTGTGGTTTTTCTGCTTTTGTGAGGGTCCTGTGCCCTAACCCCAGTCAACATGGAGGGCTGACTGTACATACACACACATTTATACAGAACAGATATCAAAAACATACCCATATTAATCTGGATTTGTATGCAAAGGAATCTTGTAGTACTTTTGAGAAAAGAAGACGGTGACTTAAGTTCTTGTCAACTTAAGTCTGCTTCATCAAATGCATCTAATTCAGTAAACTTAAGTCCATGAAAGCATATGCTACCAACTTTTTAATTCAGTCTTAAAGGTGCTACATGATCCCTCCACATACAGAACAGGAGCTATTAGCTGTTATCAGGCATTACATCTACAGAGAATCTCCACCATCATGCCACTAAAATCAAGCCGCCTGCCTTCTCAGCCTAGGCTGCAAGATTCTTCTGCACAGCTACACAAGAGGATTCACAACGTCCTTCTGTCACCAGCAACACTTCACAATGGAGAGTTTGCCCAAGGGGAAGGATGAGAAGGCATGCACTCTCCACATGCTCAGAGGCACTGGGCCTAGGTGTCAGAAATTATGGAAGGCAAACAACAAGTCTGATGTTTACTACCATCATCAGTGTGTGAACCATGAGGGAGAATCCCAGCCACTGTGTGTTTATTTAAACATGTGTGTTATTTTCATTTTTAACATCAAACATTCTCAACTACATTCTACATCTTTTTCAGGAAGATTACGGCATTCAAGAGAAATATCGCCCATCAGGGAGGAATCGATGGAGTGGAGAAACTAAGCAATGATGTGCAGAAATAGAGAACAGCACAGTAATTACTCAACAACAACACAGCAATGAAATTAAACACATAAGGAAAAATGCAACCTAAAAAGGCAACCAAATCTCTTCTCCTGTCTGATGAATTTCGGATTGTAAATTACCCGGGGCAGTGACCTTTTTATTACTACTTAGCACAACAACAACGCCCATTGTCCCCAATGACTTTGTTTTAGGCCATTTCCGGACTACACTCTTATAGCGCGATTATTCCCCTTTCAACATCCCATGGAATCCTGGGGTTTGCAGTTCAGGGAGGGGCCGGCCCCTCCATGGGATGTTGAAAGGGGACTAATCGCGCTATTAGAGTGCAGTGAGGAAATGGCCTTACTCCCAAAGGCTTATTAGTCTGGACGAGCTTCCGTCTGCCTCTCCGATGACCACGAGAAAGGAATTCCCCGGGAACGGAGAACCAGGAAGAATGCGAAGGGCGGGTGAGTTCGCCTCTGGCTTCCTCCTTCCCTGAGGAATGTTAGAAGTCCCACCTAGTGCCTCAGGCCCAGCAGGCCCAGGAGGGAGGGCAGGCCCTTCGCCAGGCTGAGGTGACTGGAGAGAGAGGCCGGGAGCGGCGGCGTTTGTTGAGGCTTGCGGGGCCATGGCGCTCAGCGGCCGGTGCCGGCCAGGTACGTGAAAGGGCGTCTTTCCGAGGCCTTCCCTCACCCTGAGCGGGAGGCTCGGCCTTGGGGAACTTCGGCCGCCCTGAAACGAGCGGGAAGGGGCAGGCGGGGAGGGAAAGCGAAACGAATTCCAGCCCTTCCTGTGCATCTTCTGTGCTCCCCCCCCCCTTTCATTCAAGTGAGTGGCAAGACTTTCCTTTAGGACCGTCTCCTGTTTTTGTTACTCTAGCAGAGTCGCACACGCGCGTCTTCCGAGAAGGAAGGCCCGTGGAGTTTTTCCATTACGCCCCAGTAGGGTGGCAGCCCGGACTGGGTTTCCGACGGGGACGCGATTGTTTTTAATGTAAGTACGACTGAGCACTTTTCCTTCCGTTAAGGCCTGCCCTCCGTGCGTACGCGCTTGGGAACAGCACTTTAACATCGAAGGCAAAAATTATACTTGGATTCAAATCTGTTTCAAAATAATCACTCTTTATCGGGATGAGTTTCCCATTAACTTTGCACTGGAAACTTTCTGCAGTTAAAAGTTCTTGTTACTCAGTGCTGAACGCAATTAATTTTGCACTTGGGGAAGAGCTTACTTAAGCCATTTCCGCACTAGACTGTTATAGCGCCATGATTCCACTTTCAACGTCCTATGGAATCCTGGGGTTTGCAGTTTAGGGAGGGGCCGGAGGGAGGTTTAGGGAGGGCCCCTCGGTAAACTGCAAACTCCAGGATTCCATAGGATGTTGAGAATGGAATCATGGCGCTGTAACAGTCTAGTGCGGAAATGGTCTTAGTTACTTAATGTGTGCTAGGCACACAAAATGTGCGTAGCATTAAAAACGTGCTTGAGCTGAGGCCTGGCACAGTTGAAACCATGCTTTAGGACTAAGCTCAACAGGAACCTGCATTATATTTCTGCATAAGGTGCAGCTGCCCTGCTGAAATCAAATGCATGTACGGTAGTCCCTCTGCATTTGCTGGTTTGAGTTTCACAGATTTGATTATCTGTAAGGTTCTCCAGTCTCTGCCCTCTGTCTCAGGCACTTCTTTTCTGGGGGATCCCTTTCTCTCAGCAGCTCTGATCAGGCCATACAGCCCTTTAAAAACCCACCTCTGGTTTTCCTCTTCCGCCTAAAGCTGTCTGGCCAGCTAAGGACAGATTGCAGCCGAATTTCTCAGCACTGAAACCCTCTTCTGATGCCCTCACCACCCAAGGAAGGAGATGGGCGAGAAAGAGGAAGTATAGAGCCACCATTCCAAGGTACACCTTTTCCATCTCTTTTCTCTGACCTGATTTGGACTCTGGGTGCCTGCTGTGCCCACCGTGCTTGCCCCCTTCCCACAAACACACACACATACTCTTTGATATTTGCAATTTTCCAACTTTTCCAACTTTTGTAACCCTAACCCTGGAGAATGTGGAGGCCTGAGTTGAAACCCCGAATCAACCATAGTGGCAGCTGGCTTCAGAAGGTGAGGAGTGTGCAAAAAACTGGTTTGGTCACAGCAGACTAGTATTTACATTTGAGTAAAATGGAATTCATAATTTGTTCTGGGGGGTAAGCCTTACTGAAATCAACAGAACTTATTAGTAAATGTGTGTATGATTAAACTGTCAAGCTATTCCTAACCTTCCATGACCTGGCACCCTTTAGATCTGATAGACTGCAGTCCCATAATCCATGCTGAACACTGTCAAGATGCTGGCTGCAGATAATAGAGGAGAGAGTTCAACATATTTGGAGGATATTGGGGACCATTCTCACTACACAATTACAGTGCTATTATTCCACTTTAATTGCCATGGTTCAGTCCTATGGAATCCTAGGGTTTTTAGTATGCTGAGATGCTGGAATGCTCTGGCTGTGAATTTTAAATGCCAATCCCTAAGTTAACAATCCCAGCATTTCATAGGATGAAATCATAGCAATTAAAGTGGAACTGTAAATTTATGTGCTGTGCTGTATCTTCACTTCTGGCAAACTGTAATGTTTTGCCTTAACCTAACTCAGTAACTGCTTTTGCCACAACTGAAGATTCAGCACAGGTTTCAGTTTTAAGAACTCCCTGATCCGCCCTCCTAGAGGTTTCATGTTCATGTTCTTTCTCAAACAATACCAGGCTATACCAGCTTTTTAATATGACCTTGCTTTCCAGGGTCTGGCCTGCATATCCCTTCCAATATCCAAAAAACAACACAGTCAAAGCAATATGGCAACAGACCAGCTACGCAGTCTAAATAGCATGGCAGAGAAGCCTAACTTGGTGGCCCGTTGAAATGAACTGTAGCACTATAATGAGCCAGTGGTGGTGTTGTGGTTTGGGTGTTCGGCTGTGACTCTGGAGACCAGGATTAAATCCCTGCTTGACCATGGGAATCTACTAGGTGACTTTGGGCAAGTCACACTCTCTTAGCACCAGAGGAAAGCAAAGGCAAATTGCCTCTTGGCAAATCTTACCAAAAAAACCCCTGTGATGGGATCACTTTAGGATCACCATATGTCAGAAATGACTTGAAGGCACACAACAATAACAGTTCTGTAATGTGAATGCATGCCAGTTGTGGAATGCTATCTGTGAAGACTTGCTTCAAAACAAGCTCTGTTTCACTGATTGGCTGTTGATCTGAGATCAAATTTGACAGTAGATATGAGCATATTTGAAAATGAATTGCCTTGAAATGAGTCACACTTCCACACAGATATGGTTAGAATCAGGGCTATAATACTATGTCATCAATTTGGGGTAAACTCCCAAGTTATGTAATAACATGTAAGATGAATGTAATTAAGTTTGGTGTAAAACTGTTGCCCTCAATTGATGAATTTGGGCTTACTTCAAGTCTTCCAAGTTTAAGCCCACTGAGTTTGGTATGACATCTTCCCAAATTAAGTGTACATAAATTCATTTGGGTTTAACTCACATTGTAGTTCCTAGGATTTTGGTTTTAATAGCTTCAGTTTAGATTGTAAAATCCAGCTTTCTGCATACAGTGGACCCTCCATATTTATGAGAGTTCCATTCCAGGAACCCCTGCAAATAGTGAAATTCACAAATGCTTGCATTCCATTACATTCAGTGTGTGTGCGGACACATCAACACATGCGCACAAATGTTGCCACCATTTTAAGGATAGGGATGCAACAGTTTGAGTGACCTGGAAATTGCTCATGTGGAGGTCAAAGGTAAGGAGAGCCCATTGTATTTACTTGGAAGTTTGACCCATTGTTTCATGTCCATTTAGGTTCTTAATTTTGGGGATGACCAGCTGGAAAGGTGGCCAGATCTCATTTACCAGTCTGGCCTTTAAAAAAAAACACCTTGTAGAAGTAATAACCTTGCAGGCACTGTTATTCTTGAGTATTGTTGTTGTTGTAATATAGGGCCGTTGGTTTACATGGTGCTTTACAAGGAAAACAACAACAAAAAACAGCCAACCCTTCCAAAGGCATACAATCTAAAATATATACATATGTGCATGCGCGCGCGCGCACACACACACACAGGGAACATATGCTGTTGTGTCAGTTGTTTGGTGAGAAGCTACTGTTTCTCAGTCAATATAGCCAATGAGAGAAGACATGGACAGTTTGACATTTTCAGGACCTTTTTAATTATATATAGAATGTGTATGTCTTCTCTCCAAGTGTGCACAGCCCTGGTTCTAATATGTACATGGACCTGCAACTTTCTGTGCAAGAATTTTTCCATTCGTTTTAGCATATCAGATGCGTACTCTTTTTCAGAATTACTTCCTCTTTTAAGCTGTTGTCCATCCTGGAGTAACTTAAATCAGGAGTAAGCAGAGTTGAACTCAAACATACTTAACTGTGGAATAAACGTGTATAGGAGCACACTGTAAAGTGATATATAATCAAAGGTGGGAAGCCTTCACATGTTAAGAAGTAATTAGCCCTGAGGTCCATTTTTCAAAGCAATTTCTTCTTTTAGATAAAAGGCAATCCAGAGAGGTGTTCCTTCATTTTGTCATTACAGTTATTGTATGGTATAATTATTAATGCTAACACCATTACTGTACAGTTTTCTGAGATTACAGTTAGCCTTCCACATTTGCAGGTTTCACTTTTGTGGATTTGATTGTTCATGGATTATTTGCTGTCACCTCTGCTGCCTCCTTATGCCATTTTTAATAGGCACTGCAAGCCTCGTGAGACTGAGAAACTGTGAATGAGGCTTGTACGTGCCCTATTAAAAATTGTGGGGGGCAGCAGTAAGCCCCACCAGCCAGCCACTTCTGCCTTGAGAAGGAATCCATGGTGGGTTGAATATGGTGATCATACTTTTTTTTGTATGTTAAATATGATTTGGGAGTTATTCATGGTTTTTCCACTTTCATGGAGATCTTGTGCCCCTAACCCTAGTGAATGTGGAAGGATGACTGTAGTTTAATAACCCTTTCGGTGGGAATTGTGTGGCCCTGCAGATGTTGTTGACTGCAGATCCCAGCAGCCCTTGCATCACAGTACTGCCACTGCTTTACCCCTTCCTTCAACCTTGTTCAGGTTGTGCCACCACACTCGCTTCCTTTACATCTTGGTCTACACTGTCAGGCTTTGCTCTGCTCATTTTCCTTACCTCCTACCCTTGCCTCTCTTTATGCCACTGCCTGCTACCATCTAATCAGCTTTAATAGAGGGCAGGTAGGCAGGGACTCTTTTACACTATACAAGTATAGCACTAAGATTCTACTTTAGCTGTTGTGGCTGCATCCTCTGGAATCCTGGGGTTTGTAGTTTGGTGTGCCTCAGTAGAGACACTATGTACCAAAAGAGTTCTCTGCAGAGAATTCTAAATGCCTTTCTCTAAACTACAGATCCCAGGATTCCATCCTTTGTTAAAGTGGAATAGTAAGGCTATAATTGTCTGGTATGAAAGGGTCGCAAACCACAAGGCAAGGAATATGAAGAAAAGTGGATCATGTGTTAGCTGCATGTGTCAAGTTGTACATGTTTTCTTACTTGCTCTTTTTCTTTGCTTCTATTTGGTAACAGTTAAGAAATTCAAGCTTGTATATTTAATATATTAGCATTCCTTATAAAGAGTTAAATTTATTTGAGCTTAAGAGTTCCCTGTGGATAACTCTGCAGTTTTAAATGTGTAGTTATGATGCAGTAGACCGTTGTCCAGTAGCTCGCCAGATTAATTAAATTAGAACTGTCATCTAAAAAAAATATGTTTCAGTCTCAGATCCAAAGCATAGTACTCATGGGATGTAATCTCTGCTTGAGCATGAGTTTAGCCTAACATAATTCTTTGTTGTTACTTCCTTTTATAGTCAGTTAATGTAATAGAAAGTAGATTTCATAAAAGATTGATCATTTAATGTCTATTGTGAGTAATAGCTAATCATTTTTTACCCAGTTGATACTTGCACTACTACAAGCAGATACAAGATGTTGCTGCCTTTTCTATAGTAGGCTGTGGCTGCAATACAGCCAATACTGTGGCGGCAATGTTTTAGACAAGATTAATTGAGCAACAAGAGGACCATAGTGGTCCACTTGTCTTGTGACCAGTCCAAATCAATTTTGAATGTGATGACTTAACTATTTTCAATCAAAGCTCAAAAGATTCAAAATAAATAAAAGAAATGTTATAAACTGGAACAGTGCAAATTGCAACTCACCAGCTATCTTCTCCACACCTTCATGGTCTCCATAGTATCTAGCCTTCATCAGAACCTCAGCCTATAGCTAAGGGTTTATACTATACAGCCCCTCTTAATAGTATCACCTAATCCTTTAATTGCACAGTGAACATACTATTTTATTCCAAGCCTTCCATGTGTTCTTTCCACAGCTTCAGCCTTCAGGTTATATCCTCTTCAGGTCTCCTAATGTAATTTTTTCAGTCACTGGAAGGTGGTTGGCTCCCTGACCCACGTAAGATGTTGACACACTTAACATAGTGTCCACTGAAGCAGAGAGTGGTTTTTTGTGTTTTGTATGCTTTGTTTATATTTATTGTATATTACATTTAGGCCTCTTTGCAAAATAAAATCAAGGTAATTTACGATTATGAATGTACCATGCAGTGACATGACTCCTTTCCACAAGAAGCTCACTTACTACATTGTCAACATGCTTGACTTACAACCAGTAATTTTTAATAGTGTAAATCTACCTTAAGTCCCATTGAAATTAATGAAACCTGAGGATATCTAATTGGAAGAAGAATTGCAAGCACATTTCTTATTGTCAGGCTTGTCCTTTCTGTTTTACATTTCTCCCATTAATTTAATCATGCATACAGACCTTTTTGGCTTAGTCTCAAAGGGCTGCTGTGCTAAATGGTATGTGCTTGGGCTGGCATGTAGTGGTTATTCACCAAATCATTTGTAGTCTGCAGAGAAAGCAAGTAGACCCGCATAGCTTTTAGATATATATTTGTCTAGTACTTAATCCAGTATTTAATGTGAAGGTCAGACAGCATTTCTCTGGAGTATCAAAACATGAATCAGAGTGTGGGAGAAAGAAGCAGGATCTCCCTTCCGTGTGCTGAAGCTCTGAACAGATCATGCATGTAGAAATTGTAGGTATGCTATATATTTTCAGTACTATAACTCTCCACTCCCACATTCAGTCACGCCTAGATAATTAGTGTCACACTAATTGATTTGGCTGTGATTCCCTGCCACAGTGTCAAAGCCCTTTGAGGCCTTGCTGTGCAATACAGATGTCTGGAGCTTCTTCCATAAAATGGAGGTGCTGAATACTGTGGGTCAGAATTCACCTGATAAAGGAGAGCCATTCTTGTCCCGGATCTACTTCTTGTCTGCCTCTTACCACATTTGCCTCTTGATTGGCTCCTTTGCTTTTCCTGCATGTAAAGAAAATGAAAAGTGACAGAACTTTTGCTACTAAACCGGAAGCTACTGTGTTACATGATTCATCATGGAAGCAATGACATATGCAGTCTTAGACCTTCTGGCAAGTCCAGTGTACCACAGTCAGTGCTGGAAAAATAATTCCACCAGTGATTGTATTAAACTGGAAAGGCACTGAAGCATGGTCTGGAACCTCTGTCACAGAAGTTGGAACCGTGGAGTAGTAAAATGATTCCTTCCGCACACATAAATCAGATTTTTATGATGGTTTTTAAAATATAAGGTTTGTTTTTTGGTGACAAATAACATTGGCTTTCTAACTGGCATCAGCATTTGAAGTGCCAGCCAGTTTAATTTAATAGCAAACATGATTGTATGTGCTGTTGGGATTGTACCCCTTCATGGTGGAACGAGTTTGCTCTTTCATTCTCTTATAACAATTGCTTGTCTTCAGTTTTTCTGCCTGGGCTAGAAACTCTGTCAACAGCTTGTCTATCTGCTCATTATCTGCAGCCCTTCCAGCCACTGTAAATTCATCCTAACCAGTACTCAAGTACTGAGCATGTGGCAGGTTTGTATTTGTCTTTGAATGGCTGTAATTTAGAATGGACTAGATTTGGGATCAGTCTCCAGTATTATTTATCTCTCTTGCTGCTTACTTACTTACTTAGCAGTGATACAATTTCTAAGTGTGCCTTAATCTTCCCCTGCATTATGACATTTTGGTTCCTTAGTCGTACTCTTTATGATATATGTTCCTGTCTTTGATATTGTTGTATGTGTTCAAGTCGTTTCCAACTTATGATGACCGTAAAGTGAACTTATCATGGAATTTTCTTGGCAAGATTTTTTCATAGGAAGTTTGCTTTCGCCTTCCTCTGAGACTGAGAGTGAGTGACTTGTCCGCGATTACTCGGTAGGTTTCCATGATCAAGTGGGGATCTGAAACCTAGTGTCCAGGGCCATAGTCCAGCAATCAGACTTCTGTACCACCTGGCTCTTCTCTCTTCCAGTTTTCTTCTTGTCTTTATCATTTAGAAAAATTGAGTCTCTTGATGCACACCAGTCTTAAGTAATACTGGGGCAACTTTTAGAAGCTGTATGGTGCAGATCAGAGTAATTCACAGAAGTCAGTTTAGGATTATGTCTGTACCTGTCTGAGTTTCTTGGCTGGGTAGTATATATTTCTTGTGCATAAAACAGCACTCTGCTATCTATCTATCTATCTATCTATCTATCTATCTATCTATCTATCTTATTTTTAACTCAAATGGTGAATGAATGAGACTGGGAGAAAATCGCTTTCCAAAAAACCTGCTCTGTCTGATCAGCATGTGAGCTGGAATGATAACACACGCAAAAGCTCCTCTGTCTTGCTTTCATCTTGACTTTCTCAAGGCTGCATCTCAATCCATCTCAGAAATTAACCTTTCTGCGCGCCCCTCTCCATCCTATCTCTTATCACTGGAAGGAAAAGCTTTAGATACCACCAAAAAATCTAATGTAAAGCTTTTGAATAACGTATAATCTTTAAAAAGCTGCCTTCTCTCTTTTCTCGCTGGTCTAATGTGAAATTTCTGCTTTTAAAATAATAACCTAGGGCCCAATCCACTATTTCAGTGGGAGATACTGAAATATGTGCTACCCTGTTTAAATCAATAGGAATCAAAAGGAGTTAGCACTTGTATTTCAGAAATACAGGCCTGAAATCTATTAGTAGTCTCAACTGGAGTTCAGTTGCTGCATCAGTGGGATATGCATAACTGTTGACTTATTCCCTGTTGATTCAGTGGATGCACTCTAGTTGAGACTAGAAGTTACATTTCCCAGAGTGCTGGAGCAGAGACTAGGGGCCTGTAGAGGAATCTAACAGGAATAGTTTATGCAGAACCTGATTGGTTAGAGCTGGAGGAATACGGTGGTAATAGAGTGGTGGTGAAGATGTAGATTGTCCTCAGAATCTGGTTGAAACTAGGCTATCTGGATTTTCAACTGAGATAACAGTGTTTTTTGTATTAGGAAAGATCTGAAGTAGGAATTTTCCTGTATCATAGCTCAGTCTCTTAGCCTTTTGTTACAAAATGTATGTTACCAAGTTGCTCAGGCTCATTGCTGTTTTAAGTATACAGTCCTCCCTCCACATTTGCTGGGGTTAGAGACACAGGACCCTTGCAAAAGTGGAAAATTTGAAAATAACAAAATTTGTGTGTCTGTGGGAAGGAGGCTGAGGCCTGGGTGGGGAAAGTGGGCAACCAGGGTCTAAACGAGGTCAGGGAAAGGAGATAGTTGACATAGTGGTCCTCTGCTTCCGCTCTCTTGCCCATCTCCTCCCTTGGCGTGTGTGGCATGGGTGCAGGGTTTGTGGTGGTGAGAATTTGGGCAGAGAGCCATCTTTAGCTGGCTAGGCAGAGACTGGTAGAGGAGGAAGAGGACCAGAGGTGGGTTTTTAAAGGGCTCTGCGGCCTGATTGGAGCCACCAAGAGGGAAGGTACCTCCCAAAAAGAAGCACCTGAGGTGGGAGGACAGGGGTTGGAAAAACTCACAAATAATCAAATTCTTGAATGTCAAACCCACAAATATGTAAGGCTGACTCTTAACAACTTCCACTTTTACTCTGTTACCACTTTTACACTTTCTTACTCGTCAAGAAGTTGCACTTTGCCTTTATAATACATGTAAAAGATAAGTTTGGGCATAGAAGGTAATAGCAGTAAATGTATATGAGCTGGCCTCCTTTGGTATTTAAAATAGATAAGGTGTGAGTCTTAATGAATATGCAGATGCTGCCACCAGTCATACCATCCAGAACAGCTCCTGATTGGGCGTCAAGAACCCTAGAGATGGAGAATCTTTCACCATTGATAAAGGCACTGTGAAGGGATAGGACTCATCTTGCCTACTTAAGTGCTTTCTGATATCGGTAGTGGATGAGAGCCAGCTGCTTGGCTCAGTTAAAGCCTCAGGAGGAAGTGTGCCAGGAGAGAAACAAGGAGGCCAATAAAACACCAGAGACAGCTCTGAGAGGAGAATTTTGGAAGATAAAAGCTACAAGATGGCAGAGGGGAGGTGTGGGTGCAGAGTTCTTTTGTCTTGAGTGAGAACCCAGCTCTTGTTTGAGATCTGTTCTTTGTGAGACCAGAAGTTTCCAAATATGATGAGGAGATTGAGCAGATTTGACAGAGGACTTAAGATTGCTGGATTTAAGAAAGAACTGTTGAGAAATGTAATGTGGGTGAGTGGGGAGAAGAAGTGAGGAACTAATCTGGAAGCAATGGATAGTGAAAACTGTGGATATTTAAGCCTTTTACTCCAAGTTTTAAGAAGTTTCAAGTCTCAAGTCAAGTCTCAAGTCCTTGCAAAATACGTTCAAGTCAAGTCTTGAATCATGTCTTAAGCTTGGGAGCCAATTTTATACCCCAGCCTGTATTCCAGAATTTCTGAACAGAGTCAAATAAAGAGTTGGCCTCCACTTTTGTGATTTTGCAATCTGCAGCTTTGGAATTGGGAAGTAGGATCCTTCTTAATTCCCATTTGCAAAGCTGGAGCCCACTGCCTAACACATTTTCTGTCCCCGTCTGAGATACGCACCCTATGCTCTTGCCTTCTGCTTTTAGGAAACGTTTTAGAAAGCTCCTCCTATATATATAGTGGCGACAGGCTGCTGAGCAGACCTCAACCCTACCTCAAGCCCATTAGCTAACGTGTTTGATGTTCCCTCTGAGAAATGTCTCCACGCTTTGGGCTTGAGACAGATTGTCATGTGACCAGTAAGTTGTAAGGTTTCTGGGTGAACGTGTTATGTTACTGAACCAAGTGCAGCAAGTCAGTCACTAAAAAATATGCAGGTCTCAAGTTGAGTCGAGTCAGTGTGTAATTCTTGCCAGGTCAAGTCCAAGTCGAGTCACTGAAGTGACTTTTAAGTCTGACTTGAGTCCAAGTCAATCCACTTGAGTCTACATTACTGTGGATAAACAAATTCAGGTTGACTCACTGGAGGAGTTAGCCTGTAGAACTGGAGAGAGAAGGGCTCAGCTAGTACTGGATTGTTAAATGGGAAGAGCTGTGTGGGAGTTGGTAGGAAGAAGTAGGGGCTAGTCTAGAATTGATGTCTGGTGAATTTGCACTGATGGAAAAGCAAATTCATGAAAATTTAATGAAAGGATTGGCACATAAAGAGGATTGAGGTGATAGCAGTTGAAAAAGGAAGATACAAAAACAACAACAAAAAGATGCTTATGGGCCAGAAGAAGAGAGTGGGTGTGAACAAACAAACAGGAAGTTATATTGGGTTTGCAGCTTAACTTACAGTGATCATGCAATCTAACTAGCAGTGAATTCAGGGCATGCAAAGGTTGCTACTCCCAACAAGATGTTTGAGAAGTTTATAGAAAAATGTGGATTGTATTTTAATGCTAGATTTGTCAACCCTGAGAAAAAGGAAAATACTTTTGACTGTGGAGGAATAATGTAATAGGGGGTGAAAAGAAGAGAACCATTGGGTTTGTGTTTAGAGAGGTTGAAAGAATTTGAATGTTTACACTGTTGAAAGAGTATAAGCCATCCTTTTCTTTATTCTCTAGTAATTTCTTTTTTTTCTTTGTGTAATTGTAGAATTTTAGTATATCTGAAATCTTTAAATAAAAATCTTTCTCAAAAATGTAAAGAAACATTTAGCTGGATTGAAACCCCATGGAACTTGGAGCTTAACTTGTGAGTAGACAGCTTGAGTACTCTTAGGCTGAGATCCATCATCTGTGTGTAGATCTGCTAATGCAGTTGATAGCTGGTGGAGGGCACAGTTCAGACCGTGGTGAAACAGCTGGTCTAAGCTTCGGGAGTTGGTGGAAAAGAAGGTGTGCTATCAAATGAAGTGCCCTTGTCTTTCGTGCTCCTGGCAGCTCAGAACAGACAGATTCTCATGCTCTGAATTACCTCCTATTTCCCTACCAATACACAACAGTAACAGGGGCCACTTGCAGGACACAAGCTGTGGTGTTGTGGTTTGAGTGTTGAACTGCAGCTCTGGAAATCAGGTTTCGAATCCCCACCTCAGCCGTGGAAACCCACTAGGTGACCTTGGTTAAGTCACACTCTCTCAGCCTCAGAGCAAGGCAAAGGCAAACCCTCCTCTGAGCAAATCTTGCCAGGAAAGCCCTGTGATAAGTTCACCTTAGGGATATCATAAGTTGGAAATGACTTGAAGGCACACAACAAGAAAGAAAGGCAAGTGTATAGCTCTCTGTGTCCTATCCAGAATGAGACTTGCATGTGTTCATGTCACTAACAAGAATACTTGCCTTCATCTTTCATTCTAATTAATCCATAAAAATTGACTTCTTCATTAGAGCTTAAGTGTTACTGCAGGTTTTTTTTCTGACTGCCCTGTTTAGTTATTTTAATACATATGTGTAAAATTAATAATCCTCTAATATTCCTTGATCTTCTCTCAAGATGTTAACAGATGCGATACATACTTTCCACATTAAAGTAGTCCAATACTCTTAGAAAAAGTGAGGAATTATTCTTGTATGAAGAATTATTCTCATAGATAGGGCCATGTGTGAATACCATTTCTTTCTTTTTCTTTTAGAACTAGATCAACAGTTTTCAATTTTAAATTTAAATAAGAGGTGTAGCTGACTGCTACAGGAACAAAGAAAAGCATCAAACAGTTAACAAACATTGCAAGGAGTCCTTTGCCTTTCTGTCATCTATTCATTGATGCTGATTCATTAAAAAAAAAAACCTTGTCTTTCCAGTTTTGTTTTATTTTTAAAAAATGCATGTAAAGTAACACTCTTTCCAAGTTGTCAAAACAACTCATGAATGATACAAACTGGGCTTCTTGTGTGAGGCTTCTAAATTTCTATTGTGAACACCCCACAATCTATAAGTAGTGAAGAACAGAGTTAATTCTGGCAGTTCACTATAAAGGGTAATACTTGCTGTCGAATGCTATTAAAGAGATTATGTTATCTCTTAGGAACAGAGAATGCTGTGGCCAAGGGTAAATTAATTTTCTAGGGTGCTACAGCATTTTTTCCTCTTTGTAACTGGAAACTTTCTTATTAGAGCTCATCAGGGCTGAATACACTGAAAAGGGGCAGATGATTTTTTCTCCATGGTCCTATCTCCCCCCCCCCCTTTGGTTTGTTTTCTTGCATGGGAAGGATTGGATAGATATTTTTTGCCAGTGTTTAAAAGGTATAAGAAAACCATACAAACCGGTGTGGTATATATGCTGGCTTGGAGAAGGATTTGTATCTGTATAGCTTTGATGGCGGTCATAGTGTTATTTTAAAAACAAGACAGACCTTCACCCTTCCCAGTGATCTGTCATTAGCCTACATAGGGCTAGTCTGATGGTGAGTTGGGTTGCATTTCCTGGCACGCTGAGCGCATTTCTGATTGAGTTGGCAAGCTATCTCTGCACTTTTTTTACTGTAGCCATTCTGCTGTAGACAGGCACGTAAGAATGGTTCTGTTTCTGCTATGAGCTGGAGCACTATTTCCCAAACTCTCATTTTCCTGGTGTTTTGGACTTTAGCCCCCAGAAACCCTGATTATTGGCCAAGGCATCTAGGACTTCTGGGACTTGAAGTCTAAAACAGTTGGAGGACTAAAGTTTGGGCATTATTGAGCTAGACTCTAGATTGCTCTGGTAATGAGATATTTGGTCAGACTTTGAAAGGCATCTGGTAAATGTAAAAGAAAATGAACAATACTCTCTCTGTGTATACACATGTGTGCATACATGCATGTGCACATATTTCTCTTTTTATAGGCAACAGAATACTTGGAGAAATTATTTTTTGTTTTATTTGTCTCGCCTTTTCTGAGAAGCAGGGGTCAATAATAGAATTGGTTTGTATCTTTAAAAAGAAAACAAGATATTATGTGACAATGTAAATATTATGAAGTTGTTTCGTTTTTATTATATGTCACATTTTAAAAAAAAAATAACAAGTTTCTTTAACAAAGGTAGAGGAATATCTAGACAGACGAGATCTTCCAGAAATTTCAGAAGTGCAAGAGCAAATGGCAGGTGCACCTATTACAGCAAGTGAGATTATCAGTGCTATCAAGAAAATCAAGCCTGGTAAAGCGCCAGACCCATCATTAACTGCAGGTTATTTGTAAATGTTTTGAGGAAAAGTTATTTTTAATAAAAACTGTGGATGGGGAAGATACTGGAGACCTGAAAAGAGGCAGCAGTAGTTTTAATTTCCAAGGAAGGTCAAGAACCAATGATGACCAACTTTTTCATTACTGTATAATGGCTATAAAATCTTTACAACAATTTTAGCAGAAGGCTTGAAGAGGCTGTTACAAGATTTTACTCATAAAGTTCAAGCTGGATTTTTTGCCAAAAAGACAGTTACATGACAATACCAGATGTGTCTTGGATATTCTGGAGTACGTAGACAATCAGAAGGAGAAACAGATGGCACTTATAGTTTTAGATGTTGAAAAGGCTTTTGATAATTTGAATTGGATTTTTTTTTTGTTTAGAGTTTTAAATAAGACATTGGAGATAGTTTTACTACATAGATCGAGGCAATTTATAATGTACAGACAGTATGGGTTTTGTTTAATGGTAATCAGCAAACCATGTGATACTCAAAAAAGGAACAAGGCAAGGGTACCAACTCTCCCTTTTATATTAATGGTTGGAGTGCTGAATAACTCTTAATTTAACTCTTGGAGTGCAGAATTGAACAATAAGATGTTACGAAAGAATAAAAGATATAACAATAAAAAAGGAAGTGTATAAGTTAAGAGCATTCACAGATGATTTAGTGATTATCTTAGAAAATCCTATTGATAATGTAGAAGTGTTGCTGGAAAGGTTAAAAGAATTTGGAGAGATGACTGGATTTAAGACAAGTTAGCAAAAAAAATCCCATAAAATTAACGAAGAATATGAGAAAGGAAGAACAAATACAATTGATGGACAAGTCAGAAAATACTTGGATATTACTATGACAAATATGAATATCATGTTGTTGAAGAATAACTGTATTAAGACATGAAATGATAATAAGACATCTGCAAAGATGAGTGAAACTGAAATTATCATTATTGGGCAGAATTTCTGAGATCAAAATGAATGTTTTACTGAGAATGTTCTTGTTTCAAACCATACTAATTTTGACTAACGATGTCTTATTCAAACAATGGCACAGTGGCTTATGGAAGTTTAAATGACAAAGGTAGAAACCTAGCGTGTGCTGACTGTCAGTTTTGACTATTAGTATATTTGGATATTTAGAAAAATAGCAGTTGAGGATTTGAATGGTATTTGTAGTTAGAGGAGTTATTTTATAGAGTTATCTATAATCTGCATTAGGAAGCTGGAAACCAAAATATATTGGTGTTATCCAAGTACAGTCTTCCCTGCATGTTTGCAGGTTTGACCTTTGCAAATTTGATTATTCACAAGTGTGTGTGCCTCCCCCTCCATTCTCCTCCTCACATTCCTGTGCGTTTTGCTATGGCACAGAGAACTTGCACCAAAGTGAAATCAGAGTGGGGGGTGGGGGAGGCATCACATGAGCCTTCTTTTATCCTTTTGGAGCTTCCTATCCCATTCCTGTGCGTTTTGCCCCAGTGCAGAGAACTCTTGCGAGGCTTCCCCCACGCCCTTCCCTTCCATTTTGCATTGGGAGGGAAGGGGGAGCTCTGGAAGAGGAAAAGTAGGCTTGCACAAAGCTACTCTCACCCCCTAATCCCTTCTGTTTGCATGGAAGACATGAAGGAGGAAGTTCCGGAGGTGGGTAGGAAGGCTTACATGAGGCTTCCCCCACCCACCCTTCCCTTCCATTTTGTATGGTAATGGGATGAAGGGAGCCCCAGAAGGAAATGAGAGGAGGGAGCAGGGGGAGTTGTTTGTGGTTTTTCCATGTTCAGAGGGTTGTGTACCCTGAACCCTTGTGAAAGTGGAGAGGCCACTGTGTTCTGAGTATCTTTAGTTATCACTAGTATTTACTATTTTTTGTACTATTTCTTTTTCTTTGTTTTTCTTCTGCATTCGTTGTAATTTTTGGGGCTTTTTGTTTTATTTGTATGTATTTTGAAAATTCTCAATACATTTAGAGGATAAATGGAATTAGTTTGTATTTCTAGTGGCTGCTGGAAGCACAAGTGTAAGAATAGTTACATGGTATAATTATACTGTTATTGCTGAGGATAAGTAGAAACTATAGGGTAGAAGAGCCAGCATGGTATAGTGGTTTGAGCGTTGGACAATGACCCTGGAGGCCAGGATTTGAATCCCTCAACCATGGAAATTCACTTGAGTGACCTTGGGCAAGTCACACTGTCAGCCTCAGAAGAGGGCAGACAAAAATCTGAACAAATCTTGTCAAGAAAGCTCTATGATAGTTTCACCATAGTGTCGCCGTAATTCAGAAACGACTTGAAGACATATAGCAGCAGCAGCAGCAGCAACAACAGGGCAGTAGCAACAGCGAACCTGTCTGGCAGCAGCCTCTTTCTCCCAGCATGTTAGACTTCTGGGAAACTGGAACCAAACTGAATTTAAATACAAGAAAATGCAGTTGCCATGAGGACCCTCATAATGTAGTTACAATAGCACAGGATTGAGATCATGACCTTATAAATAAGCCACAGAAAGGCTTTTTATGATTATAATTATTCATTTTTTTATATATATATTTTTTTAGGATTGGCCAAGGATTAAAAAGGAATCAGTCCAGCAACAACTAGACATCATTCACTTCAGAAACTGGTTTTGTATATTGAAAGCATGTCTGCAATTGATTTTGAAAAGTTAGCTGAAATAGGTAAATATATATATAATAATGCCCATCAAGAGATATCTTTTATATATTTCCAGTTGATTTAGAAGAGATTTTTTCCTAAGTGAAAAACTTTTGCCAACAAATATATTTGAGTTACAACCACGGTACTGGCATGTACCTTATTATCAAAAGCTATTAGGGTTGAAGGTTAGTTTAATACACACAGTTTATGTGAATTATTGATATGTGCTCCCTGTGAAATTCTAGGCTCCTGGAATATTGCTATCATCACATATAACAGTACAAATAGGAGTCGTTACTCTAAACAGACAAGTGTTGAATGAGGCTAGAGACTGCCTGATTGTATGTTATCTTTTGAAGACGTTCCAGCAAACATAGCCATATGGCCATCTCATTAGGAGGCCCACCATACTGAAAAATCCATTTTAGCATATAATAATATAGAAATGCAACATTAAAAGACTGTACAGGTAGTAGAAAATGTAGTGTATTTGTACATAAATGACATCTGCAGACAAATAAAGAATGCTGCTGAACACATATAAATTATTCTGCGTAACAGAAAGCTTCCATATCCAGGAAAGATATACCTTTGGGTATCAGATGTGTGGGACAAGTAACAGCAGGTTGCCATCTTCTTCATGGCCTGCTTATCAACTTCCAGAAGCATCTGACTTAGGCTTAGCCCTTAGGTTCTCAACACACTGACAGTCCAGTTAAGAGATTCTTGCATGAGTTTTTCTTTAAACTAATAAAAATAGATTTTCTTCACACTTAGTACCGGATATAATTTTACCATTAAAATGTTACTAAATAATCGTGCAGTGTATCCCATGTTTTCTTCTCTGTAGAACTTTCAAAGTATAAGAGCTGTAACATATATTCAGGGCCCTATACTTTATGCAACATGGAAATTGGCTTATTTTATTTTTAAAAATATAATGTTGGTATTAGTAACAACCTGTTACATAAAAATCAATGATTCATTCCTTAGGTTGTTTGCCCTATCCTTTAAACATCCCAAGAAATTAACACATTAGTTGAAAGACAAAATGTTAATGGCTTTATTGATAATCATTCCAATAATTCCTCTGCATACATTATTAAAGGACAAGTACACTTTCATAATTTGGAGTTGACCATTGGACTTGATATGCAGTAGTCCAGAACAGATAAAAAGGCTGTTCATTAACAAGTATACCAGTATACATACATTATACATTAACAAGTATAACAAAATTGTAGAGTTCACTGCTGAAAGATGTGGTGATTGGTTGTGATTTAGAAGGCTTGGCAACTTGATAATCTAGCAGCTTGATTTTTATCAGCAGCTATCAGCTAGAATAACTAGATGGAACCTTCGGGGTAAGAGACAGTATACCAGGTGGCTGAGGGCATATGATGGGGCAGAGCACTTGCCTTTCAATCCTGCTTGCAGGCTTCCTAGGGGTATTTATGTGTGGGGTGTTTGAAACAGAATTCTGAATTAGAAGTACTTGGTGTTCTTAAAAGGTACATTGGAATTATTTAAAGAAATTATTTATTTTGTTTTTATTTTGAAAAAAATTGTCTAGAGTATATTCTAAAATGTGTCTCCATTGTTGTTTTGTTTCAGAATTACAGAAAGATGAAGCAGAAAATGCAGCTATGGGGGACAGCAAGAGCTCATTTGCATCTGTTCCAAACAGAGATGCTGAAGTAAGCATGACTCATCCGTATTATGATGTGGCAAGGCACAATATCATTCACTTTGCAGGTGAGTTTGCTGTAAACTTGTTTGGCATTTTCTTTTGTCTTTGCACATCACTTTATTCTTCTGTTTTGCATTATTATCCTCTGTAAATGGTTTAGTGCTTAACCTAATTCAGTCACAAACTTTGGTGAAAATACTATTACCCTTGGTTTTAAGGCACATCTTTAAAGTGGAAACACGTATATAACAGGGAAAATGAACTGATGGCCTGGAAACTAGATCAGGCCTTCAGGCTCTTCCAAACTAGTTTCTTACAGCTGCTGCTTCAGCTGCATAAGAAGACAAATTGAAAACTGAAATATTAAACAATTGAGATTGCTATTAGTATGTATGATGAGATGACACTTAACCTTTAGAGAAACTGATCTCTCTCTAATTAAATAAAATTACACTGTTCAGTATATGATAAGTGGTGTCTACTTACCTAGAAATGAAATTGATGTATGTTGTGATGATATTCGTGCAAAATTTATATAATGTAATTCTCCTTTAACAGATTAAAAAATAGATGCTTTTATTATGTTTTTATAACAACCAATTTCTTCGATACCAAATAAATTAATAGAACTCTCAAAAAGCTGTGTTAACCCATTTTTTCTATAGAGTGGTAGTTTTCCAGGCTTTTGTAGTTATGTTAAGTCCACAGTTTGATGGATTTTGAATAGTTTAATAGAACATCTAACCTGTTGAACACACTGCAAGCTTACTGTGACATTCCTCTCACACCTTCAATTTTAATTTTTGCTAGATTGAAATCTTTTTAATTGTATTCATTTCTGTCATTAAAATTTATGATTGATTTACACAAAAAGAAATACTATGTTAAGGACCTGTCAAAGTGTGAAATGTAAGAAATTAAGATACAACTCAACACTAAGTATAGAGTGCGACTTTCTCTTTTTTTCATTGTGTTTTCACGTGTCATAGACAATTAAGACACTGGGTGCGAGGAAGAGCTGGAGATGCGTTAGGTACTGCCTATGTCCCAGAGCAACATGTGTGAGAGAATTCCTCTGTGGAATTGAATTTGGAATGTCCATATTTAAAAATAACTTTTCCTCCAAAATTTTAAGATTGTATATTTTAAAACATGCCTTTCATAAAATGAAATGGTGGTATACCTAATCTCTTTTGGTTTTTCAGGTGATGACAAGTTGGGCAGAAAGGTGATAGTTTTCAGTTCCTGCCGTTTGCCTCCTTCCTACCAGCTTAATCACAGCCAGTTATTGGAGTAAGTGATCTTCTTTTCACTCATATGTCTACAGACTATTGAGAAAAATCCAGTAAGGCTTGGATTATGTTCTATCTGTTAGGTTCTGAGGAAAGCCTTGAAACAAAGATGAAGTATTAGTAAGGAAATAATAAGTTTTTCCAGTTCCGAACCATTACGAAGGGATCAATCACTTTATCACCTCACGCTTTATCTGTGTCATGTTGTTGTGTGTATTTGAAATATCTCTGAATGAACTTGTAACAGTGGTCAGTGCTCTATGGGACTAGAGGTGGGCAGGGACCATGCCAAATCTGTATATTTGACAGTTTGGCTTGGGTCTGAATTTACATGCACAGCCATACTATGAAAATATACTTTTGTGCTATCAAAGGTCACCTAACACATATTGAACATAATTAATAGATGAAAATACAGTGTTAAGTACTACTGTTTGATTTGTGGCTTCTCTTTCTAGATATTTAAAATATACTTTGGACCAGTATGTTGAAAATGACTACACAGTTGTCTACTTTCATTATGGCTTGAACAGTCGCAATAAACCCTCCCTGAGCTGGTTGCAAATTGCCTACAAGGAATTTGACAGGAAGTATGTTTTCTTAATCACATTAAAACCCATTGTTCTCAAAGCATAATCCAGACCAAATGAAGTACTTTTAATTGAGAATTGATCACACGTATATCCATCTGTTCCTTTAAGTTGCTGAAGACAGATTTTTATCATCATAGTAACCTTGTGAGGAAAAGAAGAGGCAGAAAGGTAAGGTTCTAAGATCATGGTAGTGTATTTTAGAACTTGCTGTAATCTAGATCTAGCAGTCTAGCCACATGTCAATATCTGTTGTGGCCTGTGACAACCTTCCAGCTGTGAATTGAAAACCGTGTGCCTTTAAAAGAGAATAGCTTGGCTGGGTTAAAAGACTCCATAACTTTGGCTCCTAAGAGTTAATACAAGAAGAAAGAGAAACCCCTAACATGTAGATGCCTTTAGAAGAAGTATTATATGTTTTTAAAAATAAGTCTTATTTCTAGTTTGCATGTTCCAGAGTTGAATTTGGTACTTGAATTGTTTCTGTTATCAAGTGAAGAGAACTGTGACCCAGGTCAAATCATACATGTAATCTGAGGAATGGATTCGAAACAGATTTGTCAGATTGCACTGAAAAAGTTTTTTTATCCATCTGTAGACTCAAAGTGCGGTTTTTCTCCTTCCGTAATGTGTAGTACTGAGTGAGGTGGGTAGCTACTGTGCAAAGAGCCTTTTCAGTGGTGGCCTTCTGATTGTAGAGTGTGATGAACATCTCTAAGCATGCTGAATTTACAGGGGTAGAACCAGTATTGCAAGGAGTGAGACAAAATACTTTTGGCTTCCTTGTGTTGATGGAGCATGAGCTGTTGAATGGTGATGTATTAATATTTACAAGAAATGCATCTCTTTATCTCCTTCCTGGTGAACAAAAAGATGACAGCATGTGATAGGCTAAGTGGTCAGAACCAAGGCAACATTATACCTGTTGACAGTATCTCAGCTGGCATCCCCAGGGACTTCAACACAGAAAGCATCCTGCAATTTTAACATCTTCAGATTTTCTTTGTAATGCTAGGAAAAAGAAAGAGTGGAAGTTTTGGAATTTTTTTGTAGAAAATTATGACTTTCTTTCCACATTACTGGCTGAGATATCATCATACTACAGTAGCCCTTCCACATTCACGAGGGTTTGGGGCCCAGAACCCTTGCAAAAGTGGAAAAACCACGACCCCCCCATGATGCCCTTTCTATTCCCCTCCAGAGCTTTCCCTCTCCCATTCCATTGCCTCTGGCCCTAGCATTGGGGCTTACCAGTACTTTCCCCTCAAACAGAGAAGAGGGGAATTTTGGAGTTCTAATTACTTCCAGTGGCTATCTTGAGAAAGGAGCACCTGACCATTCAGCAACCAATACACAGCAGAAGGTGCAACCACATGGCAGAGAGGCTACACCTTCAGTAGTGGGAGGGGGCTTTGCTCACTCAAAAGGGGAAAAAACATTTTAAACACAAGCCTCTCAAGCCTGAGGTGAGGAATGCAAGGGAATGAGGAGGAAAATGCAGAGGTAGGGGCAAGTAGGTGCCTTGCGGTTGGTTAAATTTGCAAAGGTCAAACCCATGAATGTGGAGGGAGAACTATATTAATTTATTTAACCAGGTTTTTTCTGCTGCCACTGGTAATGAGCTTCCTTAGAGATTGGCCTGATTTAACAATTCTACAGTTGATGCTAAGAAGTCATGGTCTAGAACTGCTTAAGAAACATACTGTGAGTGACATGAATAAAGAAGGAGTGTGAAAAGGAATATGAGAACAATATATATTCTCAGATTTGCTACTCTTCTTCTTTTGGGTTGTCCATATAATGCCAGTTGTAAGTTAATGATCAACACATATTGGCCTGCAGAACAAATCTGGTCCAGAAGATATGTCACCCTCAACAGTTATACAAGCCTATTACAAATTCAGGCAGTTCTGTACCGTGTGTATGGAGGTTAGCATAAAAGAAATGCTGAAAGGCTGAATGAGACTATCACTCATCCATTAGAATAGGGTAGGGAAAGGTGAGTCTCATGTTTCCCAAGGGGCCCTCAAGACTCCCTAGGAGACACGTGAGGCAATTTTGCCATGTTTGGCCTCTCTGAACCATTTTAAGCCCCAAAGAGGCTTTTTTCCTACAGATGGTGACCTGGAAGTTGACCTTTTCATCACTTCCTTTTGAAATAAAGGGGTCTGAGGCACATAATGTCCTATTGATTTCAGTGGGGCTCTCAGTCAAGGTGGTATTGTATTGCAGCCTTAGATCTTCATTCCTCCCAAGTATACAATTCAATAATTACTAAAATCAATTATTAAAATTAAAATTATTTTAAAAATCTGAACAAAAACACTGGTACAATAAAAATAATTATCTCATCACAAAAGGTACAAAAATGAAATGCTAAATTCTGAATGAAATGATCCTAACCATCTAGTAGAGTGTGCTTGAATTGTATGGTTCACAGACCACCTGCAGCCCTTTGGGCAGCCTGTTGTGACCCTTGGGAACTCCACCAGTTTCCCAAAGACCCTGGCAGCCCCTTCCTCTTTTTTTTTTTTTTTGGCTGAAAAAAAAACCCTATTTCTTCAGTGCCAACCTCCTTTGCACAGCTATTGCATCCTGATTCAGGATAACCCCCCGCCCCGAAAACAGCCAGAGAGGCAAATATATCATCATTTCTGGTCACCAAAACTGCGTCTGCGACAATGACTCTAAAGCTCAAGGGGAGCCATAGATCTGGTGGCGTGGACTTCCATGCTCTGAAGTTTGCTCACCCACACAGTGGAGGCTGTATAGCTAATATAGTGAAGTGGTTAAGCAAGTGAACTATACATTAGGAAGTCCCCTCTTGTCTCTGCTGTGAATTCACTATATATTCCACCTCAGTCTATTCTAAGTATAGATGTGTTACCCTGACTTCTGAGGGTCCCGTGGGGGAACCTTGATTTGCTCCAAAATGCAAAGGTTGGGGAAATTAGTGAAGCACTGGCAATAGCAGAACGAGGGGAAGGGTAACCCAGCAGAATCCTTTACCCAATTTTTACAGGGTCAGACCAAGCGAAAAGCCAGACAAATGTACCAATAACTGGGTTTTATTAATAACTGTGTTCTCACACAGCAATTCACTCACTCACTCACACACGCACACAAGGCCTATTGAGAAAGGAAAGAGGTGAAAATTGATAGGGGATTCAGTGGAGAGGGTGTAAAAGCGGTGATACTGCACCTATCCAGAAATCTTCAGTCTGGGAAGTGGCGAGAAGAATGGAGCTCAGCGAAGAGAAGTGGCTGAGGGGATCACTCGACTAACAGAGTGCCGGTCTCCTAGCATGGCGGGGAGTTCTCCAAAGAGACTGTCGAAAACTGGGACTACTTATAGGGCAAAACGTACCTGAAGGGCAGGTCCTTTCTCAGGAAGAACACTGGCCAAAATAAAGGGAGAAATGCCACACAATAGCAACTTGATAGTTTGCATGATTGGCTAATGCAGATGGACCTTGCAGTGCAGGGTTTACTAACGCTGGAGTTACTCAACCTGGGGAATACCCAATAATCCATTCAAGTTGGCTGTTCCTTAGCTGAAAACCTTTTGTCCGTGCGGACATGTTTAGCCTGAGGTCCCCTAAGGGAATGTGACTGGGGATTTTCCTGGCCTGACCTATTTTCGGTCGTTCAACCTCCTTGTCTACGTACCCATTTGGGCAACCTCTCTGGCGTGGCGGGCATATTTGATATCAAAGTTATAATCCCTGGGGTAGGGTATGCCAGTGGGGTAACAGAGGGATAATAGTTTTCAAGTTAATTCATTATCTCGAAATCATTACTACAATTCTGTAAGGTAATTCAATATTATAGGAATAAAAATACTGGCCTGTCTGATTGGATTTTGTAATCGTTGCATTTCTGAGGTGCTTTGAACATTGAAAATGCTATGGGAATTTTAGATACTAAAAAAAGAGGAGAGAGAATTTTAGACACTAAAAAAAGGAGTTTTACTAGAAAGTAATTGAACGTTATTATTCTTCCAACTACTGCAATGTCAGATTGTAACATAACAAACTTAATATGAACAACTGTTCCTCTCTCTACCTGCCAGTGTACGTACGGTTCAGGAGCAAGCCTATGCAGATATGTCATCCATATATTATGTGTACCCTTAGAAGTCGAGTTTGATACATACAGTGAAGAATTATCCTGTGATTATCTCACAAATGCTGTGGCTGCTCTCCAGTAAGATGTCTCCTTGGTTCATCCAGAAAATGTATTAAATGAACTGTTTCCAAGGCACTACAGTGATTTTGAATCAGTTTGGACAAAGTGTTCCAAGTATCTTTAGGACTCCAAAGCAAAGTATATTAGAAACAAATACTTCTGACAAGTTGGACATTCATTCCAATGTGTTTTGAAGCAGATAATAGTGAAATATTGAATGAAACAATTGATTTTCTTGTACTATGTTTTAAAAGATATACTCCCATCTTTCTCTCTTTTTTTCTTTCTCTATTTCCCACACCCTTTATACCATTTAGAGACGTTTTTCCTATCATTATTACACCCATGGAACAATTTAGATACTGGTTTGTAATACAATAGATGTATAATCTTTGTCTACTTCAGTTCCATCAGAACTGACCAATTCCTTTTTTCATTTTACATTCAATTTCCTCTGAATTAGATGTACTTGGAAGGAATACTATATAATGTTCCAGTAATAAAATCTTGTTTTCATTCAGTCGCAGTCCCTATGTATTATAGCACGTAGCATTCAGATGTCCTCTAAAAATTTTCATTTCTTTTCTTCAGGTATAAGAAAAATCTGAAAGCAATCTATATTGTACATCCAACCAACTTTATAAAAATCATTTGGAACATCTTTAAACCTCTAATCAGGTACATGGTGGTATACTGAAAACAATTTTGCGTTTAGCTGAAAGGTAGTTTACTGCATTCTTTCTTTTTGTTGTTCAAGAAACATCTGTGTTACATAAGATACAAGATAAAGCCATGATAATTAGTTTTTTTCCCTTTCATCTCTTTCCTTCCATTCTCATCTGAGTTCTAACTCATCACACAGATAGGATATTTTGCCTGTATTACCTGATATTGCATATTCCTAACTATGCTTGCTTGAGAGTAAATCTCATTAAGTACAATAGTGCTTTATTTTTGTGGAATTGTCCTTAGGATTTCACTTACAGAACAGTAAGTCCTCTAGGCGGTGTCCATGCCAGCTTTGTTCTGAGACCTAGTTTGGCTAAGAGACTAAGGTGTGAGACAGAAAGCCCCTGATTTGAATCTTTCCTTTCCTGTGACTCACTGGCCAAACCTACGCAAAATCCTTTGTATTATATCTAATAGGATACTGGTGATAGCATTGGATTATTGGCTTCTCTTCCTCTGCTCCCTGCATCAGGCCATGAAACTGTCCAAACACCAGTTGCAGAAGCGTATCCAGGATTTTCCAGCTGCCCAGAGGGGCTTGCTTTTGAGGCTGCTACAGGGCAGGAGGATTGCACCCTCCACTTAGACGGGGTTCTCCTTTTGTACAAGCAGAGGGTTAGCACTGAGTACGGCTTTTTTCTTTCAGCCTAAACTACACATGTGCAGTACAAGGAAGTAAATTCTTATTACATTGACTCCCTCTCTGTTTATATAATTAACTAACCTATATACCCAGCGTTGCCTGGGATTTTATTTTCTCATAGGCAATACTTCTTAGAAAGTTTTAAGATCCTGTGTTTCTAATTCTCCAAACAATCTTGTCCAGTACCTGTAACTTTTCCCTATACAGTAGGACCCCTGTGGAGGTGGCGAGTGGGAGAGAAGCGATGAGCGTGGAATTGCGCTCATCACTGCCTCCTGCCCTTGCCCTGGGCCCAATTGCGATGGCAGTGGTGGTGGGCAGGAGAGAAGCGATGAGCATGAGATCGCGCTTATTGCTGCCTCCTGCCCCTCACCCTGGGCCTGATCGCAGTGGGGGCCAGCGAGAAAACAGCAGGGATTGTGGGATGGTGCTTCACACTGTTTTCCCACCTCCTGCTTCCGGCCCTGGGCCAATCGTAGCAGTGGCTGGCAAGAAAACAGTGGGGATCATGGGATCCCGCACTCCCCGCTGTTTTCCCACCGGCTACCGCCGTGACCAAGCCCACGGCGAGACAGGGCATTCAGTACTATCCGTGGATTTAAATATCCACAGGGGGGCCCAGAACCAATCCCCCACGGATACCAGGGTCCTATTGTATTCTCCAGTCCAGTCTGTATTCAGAGTTATTAACCTACAGAGCTTGGGTTCTGAGGTAATATGCTGCCCTCCTGCGTGCTGCTAGGCCTCATCTCCATAGCAGCTGGCCTATTTAAGACAGGCACAGTTGATTGAGGCCCAAGGGCTGTCTGACTAAGAATTCTAAAGGCCCCTCCTTAAACTGCAAACCGCAGGATTTCATGGAATCTTCTTAGGCAGCCAATCATAAGAGGTCTTCGCTTGACGCAGACAGGCAAACAAACTTTCACTTTTATATATTAGTAAATGAGATGAGAGTGAGCGCAGAGCTGGCTGAGCTAGGGAAGCAAATTTCTGTTGTGACAGTGTCAAAGGGAGATAGTACTTCCCTCTTTCTTTGGTTTCTAGCAGCAGAATATTGATCAGCAAGAGTCATCTTCAGGCAGATGCAGGGCTGTATGGCAGAGGGATAGGTGGAAATCTTGTTTGATTCCTTCATGCTTTTTGATGAGTTTGGTTTCCCAGAACTTTGTCCCACTGTTTTTGTCCCTCTGCCTGGATCTGTTCTAACAGTGTGAGAAAAAGACAAATCTGTGCTTCTGTGATCTTATTTTATATGGCTGGGATCCAAACAGGTTCTTATATGTCCATTTTTTTTAGGAGTTCCTTTTCTCCCTCAATTTGGAAAAAAAATATTTTTCTTCACCAACAGAAGCCATAAAAACAGGAAATATCTTGTGATATCTTATGTATGTATTATGTTAAGGCAGCAGATTTTACAGAACAGCAATCCCTTCTGAAGTGAACAGGAAATTATCTGCACTGTAAAACTGTTTGTATTAATCATATTTAGTAAATTCTCCAAGGTACTGTTTGAATGTGTAATACAACCTGGTTTGGGGGATTACCTAATTAGATAGCATAAATGTTTAATTTAACATGGAAGGACATGCTGGAAAACCTAAATAGGTTTGTTCACACCAACTATCAAGTGTGTTAGTTTTGAAAAAGTGCTTCCTTTCTAGGAGAAACCAGCTCCCTTGGTTAGTCAGTTCTTACCAACTAAGGAATTAAATTTACCTAATGCAATCTTCCACTAGATGGAGCATGTGTATATATAATTAGGTTTTCATGGCTATTCTGCATAATAGGCTATTTCCACACGAGACTGTTATAGCACTATTATTCCATTTCAACATCCTATGGAATCCTGGGGTTTGCAGCTTAGAGAGGGACAGCCCCTCCCTAAACTGCAAACCCCAGGATTCCATAGGATGTTGAAAGGGGAATAATAGCGCTATAACAGTCTCGTGCGGTAACGGCCATAGAGATTGCCCCTCTGTCATATGGAAATAAGAATAATTTTGAAATTCAGTTTTTTTAATCTTAATTTGAATCTATTCAGGTTGGTGTAACAAATTGGTAATTTTTAGTAGTGATTTCTTTGTTTACTTTAGGCTGGTGGCCCATAGCCAATTCAGTGCAGAAAAACATGAATTTATAAGTGAAACTGAATTAAGAAAGGGAATCATGCTTGTCTCTGACATAGAGCTGTTTTGAAAGGTAATTCTAGCTCTTTGCTGAATATTGTCACACTTCCATTTGTGGACTAAATTTTTTATATATATAAATATTTTATTAGGATAGTTTTCAAATACAGTACAAACTACCACAAACTAACAAAGACATAAGCAAACACAACTTTCTACCTACTAACTAATATTTAAGGTGCCAGAAGAGAAATGTTTTAAGGCTTTTTCTATATCATTTTGTCCCCTAACTGCTTCTAATTGGTGCTGTTTTACCCTTTGTTATTTTTGTCTCTTCTTCAGGGACTATATCACGTGAGTGATCCCAGCTAATCAGGAATAAAATAAGAACAGTTGTGATTTTCTCCAATATGATTTGGCTATGCGATATCACTAAATAAAAGTAGTTTGATTTCCCAGAGCCTGAGAGTAACAGAAGGTGATATAAATATGCAGATAAATGTTCCCTCAAATAGTGCTCAAATGCATCATGAAAAACATTTCCACTGTCAGAAATGTTACTCCCCAAAGATTTCATTTTGTCCCTGTTGTATATTACTGGTTCCTACTGTACCCTTAAAAAGTGGGAAAGGGAAGATGTAATTTCACTCAAAGTTGCACTCCCAGAAAAAATGAGAGAGAGTACACTGCTTATAAGTGGCTGCTCCACACCTCTCCAGTAGTACATGGACAACAGAACCATGTGGACATGGGAATAATGAGATTTGTGCCTATGCAGTGTTGCCATTCCTAGTAATGGCCATGTGTGGGACACACGTAAATCATCCTTCCTATGCTATTCCCACATCTCGACACAATCAGAGCAGGAAGGGACCAGAAAACAGGAAGGCAATTCCTACACTCTTTGGGGAATTATGGATTGGGTCTCTTACTCTGTGATCTAACCTTTCCATACAAAGCAAGACATAAACTGCCTTGCCTGCAACCAGGGGCAGGGGAACTGGCTATTGACATAAAACTCTAACAAAACACACTCTTTCTCATCTTTTTAATCTGGCATTAAAATACTGCTTTTGAGGAGTTCTCAAAATAGTGGGTTACATATGTATGCAAATAGCAGTTACATTCAGATAGAATGCAATCATTTTTATTAAAATTAGACTTGAACGTGGTACGTATATGTTTGATCATATGAAAATGAATGTGTTTTGTGTCATAGCTGCTTCAATCATAGTCCAATTGAATTGTATTGATACTTGGGTTTTATAAGATAAAGAAAGCATTTCAGAAGATGAGTGCATGAATTTCATCAGGTCCTAAATTAGTATTTATATAACTTCTCTTGTATTTTAAAGTTACAAGTTTGGGAAGAAAATCATGTATGTGAATTATTTAAGTGATCTGCCAGACCAGCTCAAATATGACCAGCTGAACATCCCTGAAGAGGTTATTCGGTATGTAATATATTGAAACATTAATTTTGCTGTCGTTTCTTTTCTTTGCAAATGATTTTATGTGGAAATGTTTATTATTTTATAGATTAGTATGCCAACTTTATAGCCAATTAAAATTGTAGTGTGCATTATTTATTTTTCCTCACATTTTCCTATCAGTAATCACTTATAATGTCTGAGTACTTCCAGGTGAATCTTTCTTGTTGTCTCTGATGAGTGATTGGAGATGACAGAGAGGATTCCTCTCCCTGCTAGCATTTGGGCAGGGGGCTTGCCTGGATGTTCAAGAAGGCTCACAGGCCACAGGTTTCTCATTACTGCTCTGTAGTTGGAGAAACATGCCAGTATTTCAGCCATGGCTCTGGTGTACTTTCCCCTGTGCTTGAATGCTTAAAATTCAGAAGGATTGGCTCTAACATCCATAGGAGGCTTAAATGTTTTTAGAAATTGAATGGAGAGTATAATATAATACTTGGACATATAGTTGAAGCTATCTAGACATGATCCTGCTGTCATAGCAGCAGAAACACGTTTTCACTTGCCATTATTGTAGGACCATTAGGAATTCATCTCTGTTATCTGTTGAATGGCTCTAAGTCACACTATTTTGTACGCAGAACATGCCTGGAGCCACTGAGGAGCATCACATGGAATCAAATAGTAGAGAGGGGAAAAAATGCTAGTAGTATATTTTGATGATATTTTATGTTTGATATGTATTAAGAGTTTCTAATCTATAATTAGGGTCTTGATCTGATTTAATACCCTTTGGGGACTTAATTAGATTTATTGTGAGAATGAATGAAGCTATTTTCCTTCGCTAGGCATGATGAAAGACTTCGGACTAAACAAATGAAGAAAGCACATACCCCAGTGAAGCTTCCTCCACCAAGACCCCCTCTCCCAACTCAACAGTTTGGAGTCAGCCTCCAATAGTAAGCTTCACAGTTTCACAGTGGGCAAGGCATGGGCTGAGTTGCAGTGGTCTGTTGGGATTTCATCTTCCTCACCAGGTGTCCTGTCCCCACAGTCTGCTGGGTTTGAGTGTGTTTCTTTGAAGGTGGGTGGCAAGGACAGAGTACAAGATCTTGAATGGAAAAATATATGATAGAATACCAAAGACAGGATTGTCCATGCCATTGTATTTCCAGTTTCTGTGTATGGTTGTGGAAGCAGGACGACGAAGAGTGCCATGGGAAGAGAATCAACTTAGGTGAGATGTGGTGTTGGAGGAGAGTTCTGCGGATACCCTGAACTGTCAAAAAGATAAATAAATGGATCCAAGAGCAAAACAAGGCTGAACTCTCTATAGAAGACAAGATTACTAATCTGAGACTGTCCTGCTTTGGACATATCATGAGAAGACGTGACTGACTAGAAAAGACAGTAATGCTCGGCAAAGTGGAAAGCAGAAGGAAAAGAGAAGACTCTATGATAGACTCAGCTAAGGAAGCCACAGCCCTGAGTTTGTAAGACCTGAGCAGAGCTATTGATAACGCGGCAGCCTGGAGATCTTCTTCTAGGATCACCTTAAGTTGAAGTCAACTTGACAGTGGTTAATCACCATCATCACAACTTCTGTAAGGGGCCAGGTTCTCCATCCCAGGCATTCCTTAGAGTCACTGCAACTAATCTCGCCTAATTTACTACATATTAAGAAGATCTTTGATGCCCTAGAGCAGTGGTTCTCAACCTGTGGGTCCCCAGATGTTTGTGAACTTCAGCTCCCAGAAGCCCTGAGCATTGACCATAGTGGCTGGGGCTTCTGGGAGCTGAAGTTCACAAACATCTGGGGACCCACAGGTTGAGAACCACTGCCCTAGAGGAATCAAAGGTCCCATGAGGTCTATTTCAGACTGGCCCCACCTCTTTAAATCAAGTGTGTGACTAAGAGCCTTTCCACACTACACTGTTACAGTGCTATTATTCCACTTTCAACATCCTATGGAATCCTAGGGGTTTGCAGTTTAGGGAATTCTCAACCAGATAGCTCTTTGGCCTTAGCAAACTACAAACCCCAGAATTCCATGGGATGTTGAAAGTGGAATAATAGCACTGTAACAGTATCAGGTGAAAAGGCCCTAAATCAATAATGAAATCTTCCTTTAGTCATTTATTCTAAAATGTAAAGCCTATGGAAAAACTTTATGAAGATTTAGAATCATTTCACGTTGTTACTTGGTGGCTCAAGTGTTCCTTGCCATCTACAAGAAGCAAAAAAAAAAAAAATTATGACAAGGAGGTTTACACATCTATAAATATGTATAGGCATACAGTGGGGAGTAGGAGCTAATTGGTGTTGCCTGAGTCATGGTCCATCATATCTGCTCAAGGTTCTGGGGACATTTTTCTCTTCTTTAGGCTTTGTAATGGCAGTGACTAACATCAGTAAAGCAACAGTGGACTGGACCATCCTGCAAAGTGTAAAGCTGGCTTTCTTTGTGTATCTTAAGTGTCATAGCAGCTATTACAAATTGGTTGAGGGGCAGGGCAGGAAATATGCTCTATTATCAGAATGATGCACAGTGCAGTTGTGCACTGTGATTTCTCGTTTATGATCACTTCCAAATCTGAATTAGGTATCTTGAAATTTGGGAGTAGATACCTTAAAAGACTCATAAAACTTTGCACCATTGCAAAAATTGTGAAAGGACACATTAAAAATAAATTAATGGGTTCTTAATGCTCTGAATGAGACTTATGTATTTAATACTAGACTCTGCATTTGAGAAAAATAGATGGCATAGTATCATTTTAATTATACATTCATAATGGCCAAGTGTTACCAGATAATATTTGCGTAATAAAACATGCATCAAATAGAGTCTTTCTAGATGCAGAATTTTTGCAGGTGTTCAGCGCAAGCCCTGCCTTTTTCTGTTTCCGAGCTGCTATCTGCTAATAATACAAGCCATTATCACACATGGCCATCGTAATAATTGTTAATAAGAATCCTGCTGTAGTAAAGGTAAAAGAGCAAAATCTATCCAAAATGGCTAGCAGATTTTTTATATGTCACCCTTGACTGGTTTTTTGTTTTTTGTTTTTGTTTTCTTCGTAAATATGTTTAGTCCAGTACTTGGAAGCTAAACAGGATCAGCCCTAGTTAGTTCTTGGGTGGAAGATTTCCAATGAATCCCAGGTGTTGTAGACTATATTTCAGAGGAAGGAACAGGCAAAACCCTTTCTGAGTATTCCTTGCCTAAGAAACCCCTATGAAATTCGTGAGGTTGCCACAAATTGACAGGCAACTTGAAGGCATGCACATACACACACTCACAAACACAACTTGCTAAATTATTCTGCTACCAATAACCATAAACTCCCTATTAAAAATCAAAAATTTAAATAAAAATTGGAAATGGAGAAAGTAATTTATGATTATATTGCAGGTGGTTCCAACTTTCTGTGCTCAGGGAATCCTTTCCACATGCATTTATCTGCTGAGAAACCTCCCAAGTGTTGCCATAGGAGATGTAGGTCAGTTCCTCATTTCAGGATGACCTAAAATACACATTAAACTCACTTGTGCCTGCATATTGAAAGAAGTCCCAGTGTTAGGGCACATGTAGTTTCCCCAAAAGCTTGTCCATCATCTGTACTTTCCCCAGCCCTCAGGATTCAGGAATACTGGATTTACATATGGGTGCTAGAGACTGGGTCTTCTTTTTAAGCAGACTTGCACATGCTTACTACTTATGAATTGAATTGTAGCTGAAAATATGAATAGATGTAACTGAAAAATACAGTTCTCAGAGGTGCCCTGAAATTTCTGGACACAATTCACAGTAATCAGTTGATGAATGTTCAAGTGTGGGGCGGCTGCAAAAAACTGTGTGCCATGGCATTCTACACCATGTTCAAATCAGATCTTTTTTCTTTTCTCAACAGCCTGACACTCAGAAACAAAGGTGAATTAATCCCACCAGTAATGAAACACACAGTAGCTTATTTGAAGCAAAAAGGTAAGATTTTGCTTCCCTTTTAAATAAGAGATGTGAAACTAGTTTTAGGTTGAAGAGTTCCATGATTATGTATGCAGAAACAAATTTCAGCCTTCACATTTGATGTGATAATGCAATGCTACAGAAACAGAAATCCTGCCTTTCTTCACCAGGTAACTGTAGGGCACTGCCTAGGATTGCCAGGAGCACAAAATAAGTAGCAACACTTGAAGCAGCAGCAGAATTTCAAAGAGACCTTACTTTCTGTACCATTAGTGCAGTTTATGTACTACTTTTCAAAGAGAGTCAGGGTGAATGAAAGGATGGAAGACCTAATGAGGCCCCAGCCATGACTGAATTAGTCCTTAGTGGGGTAAATAGCTGTTGGGCTTTCTGACAGCCAATTCAAACATTCAGAACCATCTGTCATACAGTCCTGTATGGGATCCTGGTGCCTCAGGCATGTATTGCTTGTTTGAAAGCACTCTCGTGGCTGGGTAGTCCCAACTGTTAAGCAGTGTGAGACAACCACCTCAGGAGCTGATTCTGGAAGTAATGAAAGGACAGCAAATGGTTAATCATTTTATATATTGTTATCATATTTTAATTGCCAGAGGAGGAAATTGTGGGATTTTCTGCCTCAGGAACAAAAACAGATTCAGCAGCCTTGGCTACTGTACACTTTGACATGTGGGAGTGGGAGATTTGTATTTTCTGCTTTGATCCATATGATAAAATGTTGTGTCGCTGCTTGTGTACAAAATTATCATGCTGCAGAGAAATCTAGACTGGACTCCTCCTCACTGGTTTGCTAGCTTTTCATATCTGGATTGATGTAGAGTTGCTCTCAAATGATCTTGTGTGTGCTTTCTGAGGCAGTACTGTTCCATGCAGTGTTGGCTTATGGGGAGTTATGACCATTTGTATTGTCCTGAGAGGTGAGCTGAGGGAGTGACTGTTAGTTATATGAAACAGTTATTAAATATGGAGAGCAACTTGTAACTGTACATAGGAAAGCTAGGTAAATGTCAAGATTAGGCATTAAGGATTCCATTGGTAAGATTCTATAGTGTAAAACAGCTGGAAAAAGCTGTGGAAATTCTGTAGTGAAGAAAGCTGTGTTGGGTCTCATGAAATCACAGAACTAGGTTGAGTGGGTTAAAAGAGCTACTGTGCTCACAACTGTAGATAATCCAGTGCAAGGTGAGATGTAGAGCCATTGCATTAAAATGGCAGTGCGTACTTAGAAGAATCTAGTTCCAGTATGCAGTTCTATATATGCTCTGTATTAACACTCATTTGCTTCAAATAATTTTATGCACCGTTATGTACACACCAGTGACATTTTGCTTTTAAGATCAGGAAATGGCAAGTGAAACTTACTTCACAAATTGATCTGTTGATTTTTAAGAAGTAGTTCGAGTAAATATCAGTGTGAAACTTTTAAAATAGAAAATGTGTGACATCTCCCACTAATGTTTACTTTAAAAAATATACATTACATTCTTCTCTGTTAGAATATCAGGAAGTCAGGCATCCTTGCCTAGTCTCCTAATTCTGTCTATCTACCTATCTACCTTTCTGTTTATCATCTATCTATTAAAATATTTATATCCTCCCATATCTGAGTATCTCAATAAAATCAGTTTAGAAGAGTTTAAAATAATAAAAATAATTTTATCTATTTATTTATTCATTTTTAAAATAATTTTTATTAAAATATAATTCCAAACATGAATCTCATGTGTCTCATTAATACATTGTTAACACAATTAATTTCTTTATCAGGAATGTACAGATTCCTACGTACATTCCTACATATAGTTACTGCAATTGTTGACATTTAAATCTTTTTGAATATATATTTTAAAACCTCTATCCCTTTCTCTCCCATATCCCTCTCCCCCTTTAATGTTTGTCTCGATATTATTTCTCTCCCAGTTTTCTCTCTTCCCACCCCCCTTCCCCTCCTCTTAGTTTGCTTTTAATCTTCTAAAATTATTCTTTAAATTTAACAGTTTAAAACTGACTAAAACAATTCAAGAGAGTCAGTATGGTGTAGTGGTTTGAGCTTTGGACTGCGACTCGAGATCAGGGTTTGAATCCCCTCTCAGCCACGGAAAGCCTCTCTCAGCCTCAGAGGAAGGCAAAGAGGAACCCTCTCTAAACAAATCTTGCTAAGAAAATAACATGATTATTCACCTTAGGATCACTGCAAGTTGGAAATGACTTGAAGGCACACAATAGCAAAGCAGTACAATATCATGTAAACTATAGCACATGTGCAAATTGGATAAAATCAATTAGACTTTGAATTTTTTTAAAAAAAAACTTATTTTGACTTTGCATTGAAATGGCACAATTGGGCCTCTAAAGGAAAGGTATCAATCATTGGTATCAATCAGGCCTCTAAAGAGAGGATATTGAGTACCTGTGGTGCCACAACATAGGAGATCCTCTTCTACATCCTTCCATGGGCTATTGCTTCTCACAGGGCAAGGTTCTTCCAGGAGACCTCAGTTCTCAGGCAGATGTATAAATACATAGATTTTTCATGTTCATATTGTTGACTAGACGTATTTTTGAACTGTCACAGAAATGAGGATGTGTTTAGAACTTGAAAATGTTATTTTTGTACTGCACATGCTGTAAATCTGGGATTTGTAATCCAAAAAATTACCCTTCAAGTATTTGGGTTTAACATTCCTGCTCACTCCCTTAGTGTGCGGTGGCCAATGCTACTTTGATTCTGGAAGAGACTTGTATCTTCTTTGCCTCTTCCTTCTTGGAGACACACTTCCTCATGTTTCCTCTCCTGACTTATACTTTTGATAACTCTGGTTTTTTCCATCTTGCTCTCAAGTATTTCAAAGGATTCAGCCAGCCTCTTCCTAGCTTTCTTTGCTCCTCCTTCCCCAGGGGTGCCTCAGACCTTTGGTGCACCTTGTTAGGAGTGTCCAGAATGTGGCAAATGTCAGTATTCCTGTATGAACATTTGGGTATCTTAAGCAAATTTTATGCATTACATAAAATGTCTCACTCACTGATGTGTATTCTTACTTGTTGAACAGACATGGGAGAATGTTGTTGACTCATGTAAGGCTGGCAACATTCATTGGTGTATCCCTATATTTTTGGCTGTTTGTAAAATTCATCTGGAATTGTCAGCATTCGTATAAAAACATAATAATTCACTATGACCGTGTCCAGATGGATTAAACAGCCCCTCACTGGACTTCCAGGGTTTGTACTTGTGCTTTCAAGTTTTGTTGTGAAATATATGTAATGTTTACTTCATCCTCAAGTATATTCTGGGAGGTTCTATCTGAGGACTTTTCATGCGTACCCCCAGATGGATTTAAATTAACCCAGTACTCTCTGAAATTCTTTACATCTGTACTTGACTGTGCAATCTTTACATGCAGTAAAGATGGCCACCACCAACAAGCAGTTATTGTTTCTGGGATAAAGATTCAGCAAAGATCAGCCAAGGGAAAAAGAAATGCTAGAACTAACACAAAATGATCTTAATGCTTAATTAGCATAATATTGCTAAAGCATGTTGGCATAGTGACTGTGTCTCCAAAATAATAATAAAAAGCCTCAGTGGAAATTGGTGAAAATCAGTTTCTGAAATGTTGCATGAGATTGGATGTAACACGTGGTCAGTAGGAGAGTTAAAGAGGAAAGACACAAGGGAGGGATGGAGCAGGTTGAAAGCTGGCATATTTCAAGGAAAACTGCATAAAGCAGGTAAAATCAAAACAAAAAGAATTGGAAACTCTCAAGACTTCTGATAAGGTGGATTCTGATAAGGTGCTGATTGAAAACTGAATTGATTTCAGCAGCTTCTTAGAAATTTGGAAAAAATTAATTTTTGAAAGATCAGTGGTGCATCTGAGGTTATCTCCTTTTAGCTCTGTAGACTGAGAAGAAATACCTGACCTGATAGTCTGTTCATGTGTGCATTAGACGTACATCTAGTTGCTGTTGCAGGCTTGACTTGGCTTACATTTGTGTTTTTTTCCTTTTGTGTGTCAGGGATTGGTACTGCGTTTGACGTGACATCGTTCCTAAGTATTCAATGAATAGACTTAAATAATGCTTTATTGTCTTTATAGATAGAATGAGCTATATGGTTGCTGTGGTTGTAACATGAGGAACTTAAACTATATTCACACATGTTCTATTTAGGAAATAAATTCTGTTGTAATATTTGGAATGCATATAATATTTGAGGAAAAAGTGAGTTGTCCAAGGCTATTCTATAAATATATGGCAGATTAAGAATTTGAACAGAGATCACAGAAATTTACAAATCGCTGAATTATAATTCAATGTCTACTACAAAGAACACTCACATTTCAAGCTATCTAATAAATGAATTGATACTAAAATATAGGTTTTACCAGTGCTTCATATTTCTGCACTATACAGTCTCTTCTTGAGACTGGCGTAAACCTAATACTGCAAACATTTGATATTATAGCATTGCTAAAATAAGAAAGATGTGAATCTCAAACAATAGTTTGAGACAAGCACAGCTGCTGTCTGTGATTCAGATTAATGTCTTCAATTAAGGCATGCTGCTAGTCACTAAACTAAAGCCTACCTGGGGTGTGGGGAAATCAAAAGAAAAAATAAGCTTGTAAAAGGAAGCATTTTACAACACGTTGCACAAGGAAACCCTCATCAGATGAGATCATTAACTGTTAAATTAACCTCCATAAACCAAACAACAGTTTGGAAATCTGTCCAGAGTAAAACAACTAAAAATAAGGGCAAACACTATGCAAGTGGCACATGCCATTAGTGAAGAAATGGGACATGTTTTATTAATAAATATTTTATTTAAAATTTTTTATCAGTTAGAAGGTTGGAATCTGAATAACAGAAGTTGAACACTGTCTCACATATTTTAAAAAACTGCTATGCAAGCAGCCTGTTTACGCCACAAATCTGAGTTCATGGGTCCAATATTGCACTGTTCACAAGTGGATTCCTTCCATGAATGGCTTCCTTGTGCAAATAATGTGGTTTGGGTAGTCAGAAGTAGCCTTAATACACATTCTCAAGGTCTACTCAGACACCTGTAAATTGCTCAGTGCGGATTAGTGTAAACATACCCAATGGTACTGCTGTGGAGAAATCGTGACTTCTGATTCAGCTCTTTCCTAGTTAAATCTGACCCTAACAGATGAAGAGCAACTAAAAATGCACACTTGGTGTTCACATGAAATACATCTGGGAGACAATACCTTTGTTTGTGGGCCTGTTGAGCAAGATGAGCAAGATCTTACTACATCATGGCATCTGAGACCTCAGTTTTCCATGGTGAAAGGGAAAGGAAATTTTAAGATAAATCCCATCAATATTTTATTATCCCTTCACAGGGCTCAAAGCAGAAGGGTTGTTTAGACGGTCAGCCAGCGTAGAAATTATCAAAGAAATTCAGAAACTTTATAATCAGGGTAAGTTCTTGTTCTGTTTCATGATCACTGTATATTACACATATGGATCTGTGAGCCTTCTAGAGAGCTTAGATTTTGGCAGTAGCTCCACTCCTCCCATTTTAAGGAAGTTTGTGAGGTGCTGTCTCCTGGTTCTTTTGTCTATAACAGGACAGTGTTACTAAGAGTGATGGTCCATGGACCATGCCAGACTGCAGGACTGGCTGCCAGTCCACAGAAGTTTCCAAGAAATAAAGAAACCGGTAAAGCCAATGGGCACAAATATTATGCTAGTCCCTAGAATATAGGAGGGAGTATACTGGGAGTATACTAGGAGACCTTCTCTAGACTGATCCAAATTTCTTTTGGTGTGCTTAATCTACAAAATAAAAACAAATAGAAATCAAAGAACAAAATGAAAATGACCATTGTAGTAATACCTGTATTTGGCCAAGCAAAAGGCATAAAATAGATTGCATTAGATTTTGAGGAGACCACCAGCTTCTTCGCCAAACAAAATTGATAAAAAGAAATCATGCAGGGAAGAAAGGTAGTGATGTAAGATCTGCATTTTGTTTCTTTGCGTAAAGTGGTATCCAAGTGACACATCTATATGGCACAGCACAATCCTATTGGAAAGTTCTCTAGGTTTATTGCACAGCAGGGGTTTTTGCTGTTGCATGAACATGAATTCATGTCCTGTTTGGGCACTAAGGAAAGAGTTGTGTGGTTCACTGGATCTATGCTTTAGTTGGTTGAGCTACTACTTAACTAATCAAAGGTTTGCTGCAATAGCTTAAGAGAAGCAGCAAGACATTAGTAAGCATTTTAAATATTCTGAATAATGAGTTGTCAGTTCATACAGAGACTTGAAGCAACTAATGAATAATGAAGTCTGAATGCAATGCAGTCTGCTTTTCCTTGAGCACTGTTGTTGCCTTCTGTGTTCCTTAAGTTACTTAGTTCAAAATTGCCCAGTGAGGCATCATCTTGTCATCTTGCCTCAAGTGTTCTCTTTTCTTCATGGTTATGATGACAAAAGAAGAATAATTTGTGAAATGTACTGCAGTCATTTTATGAAGTGCTTTTAAAAAGTAAATATCTTGCAGCAACGTAAGTAACACACCATTGCTGGTACACCCAGGAAGGTCTTGGAAAATGTTAAATTTGTCTCTTGTATTTGGTTTCAAACCCACTATGCTTTTATTAATACTGTTCACAAACCACTCAAGCTGAAGAATTTGCACTTGAAGTCATTTAGACCCACTGCATTGCCATTTGAAACCAGTGCAGAGGAGCATCACTTGAAGGTTGCAAGTAGCGTATAGTGAAATGGCTGTTACAAAACAAACATGATGATCAGAGGTGAAGTTCACACAGCAGACTGTGGATTAGATTATGTAATCAGAAGCTTCTAGATGACAGTAAAATCACTTCCACTACTGTGAACATAAAACTAGAGACAAGATTCGTATGCATGGGGACGTCCAAATGAAGAAAAGAAGGAAAGTCTCAGTGGATTTCCTTGCAGAGTTCCCCTGATTGGTGTGCTGAGATTCAAGAGAGATACACCAAACCATAGCTAATATATGTTGAAGTTAATAAGTGAGGTAAATGGGAAAAGGCAGCCAGTGCCACATCTTCTCAGGGATTGTATCCCTCATAGCAATTAAGTCTAAAGAGATGATCCATGATATGTTGGTGACTTATCCAAATTTTCTCATTTAGGAAAGCCTGTTAATTTCGATGGTTATGGAGATATCCACATCCCTGCAGTTATTCTTAAAACACTGCTGAGAGAACTCCCTGAGCCTTTACTGACCTTTGATACATATGATCAAATCCTTGGAATTACCAGTGAGTATTTTTCTTATTCACATGGTTCTGATTCATCTGTAAATTCTACCGGTAGTCATCCCATAAGCCCCCACCAAAACTAAGTCTATAAGTTCGTGGATATCTGTTGGAGAGCTGAACATGGTGCAACCTTGAAAGCTATGAACTTGTTTTTCTTTTAAAGATAGAATTTTAGTGGGTTATACTAAACATGACATAAGCCATATGCAGAATTGGGAATGGAAGAGATTTGGTTTTTGTGCTTCCAAAAGTTGCTAGACCGTTTTAATAGAAGAGAAGTTGTCAGAGCAGCCAACTGTCCTTCTTTAGTAACAAAAGTTTTAAACATAATGGAAGGCTGAAAGGTATGACAGTGTTGTGGAGATCAAAATGAAAGCAAAGTTGATGCTGTCTGACAATGCACCTCTTTGGCTACTGGGATTAAGTAACATGTTCTATGTTCTTACAGGTGTGGAAAGTAGCTTACGAGTGACTAGATGCAAAGAAATTGTCCATAGACTTCCTGAGCAAAATTATGCTGTTCTGAAGTTTCTAATATGTTTTCTCCATATGGTAGGTAGAAATTAAATCCTCATGGTTGTTGCTGTTTAATTCTGAAACTGTCTTGTAACTGAATAACTGTAACTGAAGTGGTAGGGTACCAGATGAAATATTTATTCTAAAAATTGTATTCAGTCTATGGAATATTAATCAACAAAACAGCAGTTTCAGATTATTATGGTCTCCAGTAATCCAAGTCAGAGGAGATTAATAAGATCAGTGATAACTGTGGTATATCCCACCTTCATAAATTACCAAAAGTGTCGTGTAAATTCAAACAGAATTGAACAATCCAATAAGCCACCTGAAAGGTACCTGAAAGGCCTCAGTTATTGTTTTGTAAAAAATTTCAAATTTTCCAGAAAAGACATTAGTGATAGTAACTGTAACAGCAGAACAACAAATCATAATTGATGCATTAGGAATCATCTGATCTCATGAGGATCACTTAGATCAGTTGGTTGATTCACATGGATGGTTGTTCAACTCCAACAGTTCAGTGATATCATACATGCAGCAAATTTGGGTATGTGTGACCATTTTCAGGTGATTTTTTTAACCTGAAAAAGTGCCCCAAAGCCATCTAAAAATGCAGCAGTTTTTTTCCTAGTCCCCTAAAGTCTCTGAAAACTCCTCCTCCCTCCAAAAAAAAAAAAAAGGCAGTGATTTCAACAGCGCCTGAACACACTGGTGCAGCCCCAAGGTTGGGCTCGGGGAAAAATGGCCCTGTAGCTATATTGTTCAGAAAACATCAAGGTAACAGTTAGCCAAATGCAATGCCAAGTTAAAAGGAGAAGGCAATAAAACAATAGCAATTTTCAGTGACATTTTTATTCTCATTATTGGATAACCTTTTCAAATTGCAGGTCAGTTTTTCACATAAAGCTATTTGCTACATTTACTGGCATCCTGTTAGTCACGTATGCACACATACATCATCCTATGCATGTGGGGTGAATTATTTGCCACAGTGTGACAAAAGTGCTCTCCTGACAGCAGCAGAAATGGAATTGCACCCACAACAATGCTGTACAATGGAGTTGCACATTGCATATTGCAGTTGCATGTTGTTGGACTGACCTTACACATGTTAACATGTGTACAAATTTCAAAAATCATAGCACAGGAGGCAGTTCTGTGTGCTGTTATATTCAATGAGCTTTAAGTTCTTAAAACAGATAAAGTCAATCCGATAAGAAAATACGTTTTGCATATATTTCTTTTTTTCCCTACAAAACGAGCTCAAAACTTTCCAGAAATGTTTCATCTCTGGTTTTCCAAAACCACATGAATGGTGTCTTATTTTGTTTAGGCTTTAGGTGATTATTATCCTCTTCGTATTTAAGAAGTTCACTAAGATTTTTTCTTTTCAAGATGACTTTTATGATTAGCCTCCCCACCCCACACCAGCTTATTGTTTTTATGCTTTGAGCTTTTTCTTCTTTTTAATCCCAATTAGTATTTTCATTTTATTACGTTGTGTGTATTTCTTCTTACTTTATTGTAAGCCATATTCCAGAGAGTTCTTTGAATGAGAATCAGGGTGTAACTGCAATTGTAGTTTTGAACTGTGGCAGCTTGGCCTTTTGTATGCTGTTCTGAAATACTGATCTGCATGTATGTATTTCCTTTTTCAGGTGTCACAAGAAAGCATTTTCAACAAAATGACTGGTTCCAACCTTGCCTGTGTCTTCGGCTTGAATTTAACCTGGTCACCCAAAGGCACTCCTTCTTTCAGTGCGTTAGTGCCTATAAATCTTTTTGTTGCATTATTGATAGACTACTATCCCACAATATTTGGTTCTCGAGTTGTACCTGGTGAACGCTTACCTTGAAAATAAAATGAAAGGGAATTGGAATACATCACTGAAAAGAAAAATCAGTATCTGAAACAAGAGATTATTGGATCAGAATTTTTGTATACTTGAATATGAATCACTTCATACGAAGCAGCTTTATATCAAGTTTGATCACTGGACCGTCATTCTAGTTGACTACAGTATATGTACACTGGCTCTTTCCCAGCCCTTCTACCTGAGATCCCTTTGGAGATGCTAGAGATTGAACCTGGGACCTCTTTTATGCAAGACTCTTTCTTCTACTGCACTGTGGCCTCTGTCTAAGCAAATGCCTGTGGTAAAATTGGACTGGAGCTCGCTTGGTAGTGACACCACAGGTTTGGTCTTCAAAGAGGTCTTCCTAGTTTATGTTTTCCTTTAAACTGACAAAATTTATATTGTAAGAGTTAGAGTGTACCAGAGGTGGTTTTACTTCTATGATTATCTGTTTTATTACTGTAATGATGGTGATTATTTATTTTTTGTTTATTTGTATTGTCTACATCTCTTGGTCTTCAAAAATAGGCCCACCCTTGCACAACATTTGTGAGGGGGGAGCAGCCAAAGATCTGGAAGCCTGCAGGCTACCTTTCCTCTTAACCTGCCCTATCCAACATTGGGGCAGGGAGAGAGAGCTGAAAATCTGGATCTTGTTGACTTCCTTATGCAACGTTGAGTAGGGAAAAGGAGGCTGTAACCTTCCAGGATCCTTTCCTGGGTCTTCCACACCTGCTTGCTGAGAGGCGAGTTTGTTGAGGAGTGGAGGAAAGACAAGAGAGGGGCTTGAGGAAGATTCTCCTTCCTATTCCTACTAAGTTCCTTCTTCAGAATTGTGCTAGAAATGTCCCATAGAAAGAGTAAAAACAAGTCAGTCTTTAGTAGCTGAAAAATATATATATATATTCATAAATTACATATATAACCGAATTAATTAAACCTGTTTCATAATTGCAATATGTATGTCCTTATTTTAATACCTGTACATGCAGGTGCCCCCCCCTTAATTTGGCAGGTTAGGGACCAGAGCACTGTCGAAAACTGGAAGTCATTTAAATGCAGGACTGAGCCTTTGTTTAGCTGGCAAATGCATTTCTGGCTGCTGAAAAACATAAATAAAGCACTTTATGTCACTTGGGAATGCGTGCAAAAGCAAAATAACACAGATTGAGAGGAGAAGTTGTGCATGGCTACAGAAATACATGAGGGGTCATGGCAACATGACAAAATAGGTAGAAAGAACAGACCACATATTGAATATGTGAGTTCTGGTTATTGAAAAGAGCTGAAAGAGCAGATCTTCAAAAAGCAGAGGATGCCTGTATATTCACATGAAGTAACTAGTAGTGATTTCAGTTGAATTTCACTTAAACATATGCTTAAAAAATTCCTTGATAAATTAAGAATGATTATCACAAAATATACTCATTTAGACAGCAACTTTTTCACTTCTAATCCACATCACTAAGGTTGTTGTTATATGTCATTAAGTCTGACCTCCAAGACACTTATTAACAGCCTTGCTCATGTGTTGCAAATTCAAAGCTGTGGCTCCCTTAATTGGGTCAATCCTCCTGTAATGATGAGTCAGTCATTGAGATATTAAACTGCAAGATAATATAACAGTATAAAAATAATAAAATGCCATAACAGTTTGATTCAACTGCAGTGTTGTAGTCAAAGGTGCATTCATGTCAGTGAGAGCAAACAGAAAAGATACACTGTAAGCATTTCGGTCTATGAAAAGGAATTTGAAATGCAGTTCACCTAGACCACCTCATCCCCAGTTCTCAGCTGGATCATTCTGCATCACGAACTCCTTGTGTTCCTGTGTGTGCATATGTGCCTTCAGATTGCCCATTGACTTACGACAACTTCATGAATTTCATAGGCTTTTCTTAGGCAAGGAATACTCAGAAGTCGTTTTGCCACTTCCTTCCACTGAAATATGGCCTACAGCATCTGTTATTCATTGGTGGTCTTCCATCCAAGTATTAACAAGAGCTGACCCAGCATAGTTTACTTTTTTAAAAAAAAAAAATTTTAAATAATTTTATTAAATTCATTTTAAAACATGAACATACACTGCAAACATTCTAAACATTCTAAACACTAATCACACGCAACTACATCAATATACATTTATACATTAACAATGTACATTTATACAATAAACTGTCATCTGATAAACAAGAAATATAATTTGTGGTTTTTTTTGTATATTTTACATCTGACATTCGTATATTTTACATCTGACATTCTCTATGATACTTTGATTATGTATATCTATACTTACAGATCTTGGATCTGTCTTATAATTGAATAGCTATTATAACCTATACTCTAACTTTTATTATTCATTTCTTACTATTATATTGCTCTTTATACTGTTTCTCTATGTCAATAGAATAATGTCAATAATTTGTTCTCGCTTACTTTGCTCTATATACATCTGAACACAAAACCTTCAATCGATACCTAAACAGTTTACTTACAATAGACAATATAGAATACAATATACAATGAACAATAAACTTTCAAAACAGTTAGTAATTCCCTAATTCAAACCATCTTGCATTCTACTAACTTTCCCCTCCCATTCTCCAAAAAATTCAAACTCACCTTTATACTTACTCTCATACAACTCTTTTCTTTTCTCTTTCCCATCTGTTTGCATTCTCTTCTTCTCTCACTCTTTGACTTCTTTTCTTCTTCCAGTTGGGTTACGTATATAGCTATATCATCCTGCTTATCTCTAATATCATTTACTCTTTATAGCAATTTACCATTCTGTTCTAATCCTATTTTTTTTTCTCTTTATATCCTCTATCTCTGAAATTTTACTCTATTCTACCATGTCTTTACTCTTTTAAACTCTTTTAAACTATATCTCAATATTTTCATTCATATAAGCCGAGTAATGCGTAATCTCCCCAGTATTTTTCCCATAAAGGGTTCAAAATGTCCCATTCCTTCTTAAATTTGTCATTATTCTTATGTTATAATCTTAACGTCAGCCTATCCATTTCAGCCAGTTCATATAATTTAATTATCCATTCTTCTATTGTCGGTGTATTCACTTCCTTCCACTTTCTTGCAAACACAATTCTTGCAGCATAAACCATGTAGCATATAATTCTCTGATATTTCTTTCTCACCGTCTCATCTGTTTTTTCAAACATATTTAATAAAAATATTTATCATGTTATCTTTTACAATTTCTTCTTCCAATTCTAAATTTAATAGTAATTTATATATTTTACTTAAGAGACCTTTTTCATCTGTTTTTATCACTTTATCTAACTCCGTGTCTTCCAAAAAAATTCCCCTCGTTTTATTATCTATCTTAAATTTTTCCAGCATTTGTCCATATAAAAGCCAATGAGAATTATATCCTTCCTCGACTAATTCTTCCCTACTCTTCAATTTTATATTGTCCCCTTCTTTTTTAATATGTCTTTGTATGTCAACCATTCTTTCATTTTTATCTTTTCCAATCTATAGAAAGCTTCATGTGGTGATACCTAATATGGTAATTTTAAATATATTTTATTACTAATTCTTAACCAAGTTTTTAAAATAGCCTTCCTTATATAGTAATCCATAAATTCTTTGTTTATTTTATGTTTATCATACCAGAGGTATGCATGCCAATCAAAATATATGTTAAACCCCTCCAAACTCAATAATCTTTCATTTTTCAATTGAATCCATTCTCTAACCCAACACATTGCCAAAGCTTCGTAGTAGATTTTAAGATCTGATAGGTTTAACCCTCCTTTCTCTTTCGTGTCGTTTAAATATTTTGTTTTTATCCTTGGTTTCCTTTCCTTTTATATGGGGAATTTATACCCCGAACATTCCAAGACGCTATTTTCAATCTCATGTTATATCTTACCTTTTAATTTTACTTTATAATTTATTCCTCGGTCTCTTCTATCTCTTCTATCTCTCCTTCTAATTCTGGGTCTATCGAGTTGGGTTCCTCCCCTTCTTCTTCTTCCTCTTCCTCTTCCAAAATCTCTTCTTCTTGTTCTCTTTCCTCTTCTTCGTCTCTCTTTTGACCTGTAATTCTTCCTTTCCCCTTCTGTTTCCCTTGGGTTTTCTGTTTCTTGCTTCTGTTGTATACCTTCCTTTTTGATTTTTCCTTCCTAGTCACATATTTCTCCATCTGTCTTCGTCAGTTCTTCTTTGTACTTCTTCCAGAAATCTCTTGCTTTTGTCACTGTGTTTAATACCAATTTTTCCTGTCTCCACATGAAAGAAATTCCTTCTGTTTTCTCCCATGCATATCTTATTCCTCGATTTCTTAAAACTTGCATGACAAAGCTGTATTCTCTTCTCCTCTTCAAAGCAGTTGGGTGTACATCTTTAAAAAAAAATAATTCATCTCCCTCCACCACCAATCTTTTGGAGTAACTCTGATGCAATACCAGGTCCTTCACCCTTTCCCTTAAAAAATACACAACGATGTGTCGTGGTATGTTCCTCTTTTTGCTACCACAGAATTCACTCTGAAAATTCTATCTAGTTCAAGGTCTAATTGCTCTGGAGTCCAGTCTATAAATTGAGCCAAGGCTCGAGTTAGCCTTTCGTACAGATCTTCCTGTGGCACTTCTCGTAGACCTCTTATTTTAATTGACTTGCTTCTGTTCTTTATATCTAATGTTAGTATAGTCTTTTCTAAATATTCAGTCCTTTCTTCCACTTTCCTTGTCTGTGATTCCATTCTCGAAGATTTCTCCTCCATTTCTTTGACCTGTTCTTTCACATGCTTCAATTCTTTTGTGATATTATCTAATTTGTTACTAAACACTTCTAATTCCTTCTTGAGATCTACTTTCACCTCCACTCTCATTTGTTTCATTTCTATTCTTGTTTCTCTCATTTCGTTCTTGAACGTCATTGTCAATTTTCTTATTTCTTCTGTTATGTCCGATCCACCACTCTGTACCATGATTGGATTTTCCATCAGTAGGGTTCTTGTCTCTGTGCCGGGTAGCTTAATCTCTGTGGAGGCTCTCCTCTGTAACAGAGTTTGTATTTGTGTTTGACCTCCCGTAGCCGCCTTTCTTTTCCCGGCTGCCATCATCTTCTTTTCTTCTTTTTTCAGATCTTTTTGTTTTTCATCCCTTAATTCTGTTAACCTATTCAATTAGTCTATCACACCTAATCTTCTAAATCCTCCTTTATATCCTAAATTGTTTTTAAAGGGTACTTAACCTGCTTTAAACACCACTGTCAATTCCACCTGTTATATACTGTTATGTAGTTACTCTTATCCCTTTAATGTTAGTGTTCTGCCCCCCCCCCCCCGTAAATCTATCTGATTACTAACTCCAGTTCTCTTACTCTGGGTTCCACAAAAAATGTGTATTATTAAATCAGGCTTCCAATTGTTCTGTACTTTTCCTTTCCCCCACTTTACTCCTTTAGGGGTTAATCTTAGTCTTAATTAATTACTCTTAATTACTTCTCCAAACTGTTATTATGCAGCTATACCACAATCAATCAATACAACCATACAACAGATTTTAACTTTTTAACACTTTTTAACATTTCACAGTACCAAGCTAACTCCGTTTCTCTTTCTTATACTTGTACTTCCCCCTCCCCACTCTTCACTCTTCGCTCTGGACCTTCTGATGTCTTCTCTCTGCCAGACTCTGTTCTTTCACGCTGCGCAACCTTCCATCTTTCCGCTTTGCTGGTCTTCTTTATTCCCGTCCGTCGTCTCTTTCCCCTTTATGCCTTCCGATTCCTCCTTATTATTTAGTTTGATTCAGTCCTGTCCCAATTCAACAGCTTTCCTTTGTTTCTCCAACACCTCTTCTCTGCGATCTAGTTCCCAAATAGAGCCGGCTAAACCTATTTCGAAACCATCAGCTTTACTTCCCCCAAACCTCCGTGCCTCTGAACCTTTGTATTTTCAAACTCGTATTTCACCTCTTCTTAGTTTATACTTTTTAATTTTCAATGTCTTTAGTTCTTGTAGAAAGACAGGAGATTCTTCTAGTTGTGATTAAAGATAGATTTAAGAGTTTTTTATTATCCTCCGCTCAGAAAAATGCCCAAGAGACACTATCAGTATTCCGTTTCACGTGCTCCTTTCTTATTTTTCTGGGAGTCCAAGTCCCCAGATCTGTAGCTTTCCGTGGATTAGAGTCTACTTTATAATTTCACACAATGAAGGAACGTCGGCTCCACTAACCCCAACCGGTAAAGATGTTATTATTTATAGTATTTAATGAATGAATACCTCGATCAGTGGTATTGTGCTTAAAATCTCTATGGCTGCCCGGGGAGGTAATGGCGAATTTGCGACCCTGTCGTTTCTCACCTCCAGCAGCGGCTTGGCTTTCCTTCTCTCCTCCACTCACTTCTCGCTGCTATTGGGTCCCCTTCGAGTCGCCTCCGTATTCCCCCTTACCAGGAGGTCTCTATCTCCTTTTGTTGGTTTTAAAATTGGAGATTCGGACCTCTCCAGGACTACGGGATTCCACAGCTCCACGGATTCCCGACCGTACACCACATCTACACCCGACCCAGCATATTTTACAAGATAGACAAGATCTGGTGCCTTCAGGGTATATTCTGGCCAGGTTTCTCTTACTAAGGGTGCAAAAATGCACACCCATCAATTCTTTCCCAAGTATATACCATACGGTCTGGTATCCTAAGTACTTAAAACAACTAAAAGCTAGATGGTTCAAATGAAATGTCAAAAAGCCTTAATATGCCTCAAAGAGTCAGTATCTTTTAAAATGATTTAAAGTATCTCTGTGTTTGAAGTACATATCAGCTGTGCCCTCTCAGTTGTCTTGGACAAGCAAATGTCTCAGTCTCTTTCTCCCATGTGCAGTATAGAGATAATAGTTTGGCCTGATATGGAGGACTGTAAACAAGAGCCATTTTCACACTAGACTGTTACAGGGCTATTATTCCTCTAGCAACATCCCATAGAATCCTGCGGTTTGTAGTTTACCAAGGCCAAAGAGCTCTCTGGCTGAGAATTCTAAATTCCGCTCCCTAAACTGCAAATCCCAGGATTCCATAGGCTATTGAAAGTGGAATAATAGCACTATAACAGTCTAGTGCGGAAATGGCCAAGGTTACTGCATTTTTCATCTTCAAAAAGCAATTGTGTTTGTGTCATTTTTGCTGTAACAGACAGTCTTGTGCCATAATAAATCAGTCTTTAAGGTACAATAAGAGTCTTGTCTATGGTTGTTTATGTGAAGTGCTAAACTAAATAGTAAAATTGCTAAGTATTCTTTACTCTTAAAAATACATAGTACAACAAAAATGTTTATCATAGTCAATTAGAAATCTGTACCTTCTACAGTAAACTCAGGTTTTCCTCTGAGATACTAAATGCAGTGGCGCAGCTGGGACTAAGACAGTGCATAGGTTTGAGCATTCTTCACTCTCCTGTGCCACCCCCGTTGCTCACATAGCTGATTCTTGTACTTCTTCTAATAACATTTTATATGGACAGATAGCATTTGATATCCAAGTTATCTGGAATTCTTCCTCAAACTTCTGTTTACAAAATTCAGCTTTGTATTACCCTCATCTTTCCCCTGCCCCTGAATAGATGTACCCTAAGAGTACTGTTTCCTGGTAACGAATGCCAGAATTAACTGTGACATTAAATCAGGCCCCATGAATTATTCAGAAGGGTTTATAGTGAAATTCCTGTGTGAGAAATATATGTTTCAAATTTCTTCGGCTCGAAGAAAAGTCCTGGAGATGTCTCCCGCAGTTACTTTGATAACAGTTTCTCTTTACAAATGATAATTGCACAATTCTAGCTTTTGTACAGCGTGGCCTCAGCGAACTCATCCCTGGTTATCAAAGAGCAATTTTCAGATCATTTCCATTGCAGAAATGAAAGTGATTACCAGAGATAATCTGCTGGAGACACACATGGAGTATTTGGGCTTAAGACAATAAAAAAAAATGGAATAGTAAAATGCAGAATCAAAGCTTTGCTGGTAATGTTAGCAATAGGCAGAGGATAAAATGGGGTAAACATTGCAGTTTAGTTGAACCACTGGGGCTTTAAAAATTTTTATAAGATTTGTCTGATCTTCCAATGCCTCCAGCAAGAATCAATAAAATGGCACACTTTTACTGTTCTAGACCTCGGAGAACAAAGGGCACTCTTTCCAAAATGTGTCTTTACAGTTAGAAAAGACCAGAAACCAGGCTTATAGCGGCATGCTTAATATCTTTTCATATTTTGTGTACAAACAGAATGGCTGAGAGAATTTATCTGAGAAAATTAATGAATGTATTGCAGTGGACACCACAGAGAATCTCTTGGCACCTAGAAGATTTCATGACTTTAATGTGTGGCATAAGCTTCTGCAACTCTAGCATGTTTGGTCAGATGCATGAAGGGATTTAGACAGCTGGTTTGGTGTATATACAATGTTATGGGTTGGCAGCAGTGGGTGTCTGGTGGTTGTGAGAAACCATTTAAACATTATGGGATCAAACTAAAACAAAAGAGATCATCATAGATAGGTCACAGAACCTATAAAAACTTTTCACAATAAATGTATTGTATAAACAATATTATCAAAACAAAAAAAGTGTTTCTGTCCAGTGCTGAACTCCTAAATACACTTTCTGGGGAGTAACCTCCTTGAGCATATCGAGAGTTAAGTCTTGAGTAAACAGACATAAAATATGTCAGCACAAACTTGAGCATTTCATACTAGACCACAAGGATCTACGTATACATTTTATTGATTGTGAGGAGGCAGTTTCCTCACATAAAGGGGACTTTATGTTGCTATGTGCCTTCAAGTCATTTCCAATTTATGGTGACCCTAAGGCAATCCTATCATGGGGTTTCTGGGGCTGAGAGTATGTGATGTGCCAAGGTCATCCAGTGGGTTTCCATGGCCAAACAGGGACTCAAAACCCGATCTCCAGGGCCGTAATCCAACACTTACACCGCTACACCACACTAGGTCTCGTGTGTTCGTAAGTGTATGTGTGGGAGACTTTATATTACAGTCCTCCCTCCACATTTGCAGGTTTGATCTTCACAAATTTGATTATTTGCAAGGCATGTGCTTGCTTCCCAACCCCCCATTTTCCTCTCCCCCTCCCTTGCATTCCTCACCCCAGGTTTGCTAGGCATGGGTTTAAAATTGATGTTTTTTCCTTTTGAGTGACCTAAGCCCCCTGCCACTGCTGAAGGTTTTTTAGGTTGTCTTTTTTCTCCCACTCCCTGGGGCCAGAGGCAAAGGAATGAGAGGGGGGAAGCTCTGTAGGGGAATGAGAGGGGAATTGGGACCTGTGCCCTAAACCCTTATGAATGTGGACTACTGTACTCTATAATTTGTAAAATAGTTGATAATACTGTTATTCCAGATCACAAAGACGGAAAATTCCTGCAGCACTGACAAGTGTGTGAAGCACAAATATGGAAGTTTCCTGTACCGTATTGAAGAATACGAGTCATGCTAATCCAAGCCTCTGTGTGCTATGAGTTATCGATCTGTTCACAGAGTTTCAGTGCCATCATCCAAATGTAGAATGTGCGATATGAAGATGCGATGCCTTGAGCATATGCAGAATCCCTCCTCCTTGTTATAGCAGCTGTCTTGGATTAGAGGATGCATTCCAAATCACAACAGCTTAGGAGATTGCAGCTTTCATACTAGTTGTTAAATTCTGATGACAAACCATCAAAATATGGAGAAAAAGGTCAGCATAATTCAAAATTAAATTTTTAAAAGTTGAAATCCAGCCTCCAATGAGTTACCTCCCAAAAAGGTAAATCAGACACTCTTTCCTAATGACTTGCAAAACCATAGGAAAGGAATGTCCACGAATCAACCAGTTCTTCTTCGTGATCTCTGTGCTTCACACATTGGGATCTTCGCGCATGCACTGTAGCGTTCGGAAGATTCTAGAGCTAAGCAGCTTGGTGGGAACCCCTCCTCCTGCTCGTACTGAGCATGCTCAGCCCTCCAAGCCAACAGTCTCTCCTCAGTTTTCTTTCGTCCGCCAGCATGTTTGCAGCAAATGGAAGGTTCTCCAGCTTAGCAGCTTTCGTGATATTTTTTCCTTCACTTCTTCTTTGTTTCATCTTCGGACTCCTTTTGTGAGAATCCCCCTTCTCCTTCGGACTTCTTTTGTGAGAATTCCTCCTTTTTTTCTTATGTCTTCTCTGTTTAAGCATTGCGTCGCTTGTGGTCGTAAAGTCGCCCTCTCCGACAGGCACTCCAAGTGCCTTTTTTACCTTGGAGAAACCCACAACGTACAGGCCTGCCCCATGTGCAAAGAATTCATGGCACAGACCCTAAGGAACAGGTCGTCCAGGTTAAAATCCCACTGTTGGGAACAGTCTTTGAAGATCAAAGAGCAGGCAGCTGAAAATACCGCTCTCTTTACTGCCATGGCTTCACATTCCTCTTTGGTGGTACGACTTTCAACCACACCCTCGTTGGTGTCGACGGCTGTGATACTGACGGTATCGGTACTGGGCTCGGTACCATCCTCCTTGCTGCCGGTCTCCACCTTGCTGCAAATTCCGAAGCTTCATAGGACGCTGGTTACCTCTGCATTGGGGGATGCCCCTGAGGGCTTGCAGGCGGCACAACCAACAAAGCCTCTTATGGCGACCCAGCGGAAATGGCCTTTTTCTCTTGATCCTGCAGTGAAGGACAAGAACAAGAAGAAGAAGGAGAAGTGGAGCTTGCCTTCTCTGTGGCCAATTTGTCCGCCGACGCCTCCTCCAACACAACCTGTGATGGATACGGTTGAGGAGGAGGCCCCGCTGGATATATCTGTGGAGTGTGATAATCCCCAGCTCCCAGTGGTCTCATTACCACCAGCCCTGGATGACTCTTTGGCACCTTCTGATCTACCTCTGCTGTCTGCACCAACCATGCCGCTCAGTCACCCTCTACATGGGATGGACCACTCAAATCCTTCTCTGGAGACGCCAAGGGCTCCATCTCAACATAGAGTGTCCTCCCGCAACCGCGCTTGCCATAGCGCAGTGCGCTCTCTGGGCCAGGCTGAAAGACATTGATACCCGCGGCAGGCCACCGCCGAACGTGGCAGATCCAAGATGAGGATCAATTCACCGTTCTCGACATTGTACATCGTGCGGTACAGCCATGAACATCTGTGGCGGGAGCAGCCGGGGTCTTACTATTCTTATTCCCCTGCTTATAGAGATCGGTACCACGCGGACGTCCGTTGTTGGTCCCCATATCGCCGCCGATCTCGATTGCTGTCGTCAGGCTCCCAGTATCGTCCTGAATCTCGGTACCACTGCTCTCCATCTCATTCAAGATCCAGATCCCCCTACTACCATAGGAGGTCTGGGGACCGCTCGCCACGCTACAGACCTGTGTTGTCACCTCTTCGGGTCACGGCTACCATCTCTCAGCCTGGTATGGAGGCCCCTCCGCCGCCCCAGTAGTCGATGACGGCGTTGACATCTACTCAGTCAATTCAGCACCCGATTCCTGCTGTTCTGCCGATTTCGACTTCTATGGTACCGCTGTCAGTTCTTCCACCTCCGGTACCATCTTCTGCACCATTGATGGTCACCACTCCACCTCCACTAACCATCTCTCTGTTGCCCCAGCTCCTGCCGGCCCAAGGACCGACCTAGCGCTCCTTGCAGTCATATGAGTCGGACTCTGACTCTGGCGACTCCACACCTGACTCCCATGTGTCTCCACCACTGGCCTTTGGAGAGCCCACACTCAGCACCCAAGGACATTAAGCAGTTTTCGGACATCCTTCTTCGCATGGCTAACGCCCTTGGCCTTGATGTCTCTGGTCCGTCTCCGATGGTGCAGGATCCCGTGTTTCACTATGTGGACATGTGCCCTCCATCTGCGGCACCGATACCGTTCCTGTCTGTCCTCCAGGAGGTATTGAAACATCCTTGGGCCCAGCCAGCCTCTTTGCAGCCAATACCGCATCACCTAGAGCATCTGTATAGGACCTAGAAGAAGGATGTCAACTTCTTGTTTAACCACCCGGTGCCCAATTCAATCATGGTTGAGTCTTCGCAGACTAAGGGCGGCAAGAGGGCACACACCACCCTGCCCGATCGAGAGGGCTGGAGGCTTGACTCCTTCAGGAGACGTTTTTATTCGGCGTCCTCCCTAATTGCAAGGATTTCGAACACCCAGGCCTGCCTCGCCACATACCAACGCAACATCTGGGACAGATTTTATCCTCTTGCTGGCTCATCTCCCAGATGATCATTGGACGAGCGCGATCCAATTTTATAATGAATCAGTAGCGGTGTCCAAACAGCAGATTCTGTCCTCTCGGCATGCAGTCGAGGGAGCGGCCAGAGTGATGTTGGGTGCTGTCGCCCTTTGATGATTCACCTGGCTACGGTCTGTGGGACCCCAGGAGGACAGTAGGAAGCGTATCAAGGACTTACCCTTCAATGGACAGTGATTGTTCCGTTCTACTATGGATGACGCGATGGACCACCTTGTGAAGGTGCGTCTCACGGCAAATGGATGGGGATCCACCAAATGCTGCAGTCCTGTCGCAGTTTCGCTTCCCACTCTTCTTGGTGTCGGTCATCCTACGCCTACCAGTCTCGTTCACCGCGTCGAACATCAGCTCAGTCCTCGATACCATCTTCTACCTGAAGACCTCTGCGAAGACATCAGCCTTCTTCTAAGAAGTCTTCGTCCACGACGAAGTCGAGGTTTTGACTTCCCTCACAGGTCGCCGCCACATCCACTCTTCTGCCTGCCTATCAGCTTCGTCAAACACCCGGGTTTGGCCCAACATCTCAGTGAATGGCATCACATCACTACGGACTCTTGGGTTCTCTCCATCATCCGTCTTGGTTATGCCATCGAATTTCAAAATATACCACCTTGAGGCGTCTACTATTCCACCCCGGCCAACCCGGCTCTGCTAGAGGAGATTCAGTCCTTACTTCAGAAAAGGGCTATACTGCAGGTCCCGTCCTCGGCCAGTACCACCGGCTTCTTCTCCCGGTACTTCACGGTACCAAAATCGGATGGTACCTTGCGACCGATCCTGGACCTCAGGAGGGTGAATTCCTACATTCTCCCCTGAAAGTTCAAGATGGTCACTCTATCCTCCATCCTGCCACATTGGGACTGGTTCGCCTCTATTGACCTACGAGATGCCTACTTCAGCCCCACCACAGGAGGTACCTGCGATTCGCGGTCAACGGCATCTGCTACCAGTAGAAGGTGCTGCCTTTTGGACTGTCCACCGCGCCCACGGTCTTCACCAAATGCATGGCCCCAGTGGTATCGCACCTCCGCACAAAGTGTGTTGTGGTGTACCCTTACCTCGACAACTGGCTGTTGGTGGCGCCCTGCAAGCAGAAGCTATACGAGGACATCCATCTCATGCTGTCTCTTCTGTCCTGCATTGGCTTCAGGGTGAACCTGAAGAAGTTGCACCTCAAACCAACCAGAGTTCTGGACTTCATCGGAGCCACCTTGGACTCTGTTTCGACCAAGGCCTTCCTTCCACTGAAGCGGGCCCACACTCTGCACTGAGCTGCTACTGCTGTCCTCCATGCCTCTGTGGTCTCTGACCTTTTACATTCAGCAGACTTCGTCTTTTCACCAGACTCCCCACCTGTTCCTCTGCTATGGTGGTCGTCAAAAAGGCCAGAAGGTGTCCACCCAGAGATTTTCTAAATGGGTGGCCCAGACAATTTTGCTGGCATATGAACTGGCTAAGCAGCCTCCGCCAACTTTCCTCTGTGCCCACTCTACTAGAGCCGTGGCCTCTTCAGCAGCTCTCCTTTGAGGTATAGACCTTCAGGAGCTGTGTCATGTGGCTACCTGGTCACGACCTTTGACCTTTGTGCGCTACTACCGATTGGACTGCCAGGCTCGACAGGATGCCCGCTTGGCTGTGCGGTGCTGTCTTCTGTTCTCTAGGACCTGACCCACAATCCACTGGTAAGCTACACAGTCTCCCAATGTGTGAGGCACAGAGACCACGAAGAAGAAGAACAGGTTGCTTACCTGTAACTGTGGTTCTTCGAGTGATCATCTGTGCCCTCACGCATACCCGCCCAGCCTTCCCCTCTTCAGGCCCTGCTCCAGCGGACTCCAAAACTGAGGAGAGACCGTTGGCTTGGCGGGCTGAGCATGCTCAGTAAAAGCAGGGGGAGGGGTTCCCGCCAAGCTGCTTAGCTCTAGAATCTTCCGAACGCTACCGCGCATGTGCAAAGATCCCAATGTGTGAGGGCACAGATCACCACTCGAAGAACCACAGTTACAGGTAAGCAACCTGTTCTTCTGTGATAGGTGTCCCAGTCCCAAAGCTATTCTTTCTGTTATGAAACTGAACTGGTTGCTGATAATGGCTAGTGTTGGCATACAAGGATTTCACCAGAATTGCAGACTGAAGAAATAAATGCTCAGGCACAGCCAGATCAGTTCTGCAAGTTGAGGCAGTGAATCGCTGTGGCTTTCTTTGTCATCTCTTATTCTCCGGAATGGTATGTAGCAACTAGACCTTTGTTACTGAGAAGAAGTTAAAATATGAAACAGGATATTCTGTAACTGTTCACACAGAAAATGTTAAAACTTTATGTTATTCAGAATTGTCTCTTCACTCTACCTGCTTTTAAATTGTGGCCTCTTTGCAAGCTGAGTCTTGTTGAATAGGTAGAGTATTTTGCTAATATGGAAATGTCATTTCAATAATCAGTTTTTGTCAAATATCTTAGTTCCATTCCAACATTTAATCACCCACAAAGGCAGGTTATTACCCTTTCGCCTCCAACAAGCATTATCCTGTTAATTAATGGAGCAGTAAAAAGCAGCAGTAAAATCTACTGTTAGTATCTGATTTTAAGCATTTCTACAATGATTGGACTGGGTTCTCTTCCCCCATGCCCCCATCTCTAGACAAAATTACCACATTGCCTTCTGGTACCCTGATTCTAAGCTTTGAAACTGCTAAAGGCATTTGTGAATCATCCTGTGTTTCCCACCCCCATTATCACAGTTTTAAAGTTGGGTTGGGGGGCGGGTGAGGGTGGACACAGCTACGTCAGATGAGTCATTTTCTACATCGTGGTTACTTTCTTGTCACCTGAGTATTTGTAATTCTATGTGTACTCACTGAGAACCTGCAACCCCTCGAGACTTCTGAGCATTTGTGCAGGTGATAAAAGAGCTAGAGGTGTGCTTATTATATGTACACCTATGCACATGCAATGTTCTGTAATGAACCTGCAATTTTCTGCTCCAAACTTGCATCGGTGTTAAATGACTGAAATGGTATTAACTTCAAAGAGCCTAATTCTTGAACCATGGGGCAAACTAACCATTACATGCAAATATGTGTAATGAAGCATGCTGTTCTAATGAAAAGGAGCATCAGGAAGGTAAGATTTTAAACTTCTGTGTGTGGGGAGGTGCTTAAAACTCTGGCTTTTTAAAGTTGGAAATTATCCTGCCCTAAGTTTATCTGGAGAGACCCAGTGTGCTGCACTGGTTTGGGTTAAGGATTATGACTTTAGAGAGCTGGGTTTGAATCCCCACCCAGCCATGGAAACCCACTGGGGGACCCTGGGCAAGTCACCCTCTCTGAGCCTCAGAGGAAGGCAAAGGCAAACCCCCTCTGAACAAATCTTGCCAAGAAAACCTAGTGATGGGATGCCTTAGTATTACCATAAGTCAGGCACAACATAAAGCCACACGACAAACAACAGCAACAAAGTTTCTCCAGCCTCTTCTACTACCAAAATATGTGGATGTTTCCTGTTGCTGTGTGAATGCACAGCTCAAATCCTGTGGCATGGGACCCCCCATCCCAGGGACAGTACTGCATGTCAGGTCACAAGGCATCCCTGTTACGTTGTTTAGTAGAACAAGGGAGGGGAAAAATCATTTGAGGGAATAAGTACTGTGTATTCGAATGTGTATGCTTAGCAAGCTTAGCCAGCGGCTTGGAACCATTGCTGAGGGATGGAATGTACCACATATGTTACACAGTGCTAATTGCTACTACATTGTATCCTATAGATCACTTGCTGTTGCTTGGTAATTGATGGCTTATGAGTACAGTAAATCTAATCCTGAATTTTTTCAAAATATTCAAGATTGAAAGGAACATTAGGAGTAGCCTTTTTATTCTCAGAGGTGTTAAAGTGGGGGTATGACTTCTTGTAGTTATGTCCCTTCAAGTCATTCCCAACTTATGGCACTCTTAAGGCAACCCTTTCACAGGATTTTCTGAGCCTGAGAGTGCATGATGTGCCCAAGGTCACTTAGATTTCTGAAAATAAATCCCCAAATCATGTGTAGAATTCCCCTGCCATTCTGAAATCTGGCACTTTTAAATTTTTTGTCTCACTTTTGTTCTCACTTAAAAATCTCACTTTTTAACCTTTTTTAAAAAAATCTCATTTTTCTTGTAAGAGACTTGGATTGGAATAATCCATGCTATAGTCCATTTTTGTGGTGGTTGTTTTATACATACACGTAAATGTTTATGAACAAAACTAAAATCCAAGTGAAGTCATCAACAAATTCAACTTATTGATTCCATTATTGTAAATAGCTTCTTCACCACAGAAGAAACAAAATTCAATCTACTAAAAAGGAGTTTGCCTCCATCCCTTCAGCACCCCTTTCTCCCTTACAGAGCTACCCATGTATGTTTGAGGATATCTTTAAAAAAATTAAATTAATAAGATCTTCAGGTTAGCAACAAAATGAACCAAAATTGTTGCCAGTTACATGAACAAAAGGCACCTGTAGTGTTCAAAACAATTTTCAGACAATACCCATCTAAAAGGATTTGTACATCTGTGGTGATTCCCTTTCTTCTTTATGTTTGCTATGTTATATTGCATAAAGGAGGACCAAGTGTTCCAAAATTAATTGCTTTTGTCTATGTTTTCCACTGCTGCAGTTGTATTGCACTGCACTGCACAGGGGGCACGTGTTACTTTTGACTCCCTGGGCCGCTCCAGCAGGCCATGCAAGTGAGTTTCAGCACGCCTGAAATGATGCAATGTTTCTTTTGGCCACCATTTTGGATGATTTTCAGCTTATTTTTTCCCTCCTTTTTTCACGTTTTGGAGGTTGGGGAGGACTTTGCAGGGCTAGGGGAAGAAGAATAGTACATTTTTAAAGGCAATTTTTGGCTCATTTGGGGACAACAATTCTTTTGGTGAGGGTAGAGGCTGGAGACGTAATCTGGGAGGCCCCAAGGACTGCACTTAGGGGTCCCAAGGACTGTATATGGCCCTGCAGGCTGCAGTTTGCCCACCCCTGCCATACATGTTAACTTCGCCATCAGTATGATCTCCCAGATTTATTTCACCAGCATTCCATAGAGTGGGCCCTTGACATCCACTAGAGTTTGGCTCCAGGATCCTCCTGTTGATACCAACATTTGTGAATGCTTAACTTTCTATGTTGTAGGTTTTAGTTTGCTCCAGTGGATATTGACAATAGCAGTAGTTTCCTACAAAATGTGATATTTTGATTTGTAATTTTTGCCATTGTCATTACCACATTTCCCCAGAATTTCTGAACTGCTGGACATTCTAGCCAAAGATGGACGTAAGTCCTGTTTAGTCCACATTTCCTCCAGCAACATGAAGAAATACTAGTATCTATTTTTTGTAATTTCACTAGGGTATAATGCCACCTATGAAGCAATTTTAGTATATTTTACCTTGTTAATGCTGAGATAGATTTCAGGACAGAAGGTGTGAGAACTTACGTTCATTCCTTCTCAGTTATGGATGATCCAATAGCAGCCTCCCGTAGCAACTGAATATCATTAGACTGCCAGTTTTTTTCCGGGTGTATGTGCATACATCTTTCATATAGTTATGGTAGTAAGCCCCTGTGATATTTTTCTCATTATAGGATATATTTTCAAAGAATCTTAACAACCTCAGTATTATCTGCATCTTTAGCTAAAGTCAAGATATGTTCTATCTATAGCCAAGTGATATTTATATTTTGCACTTTGTCAACTATTGGCTCTTTTATGATTGGTTTGTTGGAACTAATCAAATCTCTTACTCATAATATGCCCACTAAAGCCCATTCCTTAAAAAAATTGAGGTTTTTAGATCTATAGATTAGTGGCAGCCCTGGGAAAGGGTCTTATTGGAGAGGGAGGAGAGCTAATGACTCGGAGCACTTATTCCATGTTTTCATTGATTCACTCAAGAAGGAGTTATTGTATTTTTCAAGTTTCCTCTTGTTTATCTTTTTGAAAGGAATACTCATGTCTATGTTCCTTGTTCTTTTTCTTCCATTCCTACCAAATTAGCATTATTTTGACCTTTGTTAAGCTTTGCAAATAGAACAGCTTGGAAAGCATCACCATAATAATGAATATGTGGTATGGTCAGATTTCACTTTCCACTAAATTATATTTAGCTACTTTCAAAAAATTTATTTTTTCCCATTTGTTATAAAATTATCAATCATTTTTAAAGTTTACTTATCCTCTTTGTACCTGAATATTTGGAGATTGTTTGAAATACTAATAAAAAAATACTTTCCAAATAACAAGTCCCTTTTCAAGTGCTATTTTACAATTTGGGGGACCAAATTGTAAAATAATGCTATTTTACAAGTGCTGTTTAACAATTTGAGGGACAATTTAAGAAGAGATCAGGTTTTATTTTTTTCTTTAAGCCACTTTGTAAGATTATAGTTTCTAACAATAAATTTATTGAGAAGCTTGGTAATTGATAGACCCAAATATCTGAACCCTGATGGACATGGGATTGCATCTGAATTCTTGACGTGAAGATTGTTTTTCTTTACTAAAGGTTTCCCTGATTATCTAACAGGTAAGGACTGGAGCACAGTCAGCAAGTGGAAATGGTAGAAAAGCAAAACCACAGGAAATCATTGAAATACAGAACCATTATGTGCTCTGGTCCCTAACTTGTTGATTATGCAGGAGACCCAAAGAAAAAGACCAACCCCCCTCCATTGAAAGGAGAAACTCAGAGAGAAACTCGTCCTTTGAACCCAGGAGGTAGCATTTTCCTCTCTCTCCATTTGCCCCCTCCATGCTCCCTGATGGCACAGGCGAACTATACTCACACTCTGCAGGAGATTCCTGTACCCTTCCTTAGACAAGGGAGAGAAGAGAGCAGAAAATGGCCAGAAACAACATGGAGGCAAGTGAAGGGAGTGGATTGGCTAGGGTAGAAGTATACGGAAAGGCCATTAATGATCAATAGTTGTTTAACTGTAAACCCCAGTCCCCCAACATTCCAGGAAACACATTTACGTGAATCTAGTGCATGTTGGACTGTTAAGAAGGGTCATCTAAACCAATCTGATCTATTGAAGCACCCTAAACACTACACCATTCGTCTGTGGGAAATATCTCCAAACAGAGCTAGTAACTTGGCAGACCTGGGGATTGAAGGCCATTAAAGAGTTAGTCTCACTTATCAATGTTTATCTGGGAGTGTGTGTGTGGGGGGGGGGTTAAATTGAAAGCTATCAAGAGTTAAGTTAAGCATGCAATTGGTTCAAAAAAATACCAAGAAAATTTGCTTAAGTGGAGAGATTTTTAAAAATGTAGGTTTATTCCCTATGCGATTAGATCAGTTTGTTGGCCTTGCACTCATGTCTTAGTTGTATAATCCCAGCCTTGAATCCCATCTTGGGAGAAAGGCAGGATATAAATTCAGTGAGTAAATAAAGTAAATATCTTTTGAGGCTGGAACTGATGGAACTTTGGGGTCCCTGATATCACTATCGTTTGGATGGGCACCGTATCTAATTGGCATCATATGCAATTGGCAATACACTTTAATTGGCACTTATATCAAATTCAAGCCTGAGAGGTCAAACCCAAGCAAGAGAAGGAATTTGACTGTAAACATGAGAAGGACAGGTCAACTCAAAACTTCTTCCAGGTAAGACTGACTCATTTGTCAGGCTAATACACACCATTCCTGTGGATAATAGACTTAAATAGAAGCTGGAATTTTCCAGGGAACCCAACTATGAGAAGTCCACCAGGACACTGATTGACAGATGTCTGTCCCTTGTACACCTGGAATCCTTTCTCTTTCCTCACAGCACCCACAATAGACAGCTATTACAACACCCATCATGTCTTTGTCAATCAAGCATTAAGTCCATCAACAGGCGAAAGACCCATTGTCCACAACAGATTCCCTTTGTCTTGCATCTGGAACCTTCACTGCCCCAAACTATTTTCAGGGTACAAATACCTCTGATTACAGGATGCCCAGTGCAGTCTCTCAAAGGACTACCCATCACTCTGTCTGTTTGGCTCCTGAATGAGAACTGTCGTTAGGTCCTACTTAAGCCAAAATACATTTCTGCTCTTCACTACTCTTCTGGACTGGTAATTATAAATTCCCCCCAAAAAAACCTCAGCCTCTCTATCCATAATTTTTTCCCTTCCCTTTTCCTTCAGTTGGCTCTTGTGTGAATGTTTGACTGCTTGTATTTTGTGTGCATGCATGAGTGAATTCTCCTCAATAAAACACATTTTTAGCTTACTTTTGAATCTTTGGCTGGTTCTTTTCCTGTGTGTGCCTATAAACATCGGTAGGAAAGTTCTTGCTAAGTTGCCCCCTCTTGCAAGCCTCCTCTCTGAGCTAATTCGTTCCTCACTTTTGCAAGGAGACACTGGCATCACAGAGTGGCCATTGTGGCACCTACGTTTTGGGGTAACAGTGATGTCTCTATGTTTGTGGTCTTGATTTTGTCTTCCTAAGGGGTAAGGTCAATAAGACTCTCAGAGCTGTAACATTTTCTTTTTTAAAAATATTCTTTATTCCATTTTCCATTATACTTTAAAATATCACAACTCATACACACATACAATTACTTACATTCTTCTACATATACTAACTACATTCCAACATGATATATACCAAACTTCAACTTATGTCTTTCTGCCCCTATATTCTGTTTCACACTACCAAACAATCTCTCACACTTTCTACCCGTTAATTACCTTGTAATTTACCCCTATTACTCTTTCTTCCTCATTCATTACTTCCTTCACATTACCTTATCTCATTTCCCTCGTTATTTATTAAGATTCTCTTCTCTCTGTCCCTTAGATTTCTTTCTATAATTATTTGTAAAATATATTTATAAATTAGAACCTTGTTAATGACTTATTTCCCCCTCCACCATTATATTGTATTTATTCCTTCTTAAAACATCGTCAGCCTTTTTATTTATTTATTTATATTTATTTGTTTATTTATTTATTCTTCCCTTTCCCAACGAATTTTTACCACCTACTCTCTCTAATCATCATTATCTCCTCCATCCTGTTTTGTCAAATCCTTAAGTTCTATCTCTATATATTCCTTTACTAATCTCCAGCTCTCTTTATGTAAGCCTTGCGGAGCTGGAACATTTTCAAGCACTGCATGTAGTTTTGATGTGAAAGATTGCTGACCCATTAATTTCTCAGCTGATTCTCATTTAAATAGTGGAGTCCTGGTGTATTCTGAAAGTCCTTCTTACCCTGATCTCATAGTTCTCCAGTGAAGACCAGACAGCAAATATTTGTCTTATCAAATCAAGTGAATTAAGTGCCGTATATCTCTTTAAATAGAGAAAGGCAGGGGGAGTACGTTCAGTTTTAAGGTTCTTTTAAGATACAGTAATTTTTAAATTCAGCAGCTCATTCAAAATGTGCTGTTCTATTCCCCCCCCTCACTAACCTGGTAACACCTCGTTCAGTAATGGTGATAATTCAAAAGCCAGTTGATCTGGTATCAGAATTGAATTCCCCTTAAAGTCCAAATCCTTTGATTCTGTCCTTCTGTAGCGGTCATTACTCAGGAGGTTTGGTAGTTGTGGTTTAATATGCAGTTATATCAAAAATGAAACCAGGCCAAATGGGTTACTTAGGCCCTTTCCGCAGCTTACCTGCGTCTGGTGCGGCTGTGCGGGAATCACGCCAGTAGCCTCTTCAGCAAGGCTCTCGTGTCTGCGCTGCTCCTGCTCCTTAGCAGCTACCTGCTGGCTTGCGGACAGTGTGAGAGCTCCGCCCATTCCTTCTGCAGCACAGCCAGCTATTTTCCCAGGCTGCACTGGGGAAGACGCTTGAGGGCTGTGGCTCCAGAGCTCCACACAGATGGTAAGTGCAGGTGGGGTCCCAGGGCAACACGCGATCGTGCATCATTTTTGGCCAAAGGCCAAAAATGATATATTGCACGATCAGCACTTGCTGGCCCCAGCAGCGTTGCACAATTGTGAGAACGTCATGTGGAACGCTCCTCGCAATCACACGATCCTCCGGAGGCCCTTTCGCATGACAAATGCCATGCAAAAAGGGCCTTAGAAGAACAACCAACTTACTGCAAAGAACAGCAGCTGAGATCTTTGGACTTCTACTTCCAGACGCTTTTACCAGCATGAGCCTGGCGCTTGGAGAACTGAAGTCCAAAACATTTAGAAACCTAAAGATTGATAACCACTGATCAACATAAAACAGCAGCATAGCTCACAACCCCATTTGGGATACTGTTGTCAGCTGTAGCTGAAAAAGTAGGATAATGAGCTTCACATGGAACCTTTGATACATTTCTGATGTAAAGTGATATCTTTATACTTTTCCTATTCTTTTTCTGGAGCTCCACTAAGTTCCATACACTCATACTTTTTACAGGGCCTCCAAAAGCATTTGTTTGCAGCACCTAGATCAAATGGTTCCCCAGAGTGACATAAACATACAAAAGTGTATCTTAACGTGTCTTTTTTTTGGATGGGGTGCATTGGTCTAATCTCTTGTCCTTGTGCTCAGTCCCAAGGTCCCCACCCAGAAAGCTGTCAAGCTCTGGGGGTCCTGGTGCTGAATGGGAGAGAAAGTGGAGACAATTCAGACCATGAAGATACGGCTACTCTGGGCTCCTGGGGGAAGGAAAAGGAAAGTGTATGCTATCTATGAATGCATTTTCATTCACCCACCATCACTGAGCTTAGTCTAATTGTTACTTTATGGTCTGAACCACTTGCCTCATCCTTTTGCTGCTCACCAGTAGGGAGCAGCAGCTGCTAGAGAAGAATGCTAAATGACACTGAAAAATAGGTTCTTGGCCATTCTTTTATTGAGTGAAAAGAACAAGAAGGAACTTTAAAAACAGCGCTAGCATCATTGTAACATGGACCAAATGCTTGACCCCCATCAGCATCCAGGTCATGCCACTCTTCACTAGCTGAGCCTTTCCATCATCCCCATATAGAATGCATTGCAGTAATCCAGTCTAGTTGTGTAAGCAGCACATGCATAACTGAGGCAAGATCCACCACATCCTGGTAGGATCCTTAGCTGGCCTACTAGCCAAAGCTGGTCGATAGAGTCAGGTCCTGGGAGGACCCAGAAGTTGTAAAGGGGTTTTCTTTTCTTTTCTTTTCTTTTCTTTTCTTTTCTTTTCTTTTCTTTTCTTTTCTTTTCTTTTTCTTTTTCTTTTTCTTTTTCTTTTTTTTTGAGGAGGCTGCCATCCTACTCAGAAATCCTGGACAATCACTATCTACAAAAATTGGCTTTCTTTCTTACAATACCTTTGTCTTATCTAAATTATCTAATTGACATATTAATCCTTGATAGTTGACAGTCTTTGGGAATTAATATTTGATGCTTCTTCACAGAGGTGGGCCAGCATCAAATATGAAATGTTATAAACTGTCAACTGTCAGTAAGTGAATGTATTTACAAGTCTGAATGCTCTGAATTTGAATTTTGAATTAAAATATTGCCTCTCAAATCCTAATTCAATTTTAAAATTTGGCCTTTTATATTCAAATTAGATATGGCAGATTGGAAAATCTCTCCCTCCATGCATGTGTGTGTGTGTGTGTGTGTGTGTGAGAGAGAGAGAGAGAGAGAGAGAGAGAGAGAGAGAGTTTCAGCTCCAACTGAAAATAACACCAACAATTTAAGCAAGTCCATGAAGCCTTTTGGTTCAAAATAATGTATTTGGAACGTATTTGGCATCTAGGAATGCATATATTAATTAGCTATATCACAGCAAACTCAAAATAGTCAAGTCAACTATTCTAGCCTCAGTGGCTCAGAAGCTGGGCCCCTGATGTGTTAAATATGTAGCTCATTACTGGAAAGATATGCCAAAGTTCACCAGGTTAAATCCTGAGAACCAGAAAAAAAGTACAGCCTAGTGGACTATGTGGATCCAGCAGTCTATAATTACTTCAAAACGTACTTTCAGCTCTTTGTGAGCCAAATAAGAATAACCTATTTAAAATAATAATAACAACCTTGCATAGTAAGTTCAACAGTAAGAGAAAACACACATGCTCAGACAGGGAGTACTGACATAACATTTAAGAGTGAAAGTTAACTATTAAACTTCAGATTCATGAGAGATAGAGATAAAGGTGCTAGGCTTGAAATTTGTGGCTCTGCAACTTGCTGTAGAATTAATCCTGTGATATTAATTGGCATTTTAGACACTCAGGGATCATCAAGCAATCTTGCTTTAGAATTGTGTATTCTGCTCTGCTCCTGTTTATGATCAGTATGTACAAACGGAGGACTCTTGAAACTCTTGAAACTAATTGGCATGAAATATAAATTACATCCTGGTAGGGCTGAGAAGCCTGCTGGCAAACAGGAACTGGCTGCACACATGCATTGCAAAACTAGACAGATTAGGACCCCAGGGCGTGGCTAGAGTTTAGTCAATGAAACTCCAGAGATAATGGACTGGCAGATATTCCTCAATGACTTGACCTTTAGAAACAATAGTGCTGGAAACTGCCTCCATGGAATGACTAATTCTCTTCGACCCTCTCCTTTTGTCCATTGAAACTGCCCTTTTGTCATCTCACCTGTCCCTCTATTAAGGAGCTATCACGATTCCTATCAGTCCTTTGTCCACCTAATGCTAAGACCATTAGCTTGTTCCAGCCCCTTTTGTCTACTCTGCTAGAGAGCCATTAACATCTTCCCCCTCAGGGAGGAAAGAGTATTTAAACTCTGGCTCAGAACCAGACAACTTGTAGTACATAATCCTCTGAACATAGGCCACCACTGTGCTGCTCTGATTCCCATTCTGATACTACCTTTGGACTGTTAGTCTGGGCCATATCACCTCGTTTCTGCTCTCTGGATAGAGAAATATTACCCACATTGCCCCAACTTCTCACCATCCATACTTTCCTCCCTTTTCCTTCAGCTAGCCTTCTGTGATTGAGAGACTGCTTGGACCTTATGTGTGTGTGGTTGTTAATTCCCTCAATAAAAAAAAAATATTCTTTGAATCTCCAGCTAGTGTTCCTGCATTAGTACCAATATACACAGGTTCCTGCTATGTTACCCTTTTGCAGGCCTCCTCTTTGAGCTAATATTCTGCACTGTTCCATGGAGGCACTGGTATTGTGGGTGGACCTCAGAGTCACCCATATTTTGGGATAACAAGGGAGGATAGAAGAGAACACCTACCCTAACAATGACACCCCCCCCCAAATAAAGGAGAAATGTGCAGCCATAAGGTAGATGTTCACCTGTGTATGCTACTAACAGAAAGCCAGCTTGTATGTCCAAAGAGTGGTGTGTTCCTTTTTCTTTAGGAAGTACAGGGATCACATAATGGGAAAATAAAAGGATATTTTACTTTTTCTGTTTGAAGCAATAGGTAAGATCCTTTTTTGACTTACACTACCAGAGCTACTTTTTATGGTGTTATATAAGAAGGTATCAAGTACCTCCTTATTGCAAGACATTAAAGAAACAGTTCAATGGCTGCTGGACAGCACTCCATAACAGCCTTTGACTCAAATGGCCAACAATTGGTCATGGTGAGGGGCACAGAGAATGATCTTTTCTGTCAAGTTGTCCAGCTCCCCACTACAGAACCCTGTGAATTTATATAAATATACTGGCATGGTGTTATACTTGACAATTTTATACAGAATCTTGGCTAAACGGTCACAGAAATTCTTTCTCCCTGGGAGCTACATGTTTGAAAATTTAAGAAACATGGGATGAGTCCATTTGCCCCAATGCTCTAACGTATACCTCCTGTTTAGACAATTTCTGCCAGAGTGATGTGAATTAAATTAACTGATTTTGATTTAAACCATCTTGAGTGAAATATATTGTATAGCATGTATTATGCTTTGTGTGCAAATAACATATTCTTAATATATTCCTGTTGAGTTTGCAATTTTGCATGTTCCAAATGGTTGGAATTTGCATCACAATATATGAATTCCTGCATCTGTGAATTTCTGCATCTTTTGGCTGGCTGCTTAGAGCTACAGTTATAAATAAAGCTAGGAGAACTCTGTATACAGCTTACCTGTTACCAGCATGATTAGCATTCATTAAGCTTTTGCACAAGATTTCTTTTTTTACTGTATAGCTCTGCTGGCGTTTTGAAATAAGATGTTGAATTGTAGATGCATATCAGAAACGGATGTTACAGCTCCCCCCATGAGGTGACATCTGTGTGAAAGTTAAAAAGTTTTTTTTAAGATCATAAGCCCAGATTTATGCTTTTTCAACTTGTTTCATTATTGTGTTTGTGTGTATTTTGACACTTTCCCCCTGTTCCTCTGCATTCTTTTCAGACTATATTATTCAGTGATGTATATAAGTCTTCAACACCAAGTCTCAAGTCTCTACCTTCAAGTTCAGTACGGTCTCAAGTCCTTGCAAGATACCTTCAAGTCAAGTCCTAAGTCAGTTTCAAGTCTCAAAGTTAAATTTAACAGAGAAAAGGAGGTGGCAGTGGTGCATGTGTGACGGATGATTTTCAATAACTAGAAAAAGAAGAAGACATAACAAAGTTAAGTAAAACAGACATTAAATTATCATAGGCAAGCTGAACAAGGCTTTATTTTAAAAAAGCTGTGCTGTTAATCAAATTTCTTCTAAAGAGGGGAATAAGATCCTCCCCCTTCCCAAAGCTGAAGACTTTTGTGTCAATGGGCATACAAGGGCCTGCAGCTTCTGGAGTGGGGAATAGGATCCTTCTTACTTCCCATTTCTGAATCTGGAGACTTTTTCAGAAGTGGGGATATTACCAGCCCACACCTCTCAGATGTGATACAGTTTAATTGGCAAAATATGATTTAATTGGTAAAACACATTAATTGGCATTGGTACAAAATGGATGACTGTAAGGCTAGGCTGGCAGAGGAAAACGCTGGCTGAACACATGTACTGCAAAGAAGGTCTGAAGATCCCTTCCGGGTGTAGCCAAGGTTATTGTCAGGCTAATCATCAGGTAACTCCAGAGATAATAAGCTTAAGCTGGATCTGTAACATCTCTGATACAACACAAAACAATGCGAAGTTCACACCAAAGCACTGATTGTTTCAGCCCATCTTCCCAGCATTTGGACATTTTCCTGTATTGTTCCTTCACCTGTCAACCACTACAGAGCTACTATGACCTCATTGTACATTTTGCAACTTCCGTTGTTTGCTAGGCCTAAGAGCCATTCACACCCATGCCATCTAGGCAGATTTTGGGTATAAAACTCTCTGTTTGATGCAGTATCTTACTTGCTGAATGTCACACTGTCACTCTAATTTCTGAACAAGTACTATCCTTAAGTGCAAGTCTAAGCCACATTGCTGCTTTCTTCACTGCTCCTCAGATTGGTAATTATTGCCCATTCCCTAAAACTCCTTTATCAATAACTCTCCTCCCTTCACCCTTTGGTTAAGTCTTGTGCAAGTGTGTGAGTGCTTGGATCTTTTGTGAGTGTGTGACCGAACTCTTCAATAAAACACATTTTAGCTTATTTTGGAGTCTCTCACTGGCTCTTTACTGTGAAGACCACGCAAACATTGGTGGAAGATCTTGTTAGGTTACTCCCCTTTTAAAAGCGTCCTGATTGAGCAAATTAATTCCCCATTGTCACGTGGAGGTACTGGCATTGTGGGTGGACCCCTGAGTCACCTGTGTTTTGGGGTAACAGGGAATAGGATCCTTCTTCCTCCCCATACTGAAGCTTTGAAAGCTTGAAAAGAAGGAAAGCTTGAAAAGCTTGAGAAAGATCCTTCCTTCTCAAGCCTGTTGCCCAACACATTTGTTGTTCCTCTCTGTGACATGCACCCTGGGCTCTTGGCAGCAAGTATTGCCATCTGCTCTTAGGAAAAGTCTTAGATGGCTCCTCTGATGTGTAGTGGGGACAGGCTGCTAAGCTGACCTCAAACCTCCTTCAAACTCATTGCCTGATACATATGCTGTTCCCCTCCAAGAAATGCAGCTACGCCTTGGGTGTGAGACTGATCACTATGTGACCAGTAGGCAAAAAGAGATGGAAGTGTTGTTCAAAGTCATAAGGTTTCTGAATGAATGTGCTATGTTACTGAATCAAGGGCAGCAAATTGGTCATTAAAAATATTCTTGTCATGAGTTGAGTAGAGTCAGTGCATCATTTATTGCTGAGCTGAATCCAAGTCAAGTAACTGAATCAATCAACTCAAGTCTAGATTACCGGTATTATTCTTTCTCAAGTGCACACAAATAACCAGTCCCCTTTCCTTTTGAAAGACCGTGCTTTGGCACCTACACAGTTTAAATAAAGTGAAATTCAAAATCAATGTATAGCAATCTTTCAGCTTTAGTACTTTTTTAACAGTAGGATACAATGTTTCCTAACTTGAGATAGTCGCACACACCAGTGGGTTGCACATGGCAGTATACAAGAAAGTGTGTTTCCATCCCTTTTGCAAGATGGACAGGAATGTACATTCCCATTCCTATACACTTTCTATACACTGTGTATAGAAAGGAGTCTTGTTAGGTGCCTAAACTCTGGGTGGGCAACTTGCTAGAAGAAAACTCAGCCAAGGGTACATATATATTAAATTAAAGATCTGTGGTTTCATTTATTCAGAAATGCTCTCACGGATGCAGACTGCAACTATTCTATATGATTGCTCATCGTTTCATCATCGAATGAAGAAAAGCGTTTCTGTACCTGGCTACGCTGGTTCTTGGATGGTAGACATGGAGTACACCACTGGGTCCATATTCAAAAGCTGTCTTACTAGACTTTGGCAGAGCTGTGTTCTGTTATCATAGACATCGAGAGTCCAGGATCATTTCTATGCTATAATGAGGCAGAAGAGAAGGACTCTGTGAAGGAAGGAATTATGTAAAGTATTTAATTTCCTACCTTCTCTGCAAGGACCTCATTCAGTATATATGCTGCTTTTCCTATCAGGCAGGGTGAACTGAAAGACAGTGCTAGCCTTTCACCCAGTAAGCATCATTTTGTTGAGCAGGGATTTGAATCTGGCTCTCCTACTCTCCTACTAGTCTTACCAGGAAATGTATTGTTCTCCCAACAGTAAAAACGTCCCCTCTGTGGCAATTAAGCTGAGACAAAACCTTCTATTGGCTCCAGTGGACACTCAGGGCTCTGCGATATAGATCCTGGGTCTCAGCATTAGATCTGGGCCCAGGTCTTTGCCAATACTCAGCTTTACATCCTTGAACCTTAATAGCTCCAGATCTTCAGTCCTTTAAGCTTCTCAGCATCTCTGCAGTGATGGGATACTTTTAACACAGTGTAGTGTAGTGGTTTGAGCATTGAACTATGTATCCCCATTTGGTCATGGAAACTCACCTTGGGCAAGTCACACTCTCTCGGCCTCAGAGGGAAGCAAAGGGAACCTCCTTGTGAACAAATCTTGCACAGAACCCCCCCCCCCGATAAATTTACCTTAAAGTCACTATAAGTTGGAAACAACTTGAAGGCACACGACAACAAATTCACAACATTCCCTTCCCTCCCCACAAAAACCAGGCTGCTTTGCAATTTGCTGTTTCCCAGAACAATGAATACTCCATGTCACCACACTATGTTAGCCAGTTGGTGCTAAGACAGTCCACAAGAGAAGAAACATAACCAAAGAATTCACTTTGACTACCTTCCTCTTGCACCATGCTATATTACCCATCCATTTATTAAGATTTTTTTTCTGTTAGTCCTTATTCCAGAGCTTTTCAAACTGTGTATCGGGACATGTTAGTGTGTCAGCTGCAGTGTGTAGGCATGTCACTCAAACAAACTTAAAAATACTGAAAGGTGGAAGCTTAAAAATGCTTGATGACGAAATGTAAGTGGCTTTATCTAATATTCCACTAAATATTCAAAAGTTGTGTTGTTCCTATCAACTTCATATATCTCATTAAAACAGTGAGTAGATATTGGTTTTATTCAATTTTTTAAATTACTTGCACATCTTTAAATATTGTTATTAAATATTGTTGGTCTTTATAAATCATATATTTTTAAAAATATAAAGGGAAGATTTTCATGAGATATGCTGTGTCCCCATACATTTCATTATTACAGTTTATTCATGTGTCCATATCTCTTATCATGAGTTAGTTTAACCTCTGGTTTGCTAGTAAAACTGTATTACTGTGTCGCGAAATGATGCATGTCTAAAAAAGTGTGTCACCAACATGAAAAGTTTGGAAAGCTCTGCTTATTCAATCTCTCTCTCTCTTCTCTCTTTCTCTCTCTCTCCCTCTCTCTCTCTCACACACACATACAGAGCCCCTAATAATATCAAATATATATGCATTTATTGCCACCTGACATCAGAAGCTTATCTTGTAGCATTTCAAGCATCAAGCAGGGATTTCCTTACTCAGAAGTAGGTGGAGCAATTGCTGGAAAGAGCTGAACAGGAACACCCAGCTTGTTCTAATTCCTTAAACCCCCATCTTTAGCTTCAGTTATACTATAATTATGAATGGGCCAAAAATGGCTTCTGTTGATTTCAGTGCAATTCCACCCTGCTTCTGTTTCTTATGGGGAAGCTTGTATCCCCATGATTTCTTTCAAATAAGGCTGCATAGTACCATCTTTCTCTTGACTTCCTTACAAGTTATTTCATTGTCATTGCATTGAATGGCATTCAAAAATGTCCAGATCTCTAAATCTTTATGAGGATATAACTTCTTTGTTTATATACAATGTATGCTTTAACTAAAAAAATGTGTTATCACACATCAAGAACTGACATGTCTCCTCCTTTGGACGTTATTTGGAAAGGTACTAAGCTGCAGGTGCATAAAATCAATGGCATGGCAGCATTTTGGATGCCTTTCAGCATGAAGCATGAAACATTTTGTCTTTCAGTCACTCTAGCTTTCCGTGCCAAAACCTAAAAAGAGATTGTTTCATCTAAATTACATAGATGGAATGGTGAAATTGAGTGAAAATGTAAGCCGTAAAATCTTTCTGGTAAATATCAATGATCAAAGACCCATACGTATTTCTACTGCTATTAGCTAGGTGAGTGTTTTTAAAATAATAATAATAAAAAAAAACCCCACAGAAAACCCAAATCCTCTTCTAGACTCCAAAAAGCCGAACACAGGCAATTTAAAAAATTTCTGCTGAAATTTCCGTTTCTTCAAAGTCTTGTAGTACATTTCCATCATGACAGTTTTAATGTAATGATACTAATCCTGATTAAATTCAAAGTAGCTTTCAGAAACAATCTAGCAGTTTCTGTTTACACCTTTCCTGCAACCTCAGCTTCATTTTAGAGGTGAAAAAAGCCATGGTAGGTAAAAATAGATAAAAGGAAATGTCATTCTATTTGATGTTGCTCTTGCTATTCATTTCAGAATGATGCCTCTCTTTGTATAAACATCTTGCAAAAGAGAACATAAAAAGATAGGGGGGTTTTTAAAAAACATCTTAACAATGTGCCACCTGAGTAATGAAGTAATTCTGCATGAAGTATCTATAGTGATGAGAGGCTGCGTACTCACATCCATGTTCAGCCATGTGGCAGGGAGTGGAGGCAGGAGCTGGATTGCAATGAATCTAGATTACTGGTAGTTTCCAGGCATGTATGGAACCAAACAGTTACTAATGCTCAAGTGACATACTAAGGAAGGATTTTTAAAAAAAAATTCTTACAGCTTTCTCCTTCCAGTTAACTGTGATCATGTATATCCCCTTGGCTGTCCCACAGCACAATTCATACATCAAGAAAGGCGAGGATAAAGAAAACAGCCCACATGTCTCCAATATATTAGAGACCACAGTTGAAATTCATCAACAGATTAATGACAAGCAGTGCTTCATAGGTAAATTTTGTACTAGATGAAAGCCCTCTTATAACTCTACTTCCAAGGAGAATCAAAACATAGAGGTAGTTCTGGTGATCCATATCAACAAACCCAATTTCATCAGCTCTCACCCTCACTATGGAGAGGTCCTTCATTAAGCAAATGTGTTCTAGTTGCCCATTCAACACCAAGACCTGAAATACATTGCAAGTGTGTTATCACCGTGAACTGGCCTGGCGTCGGTAGACACTAGATATCATTTTGATATCGCAATTCAGTCTTGTTTTGCCACCCCCAGCCAAGTGTTTGTGAGGCCCCCGAACAAGCACAAAGCTAGGCATGGCTATTAAATGCTGCATCATTTCTGTTTACACCTAAGCAAGCCAGACATAGCCAGATCTTGCTTTAGGAGACCTCCCGAAACAAATACTTCATTAAGGATGCACGCTAATACAAAGAGCCCCCTGCGCCGAGCAGGCACCCTGGCGAGCTGGACACTCCACCGCCCAGGCAAGCTGCATCTGCATACCGGCCATCCCATTGTCAATTCGAACTTAAGTCAATCGTGTTAAATTCTGACCTTTCGGAGACATTGTCTCTCACCCAGACCTCATTGTTCTCTCCCAAGTACAAACTAGTCCACGGTCATACTTTCCCCAATATAAACCCCAAGCTCCGAGAGCTTCCTCAGACAGCTCTGGTCTTCCATCCAGCCTTGCTGCCGCTCTATCGAGCGAACTCCCCTTGGCCACCGCGCTGAGTTTCTTCACTATCATCTTCAGCTTCTTCAGGACTACGAGAAAGGTGTCGTATCACCCATTTCCCCCAAAACTCTCATTTCCTATTTCTTAGTTAGCTGTGTGCATGTGTTGTCTTATTTGTTGTTTGCCTGTTAATAAAACTAGCCATTTTGTTACCTTTAAACTTGTCTGGCTGCTCTTCTGACCTGATGCTGTATGCGTAGGGTTAAAAGATCCTCGCAAAGTTACCCTGCCTCTCGCTAGCTTAAGTGAGTGCTCCAGCTAATTTCCCCACTGTTTGTTGCTGTTGTTTGGTTATTTGGGTGCCCCTCCCGGGACCCTCAGCCCACATGGTAACAAGTGGTCCTCATAAAAATATGATATGTGGGAAAAAATCTACACACCTACAACAAATGCAAAGATGACAGCTAAGCTTAGAGGGAGCTGGTGAGCTGGAGGAGCTGATGTCATTCTCTCTGCTAATCAAAATGTTCTGCCATTCTGTTTCTTTGAGTCTGGTTCCACTACACTTATTGATAACAGGAAAGTTTGCTGGGAACATCTGGCTATTGTACCATACCCAGAGGCATCCAGCTCACAGCAGATGTTCAGCAAGTAAGTCACTGGCTTGTCAAGACTTTGTTATGTTCACCCTGGGGCTTGCATAAACTAAGCTTCATAACACTCAGAACAGATCTGCTGGATAGTATAGAAACAATGATGGTGGATTATTTTTGTTCTCATTGACAAACTCAGCTGACAAGACTAGCTCTGCCGTGCTCTTCACCCCTTCAACTGTGTCACGTAAGACGAGCACCCATTCTGCGAAGCTCAAGCACAGGGAGATAATGTTTTACAAGTGGAGCAAGGCCACTCCATAAGCTCCTCTTACACACAACGCCAATTTTGTCCCACCTCTCTCTGAACTACTCTCTCCTTTTCAGTTAATGATCTGAAAACTGGTGCATGAATTTGTTCCCCTTCCTATTTCTCTTCATTCCTTGTCAACTGGTTAGAATGTGTCTGTGGAGCTTTTTTTTAAAAAAATCTTATTTTTGTTGATGTTATTTAAGTTATTGGGAGGTGATTTTCAAATGAAGAATGGGGTTAAAAGACCTTAAACAAACTCAGTATAAGACAACTTCATCCATTCAGATCTTTAATCTCAATACAGCAATTTCTATTACAACCAGTTTCTTTTTCTACGCATTTTGGATGTAGTGTAAAATTCATTGATACTGTTATATAGTTAAGCCTGAGATGTGAGCTGTAACTCCCCAACAGAAATCTCAACGTAACCACAGACTCAACTGGTTTTTATACAAACTTAGCCTCCCCTGCTGGCCATCCACAACACAGGGATAATATTAAGCTTATCTTGCATGGTTTCTGGACAATAATGTGTATGATGTATTGTGACCATGTCACGGTACATCCATCTTCCAAACTAATTAGCAAGAGGAAAAAAATCTGTTGTTGCAAATTAAAGGCATCCTATATTTTTTAGGCTATCCGCAGTTTGATGTGTGAATTTGTTGTTGTTACATGCCTTCGAGTCATTTCTGACTTATGGTGACTCTGTCATGGGGTTTTCTTGGTAAGCTTTGTGTGAATAGGGATTGTGTTCCCATATAACATGAAATGGAAGTTTTAGTTTATTAAATACTAAATTTCTCATTTAATAGTAAACCGATTTCTATCAATATTCTGTGTGCTGATCCTGCCATTGTCACCCTTGTAATGTGGACAGGTGTGTATGTTTTACGTGTATGTATACACAATGAATAGGAGAGAGTTTATCTGAAAACAGTTGGCTGGGATCCCATGCATGGTCATTAGCTGATCTTTTAAACTTCAACAGGAAAAAGAGACATGGACATCAAGGACAACACAATTCTTCCTTAGTTGATGTGGCAGAGACAATGTTTTGAAACAGTACATACACTTCAGTGACAACACCAATATTAAATCTGTCAGTCAAGTTTAATTCATCATAAAGAAGTAAACTACATTGGTATATTTAAGACACACACTTTGTTTGCTATGCACACTATCCACGGGACAGTCCCTTTTCCAAAATAACTACTTTTTATCAGTCCCAGAAAAACACTTCTTCAGAAAGTCCTCACATTAAATCAACTTTCTGTGCTTTTCCCTTTTCTTTTTAAAATTCTTCTGAGAAGGGGAAAAAGAACCATTAACCTGAAAACATTTACATTGCAAGCCACATTTGAATGCATATATTGGCATACAATAACTGATGTATCACAAGTGTATTTTACTTAGTTCACTTTTGTTCATCAATAAAAGAATATAAAAATCTTGTTCAACAGAGTGTTAAGTGTATTAAAATAGATTTGTATAGTACTGCACAGTTTCTCCCGGAGTTGTGAAAATGGTTGAAGGGACTGTGTGCTGCCTAGTGATGGGCAACCCCCAATCAAGCAGTCAAAAGCCAAATCCTTTGACTTTTCGGCACCATGTGATAGACTAGTGTGAAATGCTTCACCTGTGGCATGTGCAAAGGGATTCTTGCTTTTGACCTATTTAAATAATAGAGTACCAGTTAGGGAGAGCAAAAGAGTGTCTTACTCCTTGCCCTTCCTTAGGTTTCTCACAACATGTGACTCTTTCTCAGGAGCACTTACATTTCTGCCTAACCCAATGGTTCAACAGGATGACTAAAAGAATTAAATGGCTGTGTTTTAGAGAAGCCAAAGTGTGTGTGGGAGAGGGGGGATTCTTTTGTTTAAAGCAACAAAATGTGTTAGTGTGGATAAAGTTGTTGTCATAGTGAATGACTAAAAACTAACCTTAACAAATGGTCTTACAATACTTTCCAATTTTGATTGCAATCCTAAATACACTTAACTGGGAATAAGTTTTTTTGGATTCAATGGAACTTAGTTTGTAGGAGACACATAAAGGATTATGTTATCAATCTTGACTACATCCAATAGCAAACCTTTAAATCTTGAGTTAAACTTCTCCAGCCCCTGAAATCTGAAACAGTGCTCCTGCTTAAAGATGCTTCTCTTGTATTTAGGAAGAAAGCAGAGTATGGAAAAGCTATGCTGAAGAGAAACTTGTTTGCCCATCACTAACTTCTGAGGTAGGCCTCAGGGTTACAGCATAGGCCGCTTAGCCTATGATGGGGCCAGATTGACCCTTGATGCATCAGGAAGACTAGCTAGTGAAAAAATAAATTAAATTAAATAAAAACACATTCTCTAAGAATTTGTTAGGCTAATGTTAAATGTTTCATGTGTGGTTAAAGTTAGTAAAATTATAAAAAAAAATGTTAAAAAAGCAATATTCAGAATGTGACAGCCCAACTTTCCCCCTGAAAGCTCCTGATATATCAAATAAAAGAAATAACCCGTTGAGGCAGTTTATTTCCTGTACTATTCAGCAGACAAATCCTGCAAGCAAGAAAAAAAAAGAAACATAACATTTAATACATTTCCTATTTTACAATAAAAATGCAGTACAAACATGTAAAGTTTTTTGGCATATCATTTGTACTATCTTGACAGGAAAAAAAAGCAGCAACAAATATTATTTGCTTTGTTTCTTTAAAAAAAAACCTGACCCACCCCAAACCAAGAAAGATCCAATCTGCTGAAGATATTTGCCACTATTATGGTTTATGTTAAACCTTGCACAAAAAACTCCATGAGAAAAATACATCAATAGCAAAATAAGTTGAAAGGACCTGCAAAATTAAGGGGTTTTGCAGGTATACCTCTTTAAATACTTTAGAATGCATATACAGAAGCATCAGCATGAAAATACTTCAATATTTCACTAGAAATGCTAATTTCATACATTTTTATTTAAATATCTGTAATTCTCAACTATAATACTGAAAAAAATGATTTGATTTTGAAGGCTCTGTGAGTGTTCCACATATGTAATTCTTCTCAACCAGCTTCATGTCTAGTTCAACCTGAATCAAGACAACAGACCTTGTTCAATTTTTAAAAAACAGGAACTCAAGTTCCAAACTATTCACCTTTTATTTTTAACATTACCAGTTTCCATTTCTGCTCCTGACTCTACCATCTACCTTGCATACTAGCTCACTAACTCTCTGTATTTAAAACTATTTTTTCCTTCAAAAAGAAAAACATTTTAAAGTCTTCCCCTAAGGTTACTCCACCATCACCCTCCCCCCACCGGCCAACATATGCTGCTTCATTTTCCTTATTCATTAAATACATTAAGGCCAACACAACGAGAGAGAGAGAGAGAGAGAGAGAAGAAGAAGAAGAAAAGAATATTCTAAGCACTGAAGATCTCTGCAATAGAAAACTGCAGCAGGACATCTGCTCTGCGAAAAGTTGCCATGACACTGAGCTATAAAGTGGTACAAATGGTTTTTCCAACATCCTGATATAATAAAAGTGGACCAACATGGTTCCTCCTGGTTTTCTTTCTTGATGCATTTCCATCTGTGTTATGTGTGTGTTTGCATGTATCCCAAGTTCTTTTTTTGTGTGGTTTTTGTTTCTGACGAAAAACCAGATTTCCAGGCAGCTTGTCAGTTGTTACTCTGCGTTGGCTGCAAGGCTTTGTGTATGGCGGCAGCTGAGGCAGAAGACGGTTTGATCCAGGGGACAGTTAGGAGGGAGGAGGTGGTGGTGGTTGTCATGGTAACCTGAATCATCTGCTCATTCTGTATCAGTCTAATGAGAGTTTTGAGGCGTTCCAGTGATGACTGAACCCCTTTCTGCTGGGCCAATAAGCTGCTTTTTAGCTCTAAGCACTTCTGTCAAAAGAGAAATGGGGAAAAAAAGAATAAGAATACATGTGGTTGGATGTCAAAACACTCTACCGCGAACAGGCTTTTGTGGGTATACGGTCAGCGATATTCATTGAACATCTTTAGGCATCCTGTTGGAATCATCATCAGGTTGGCTAAATGGTAGCGCTTAAGGGTGAATTCTGCCCTTCTTATTCTTTCTGGAATTCATGTCAAGTTGAGTGGAGACAGGGATTCAAGTGAAAAGCACTCTGTAATCTGAGTTAACACACAATATTGCAATGGGTTTTTGACTTCATTCATGTCTGTTGGCTGATTTCCAAAAGAACAGCACAATTAATTCTATGTGCCCAAAGGGTATTGTCTAAATTAGAGCTCCTCCCCACCTCTCAATCCTAATCTTCATGAGAAATCACTTTTGAACTGAAGCAGCTTGTCATGTGACACAGTTTGGGACACAAGGCATAGAGTGTGTCCATCTGATGCAGATAAAGTGAATCTCCAGTATTATAACATATAGTGATCTCCCATAAAATATCTAGTACTGTCCAATGTTTACAATTTCATGTGTATTATATGCATGGTTGTACCATTGGATAAGGCAGAATCTAAATAATCTAAAGCATGTTTGTAACTTTCGTCCTCATAGGCTTGTGTAGAGGAGCTCATCACAAACTGATCTACTACTCTCTGTACACTCACTCCATCTCAACAGAGCCCATGTGTAAACAGTTTCTAGAGGTCACGGTGACTTGGAGTCTTGCTGTTCGCAAAAATCCTGATTGTGTGTATAGCTGACAGAAAAAAAATGTTGATTAGTGAAAAGAGTTTGATCAACAACAGGCAGTAGACCAAGATGGTGGGCCTACTGTCATATATATATGAGGAATGAAGGGCTGAACAAGGGGCTCCAGTTGCTGCAACCCACTGATGGCAAGCTATGCAGGGAAAACAACTTTCTAAATAAAAATTTTCAACCAGATACATTATTCATTTGGATGCTGACTTAAATCCAGTTGAGTGATAATCCCTGCTAAATGAAGGTAAGCTATACTGCGTTGTTATGAACATCTTGTGCAAATCTTGTGCAACAAAAATTTTTGTTTCATGACAATTTTAAATTAACTCTCAATATGCATAATATCCAGTGTAACAGACCTTGTGCTAGCACAACAGCATCATTACATACAGGCCACAGAAAGCTTTACCTAGCAGTTTTCAGCTATCATGACATGCCCCAGGGCTCCCATGGTGCTGTGTGTGAAAGGGGGAGGGAGGGAGAGAAAGAAAGAAAGAAAGAAAGAAAGAAAGAAAGAAAGAAAGAAAGGGACAGAGAAAACTATGCAATTCATGGTTATTAGTGTAACACAGGAAAGGGGTATGATGGAATAATTTCTGTTGTTACAAACATGCATACAATTAAGTTTACAGGTAGTATTTCTGACTGTATCCCAGTAAGACAGACACAGAAGCAAGATGTGTGAAATGAGTTTGTTGAAATGAGTGTGGAATCTCCACTTTATTTATCAAAACAAAATCCAGTAGTGATTAAGTATGGGAAATAAATTGTATTTAAATAAAAAACCATGGATTTATCTGAATGCTGTCTCCTGAAATATATATAATTTTTTTTAAACTTTATATAAAATTTTGTAAAGTAATATTTTGTATCGTAACATGCAGGGTCTGTTACTCCCTTGATCTCTATGTATCCCATTTAATTAAATTGCTTTTTAATTTAATGATCTGTTTTATTGAATCTAGTCTCTCAGTTGCTCCATTTTAATTTAATGAAAACCTCAAGAAGACATTTTGTAGCATAACTTTTTTGATTGCTATCATCAGTTTAGATCTGTATTTAAAACTGTATTTCTGCAGTTCCAGCCAGAGATTCCATTTGAACAATGAAGTCTGCAAGCTTCTATTTTCTAATTTTGCTGCCTATCCAACTTAACATCTAAGTAAGCAATTCACGCTGATTTTCAGTTGGAGGTGCCCACCAAATAAAATATTGCAGTTTCAGTCTGATTTATTTTCAGTCCATACTTCCATTGCCTCACGCATGTATATTGTCTGCACAGTTGAAGGAAACAAACATTACTGGGTGACCAGTAAGACTGCATTTTCTTCCAGTTTCAAATACCATGAAGCATTGACAATGACTGTCCTGGACTGTAAAACTAGGTGTGATCATCCAGTAATACAGATTATTCTTATAAATTGTTGAGTAAATAGAGCAAAACTTATACTGTGCTAATTTTACCAATAGGAAGTGCAGTTTGGCAGCTATGCTGTAAATGCAGGCTGTCTAATCTTCCCATTTCCTACATGGAAAAAAATAATTAAAATGTTGAGGCTGATCTACTTCATAGATCATTTCCTTTGGCATTGTTTGGAAAATGGAAATCATTTCCACTTTCTTTGTAACATTCTAGCAGAGGGATTCAGAAAGCTATAGTAACTATTCTCTAAGACTCTCTTAGCCAGATTTAGGATCTTGTGGCCTACTAAATCACACTTCGAAAAGGGAAATATCAGATTTGTTTACATGTAGTCATAACATTGCTAATGTCACATGATTTCAAACATCACATACGCCTCACCAATTTCACAAGCAAATACAAGTCAGGAAGTATACCTTCATTGCATTACTGAGGTGGTGTTCTTTTTCTTCTAGCTGCCTGTGTTCTCCCCTCAATTCACTGTTTCTCTTTAATAATTTCCTCTTCTGCTCTTCTTTGACTATGAAACAAAAGCAACAAAGAGAGTGACTACTGAACGTATTTACAATGAAAATGGTACATAGGAGCATAAGCAATGCTGTTTTCTTTCTTCCATTTATTCTAAGCCATACAGTTAAAAAAAGGGTATTTGCTATTACTGTTGAATGTATTAAGCAGATGAACAACTACACCTAAAACATGAACAATTCACTTTGAAGAAGGTACAGGAAAGAATTTTGTAAACACAATGATACATCCATTACTGGGTTTGTGGATATTGCACTGTGTTCCGAGGGGTATAAATGGATTTTCATGTCCTCTGTGCATTAACTATTCTCACCCCAGCAGCATCTTCGCCAAAGTCAAGCTGTCCACTATCAGAAACAGGCAGGAAAATGTTGTCCCTCCTGCTTATGATCTATAACTTCATCTACAGAATTTCAAGAATGAGCTGATCTCTGTGAGAGAAAATGAAGAACTGCATTGGACACACAACTGAGGAGGAGACTTGACTTCAGCTGTGTCCCTGACAACAAGTTGAACTGTTGCTCCCTGGTTCAGGATTGGGAAAAAGCATATAGGGACTAACAGCAAAGTCACTGGTAAGCGGAAATCTCCCATATAATTAAATTATCATCATAAGAATGGGTTAACAGGCTACCTGAATTTATCCATATTGCTCTCTCCCCTCTTTTTTTCTAAAGCAGAAATGTTACAGTGGCAAATGAAAAATACAAAATATGCAAAGAAATGATGATTGGGCTGCATCTGAGCATACAAACTCTAATTTAGATAATGTGTGAGAACAGCAATCAGTGAACTCTCTAGCCAGACAGGTACTTGTGTGTTCTGATGATGCCTTATTTCTACGATGCTTGCAATCCACCCCCTGAGGTGATTTCAACTCTAAAGTTGCTGACACTTGAGAAATCATTTCTTATAATCCATCACCTCAGTACATACCTGTTTTATGAGTAACATAAGACTGAACGATAGCCAGAGTTCCAGCCCAAGGCATGTTTTCATCTTTCTTTAACACCTACAGGTTTCAAGGAATAATAGATTTGAGTATGTGCAGATCACAAGTTCTTGCTTTATGTAAGTTTTAATATTTTTAAGCTGTGCATATTTTGGCTGTAAGACCCCTAGACGTTATTTTTAGAAAAAGGTGTCTATGTTTCCTTCACTTAATCCCTGCCCCTCTCAAAGGGTCCAGCTCTGCCAGTCACCTCATCATGGTGTGATGGTCCTGGCTATGTGAAAGCTACACCAGTGGAGGAAAAACTTGGTAGCTTCTGTTCAACTGGTAAGATGTCAAGTACTGTGTAGTCCTGATGGCAGTCTCTGTATCTGCCATCTGAGGACCAGCTGAACTCTGTTACAAAAAGGCTCATTATCAGAAAGTTGTCATTTTAGGATGAATTGGCTATGAACACAATGATGATGTGGAATAACTGTGATCTGCATTGATGGAACAACCACCCACACCACTGAAATCACAAGTTTTCAAGCTATTCAAGTCATTATCAGAATACATGCAGTCCCTCAATGCACATACACATATGTGGTTTATCAATCACAGAGCTCAGAGCTAATGAGTTTCAAGTAACATCACTGGTAACAGTTTACCTTCTTTGTTAATGAAGGCATAATAAAATTACACGTAAAAAATAAATTAACAAGTGGAAGTAAGGCTCCTTTTAAAGGCAATGAGTCACATTTTAGTTACTTTTTAAGGGCTTTTAAAGTCATGTTTAGATATGAATTTTGTATTTTTTTCCAGATTTTATGCTATTCTTTTTATCAACCTCATGTAGTAATCATTTGACAATGTTTCATTTACAAAAGGGAAAGCACAGAAATACATTTGGATATTGTATTTTTCCCACACAAAGAACTGGATAAAACCCGTAAGTTTCAGAAGTCTTGAGGGTAAACCATTCCAGGAAGTTTCATGCAACCAAATTCCTACAGATGATGATGTATGCAGTGGCAGAGTCATGTCAACACACATTAGCATTAACTGGGCTGTACGCGTGGAATATTTTTGTGACTGGTGATTGAATTCCTCCAGCACCCATGATCCATACACACAGATCATAGTTCACAAAACATTTTCCCTATGAAACTATGTTTTAAAAAAAGTCTCTTCTTGTTCAACAAATCACTACTGGGGCACATATTCTCTATGTAAAGCCCCTCCACCCCCGGCATCCAACATCTTAAAAGAAACGGATTGAAAACTTACTGGATGGCCAGCAGGCAGATACATTTTTCAGTCCTGTCTGTTGGCAGGGTATGTTAATGGCTTACTGTCCCAGATTGCAGGCTGAATGAATAAGGTAAGGAACTCAACCCAACCCAGCAACATTATTATTACCAACCCAACCAAAGTTATTACTATTATAATGTCACAATTATTATCACTTGATAAAGTTAGTCATGATTATTTGTTTTCACTCAGGTATAGTGATGACTGACTGTAATGGGGTCATAAGGTTTCTGAGATATATGAATGCAGCGGGAAAGAGGAATACTACACACCAGTTTTTGTGTCTGTTATCAGATTTACATCTATACGCAATTCACTCCTCAGATTTTAGTTGAGGCATTTGCCTGTATGTCAGCTCACCTTTTCTTGGCACTTAGGACAAACCCAGACTCCTTTGGGGACAGTCTTCAAGGGAGGGTCCAAGCAGCTGAGGTGATAGGCTCTTGGACATGTTCCACAGGGTTGCAGATTGGCACCATGCTTGCATGCTGAACAGTAATCTTCATGGCTGACATCATTCTAAAAAGAGAAAAGCAAGAATTCAATTGATCTTTTGAAGCAGGCAATATTGGTCATACACATTTATAATTTGGCCAAACAACCCTATTAAACCTATTATCTTCTAGCATTTCCTTGAGATAAACAGAGGGAGAGTAGTATATTTTTAAACACTTCAGTTTTCATACCAAGAATCATTACCTGAGCATGATTATCTCAACTATTACCTATTGTCAGGAATCATTGAGATTATGAAGACAGAAGCCATCATTCCAAGAAAGAGAGGAAAATCCCTTAAGAAAGAACCCATTTTTGGGGTGACAAATGTAAGATATCCTCTCCCACTAACAATTTCTTTGTGGGAGTGGGACGCTTTCTGTGGCAGGTGATTTTATCATTAGAAATGGACATTAATTTTTTCCACATGGTGAACTGCCATTATGTGTGACAGTTACATAAGTCACATATCATCTTCACAGGTTGGGAGATAAGGGAGGGGGTATCTGGTGCCATGGTCCATGTCCACATCAATTTTGGAGGGCCACATTATTCTGCTCCACTGGAAGAGAAAATCAGCTTGCTATCTTCACAGAAGATGTCTAGAACAAGCTAATCTGTTCCAAACAACTCACCATTTAACAAAGAAGGAGTGGAAGGGTACCAAAATTTTGAAATGAACCAAGTCTGCAAAAGGGATAAACTCCACTTGAAGCAAAATAGAATCAGACTGATTTTTTTTAAAAAAGAAAAAAATAATACAGCAGTGCTTAATCTGAACTCTGGGAGAAGTGTACTAGGAACTGGGACAAATTATCCCTATGGGTAAAGAGCATGAATGTTCCAAATTATCCAAATAAATATGAGGTGGATCTAAGAAATTAAGATTAGTGCAGGATAGCTGATTTTAAAAGGCCAATGAGCAATGGAGGAAACACACATACTAGACACTTGGAGATATTCACAGGGCAATGAATGCTTTTGGCTTTGTGCCATTCATGGACTGGAATCCTGTTGTTTAGTTCCAACTGGAGTAGACTCATTCAATCAGTTGTTATATGCTGAATCAAGCACAAGTAAATCCCATGAATTTAGTTGGTCTTTTCTGGTCAGGAATAACAGCAAGATTAGGCTATCAGATTTTTTTTTTTAAAAAAAACTTTTTCTACATTCCAACTGTGTCTCCCACATGCCTTTTGGCAAACTCCAAATAAAGTTTGATATGGTTTCAGCATTCATCACAATTCTTCCATAAAGCAGCTTGGTAGAATGTCTAAGGGACAGCTATCCCATGAAGTTTCCCCATTTCAGCTAAGGATCTCCCCAGCTCATTCAGAGTTACCACTTGCCTCTTGGTTGCTTCTTTGAGCAACCATTTCCTTATCTGGTCACTAAGTTTTAGTGGACAGCCTTCTCTAGGCAGAGTTGAGCCACGTTCTTCTCATTATATAACAATGGATTTAACAGAGGTATTTAATAGAAGTATTCTTCTTTTCGGATTTTTTTTTTAAATAATCCAATCTTGACTGGTGCTTCTGCATTAATTGTAATGATAGTTTCTTGGTCTTCACGATCACGTTTGTTCTGATATACTATCCAACAAACTCTGTGGTCTTGCAGAAACAGGTATAAATATTAATTAAATCAATTTCAATCACAGGTGTTAACAAAATAAATAAAATGTGGAAAGATTAAAGGGGAGGGCAGTTAATATTTCTGCAACAGGTTGTATACATTTAATGGGATTTGAACTAGTTATGACCAGCTAAGAAGAGGTGGACAACACAGTATGACAAAGGTAAACTACACGCTAAAGATTGTTGAGGAAAGAATCAAAAACACCTGTATCATAATGCCTATATAAAAACTATGATGCAGTCACACATGGAATACCGAGTATAATTCTGGTTGTCCCATCTCAAAAAGAAGAGATAGAAAAGGCACATAAAAGAACAACCAAAATGGTTACAGAGATGAAGCACCTTTCCTACAAGGCAAGGCTTTTAGTTTAGAAAAAAGTGATTAAAAGGGGCATGAAAGTAGTGTACAGAATTATGTATCCTGGGTAAAGAAGCCGGAAATATTTCTTCACATAGTGCCTAGTTAAACTATGTTATTCATTACCACAAGAAGTAGTGGTGGTCACTGGTTTAGACAAGGAGATGAACTTCCAAGATAAGAGGCTATACACCACAGAAGAATGATTGCTATCATTCACCAATGGGAGAGATATATTGCCCCTGCCTGTGGTTTCTCTGCTTCCTCACTTCAGGATAAAGAAGACTGGATTAGATGGACCTCTTCTTTTGACCTAGCAGGGTTACCCTTTTGTTCATTATCTAGATAGCTGAAGGCTCTTCTCTGCTGCCTTTATGTTGTATTAATTTACTCTCCAGTACCCTGTTTTGTTATTCTTGCTGATGTGTGCCTTCAAGTTGCTTCTCACTTGATGGTATTCCTATCACAGAGTTTTCTTTACATTTATAAGGTTTGTTCAGAGGGGGTTTGCCTTTGCCTTCCTCTGAGGCTGAGAGACTTTGACTTGCCCAGGGAGTTTCTATCGCCAAGTGGAGATTCAAATCCTGGTCTCCCAAAGTTTTTTTACATAGATATAAAAGTAAAGAGGATTGTCATCTGATAGCGCCAAAGATATATTATAAATGCATAATGTCCTAAAATACGTTATCAAGCAGTCCACAATGAAATTCACCAGCTATAGCGAAGGAAATGGTGTGAAATGAATGACATGCACCTCAGTGATCATGTGTGTGCATCACTAAGGATCTCCCTCTCTTCAGAGATTTAGTTTCTAATGCCTGGAACACAGAGCTAAAAGCTGAACGCCATGCCACTGATTCAAAATAATATTTTTAAACATTACTAAAGTTTCCCCACAAACAAAAATTGGTATAATATTTAATAGGGATTGCCTCTGATAAATAGGGGTTATTGACTCATATGGCACATGTCAAATAAAAACTGGTTGCTAGGAAGACAAATCCATTCTGTTCATTAAACATGCAAAGAATAAGTCTATTCAGATGTGTTATGCATGCCTAGTTCTCTCTCTAAAATACCCAGTAACTTTAAGGAATGAAATTATGAAAAATAAAAATTATAAATGATAAGAAGTATTTTATTTTTTTATGTCTGTAGCAATAACACAGATAGCATGTTAGATCCACAGTATACATGTTTTTCTATGTGATAATATCAAAACACAGAGATTTTGCCCATCTCAAAAGAACAGTAAGTGTAAAGCATTTATGAGACAACAAACAAACCACTTCTTTATTTGTAATAGCATCACAGATAAGTAAGAAACTACCATAAAACAAGTTGACTTAAATGTGTATTCTTTTGCTTGTTGTTAATAAAGGTTTTGCATTTAAGTTGATAACCTGATCAGTGCATGCATTGCAGCAAGATAAAAGAAATCTCAACCTTGCTAAATGTAAGCTCAACAAAAGGAACTGTCCTATTACTGACTTTCATAAGTATTTCTGAAAGACTTTTTCAGGTGAAGTGTGAAGTAAAATTGCTTTTGACAACAAGTCAAATTAAGCTCATTTGCTAACCTGGTAATGACAGCGACTACTCTTTACAGAATCAAAATATCTACTGATTTTAATCCGTTGTAATTATTTTCCATGGCTTTTGGAGAAAGAGAAAAATGTGTTAAATATAAAAATTTACTGGATCTTAGTGCTGGCTTTCTCATACACAGAGCATTAAACTTTACTTTTAGATAGCAAGCCATTCAGTTTTTCACTTATAGATTCTCTGGAGCACCATATTAATAGAATGTGCTTGTGGTGTGCCTGGGTGTGCCTGGGTGTGCATACATATGAGATGACTAGAAGTTTATTCCCCACTTCTATCTTTCATTTCAAACCAAGTGGGGCCATGTTGTTCAAGTCACTGAAGGACCTCATTTTCTGCTGGTCACATCAGTAGGCTATTGGTGATGGATGGTTCTAGCTACTGTAGGAGATTTAGCTGGCACTTCCTGTTACGAGTAGAGCACTCTTTTGCGGTAATGTATACAGCAGAGGGGAGGGGGTGGGCACTTTTTGGGTTGTTCAAATGACTGAAGGTTACAGTCTTTGTTTTCCAAAGCTTTTAAAAATGATATAACATCATCATCACCATCATCATCATCAATTGAATCAATGTTGCTCATGGTGCAGATTTGGCTAGGGAGATTGATCAATATTATGATAAATACAGCAGTACAATTACATTGCCCTGGAGCTCTCTCATTCAACTACTGCCAATTAAGTTGTCTTTTAAAAATCATATGATTCTGCTATATGATAAATGTCTACTTGCCTACCCTTGCCCCTTGGAGGAACTGCTTTTTAAGGGAAGAAAAAAAAAAGCACCTTTGATTTCTTATGCACTCCAATCACAGCAGCAGCAAGTAAATAGCTCCACAATCCTGCCAAGTCTTCCAAAGATTTATGGTCACTGAACAGAAATCAAATCACTGGAGGACCTGGTAAGACTGTGCTCTCACCATCACTGCAGTGCTTCCATTTTTTAGTAAAAGAACACCAAACAGACCCAGTTATTGAAGAGTCTTGAGGTTTTACACTGAGGTAGTGACATTCCACTAATAAAAAAGGTACATTCCAGTATGCAATGAACAGGTGCTATGAATTGATCATGGTTGGTAAACATACCTTCCAACATGGATCCTCATTTGCTAGCATTATGAAAAAATGCAGAACACATGTTAGTTGCAGTGAGTTTAAATTCCTAGTCTGTTGGGATTTTAGCTAGCCTGTGACAAAAATATGCCATTTAGGAGGGAAAAGTCACACCCATTAAGGCTACCAGTGCAATTCTGAATAATTTATTTTTCTCTTTTATCTTAGTGTATTTCCTGTTTGTGTATTCTTCCTATTTTTGTTTATGCACACTGAACATATGCAGTTAACTCATTAAGTCTGTACACACACCAACAACTGATGTGATGTGCAGGACTATCAGATAGTCAGAATTGCACAAGATGAGAGATAACATTCTTCCTAAAATAGTTTAACAGATGGAATTAGGAGAGCTGTTAATGATGGGTTAGTGGATACAGGCAAATTTTCCTTCAAAAATGAAGGGGAAATGTATCAAATAATGGTAAAAGATGAGGACAACAGAGACTTTTGTCTAGACTGATTTCAAAAAGGTTAGTATGACCTTAATAACTCACACTAAGGATGGATTTATACATAACTGGAGTCACTGTCAATAAGAAAAATGAATGGATTTGTATATAACTGCACTCAGTATTAGCAGGAAAGCCACAACAACAATACTTAGCTAATGAGGTACTTTATACTAACAGAATGTAAACAAACTATTGCTTTAAACAACAGCCTTTTTCACAACAATTCAGTACACTGAAAAGGGGATTACACATTTACTTGGTGACCGACAAAATATTTGGTTTAGAAACACCCTTAGAAGTTAGAAATGCTAATTAGAATCAGAAAACTGAATGAAGTCCAGACTGTCCCAAAACAGTCTATTTACTTTTACTGAACAACTGGGCAACATATGAATTTATCTTGAGAGCTAACAAGAAAAAAAGAGTATAAAAGTGTTAACATAAGCAATATTTAGAAGTGTGCACTGCTTATACCTCATGCCGGTCTAGCTGCTTCTATATATTTTTACTGGAATAACACAGCACAGTAGTAGCATGAACGCTTTACATGCAGAAGGCCCTGGCTTCAGTCCCCAGCACTTCCAGTTGAAAAGATCTCAAATATTATATGAATCTTCAACACACAAAAAGTCAACTTTATTTAACTTTAAAACTAACTTTAAAGAACATGTAACTCTTTATAATATACACTGGATCATGCATATCTGTATGGGATCCATTTTAGGAACCCCTGCAAATAAAAAAAAAGAAAAAGAAAGCCCACATCCCATTATACTAAATAGTTGCAACATATGTGTGTGGATGCTTCAGTGCATTTGCATTCAAGTCACTACCGTTTTAGGTAAAGGATGTAACACTTTGTGCATACTGGAAGTCACAGATGCAGAGGCTGCAGGTATGGAAGGCCCACTGTACAGTGTTTTTCAAATTTGCCAGAGTTTTTGTTTTCCTTTCTAATTTTTAAGGCTGATTTTTTTTTGCTGACAATAATTTCTATTAAAATTCTATTATATTAACATTTCAAATATTACACAAAGCCTTACATTTTCTAGTACAAAATATCAAAGGTGAGACATCCTATGGTATCTTAAGGATTAACTAGATCTAACAACTTCTCCAGTGCAATTTAATCCATTTATATGATCATGTTTTTTCATATCCTTGGATATTTGAATGAAAAGGTGTCATAATATTTAATAGTAAGTACTTTGATCCACTAGCTTTTCCACTTCCTCTTCAAATTTAGTTACCTTTACAAAATTCCAGCTCATATAGAATCCAACAGAATCCAATTTACTAGAATTACCATTTTGTTCAAGATTGTTTAGTACAAGTCTATATATTCCCTACAATAACTTGAAAAGCTTACCTCTTGTGGACAGGAACAAGGGATTGTTCAAATAATTCAATGCAAGACGTTTCCGCTGCAGAAGAGAAGCAAATTCATGTGATAATATGAACAGAATTACTTAGCGTTTTTATCAGCTTCCAAATACAAATGAGAGATTATGATCAAGAGCTAATCACTCACACATGTACACACTTTTAAAAGAGAGAATAAAGTCCTTTAAGTTATTTCTCATGTTACATCTGAAGCATGGGAAAGGACAATATGAATAATCTGCACTTCTGCATTGCCACTAAAAGAAAATCTAAAACAGCTATGATTAAAGTTGTGTAGTAATCAGTCATTTCAAATATCTAACCAGTGTCTCTCATATTCACATCACCAGTATATCAACTGTAACACTTGGTGCTGAACCATGATGGCAGCAGGCGAAACAGCATTGCATGAAATCAGAACAACAACAGAAATGTTGTGATGTTCATTAATTCCTTGGTTCAGAATATGAACTTTGGTAACTCACCTTCAACACGAGAATGAGATAAAACCCCACCCAGTTCTTCTTTACTTTTTCCCGCTCACATTATTTCTGTTTCTCTAGGAACAACATTTTCTGCAGTGACACTCTCTGGCTCACTCTCTGTCTTTGTTCATTCCTAGAAGCAGCAACTCTGCATGTGGCAGAGACTTCTCTCTCCAATCTCTCCATTGCCAGTGCTCTGCTATGTTTTAAAAGCCAGGATACATGCTGTGACGCACCATGAGATCTGCTGACCATACATAGTGTCATTATGTATTATGTGGCAGAAGCGGAACAAGGGGGAAAAGAGAGAATCTATTGCTACATGAATTGTGACCTGCTATTATGAGTCAGAAA